>OV656712.1:11200000-12400000 GCA_927399405.1 Agonopterix arenella | reverse complement strand
GGCCAGGTCAGGATGAGCCCCATGCTTAGGCACACTTGGGAAACTGGAATAATAACAAAGGATAGAGTTAATTACTACTACACAATAAGCATAATATAAAATTAAAGATTGAAAAATTTGTCTCGGGCGGGACTTGAACCCGCACTCTGTGTCATCTATATCGTATGAATTCCAGTTGTAATGCTGGACTTGCGGGTTAGTTAGTTTGTAATAACTACCAGTAGATGGCGCTCACGTCCCCTTAAGACGCAACAGATTGAAAATTTCGTTCTCTGGGTAGTGGTCTCGGTGGCGAAATTGGATAACGCAGTTCCCCGGTTTGGAAGAGTGCGGGTTCAAGTCCCGCCCGAGACAAATTTTTCAATCTTTAATTTGATTCGAAATAGCACAACATGGCTGTAACATATTTAAAAATCAATAATATTTGAAGCATAATATAATTGAAAATGAAAATAATTTATTTAAATAAAGGTATAAAAATGTTTTTTTTTTTTGCCTTGATGGTTTGCCGTCTGGTGTCGGCTAAGAATAGCACCATCCCATTTCCTCCCGTGGGTGTCGTAAAAGGCGACTAAGGGATCTACCGGAGGATGGGCAGCAGCATCCTCTGAGTACACACATTCAATCCAACTGCGATCGCCAACCCGCCTGCCAAGCGTGGCGATTATGGCAAATCCCCGCATTTTGGGGGAGGCTTATGTCCAGCAGTGGACGTCTGTCGGCTGATATGATGATAAAAATGGTTACATAAAAATCTTAAAGTAATTTTAACAATTAGAACACTCGGGCACACTTGAGATGAATACAGAAAGCATATAAGTATACCGCCTTCATTTACCAGCACGGCTAGCATGCCACCCACGACAAAGCGTTTAAATGAGAAAAACGACATGCGCGCTCTTTCTGACATATGTAAAATATAAGGATGGAGGCAGATCTAGTTTTTTATCGTTTTCTCGGGGGTGGCATGCGAGGCCTACAGGGGTTCCCATCATAGGCAAGCGAAAACGTACTTGTTTCTAGGGTAACCAGTTCTATTAAAGTTACTATTTATATAGGGTGTCACAGAAGTAGAATAAAAATTGAAAACTTTTAAGGGGGTGGTTTAGACCAACAAACTGAACAACTAACACTATGGGACCAACATCGAAATCGCAAAAAAAAAATTTTTGTCGCATACGTTTAGCTTGAGTAGATCTGTAGTTTAGTATGGAACATCGCAAACGCATCGCATCATGGCGATTGTAATAGCAAATCTCCTTATTTTGGGGGAGGCCTATGTCCAGCAGTGGACGTCTATCGGCGGATATGATGATGATGATGGAACACCCGACTTTATTTTTCGCGATTTCGATATTGGTCCCACAGTGAAAGTTGTTCAGTCCGATGGTCTTAACCAACCCTTAAATGTTTATTTGTATTTTTGTAACATCCTGTATGTGGTGTGTGACTGTAACCCTAGTGTGTAAAATTGTGATTTGGTGTGGAAGTGGAAGAGAGCGACCCAGTGAGCTTATTAAAAATATGACATACGAATAAAATTAATATATTATGTACATACAGGGTGCAAACAAAACAGGACAGCTACCCAAAGGGGTGCCTCATACCACCAAACTGAACAACCTCTACCATGGGAATTTTAAATCGCGAAAAAAAATCCACTGTCCCATACAAAACTGCAAACATAACTAGACCGAAATGTATGGGACAGCCGACCTTTCCCTCGCGACCCCAATATTGGTCCCATAGAGAAAGTTGTTCAACTTGATGGTCCGAAGCATACCCCTTAATTAACCGTCCCATTCCAATTCACTTTCCACATTCTAGATAGCCTTAGAGAATTATCTCTAAGATAATAGACCGTTACGAATAGGCTACCTTTACTGGCTACTTTACTACCCGGACATTCGAACTTCGCAATTGCGTGAACGTTTTCGTTCCAATGTCAATTCTATTACAATAAAGTTCGGACCGAAACAATATATCGAAGATCGAAAGTCCGGGTACAGGGCCAGGATGTAAAATTAAATGCGTTACATATCGAACAGGGTGCTTTAGATTTGGACCATCAAACTAAGCAACTTTTAGTATAGAACCAACATCGACATCGCTAAAAAAAATCAGCTGGTCCACAGAAAATATCAATAGCTACTTACTCGACCAAAATGTAACAAACAGCTGTTTTTTTCTCGATTTCAAATTAATTTGTTCCCATAGTAAAAGGTGTTCAGTTTGATGGGTAGACTCCAAAGACATTAGGTAGACTCTTAGTTTAAAAGGATGCCAATGATATTTTCCCCCTGTATAACAGGAAGATGTGAAGGAAATGATATAATAATCTTAACTAAACAATGTAATTACAGAGAGATTTAAATTGAAACCTTCAGTAAATAAGTGGGCGGGGTTTGAACGAAACGTGCTGTAAATTGAATTAAGATAAAATTATAATGTCATTTACTTTACAGTAGTGTTATTGTGAGATGTTGGATTATAACTAGATACAGAGACATTTTTGTTGAAATATACAGTTGCAATGCTATAGCATAGCATAGCATTAAGAGGATATGTGAAAAAAATAGGATTCTTCAAAGCGTCATATATCATGAAGTACTAACATTAGGAGTATGAATTGCGGATATGTGTAAATTGAAAATATAATTGAAGTTTTGATTAGAGCCAAAACACGATTAAGATACATTTTCTCAATAGAAAAACAAGCCAAAGTAGCCTCCGTTTTTATTTATAAATCAAGCAGTTCCAAGTGGAACTGCTAAACATTGAATAATAAAAACACGAGACTTGCTTATGTAAAAATTTTGAAAAATGTGTGTATTGAACAATAAGAAAAAAACGATTTAAAAAAAAAGAGATTGATATTTTACAAATTTTGATTAGAGCAGAATTGAACTTACATAAATAGTACAATCACAATTAAATAAACTGTGTTTTAAGCTTGCGTCATTTCAGTCGCGCGCGCCGCCCCATCTCTTTCTCTCGCTTCAGGCAGTAATATAAGCTATCACACGCCCATTTCGCTTCAATTATTTTTCGACATAGGCCCTTTATTTCTGATTTGTATGGAAATCTTTTAGGCTTTTTACTAACTACAATATATACAAGCATAGAGATCAGTTTCAAGATTGTTTCTGAAACATTTCATTGACTTTAATTGGTTAGTATTGAAAATATAACCAAACTTCGTTTGTATCGAGATTGACAGACGGACGGACGGAGAACGTAGCGTAGGCTTATAATAGGGTTCTGTTTTTGATTTCGATACGGATTCCTAAAAACAGAAGTGAAAGCACACGCACACATGCATGAAAGGTAGAGTCATGATTGCATCTCGCTTTTTTAATACTACATGATTACCTACCTACCTACTACTAGTAGTACCTAACGACACGACAGCCTCGGATCACCTACGATTTTTCCGAGCCAGGGCAAAAACCCCTATTATAACGCCCATAAGGGCGTACCTAGCAGTTTTTTGCCTCGGCCCATTTATTAGGTTTTTAGGTCGTGGCAATAAAATCTAATACTTGAAGCGAGCGAAGCGAGCTCGAGATTTTACTTTACTGTAATGTGATTCATCATCTCAGGCGATGGACGTCCACTGCTGGACACAGGCCTCCCCCAAGGATCGCCATAACGACCGGTCCTGCGCTGCCTTATCCAACGGGTTCCCGCCGCCATCACCAGGTCGTCGGTTCACCGTGTGGGGCTTTCCAGTACGCGGTCGCCACTTGAGAACTTTTCGGCCCTTTCGGTACCTAATGTGATTAGCTCGTCGCAATATGATTTAAAACCAGACGTGGGCAGTTGCAATAAATGATTTTTGTTAGGTCACTCCTAACCTGGAATACGATCTTAATCCAATATACAGGGTGTAAAATGAAATGGGACACTTACAACAATTTTTACTATGGGACCAACACTGAAATCGCGAATAAAAACCGCTGTCCCATACAAAACAGCAAACATAACTGGACTGAAATGTATGGTACAACAGATTTTTTGATATTGGTCCCATAGTTGTTCAGTTTGATGGTCAGAAGCACCCCTTTAAGTAAGTGTCCCATTAAATTTTACACCCTGTATATTATAAAGATATAAGTACGTATATCTCTGACTACCCCCTCGGGGAATATAGTCGTGAGCGTATGCTACGCTATGGTACGTATAATCAATAGCAGGAGCGAGCGTAGCGAGCTCGAGATTTTACTTTTATATAATGAGATCCCTATAATATCAAGAGACTTTCCAGCAATATTTTCAAGTCGTTGCAAAATTGCAAAGCGATTCAAGTTCTGAAGCATTCAAAGCGAGCTACAAATTTTACTGCAATGGTCCTAGGGATCATCATAATCAGAACGGTGTGAAGAGAGCTCAGTTTCATTGCACAGAACCATAATAACAAAAATTGCTCGAGCGAAGCGAGCTCGAAAATACGCAATACACGTTGACTCTAACTTTCTTTAACAACATTGACTTTTCAATATTGGGTGGGATTTTTTGTGATGTGGATGAATGCATTTAAAAATAAAAGAAGGATGAATTCCAAAATCATTCGTTTTTTTTTTCATTAGAACTCTTGATTTTCGCACCACTTGATGCTGCCAACCGGGGCGTGGAGTGGACCCTGCCCCTGGTTTGTACCACAGACTTAGGCTATTGTAATACCTATGTAAGGTTTGTCTCTACTTTTACTTATTATAGGTGCGATTCAACCAAACGCGAGTAAATTTTATTTTTAGATTAAGTCGCCGGTTACTCAAGAGTAAACAGATTTTGCGTTTTACCAACCCTAATCTATGAATAAGTTAAGAGTATATTTTACACGGCCAATTTCGGTTTATACTGGGACTAATGAAATGTCAATGTCAATTAATTAAAAAAAAATAATAAAAAGAAACCTAACAAATTAAAACTGTATAACCTCACGTTGGCACGGCAATAAATACGGATACAACGACCTCTTTCTTTAGGTGGATTAAACATTCGTTCTTTTAGTATGGGTTTAGTGTGTTAGAAGACAAGTGAAGTTATTTTGGAGTAAACAACTATGAGTAAAATTTGTTCCTTGTATAGTTTACTCTTCTATTAACCAAAGTTTGGTCGAATCCGGCGGCCTTAGGGTACTCACCGATTAATGTGCATAAAACTTGGTAAAAAACTCCCATTTTTAAAAACTAGTTTTTATCATAACAAAGCTGCTCTTTGAATCAGAGTTGTTCAATAACTGAACTGCCATCAACTAGGTATCACTAGGTCTATCAAACGAGATAAAACACGGGGTAAACAGTGACATTATGAAAGGATTACCAAAATGAACTGTCATTTAATTTTAATAAGTTTATTATTTACAAATTTGTTAAGGTTCTACGTACGTAGGAATGATTTTCCATTTTCTAAGCAAGATAAGAATTTTGGAGGTTTTATATAAGGTCTAACAAAATTAGGTGAAACTATTTTAAGGGGATGATCAGACCATCAAACTGAACAATTTTCTCTATGGGACCAATATCGAAATCGCAAAAAAAAAACAGCTGTTCCATACAAACCTACTCGACCTAAATGTATGGGACGGCAGTTTTTTTTTCGCGATTTCGATATTGGTCCCATACAGAAAGTTGTTCAGTTTAATGGTCTGATCATCCCCTTAAAATAGTTTCAGCTAATTTTGTTAGACCTTATATATTAGGTCTTTTAGGTAAGCGTAGCACACGATTTGTCTTCATTGGTATACAATAATTATGGACTTTTAAATTAAAAAAAAGATTACCGATTGCCGTTTTGATATTGTTGTAGGGCACGAAATTACTAATATAAAAACCCAAGTCTTACAGACCACAACCCGCCGGCGCCGTAGCAAAATAAAAATTAAAAAAAAATTGTCTTAAATTTTTAAATTTCGAGGTTACCGTTTTTTTCTGTTCTTCACCTTAGTTCAATACCCATACGTAATAGTAAGACTGTTGCCATACAAAGCTATAAGACCAGGTGAAAAAGTCAATTTTGATGGGTCTCATAGCTTTGTATGGCAACTTAAGACAGTCTTACTATTACGTATAGGTATTGAACATAGAGATCTAGAGAGATGCCAACCAACGCGCTGAGTACGAAACCTAGTGTCGCATTACCGCCAGTACCACGCGATAGAAAGTATGTTGTTAGCTTGAATGTGCTCATTATCCATTGCGGTATCAGAACTCAACGTTCGAATAATCTTAAGTACTACGCAAGCATTGTAAACTATTTACACATAATATCTCGACTGGCTTTCAGCCTCATAATATATTGAATCCTTACTGTCGCGAGTAATGTGTTCCGTTTTTGCGCATATTGCCGCGACACTGGCCCCGCCCCCTTTTCAAATCTCCCTTTAGTTTTTGTGATCTGTGGTATTGAACTAAGGCGAAGAACATGACAGTATAGAAAAAAACGGTAACCTCAAAATTTAATTTTTTTTTGGTACGGCGTGTTGTGATCTGTAAGACTTGGGTTTTTATATTAGTAATTTCGTACCCTACATCAATATCAAAACGGAAATCGGTAATCTTTTTTGTAATTTAAAAGTCCTGTGGCTGGAGTACGGTACCTACTAAGCATGGTTTAATAATAAAAATGTGCAAGACTTTGAAATCCTATTGGCATTGATATCTTATACTTACCTAGTACTAGTACCTATACATATACCTACCCATCAGAACTAGATAAATAATCAACGCTCCTAAAATGGCAGAGCCAAAAGAGCTTCTAAAGAGCTCTTTTGCCAATAAGCTGACAGTAAACATACATGTCTGTGTGGTGTCTAAGAATAGCACCACCCCATTTCCTCCAGTGGATCTACCGCAGCATGGGCAGCAGCATCCTCTGAGTACACACATTCAATCCAACTGAGATCGCCAACTCGCCTGCCAAGCGTGGCGATTATGGCAAATCCCCTCATTTTGGGGGAGGCCTATGTCCAGTAGTGGACGTCTATCGGCTGATATGATGATGATGATGATGATGAAACATACCAAATACGACTTAAGTAGAAAATACAACGTATTAATGCCGTATGCAAAGTATGCATACTTGATTTGTATAAGGTATTTGTGTCAATTTGGACAAAAATGTGCTATAGTGCGTGTACGATAGCCCCGTGATTTTGACAGATCGTTTTAGAGCGATTACGTGATTATACTTACTTTCTGAAAATGTTTAAGGCCATATAAATAACCTTAAAATTTATGTTAAATATTATTCTTGTAAGTATAATTATTTTTAGGGTATTACCACAGAATAAATACCTACTAGTACGTATTATAAAATTTTGACGGCTCAAACAGCTTTAAAGAGTCAAATAAGACCTCTAAAAATGCCTGCAAAAATCACGGAGCTATCCTAGACGTACTTTTATATTTAGATTTTGTATGCGACTTGGAGTCTATCAACACAGAGTACTATCTATCACGGACAATGTTACATCCCTTATTAAAATGGATCATTTTAAACTTCAAGACTGCGACAGAAAATGTTATTTTCAACATACTTGCTCGTAAAGTGGCTCTAATTGCACCGCTTTTAGGTACATAGGGTACATAATCCAGCTTATAGTATAACGTAGTGAGTTACATTCTCTTTCGCTTATAGAACACGCGTGCGAAAATGATAAATGTAACTTTTTTCGTTTGTTTTTAAATTTCAGCAAAGAGTTTTTATGGTCAAATAAAACTTTTTTATGAATAAATTAATCTGTTTTAGTTAAAATATGATAAATAAACGCTTCATTTCATCAAACGATTTATTTTAGTTAACAAATTAACATTAATTTATGTTATAAATACATAAATATTAAGTTTATAACGTTTTTAATATTAAGTTGTTTGCAACAAGATATAGCTGGTTGAATGTCGGTTAACGTCTTTGCCTCTTCGTCGACACGCGCGCATAGCTATCACAACCAAAGGTACGGACTTGGTACGGAGCGCAATAAAAAAAGAAGCCCAGCGCCATTTTCCAAAAATATGAATCTAAAATTTTTGTATTTTACGAAATTTTATTACTTTTTCTTCGCAAGCATGTTGAGAAACGTCGTATGAAACGCGTGAGCGTTGGTCATTACAATCCGCGGCTATGCATCACTCGCCTGGCGGCTCGTGCTGCAATCCTGCCTCGGCTGTAATGACCAACTTTGCTCACTTCTATCATAATGTACTATACTGTAATTATATTATAATATCTGTGCCGTAATAAAAATCTTAACTAGGATAAAGGAATTAATTGACAAAAGTATCAAGAGTGTTAAAAGTAGGTATTAGATAAAAATTAACAGATATTTTTCTGCGAAATTTGTGCAGTCATGATCTTGATAATTTATACAGGGAGCTACGTTGACGGTGCGTGTTGCAGATCTCTGCCTGTATTTCATTGTTTTGACGAAACATGTTGCTGATTATTTCTGTTCGACGCTTGTGCTGATTGTTATATTTTTGTGGTTAATCGTGCTTTTATGAATGATTCAAAATTGCCTCACCGAAATTCTAAATTGCAACATTAAAGAGAGAGCCTGGACCCAGGCGTCCCTTCCGATCCGCCTCGGCGGCCTGGGCATCCGCAAAATTTCAAGCGTTTCATTGCCTGCGTTTTTATCATCGGTTCACAGTACGCACAACCTCTTCGGGAGAATCATTAACCCGTCACTGGGTTCCGTAGAGGCGGCTTACTTGGCCGAGGCCAAACTCGCCTGGTCAATAGCATGCCCGAGCGTGCAACCGGTTGCTCCTCAGTCCCAGAGACAGTGGGATGAGCCGCTCTGCCTCCAGATCCAGCGCGATCTTCTGTCGACTGCCGAGAACGAGACGGACCGCGCTCGCCTACTCGCTGTCTCTGAGAAAGAGTCAGGCTACTGGTTGCAGGCACTACCCTCCCCAAATCTGGGCACCCTACTGAGCAACTCATACCTGTCAGTTTTAGTTGGTCTCCGTCTGGGCGTTCGGACATGTAGAGTTCACCGCTGCCAATGCGGTGAGGCCGTCAACGAACTCGGCCACCACGGACTCTCCTGCTACCGGAGCGCTGGCCGCTGGTCACGCCACGCAACATTGAACGACGTTATCCGTCGGGCCCTCGTTACTGCCAATGTACCCGCGATCTTAGAACCTAGAGGTCTAATACGGAGCGATGGGAAGAGGCCCGACGGAATAACGCTCGTTCCATGGAAATTGGGGAGGTCGCTGGTCTGGGACGCTACCTGTGTAGACACACTGGCACCGTCCCACGTCCATGCGACCTCATCCAATGCGGGTGCGGCGGCGGCTACCGCGGAAAACCTCAAACGGCGCTTATATGTAAACCTCGGCGAGGCTTACATATTTGCACCGTTTGGGGTCGAGACATTGGGTCCGTGGGGGCCAGAGGCGCGCCGATTATTTAAAGAATTATCGGCGCGCCTAATCGAGGTCTCCGGTGACCAGAGGGCTGGCAGCTACCTCGGTCAGCGCATCAGCCTGGCCATACAAAGAGGTAACGCTGCCAGCCTCCTGGGCACCTTGCCGCCAAGCGGCGGAAATTTCGAGGACATTTTTTATTTGTAAGTAGTATTAGTTTTGTTTTTTCTTTAGGTTAATGGTGTAGTGTATGTTATGTATGTAGTGCTTTAATATAAATAAATGATGATTATTGATACAATGTTATTTTTATTTAATTTATTCGTATTAATTTTTTTGGGTGAATAAATTATTTGATAATAATTTACAGAAATATGATAACAATATAATCAGATAGATATAAAAAAAACAAAAACTAGAACTAGGAGCCTAAAGAGAAACAATTTATTAATTTCTCTAAATAGCTCAACTGATAGCTGTTTTCATCAGTCAGTGAGAGCTCCGAGATCCTGGTAAGTGCGAGTCGGCACTCATGCAATTAGTGTTCCGTGTTGTTTTTCATAAATCATTGGTAAATCCCTTAAAGCAACGCGCGCTCTGGCGGGAGCCGTGATGCTGAAACCCTTTACCAGGCTGTAGCCACCAATTTGCATTCAATAATGAACCTTATTGATAAAGTTTTAAGTATTGTCTGTTACTTACAATATGTGGTCGATAAAACGTACTATACCTGACAAAGGTTTATTGTAAAACCAGTATAAACTGACACTAAGGTCCGCCACACACAGACGGAATTGCGATCCGGAATCCTGATTCAGGATTCAGTGTTGTCAACTATGGTTACAAATAATACTAGAGTGCTGTTTAAAAAATGCCTAAAATAAAAATGTATGAAACGCCAAAAGAATGACAATTGCATTTTTAAGTACTTATTAAAACGAAACAAACAATTTCTATACATGATAATTTCTATCATGTGATGAGGTCATGATGATTTATAAATTGTATTTCAATATTAATGCAACTATATCAAAAGACTATCGATAGTTTTAACATTAGGCATAATCTGCATACAAAATGGCATGAACCATTATCACACAAGCTATTATTACGACTTCGCAACTGCACCGTCACGATACGGTATCGTTCCATCAACGCCTACGCTCAAAAATCACTTGTTTGAAATGTCTGTAAATCTTTAAAAAAATGTCACCTAAGACATAAAAAAATCACTAGATCTAGTGAAAAAGTCTCTGAAAGCGGCCACACTCCATCCTGAATCTAATTCTGAATCAGGTTCCGTATGTATTGAGTTACATAATAGGTATAGCTCGCGGCACGAAACTCTAGCGCTCGAATC
Organism: Agonopterix arenella; assembly: GCA_927399405.1. Taxonomy (NCBI): domain Eukaryota; kingdom Metazoa; phylum Arthropoda; class Insecta; order Lepidoptera; family Depressariidae; genus Agonopterix; species Agonopterix arenella. The sequence goes on along the minus strand of OV656712.1, from coordinate 12,389,263 downwards.
AGTGAATTTAGATGAAAATAGTGCATAGTGCCTTGCACATACGGCCAGCGCATTCAAGGTCAGCGCTAGAGATTCAGATTCGTGTCGCGACTTATAACTGAAGATCATTTTACACAGATGGAGTTTTTTGGATATAAAAATAAAACTATCCAAGTTAGTGCCAACAACCTTGTAATCAGCAATCTACACATTATTTCTAACGTTCATAATTTTTTTTTCAAATGTTTCAGGGAATAAAACTACTGTTCCATACTAAAACTGCATACCTAATCCTAATACCACAGAGTAGGTATTTATTATTAGGACTAGCCTTGCGGTAGAATTTCCCATCTGCCACGGTATAAGATCAATGAGGGATTTTCCAGAAGAAAAAAAAGTTAGTTCCTAATTTCTCAATAGATGGCGTTGACCAGAGAGGGGTCCAAAAGGTATGAGCAAATATTTGAATTAATATTAATAATAAAAATACACAGTACAAGTTGTTAACAATCTGGGTGTTATTGACGACCCGGGAGTTTCTCCTCGGCGTTTGAACGCCGTCATTATCCTCACCAAATATTTTCGCCATGTTTATAAGAAAAGGTATAATTTTTTTAGCGCTGTTACAAGGGACCAGCGGGTTTTATAACCGCGTTATAAAATTGTAAACCTTTTCTTTTAAACAAAGCGAAAATATTTGGTGAGGATAATGACGACGTTCAAACGCCGAGGAGAAACACCCACCCACGCCAGACTGTCAAACCAGGGTCCAATTTTTCGTCTATGGCTTTGCTTTTCATTCACGGCATCTGACGTACGATTTAAATAGTTCCGGTTTATTTTTATTGAAATTCTCAGTTTCTGTTAGGTTTTTGTAGTTTGTTATTGTTTCTCGTTTATTGTTCGTATATTCAAAACGGATACGTAGCGCATACAGCCACGTCTGATACTCGATTCGTTGTTGACGGACAATAATACCGAGATAGCTAAACAGTAAACCAAAGAGTAATATAAGTATATTAGAAAAGAGAACCCACTCGTGGCAACATTATGCATCCACCTTATGTCAAATTGAAGGCTAGCTAGCGCCATCTATGTTTCAACGACAATAATTCAACCTATACTATACATACCTACTTATATCTACTCATACCGATGGATATTATTGTTTTGAATGCTAGTTTTCGTTCAATTCCGCACCGATCGAGTGAAATTCCAGTATCCTTACTATTCCTGTAATCTAAACATTGGTAAGAGAACAACAGAAACTCCAGAACATCAATAAATCGTCACGAAATTGAACGAAAACTACAAACAACCCGCACATTACGCAAGATCGGTAGCCATTTTGTGAATTAGTCAATTTGACATTGACATAGACAATAAAATCTTTTTTTTCATAGTTCTGCTCAATTTTTAATAGATGGCAGCACATTCTATGCAAACTGATTTGGAAAAAGCCACCAAAAGGCGACTGTCCTCCGCCTGCAGTAAACCAACAACAATAAGAAAGGGTTTGTACTGTGTATTTTTACTATTAATATTAATTAATATCTTTGCTCATACCTATTGGACCCCTCTCTGGTCAACGCCATCTATCGAGAAATTAGGAACTGACTTTTTTACTTTTTTTTCCTTTTGGAAAATGCCTCATTAATCATGTGCATTTACATTCAAGTTTATACCTTATCACTTAACGAGACAGCCTATATAATATGCGAAACAATAATTTCGACCTTAGAACGTTTGGGAACACGAGACTACTTTTCATGATTTTTAACATTCAAAATTACAATCTAAAGTTATGGGAATAAAATCCAAAGATGAGAATTTCATGTGACCTCGCCCCCCGCAAAAAGTGGCAGAAATGTTTGTTCTTAGAGTTACACGCGTAACTAGTCCCTATATAAGTAGTCAAAGACCTACTATAATTAGGTACTACCGTAATAATACCTATACGACCTAAATGTATGGGACAGCTGATTTATTTTTGTTGCTATTTCTATCGTAGTCCCATAGAGAAAGTTGTTCAGTTCGATGGTCTGATCATTCCCTTAAAAAAACCGTCGATACATATTAAAAAGGACCCTGTATAATGTTTAAATCTTTTGATTATCTTTTCCATCTTTTTAGAGTTCCGTACCGAAATTGGCAAAACGGAAAACTTATGGAATTAACTCGGTGTCTGTCCGTCCGTCCGTCCGTCTGTCACAGGCATTTTTCTCAGAGACCGTAAGACATAGGCACCTGAAACGGCACAGTTGCTATAGCAATTGCCGGTCCAATATCATAAATGGAGTAGGTAATAAAAAGCTTAATTTTTTACTGGGGGGGCAATTTGGGGAGGTGGACAGGGTAAATAAAAAAATCTACCCTATGGGGTATCAATAGAAAGCTAACGAAAATACGAGTCTAAATAGCCCAGTCATTTTACGGAGTTTTGTTAGGCGGGGTAGGGAGTAATTATTAATTGGACTTTTAAACTGTAACCGGCACCATTTAGTGACCAAAAGACTATCTTAAAACAGGTTTATAAAAAATCGCTACGCAACATAGAACTCGAAATTGTGTGTCCCAGAGGGTTTTTAAATTAATAGTATTAATACCAATGCACTCATTTGACTTAGATTTAACAATATAAATTATTTTTGAGCAATAAAATATAGGCATTGAAATTTAAAAAATTAGGTATTTATTAGAAAATTCGAATGTATTTTTCAACACCTTCTAAGTAGACAAAAATATTTACACCATGTTTTAAGTATGTATGATGGTAAAGCCTTAAATTATGTGCAAAAAAAAATTGCCATCCGGTTTTTTAGAACGAGATAATAGCAAAATTTTAAAATTGGAACTATTGCTGACGTGATTTTTTTTTAAATTTTGGTACGTTTCTAAGCTCAAATTGGCTCTTCAATATTATAGAGAAAAAAAAATCAATTATTAATTAGTCCCGAATCAAACCGTAAAATGACTAGGCTATAAAAACATATTTTTCAAATTATTTATTAAAACTTTGTTTCACAATTTTTTTTATTAAATGTGCAAATTGCTTGCCCCACCTATATTTCAAAAAATATAGCCGTATAAAACCTAAAAAAAGTCATGAACATCATAAATAACGTGTAGATGACGGAAAAATTATAAGAGTTGCACCACAGATCACAAAAACTAAAGGGAGATCTAAAAAGGGGGCGCCAGGGTCGCGGCAATATGCGCAAAAACGGAACACATTACTCGCGACAGTAAGGATTCAATATATTATGAGGCTGAAAGCCAGTCGAGATATTATGTGTAAATAGTTTACAATGCTTGCGTAGTACTAAAGATTATTCGACCGTTGAGTTCTGATACCGCAATGGATAATGAGCACATTCAAGCTAACAAAATACTTTCTATCGCGTGGTACTGGTGGTGATGCGACACTATGTTTCGTACTCAGCGCGTTGGTTGGCATCTCTCTAGATCTCTATGAGTGGCACTATCTTTTTTTCTATACTCAAAAAACTAACACCAGTGTAAAATGATCTTTAAATTGACACTTACTATGTGGTCAGACCACATACTAAGTGTCAATTTATAGTGGTTGTAATCAATGACCCATGTTAAACAACTGGTAGTACGGAACACGAATTGCCCGACTCCCGACTCGTACTTGGCCGGTTTTTTATTTTAAGGAACAATTTATGTGGTGTAAAACACAAAATATCACCGCGATATCCAAAAATACCTTTTTAAATTGTGAGAATATTAGTAAGAAATACTTAACTACAAAAAGAAAACAAAAAGTTAACAACAGTTTCAAACTTTAATAATAAATTAAATTGAACCTTGTATTAATTTAATAACAATCATTAATATTGTTAAAAATTTAAACATTAAACCTAGGATTAATTCATTCATTCATTAACTTAGTACCAATTTTTTTTTTTATAATTGTTTATTTACATACACCATCGTCGATCGCGGTGAGCAGAGAGAATTCTTCGGTATGTCACATTGACGTAGAATACTATGGACGCCGGGTCTAGTACAAATTTCTCGAAAGAAGTGTCCGAGACCAAACTACACAAACCTAAGTACTTACGTGTAGTAATATAAACCAACTAAAAACCTTGAAAATGCTTCTTAAATTCTTTTCGATCCCGCCACCCACCCAGTCGGCCGATCAAACGAAGACTGTCGCGTAATTGGTTCTCTTTTGTTCAAGTTTTGGTGCTCTTTTGGTTCGGACACTTTTGAGCGCGGACCCTACGTCCAGTAGTTGGTAAGTCAATGGTACTTGGGCTGAATTGAAAACCTTTTCGAGATAATCATACCAATAACAATGTTTTCTATATATATAAGGTCTAACAAAATTAGGTGAAACTATTTTAAGGGGATGATCAGACCATCAAACTGAACAACTTTCTCTATGGGACCAATATTGAAATCGCGAAAAAAAATCTGCTGTCCCATACATTTAGGTCGAGTAGGTTTGTATGGAACAGCTGATTTTTTTTTCGCGACTTCGATGTTGGTCCCATAGAGAAAGTTGTTCAGTTTGATGGTCTGATCATCCCCTTAAAATAGTTTCACCTAATTATGTTAGACCTTATATATAGAATGTTTTATGGGGTAATAAACAATACCTACTCCTTACGTGTTTCTCTACGTCACTCGGCGACTATTTTAAAATAACTGGCCGTTAAGAGGGTACCGAGCCTGTTAATTGTGCTGCCCTCAATCGTATTTTTTTTATTTCCAAACAATAAACGACATTTCCAAAAAACCAGAATGTCGCATACCAATTATTCTAAAGATCCACTTATTGATTAAGAGGATAAAAAAAAATGGGCATAGGCCCACCACACATTCCCACCGCTGTAACTCCTGTAAGCCAGGATCAACAGCGGCGACCATTCACAACACTGGACAATGAAGTCCAGCGAGCCCGGGGGATGACTCTAATCTGTCTTGGAACCCGCAATGAATTAATCAAAGAAGATAGGAGGAGTAGGAAAACGAAATATCCGACTTCCCTCCATTGCAAACGGGAGACAGCAATAAGAAGGAAAAAACATGGCTATTAGAGAGCCAATTCAAGAGAAATCATTTATGGCAGTGTTGAAGACACGACCGCAAAAGCACCAAAAATACAAAATAAAACAATAGGAACCTAACATTGTACTGAAACTATGACCTATTTTGCTTCCAGTAATAAGTATGGCAAAAACATCTGAACGCACGGAAGTTATCCCTAGTCGCAACAAGAACCATGTAGTAAGGGACACCAGAAAACGATTTTATTGAGTCAAGCATGGTCTGGCGCTCGGCGTACCAGAGCTCACACTCGCAAAGAATATGATGAGCGGTCTGTTCGAACTCGTTACTGTCAACAGAACATTCACATAAAGGTGAGATTAAGAGGATAGGCGGGTTCTCGAAGAAATTTGGAGAATAGGTCACTATTCCGACTGTATACGTATTTGTCCGATACCTCCCTCTCACACAGCCCTCCGACTAGAGTGCTAAACAGACAGCTCGGACTGATTTTATCTACATAAAATGGAAGAAATAATTTCGTATTCTCCCGTTTCCTCCTCCAAAACTTCAATAATAATATGAGAAAGAACTTGGCTGTGTCTATATTTTTTGTTTTGTGAGCTGGACTTTGTGCATTTTCGAAGGTTCCTAGTTCTTACAGTAATTCATTTATGCAAAAAAGCAAAACTTAGGGACATAGCAGATGTAACATAGATTGTATGTTAAAAAATGTTTGCACTAGTGGCAGGGTATACAGGGAGGAAACAGAGGAATACGTTTGTATGGACAAAACGGTACAAGTCTATCCTCTTAAACCTGAGATTTCAACGTAAATTTTTCCAAAAGCGAGAATCGTACTTAATCTTATTTTTGTCCTGGTCCCTTAACAAATAACATCGGAATCTCATCCACAGGCACCTTATTGGTTTCAGGTAAATATATGAAGCTAAAAACGACAGTGAAGGCGCAAACTGCAGCGAAAATGTAGAATACTGGTCCGAGCCCCAAGGCAGATACTAGGGGAGTAAAGATGAACAGGATGATGAAATTGCAGAGCCAACCGATTTCTATTACTACTGAGGAGAAGAAGCTTTTCACCTGGAAAGAAGGAGATATTAGGTTACGTCATATTTTTCTGTAGTTTGCAGTACTCTGCTATAACCTATAAGTATGATATGTATAAAGTAAGGGAAGGTAAAGCTCTATACCTTTTATATTTTATGCCATTGTGTCTGACAGAATGGCATGATACGTAAAAGAGATCCTCAATCTTAGTATGGGAAATAGGCTAATATAAAAATGTTAGCATATAGTTGGCGTATAGTTATGGAACTCATGTCGATTTGTTTCTCATAATCTCTAGATTATAATGGTATTGTCAGCTATACCTCATCTAAACAGAGTGTCGCGTAATCGCAGTTGGCGCACACCTTGTCTTGGTAAGATATGTTCATCTTTTATTTTTATTTTCATATTAGGTAACGTCTAAGATGTTCCTATACACGCATTGCTTTACATGTGCCGTTTAAATAGGAAAAAATTGTCTTAGCAAATAAAGTCAAAACGGTGCATTTTTATATTTGTTTCATAACTAGCGTTAACCCGCGACTTCGTCAGCACAAATTATATACCAGATTTTAAGTCAGATCACAAGCTATCAAACAAAAACAGTTTCATCAAAATCCGTTCTGTAGTTTTTGCATGATGCTCATTCAAACAAACAAACAGGCAGACAAAAAATCCAAAAGTTGGTGATATGGAATCAGGGACACCTAAAAACCATATCGTAACTTTTTTTTTGTTTATATCTTCAATGTAAAGACACACTTCTGTTACAATTTTATAATAGTTTAGGTAGATTCCGTTTGCATTTTTACTTAAAATCTTCTGTCCGATTACTAAAGTAAATAAAATTATGTTTTAGAGTGTAATACCATCAATAAACGTAACCATTAGTGGGCCTACAATAAATTGACTCCTGTGGGATATGGGATTTTGGAATTTGAGATTGGGTACTTTCCCCAGAGAAGCATGGCATGAGGGTATATAGGTTCTACTAGTGAAACGTGGATGTTCTGAGGCTTCAGAACATCTCTGACTACCCCCTCGTGGAATATAGTCATGAGCATTATAAATGTAGGCATGAAGCTCGATTATGCAAAATTAACAATTTAGTTACCATACTTTGGCAAAGACGGGTTGAGCAGGCCATAAGTAAGTACCAGGCGAACATAAAATGAAACCAACCTCCGGTAAGAAGACCTCAGCTACCAGCACAAATGGCACGGATCCCGGTCCCACGGTGAAGGCAATGGCGAAGAGATACAGGAATAAAGCTGTCAACCAATGAGGTCCCCAGTGGAGGTGCAGTTGGGTTCCTATTCCCACGCAACAGATGGAGCTGACCACTGATGTGTAGAGCATGAGCGGCTGAAAGAGAAATAGAAGATGTTTGATGCGTTTGACTTACTATCTTAAGGAAAATAAAAAAATTATCATCATATCAGCCGACAGACGTCCACTGCTGGACATAAGCCTCCCCCAAAATGGGGGGATTTGCCATAATCGCCACGCTTGGCAGGCGGATTGGCGATCGCAGTTGGATTGAATGTGTGTACTCAGAGGATGCTGCTACCCATCCTCCGGTAGATCCCTTAGTCGCCTTTTACGACACCCACGGGAGAAAATGGGATGGTGCTATTCTTAGCCGACACCACACGGCAAAATAATTTATATTTTATGCATTTTAAAAAACCAACATAAGCTGGCCGCGCGACGTTATACGTTATGCAACATATAATTATAATTTAGCACCAGACACAATCTTGACAATTTTATTAGCATGAAATACTAGACAGAGATCCGACCGTAAAATTATGAACTTATTTCTTTTTTGAACGAAATGTGTTTCTGGTGTATGTTTATGTTTACACAGGGGTTAAATTGACGCCGCCAAGTTGCCTAGAAAAATCTTGCCCCAAGGACCTTTTCCATTATGATTTTTGGTATAACTTTTTCCACCTATCTGTTTGGGAAGTAGGTAGGTAAATGAGGTGACATCGAAAGGAGACTGATCTAACATACTGGAAAAATTAGGGTTGCCATCTCTCAATCTGCCACAACTCTAGGTCTATCTCAGGCAACGCGGAAAAAAATCAACTGTCCCATACATTTGAGTCGGGTAGGTAACTACAGCAGTTTTGTATGAAACAGCAGATTTTTCGCGTTTTCTGAGGTAGGCTTCAGTTTGATCACCCTATATAAAGACTAATAAGCCCCACCCCACCCCACTGCCGGTTATCTTGGCTTGTGACATCCCGATGGCCTGTTCAAGGGAGCCCAAAGAGCCCTTGGACCACGTGTACCACCTTCTTCGCTCAATAGTTCTTTCTTAGACCTCTTCGTTTTCACACCAACTAGAAGGGTCCCAAGCTAGTCTCATCCACTATTTGCCGGTTACTCTACAGATGTCGTCCGACCATCTGGTTGCTGGTCTGCCGGCTGACTGTCCCCCCTCCCACATCCGCCATTCTGCCACTGATTTCGCCCATCTGCTACCATTCCGTCTGGCCCAGTGTCCCGCTTATTACATTTAAGAGTTAAAATCCGCTTGCCGATGTCGACCACCTTTGTTTGGTTTCTGATTCCGACATTCGGCACTCATTCTAGAAGAGTCCCACTTCTGAAATCGGTCTCTTTATACCCTTGACATTTTGCATACAATTTATCAGGGCTCAAGAACTTCCACAGGGCTAAGCCGGCAGGGCTTCTTAAAGCCACCCTTCGTACCAAGCCGACCACGAGGTTAAAAAGCGTTTGTAAGGGTGACCGCTGGCTAGTATAATATTATATTATCTGTGCCGCTGGGAATTGCCTCTTCAAAAGAACCTTCATGTAGATCTTATGATTGTACCAGGTCTAAATAAATCCAAAACACGGAACGAGGTCAATGGTCACTAAACTTTATTCCTAAAGGTTGCCCTCAGCATATAGGTACTAGGGCATTATAAATTATAAAGAGACCAAGATAATCAATCATCCATTTTTAGGTCTATATTCCGACAGTGATATCCAGTCAGAAGTACTAGGGCATCATAAGTGTAAAGAACTCACCCGCCGTCCAAGGTAATCAATCAGATACGCTCCGACGAGTCCAGCCAGCACAGTCACTATAGCAAGCAGAAGGCTACAAAGCGTCGGTGACATGCTGGGAACTGCCTCCTCAAACAAAGGAACAGCGTAAACCTGGACTACTGCGAGGCCTTGTAAGATCGATGCTATTATGATTACAATATTCACAAATGCTGCTTGCCTGGTAGCTTTCGATTTTTCTGGGGAAGAAATATTAAAAGCTCAGCGATGAGGTGTCGTTAGACAGGTCTGGTAAAATGGAATAATAAATAAATTAATATCAGGTAGCTAATACTCATGTAGGGCTGAAATAATAGTACATTATGGTACAAGTGTGTAATGTTGGTGATTACCGCTGAGGCGCCATTGAGACCCGAGCATTGCTCATAAAATGGCCCTTATTTCACCGCAATTAGGCACATAATGACACCTATAATCAAACTGTGACTTTTTCATTACTATTAGTCACAAGTGAGTTATAGGTTAGAGTAGTAGGTATCTAAACTTCTTGGTTGAGTTCTTGAGTTACTTTGTTCTTAAAAAAGTTTCGATACAAAAAAGATCATATTCAATAGTACAAATAAATTCTCTAAATAAACTTTTTATTTACTAAATAAAATGATTTTTTATTATTATTTTCTTCACAAGTGTGTTGAAAAACGTCGTATGATACACGTGTGTATTGATGATTACCGTCCTCGGCTCTCTTAAGACTCTCGCCTACGGCTCGGGTCTCAATGGCGCCTCAGCGGTAATCACCAACATTACACACTTGTACCATAATGTACTATTAATTTTAATAATACCACAGAGATAATACGGGTAGCGCGCAAGGAGCGCGTAATTTCTCTATGGATAATACTTAAGGTACTTACTCACAAACTTCCATAGTGACAATTTCTCTGTAGTTTTAACCGGCGGCTTTAACTTTTCTTCATCCGGATTTACTTCTGTGAAAGAAAGGTAATTTATAATTGAAAACCAGCCAAGTGAGAGTCGATAATCAGCCAACTTATGTTCCGTACCTGTTGTTTTACAGTAGTCGTGATTTATTACCAAATTGTTATATACCTACCATTTTATAAATTGACACTAAACATTAAGTAATTACTTAGTCACATATAACAACGAGCAGTAGGAAAGATAAACTAGGAGCGTCGGTGGCGTGTTGTGGGGAGGTGTGTTCGACGTTCCGGGTTCGAATGGACAACATACTAATAAGTTTTTCTAACTTATGTACGTAACTACGTAGTCGGTATGACTGCTCTCAAACGGTGAAGGAAAACATCGTGAGGAAACCTGCATAATAATATGCTGAAGAAGAAATGCCGATGCGTATATGTGAAGTCTACCAATCCGCATTGGGCATGCGTGGTTGACTAACGCCCGCATTTTCGTACCTCCATTTCAAAATTCTTAGTTAATAATTTTACCATATAACAAATTAATTAAAAAACAAAAATTCGGAGCGTTAGTGTCACTGCTTCTAGCATCTTAAGGTGGTTTCAGTCCATACAAAAGTTTGACGCACAATACGCGTAGACGGAATTAATAAAAGTAATATTTTATGTATGGAAAAATAGTTTAGAAAATCTAGTTGCCGCGTCACAGATAACATTTGCAATTTATAAAATAATTACGAAGATATATATAAAGCTTTTAAAATTTTGTATGAAAAATTTCAAAGCTTTATATCTTCGTAATTATTTTATAAATTGCAGGTATTATTTATGACGCGGCATCACTATTTTTCCATATATACAAAGTTATTTATATTAATACCGTCTACGCATATTGTACGTCAAAGTTTTGTATAAAATTGACCCCTCTGCAACCACCTTAAATTTGGACGACGATACGCGGGAAAACAAAGAGAAAAATTTTACGATGCAATAAAAAATGTACGTCTCAAAGAATTTTATTTATTTGATCAACTAATCTTTTGATTAGATCCCAGACAGAGGGTTATATAATTTTTACGCGCAATATAATCGTGATGAAATAGTTACACAAAGTGTAATCACGAATCAAAAGAACAATGCCTAAGTTTGTAGAAACGCCTTTCTTCAGACACGCGGGTTTATGACCGCGTGCGTGGCTATGGCCGGGCCGTCTGCATTCTATAGTTTTCATTTTATTGTCTCGCATGTGTGTGGCACGCATGACAGGAGAAGCAAGTATGACAAGATATGGGCCGCCCGCATTCTTTCCTTTTACTTATCCCGCATGTGTGTGGCACGCGTGACAGGAGAAGCAAGTATGAAACGACGTCATGCCGACGGGCACGTGATTGGAAAAAGGCCCTAGTACTTGCCTTCTCCTGGCCCTCATGCGTGTGGCATACACGTTGAAGCACGCGTTGTTTTTTTTTTATAATAAGGCTTTTGATAAGATGACATCAGCTTATCGACCTCAATTAGGGTTGTGGGCATGCCCACAACGGTGGATCGAGAAGTTTATTCTAAAATCTCCCAAGCGCGCTGCATATAAACGAAATTCTGTCTCTGACGTGGTTTTTATGTAACGACTACTACCACCAGAGATAGTAGCCGGGACCAACGGCTTAACGTGTCATCAGGCGATTCAGCCGTTCATGCGTTGAACTCAGCAGTTGAAAATGTATGAAGATATGCATCTTTCTACTGCTGATTAAACTTTCAAAAATCATACTTCAGGAGTGCGATTTTTGAAAGTCCAATCAGCAGTAGAAAGATGCACAAACTGCTGAGCTCAGCGAATGAGTTTTAAAAATCGCACTCCTGACACCAATCTGACACATTAAAAACCACAAACATTGGTTTCTAGACCGTGTCTAAAAAAATAATTTCCTTTAATTGGTTAGTATTAAAAGTATAACCAGACTGCGTTTGTATGGAGCGCGCCCAATAGGTAATATTTGTTAATGGTAAGTCACTGACCGGCCTCGTCTTCTAGATCCGGATTGAAGGAACGTTTCAATGTGGCCATTTCTTTCTGCACCTCCTTTGATGTCACTTTTAAGTTTCTGTAGAAAGCTATTACTGCGGCTGCTCCCTAAAAAGATAAAACCGTTTAGGTAGGTAGGTACTTAATAACATTTCTTTAGGACACCGTACCCAAAAGGACCCCTTCCTAACCGCCGGGCCACGGGATAGGGCGAAATGCGGCGCGAATTGTGATTTTTGAATACACTGCCTACGCGCCGCTGCGTGCTTGCGTAATAGTAGGGACACAACGCGCAGTGTACGCGCAATTCGCGCCGCCGTTCGCTCTGTCCCGTGGCCAGGCGATAAGCCTACGCTGTCCGTCCGTCTGTCTGTGTTCATCCCTTTATAGGTAGGACAGACTCTGTCCTAAAATTAATTTTACTTTGATTTAAACCTATAAAGGGATGAACATACTTATCTTTCATCAGCTGCAAGGCCGATTCAGTGTAATATGAGGTGTAGAGCATCTCTGTGATGAGGATGGACCAGGTCTGCCTACATAACATAACTCCAGTCGGTTTAGAAGTTACTGATGTTTAAAGGTCAGTAAAAAATTAACGATCAGCTGAAAGGCTGATCGTATGATATTATTGTAGTGTGCACTGTAGCTATGTAAAAAGTACAAAAACTGACATGAACTGCCAGTCGGTTTAGGAGATACAGCCGTTCAAAGGTCGGACCTTTGAACAGCTGTATCTCCTAAACCGACTGAAGTTATGCAGGCAGACCTAGTCCATCCCCATCACAGAGATGCTCTACACCCCATAAACACAGAATCAGCCTTGCTGCCGATGGTTGCAAAAAGAACACTTATCTCTTAGTCTATTGGTACCATGGTAAAAGCTGTTCAGTTTCATGGTTTGAAGCACCCCAAAATTATGTAAGTAACGCATTTAAGTTTATACCCTGTACTGTACATTCATAAAAATTATTTCATTTGATTTGATTACAATTTAACTGTTCTTCAATTTAGAACATTTGATATCTCTAAACAAGTGAAGATGAAGTCTAAATAAATAGCGCGTAAGATGGCGTTAGGATTAAATTACCTACAATTAAAATCATTACACTTTATCAACTTTATGCCTCTGCCATTGCATTCATGTAGAGATTATCTTAGGTATTCCACAGAGTACTATCTTCTTCTTATCGTGTGGGCAGAGCTCTGGTGTCAGAGTTTTCTCAGACCGCCTTACGGCCTCTGAAGTGGTTTTTATGTAACGACTACTACCACTAGAGATACCTAGTGGCCGGGACCAACGATTTAACGTGCCTTCCGTGAATCATTTTTCTTTTCAGACAATCAGGTGATTCAGCCTGCAATATCCTAAGCAACCAGGGAAAAACGCACAAAGTGACATATCACTAGGTGTCCCCCGTGGGAATCGAACCCACGACCTCCGTGTCGAGAGCCAATGCTCACGGAGGCAGAGTACCTACTATAATTACTACGGTATATTATACATAGGTACCAACTAGCCTAGGTATCCTACCTACTATAGGTACCACTTAGGTATGTTTCTCAAATCCAATAAAAAAACGATTAACTACTTTAATAAGTGTAATTATTAAAAGTGCCAGGTTAAAAGTAGCCGAAATCGACGGGAATGTATAACAAGACGTATGGACCTAGAGGAAACAAAGAGAGGTGTGTCAGAACCGCCCAAAGCATGCCCAAAGTGGAGATCCATATAGTCTCTGCCTACCCCTCTGGGAAAAAGGCGTGAGTTTATGTATGTTTGTATGTGTAATTATTTATAACTACGGAGACTTATGGATGTTAAAAAGGCGAGATGTGTGTCAGAATCAAAATCATAGCATGTGGGAAGTCTAAATCAGAAAACTACCTATACGAATATTTCCTTATATCAAACACTCACCTCTTCCGAATTCTTCTTCATCAAATACGTCGGAGATTCCCTCAAAAACCCAACTAGACCAGCCCCAAGTACAGACATAGTCAGATTCACATATACCATCGTATAGTAATCCAAAAAACCTCCCAAAGCGTATGAAATCAGCATTCCCATTGAATAGAAAATCATTGAGCCAGATGTCATGGAACCGCGTATTGATTCTTGACAGATTTCAGCAATGAAGACAGGAGCTATGAGTAATATGGCACCTCCTACGCCAGAGACGAAAACCGCGAAGAGAATGAGTTCGACTTGGTTGCAGGCAGCTATTATTGCCCAGGATATCTGGAAAGTTCATTGGTTAAACATCAGGCTAGGCGCAGAATAGATAATAGTTTAACCTAGGTCCCACCTGCAAGGCACTGGCTTCCTATTGAGGTATAATATCCATCTACAACGTAATAGTACTTTACGTACGATAGGTACGTGTAACTTAAGTAGTCTACTACAGTACCAGGTTTATAAGTCTTATCGATGTACCTACGCAGTTGACAAATTCTAATAGCGCGCAAAATTATATTGACCAATCAGGATGTGCCACCTTCAATCCGTTTACGCTATTGGCTAATTTGTTGTCGCGCCCTTTTCGCTGCTATCCGACTTTGATTACTAAACTTAGACTATGAATCTCTCGGTAGAGAGTAGTATATTCCTTGCTATGAATATACACAAAATGACTTCGGGTTTTGTCGGGGCCTCGGGTCTTATAAGAATCACTTATAACTCTCGGCGGAAAACTGTTCTCTCCAAAATTCCTTTGGTATATGTCAGTATACTATATTAATTACTATAGATATGTATCGGTATCTAGGAATTTGTCGATTTCAGGATGGGAGAAACATCAAAATACCGTTTTTAATACATAACTACTTCAAGAATATTAGTCCCACAATTGTTGTCTTTTTGTGATTGTCGAAGATTGGCGAGTGGATTTATTTTCCTGGTCGTATTTGAACGGCGCGTGAAGTTAGCGCCCGAGCGCACCGAAGATGCTACACGCCGCAATCGTGCATAAGTCAGGAGTATCGTATAGGTACTATTTTTAGAACTTTACCTACCGGTTTTTGAATTAGGAGACATTAAATAATTATTCTAATCTATGAAATAATTCTCAAAACAAACTTACAATAAACATCATAGAAACCGAAATAATGCAGTTCTTCCTTCCCAGCAGGTCCAAAAGGACTCCCACAAGTGGAGTGCTGATCAAAGCACCGATAGAGGACAAACTGCCAAGCAAAGACAGTTCTGTCTCCGTCATAGGTCGATTGAGCGTCGTGTTAGATGACTCGAAGATCTTGATAGTACATGATGGCCAGGTGAAAATTATGCCCAGGACGAGGCATGGAAAACAGGCTGGGGAAGTAAGTATTGTTAAGTTATAGGTACCATAGAACCCCATAAGTCTTAGGGGGCATGGTTCTAACTCCTTGTCAGCCAGTTATAGTAGGTGCAGGGTAGGTGGTGGTGCGGTGTAGATTAATGCTCTGAAGAATGATGTCTAGTGCTAGCGGTTTGCTATCTCATCATCATCAGCAGCCTATATACGTCCCAATGCAGGGCTCAGGCCTTCCGTCAGGCTTGGTGTATTGGCGTCAATCCACCACGCTTGCCTAGTGCGGATTGGTGGACTTCAAATACGCATCTGAATTTCTTCTTCATTGGATGCAGGTTTCCTCGCGATGTTTTCTTTCATCGTTTAAGAGCAGTCAGTATTAGATACGTACCTACCATAATAAGTTAGAGGAACTCAGACCCTCATGGTTGTGTGTTCATATATCTCTTCGAAACGTGCCACCGACGCTCCCCTGTGTGCTATCTAGAGATCTCCCCCATAGAAAACGGAATATTTTTGGCTAGTCTGGGAGGGATACCTGCGGTCTCCAGTCATTTGGTATTCTGATCTTGTATAATATATGCCAGATCTTGTGAAAACTTCATAAGCGCGATTTACGAATTATGTCTCGTTCTTATCACTCGCGGCAGACTTATCACCGGCTGTAACAGTCGTGGACACTGCTGCCCCCGGCCACACAAAGCCATAGCGTAATTATAATATAGTGGAACAGCTCAGCAGTCGCGTCAGGTCAATCGAGGGTGGGGTGCAGGGGCCAGGAGCGCGTCCCGGCCCCTTCTGTCTGCGTGTGTACCCTAGCAGCGAAATCTGTAAGGGTACCCCCGTCCTCCGCACACCGCGCTCTATTAACCTGCCTGGACCGCTGAACTGTTCGGTGGATCGTTTGCCTTAGGTATCCCGCGTGAATTCGGCAAATCCTTTCCTACACCGCATATGTAGATACTAGATAAACAAACGGTTGAACGATATGAATTGTTTGGAACACTTATAGAATATGTCACACGTTCAAATCAGCAGCGGAAAATTTCAAAATTACCATGGAGATGAATGCATCATTCGAACAAGATTTTGAGTATCACGATTCAAAAATAGCACTTCTGGATGTTATGGACACAGGATACTTTTTAAAAGTAAACACAGACGAAGTCACCGGCAAAAGTTAGACTAGTAAATTATCAATAATTTTGTAAGTTACTCACCTATACAAGTACATATAACTTGATTTAAATATCCCATTTTCAAAATACTATTTTAAACCTAATATTTTCAAATTTCTAAATGCGCGGTTCTATGACATCAACACTGAAATCGTATATGCAATTGAAGCTCTAATATACAACAAGATAAAATGGAGTACTGGGCAAACATAGATAAAAACTATCAGAGAAAGGATTTGTTTTACATGAGTAGTATTTTGTTAATAATAAAACAAGCCGTAACAAGATTATCTTTGTAAACATTTCCCACTGGGTTTTTTTTAAATTGTTTGATGTTGTTAATATTTTATAATACGTAAGAAGTAATGCAAATTGCTTTCGTTAACGAAACATTTGATAAGGTTCAGTGTGTGGTAAAGCCCGACCAGAAAAAAAAATCCCCGCCATGTTGCGGAAAATCATTGGAACTAATATTTGTACTTGGGACACTGACATTAAACCTTGTCTTAACTATAATAATACTGTAAAAGAAGTGTGTCTGTACATTGAAGATATTAACAAAAAAAAGTTACAATATCGTTTTTAGGTGTCCCTGATTCCATATCACCAATTTTTGGATTTTTTTGCATGTCTGTTTGTTTGTTTGTTTGATCGAGCATCACGTAAAAACTACTTAACCGATTTTGGTGAAACATTTTTGTTTGATAGCTTATAATCTGACTTAAAATCTGGTATATAATTTGTGCGGACGAAGTCTTGGGTTAATCTTAGTAGGTATTTTATATTTCTGGTCAGGCTTTATAGCGTAAACATAGTGTAATAAAAACGAATAGTGGTGTGTTGTCGTCGCAGCACGGCGGGTCTATGCTCGCGCTGTGTGCGGGGCAATTTGTACCCTAATTCGCTTTGAGGGTAGGTATAGGTACGCGCCAAGGCTTAGAACTAGTACCAAAAGCACATGTTCGGTACCGGTACTTACCGGTTCTTCCCATTTCGGTACCTGGGTACCAGACGGGTACCTTTGTTTTCTCACTCTCACTAACGTAAATATTTGTTTGGTACCGGTATAAAACCGATACTGAATAGAAATTTCATAGTATAGGTTACTACGTCTGGTACAGTACGACCGTACGACCATGAAAATAATTACCCTCGTCTATCTCCGTTTACGCAGAGTCGCCCCGACAAAACCCGAAGTCGTTTAGTAATCAAAGGGTACTTGTTGTCAGCATCTGACTATCAAATTGATAGTAGAAGGTCTTTGTCACAAAACTGTTTATTTAGCTGTAAGTTTTCCAAAAAGGAAATAAATAAATAAGAAAATAAAATAAATAAATAAAGTCGAATAGCAGCGAAAAGGTCGCGAAAACAATTAGCCAAACGCGGCAAGGGATCCAAGGTGGCACATCGTGATTGGTCAATACACCTAAATTTCGCGCGCTATTAAAATAAGTCGCAGGTACATCGAGGGAACTTATAAATCTGGTACTACAATACCATTACCCGTCTAGAACAGATATCACACCAAAGCCAATGGTAACGGTTCCCAAAAATGCCGTTATTTCAAGCCCTGGTACGCGCGCAGGCAGAGTTTCTCTCGGCCCCCGCACACCGCGCTCGATTGACTTGTCGCGACCACTGCGCTTCACCACTATTAGTTTTTATTACACTATGACGTAAATTAAATCTTAACAAAATTGACGGTGAAATAAACAGAAGTGTGACTGTACACACGGCGACACATCAAGCTATACAAAACCTAAAAATAAGGTGGCCGCGCGTAGGGCGAGTAACGTATAACGTCGCGCGGCCAGCTTATGTTGGTTTTGTATAGCTTGATGTGTCGCCGTGTGTACTTTGAAGATGTTTACAAGAAAAAGATAACGATATGATTTTTAGGTACTCCTGACTCCAAATCAACTATTATTATTTAGAATTTTTGTCTGTCTGTTTACTTGTATGTTTGTAACAGCATCACGCAAAAACTACTGAACCGATTTTGACGAAACTTTTTTTGATGGAAGGCTGACAAATCTGACTTAAAATGTGGTATATAAGTAATTTGTGCGGACGAAGTCGCGGGTAAAGTAAAATTTAAAACAAGATTATGTTTAAAATTGTTTATTAAATCATTTTGTTCATCTCATTTCTTTGGAATGACAATATTAATAAATTAAATGCACGGTTCACATTTGCACTCTTTCAAATAAATACGATAATTGTATTAAAATACAAGGTGTAAAAAATGAGTTACATAGCGGAGTGCTCCGGGCCATCAAACTGAACAACTTTCAGTATGGAGCAAACGAAAATCGCGAATAGAAACAGCTGTTCCGTAGAAAATGTAAGAAAAAAATCATTTTTTTACGCGATTTCAAATTTGGTCCCATTGTAAAAGTTGTTCAGTTTGATGGTATAAAGCAGCACATAAGTAAGTAATGTATAATCAAATCAAATTGTTATGACATGACCGTATATACTTAGATATATCTATAAAATAATTTACCATCCACGGAAATTTATTCCTTATATAACCAATTTATTTTAGTTTCATTTAAATCGGACAAAATATACATGAAATAAATATAAACGTATAAGAGTGTTTTAATACATTTTAATGTAAAGAAAGGTAAATAATAAATTTTATATTTTTAATTAACTTCTTAACCCCTTTCTGTTTTATTTAAAAATATTACTGGTGCAATCAAGTAAGTAGTAAAATAATAATATAATATTGGACTAAAAAAAACATTTTTGTTTTCATGAAGTAGCAATATTTCATTATTTACTAATCATTTTAATAGAAAATTTGAAACAGTTTAAGGCTGACATGGTTGTATGGGCTCGATCCCTTGGCCTTTAAAAAAGACAGGCACAGTCCTGTCTTGACATGATCTCGCTAACGTCTCTATGGAGAGATAAACAAGCCATTTGATGAGTTTTTTAAAAACTAAATTTAAAAAAGAGAAAACGGAAAACGCTCATTGAGAAGTCTTGTAAAAAAATTACAGTTACAAAATGGCGGCGATAGCACACCACCATTTTGTGCAATAATTGGAACAATTGAAATAAGTAACTCATATAAAACCGCACTAAAAATACTAGGTAGACATAAAATTATAAAACAATTTAAACTAGTCCTTCATATCTCAGTAATAAAATTCACTTTGAGCCACAATATTTGACTAGACTTTATGTCTAAGCAGTAAGGTCCACTTTGTTGCATAATATTTGCCAGAATATTATCCAATTTGGTAAGATGAACATTGTCACTACGTTGAACAGCCAGTTCCCGTATATCTGTAACAAATATATACATAAACTTATCAACCGACGGAAACATTGATGAAACTACAAACTTTTTAAACTACACCCATGAGAACAACTAATGTATACATCTATATAATTATAATTTATACAGGGTGTAATTGACAGCCTAGCAAATAAACGGTAAACTCAGACCATCAAACTGAACAACTTCACTATGGAGCTTACCACAGGAGACGCGAAAAAAAATCAGCTGTCCCATACATTTGAGTCGAGTAGGTACATCAGTTTTGTATGGGACAGCTGATTTTTTTTCGCGTCTCCTGAGGTAGGCTCCATAGTGAAGTTGTTCAGTTTGATGGTCTGAGTTTACCGTTTCAGTATTTGCTAGGCTGTCACTTACACCCTGTAGAGCGTCGGTGACGCGTTGTGGAGAGGTATGGACGCCCAATTATGGGGGTCCGGGTTCAAATTCGCATGGACCAATGAGTCTTTCTTACTTATGTACGTAATACCGACTGCTCTCAAACGGTGAAGGAAAAACATCGTGAGGAAACCTGCATACGCTGAAGAAGAAATTCGGATGCGTAAGTGAAGTCTACCAAAGCGCATTGGGCACGCATGGGGTACTAATGCCCATACACTCCGTGAGGGTAGGCCTGTGCCGTGCAGTTGGACGTTTATAAGCTGATGATGATGATGAGGATGATGATGATCGGAAGACGCATACAAGCACTCCTTTGACTATTTATTATAAGTAATAGCCTTGCGGTAGCATTTCCCCTCTGCTACGGTATAAGAACAATTGATCATGTGCATTAACATTTTATAACTTATCACTAAACGAGACAGCCTATAATTGCGAAACAATAACTTCGAACTTAGAACGTTTGGGGTTCACACAAGACTACTTTTCATGGTTTTTAATATTCAAAATTAGAATCTAAAATTATGGGGAATAAAATCCAAAGTTGCGGATTTCATGCTACCTCGCCCCCCGCAAAAAGTGGCAGAAATGTTTGTTAGTAGTCACGCGTAACTAGTCCACATATAAGCAAAGGTTAGATCAGATATCTACCTCAAAGGAAACTCTAGGGATTTTCTAAATAAAGGAAAGACAACAAGACTTACCATGGAATCAACAATAGAGAACATAATCGCTTGCATGGCGGCATCTCTACCGCGTCCGGCCATGCTCATGAGGGATTCCTCTGGGAATAGTAACCGGCTGTAGAATATCATGCTGATTGTCAGAGCTGATAGAGGATGCAGAAGAAGGCAGAAGACGCGTTTCAGTAGAACTATTGACCTGGAAGTAAAGGGAAAAGTGTTATAAGGTCTACAAGAATCGCCATCTGTTGGCATCTTTGCTATAACTTGTGGGTGCTGACATCTGTAGCAAGTCCCCACAAATCTAATGGCATAAAAAAGTAAAAAAATATAGTTTTTCACGTGGTAATTTCAAACAGTCATCTGTCTAGTCAAAGTAGGCCTTTACAAACTGCGACTTTTTGCAGCTACAAAAACTCGCGATTATCGATCGCGTGACTGCATTTCTACATTAGCAATAACAAGCGTTTGTATCTATTTAAACGCGTGATTGTAGTGATGGACACGCGCGTTTGTACCGATGCAGACGCGCGTGTGCATTGCGACAAAGGCTGTCGACGAATGACTGACCAAATATTACAAACGTTTTGCGTCGTGGCTGTATCGCGTTTGCATTGATGCTGTTCTGCGTTTGCATCGGTTATTATTATTCGAGTATGGCTTTTTTATTTCCTCCAAAACGTACAAGAAACCAGATAATTATATTTTTCCTACAACATAATAAATAAAACAAAACTACAAATTAACTTCTAAATTTTGAAGCCAAACCCTAGCTTCAGGTGTAGACTTTAAACAAAAGTGGTGCCAGAACGGAGCCTTGAGGGAGGGAGGCTATTTTTCAAAATCCTATAGCCACTTTCCTTGTCGCCCATGCACACCCTAATATAGCGAGGACCCAGCATGCTCTTTAGTAGAGATACAATTTTAGTGCATGGGATCATAGCACTGAGTTTGTACTATAGGCCACCTATCCAGACTGTATCATAAGCTGCGCTGAGGTCCACAAAGGCCGCGCAAGTCTTTTCCCCCTGTTGAAAGTTTGCATCTGTGCTACATCGCGACTGAATCGATGCAGAAACTCTGCAAAAAGTCGCAGTGTGTCAAGGGCCCTAATCCAATTGCCCCCAGTGATGCTTACAGTAAAATTTTATTTCGTTATTGCCATCAGATTCTGGTAGACCTATATTTATTTTACTGGGTTGTCATGTCGTAGAACCAATGGCATTCTATACACAATGACTTCGCATCAGCGCGCTGTTAACAGGGCGGCAAAGGTGTGCTTGATTGTTTTACATTACTGCTTACTGACCGAGGAAATTTGAAAGGACTGGAATATCAGCGGCGATGTATGGCAGCAGAGCACAAGTGAAGCGTAACATTAGATAACTATTATAATCAGATTTAACTAACCCTCTCCTTTCTTTAGTCACAACGTCACCTACCAGGGCAAGAGAAGTGTAAAGAACTGCAAGAGACAGTCCCAAAGGAAAGTTATGGACACCCACAGCCAAGCATACTGTTGCCAGCTCAATCAATACACGCATATTGAATAGAGATAACTATTATAATCGGATTGAACTTACCCTCTCTTTCCTTTAGTCACAACGCCAGCTACCAGGGCAAGAGGAGTGTAAAGAACAGCAAGCGACAGTCCCAGAGGAAAGTTATGGACACCCACAGCCAAGCATACTGTTGCCAGCTCAATCAATAGGAGAATATTGACTAGAGATAACTCTTCGTGCGTTATGTTACCCCGGCGTAGTAGACGTGGCATGAAAGGGGTGACCAGAGTTAGTAGGATTGAAACGGCAATGAGGCTGTAGTAGACTGATACTTCTGATGGTTCATTGAAGTATTCTGCACCTGTCGAATAAAAACGCTGATTAGTTGAGGGTATGAAGTTAGAAAAGGCATATTGAGGTATTAGTGTCACGTTTCAATGAAAAATATATCGTATTCCTTAACGATAAAACCTTAAGTAAGGCAACGGAACATACTGCAAAACTAGTGAACAAATCTGACAACTGTTTCATTCAAATCAGTATACCAGCATCCTAGTTAGAGAGACACAATTCTCTGGTTTGTCTTCCCCCAGCATTCAACATGTATTCGACAAACGAGAGCTCTGTCCGTCTTCCTAATAAGTTCTCTAGTATAGTCTACACTCTATGAAATGTTCCAATATCGACATCGAATCTTTCTTGTCTTCGTTTCTTGATAAATAAAATATGGTACACTTTACTTTGACAATATTCCTTCGGTACTTCCTCTGGTCTTCCTATTAGCTCCTTGGTAGGTTAATCACTGCAGAAATACATTGTTACTATCTATAGGTTGATTTGGTTTAGAATCAATCTAATAAAGGGGTGAAACCATAAACTTAATATACTATCGTAATAGACCAACGATCTCCTCATGATCGCATGACCGAAACCGAAATGCCAATATGTGCGAAATTGATGTGTGTGAGTTTTAGGGATAGATTTCGGAAATCAATCTCTATGCGAAACGGTTTCTTTTTCACGTATACAATATTTTTTGATCTTATATTTGAAATAAAATATTATCTAGAAAATAGGACGTTTACTGCATGTAATGAATGTATTAAGAAATAATTTTAAGAATAACATATATGAAAAAAGTATTACGAAAGTAGTACTGTACTAATGTTATTTACCTTTGAAACGTCTCTTTATTTGAGTTCCTGGCACAAGTTACACTGCATTCCAATACAGAACATGATACTGTAATTATTTTTTATGTTTGTGATAAAACACAAAATGAATTATAAAGAAAATCATAAAATAATATGAGATAATTTTTTGACAGGATACCAACTGAGACTTCATTGTTTTAAAGTGGTTTTATGGCTATTACATTATAATCTCTTTCGCACGCGTAGGTTTTTCGGTAAGGTCGGAATTTCATTCGCACACTGTGTTGGTCTACTTACGGTGGTAATATTAAGTTTGTGGGTGAAACTTACCAATATGACTAAACAGTGACGGCGAATTCATAACAGCATATCCCAACCAATGCACCAGCAAATAATTACCACCAATATTCACAACACTCATGCTAGACTCTTCTCTCTTATGCTTCTTCTTGACCTCTTTCTTCGACTCTTTTATTTCATCATCTTTCTTCGACTCTTTTATTTCATCATCTCCTGGTACCGTCTCAGATTTTGCAGTCTTTCGCCTTCGTACCGTTGTTTCTGTAGTAGAAACGACTTCTTCAGAATCCTGGTCGCCTGGTACTTCGGGTTCAGATGTATTCGATTGTTGCTTCGAATCGTCTGTCTTTTTGTCTATATCTTCTTCCCTTTGTAAGGAAACCCATATTGATAGCGCTCGTAGTAACATAGCGACGCATAGTAAGCAGAGGGATGGCATGTATTGACCTGGAAAATATTTTAAATATGAGTTTTGTATGAAAATTCCGTTAAGTAAATTGTAAACCGTAATCATAGATTTCCTAATGAGACTTTCTGATATAAGATATAATAAGAGCGGCGGGAGGGCCTGTTATTGAGTTACCGTACATAAATGCAACGTAAATGTAAAATAAAACGAACTAATAAGTTAATTAGTGGTCTCCTGCAGAAGTTGTAGGAAAGGCCATTCTCAATTACGATAATACCTTTTGCTTCAAGTGTATGAACCTTTGACTATTTAAGGACTAACCTTGCTCTGCCACGGTATTAGAACAATTGATCATGTGCATTTACATTCAATTTTATACCTTATCACTGCCTATAATTGCAAAACAATAACTACGAACTTAAAACGTTTGGGGTTCACACGAGACTACTTTTCATGATTTTTAACAATCAAAATTAGAATCTAAAGTTATGGGGAATGAAATCCAAAGTTGCGGATTTTATATGACCTCGCCCACCGCAAAAAGTGGAAGAAATGTTTTTTTATTAGAATGGAAGAAAACGAAATGAGTGACAATTCTTCTTATTGTGTGAGCAGCAACCCTTGGTGTCAGATTTTTAAAACCACCCTATGGCATCTGACGTGATTTCAGTTTGCAATGTCCAACTGGGGAAAAATGCACAAAGTAACATTTCATTTGGTGCCCCCCGTGGGAATCGAATCTACGACCTCCTTATCAAGAGCCCAATGCTTTTAACCATTAGACTACAGAGGCAGATGAGTGACAACTTACCAATAGAAATAAACCTATTAGTAGCGGCCAGTAGATAAAAGAAGTAACTCTGGTGGAATCTCTCGAGTAAGTTGTTAAGGCTTCTCAATATGCTCTCTAGGGCTACGCCAAGCCGATAGAAGTTCGCAGGAGACAGTGAGTTCACTTTAGGAGGCATGCCTGCTGGATCGTTCGCGTCTCGGCCTTCTAGTGTGACGGCTTCGATGCCGAAACGGTGGAAGAGGCCGTGGTTTCCGTTTGGTACCTACAAATAAAAATAAAACCGGTCAGGTTTGAGTCGGTCTACTTTAGCACCGAGTGTTCTGTACCACACAACAACATATTAACTTTTTTACAAAACTGCAGTTTTTTGATTGTTTGATTTTGGCTCCATAATGAAAGTTGTTCAGTTGGTCTAAACCACTTCCTTAAGTATTACTAGAGTGTTTTGTAACACCCTGTATAAGTTGACCAAATTGTCAGAGCTGACTGAGTTGTTCGTGTTGTCTGAGTTGTTCAAATGTCCAAGTTTACCAATATTTTGTTGTCGATAAATATTTCAGGATTATTTCATAAATTAAATGAATTTATCAAGACGTGTCCACATTATTATTGTGAAAAATGAAGTTTAAGTAAATATACATCCGAATATTCGATCTCTACTTATCACTCAACAAGACAGACTATAATCAACATACAATTTTTTTAACCACCTGTTTTCAATGAAAATTATCAAAATAGGTTAAAAATAAGAGATTCGTATTTTCCCGATTAAATTTTTGACCGATATTTATATTTTTTATACTTTTGAATTTTCTGAAAAACATTGGATGAATGGCTATAATACCTTGGCCGCAATATAATTAAAAATTAAAACTGTCAAATACAATAGAAAAGCCAAGCAGGCAAAGGAATAAAATCTCATTCAACCTATTTTTAATTTTTCAGTATTTTTCAAATAACTCGAGAAATAATGGATAGAACAATCTGATAATTTTGATATAAGCTTTTAATCACGTAATCTCCTAATGGTTTTCTAATTTTGGTACCTTTCTTAAAATAAAATGTTGTCAATTGCGGAATACTTAATAACATCTAAATTATCACGTTTGAGGTTCACGTGACACAGTTTATCATGATTTTTAACATTCAAAATTAGAATCTACAGTAATGGAATAAAGTCTAAAGTTGCAGATTTCATGCTACCTCGCCCCCACAAAAAGTGTCGCAAAAGTTACACATTAGATACTCAAAAAGCTCACCCCCGCAATTTGTGAAGAGACCATTCCAAGCATTGTCCAGATACTGTTCACCCACTCCTCCATCTTGTTGCGAGTGCGAATCCACGAGAAACTGTAAGTTGATAGATTCAACCCATTTTAACACGTTAAACGCCTAGGCAAAAACTATCATTTTGACCAAAATTAAAGTGAGTGTTAATATGTTTCTTGGGACATAATATGCACATAAAACTTGAAAAAAGAAAAAACAAAAATATTGTTTTTGAGTTATTTAATAAAAACATGCTGCGGTCACCGGTGACCTCCATGGCGTACAAGAGTAAAAAAAACGAGAAGTCGTTATCACAGCGCCACGCCGCGCCGGTCACCCCGCGGTGGTGCGGTTTGGTTGCGTTGCGTTGTTCTCTCCGTGTTTTTACTTTTATTTGCTTATTTTCATTTAGTTATTGTTGTATTGCAAACCAATCTAGTAAACGAACAAGATGGACGGTGATTTTATGGAATTTGAAGTGGATTTTGATGGTTTGGAGTTCACACAAGAAGATTTGGACCAAATTGCTATTTTAGAATCAAGTGCACTGCCCGAAATAAATAATACCGATGACGAACTGCAGAATCTGTGCACAACACGTAAACGGAGGCGAATGAATAAACGTAAATAAACCTTGCATTCAAAAAAATCTTGTTTTATTGATTTTTCGTTCATTATGACATTTTCTCTAATGCCACCTGTTTCCCAAACGAAAAGTGTCGTATTTGAGCGCCATGCCGGGCACCTCAATGCGTTATTACTCTAATAACTGCGCCCTACGGCGCACTACAGTGATTTGAAAACAGGTCTGACACGAGGTCACCGGTGACCTCCAAGGCGGGATTCAGTAGACCTCTTGAGGTCACCGGTGACCTCCATGGCGTTTAACGTGTTAATATAATTTTTTATTATGGGCCCGCTCCGGCAGAAGCCGGCACAGGTACACTAATCTTCCATGTTTATAATTCTATTTATTAGTGAAAACCATATCAAAATCCCCAGAGTAATTTATGAGATGTCAAAATTGGACATTTAAAAAAAATGCATGTCCTTAAGCTAGTATCATACTAGTATTAGCAGTTATATCAGTAAAAGTGGACGTGTCACAAACGATCTGCCATAATCACGATCTTATGTTGGAAAGACTATACTCTATTTGAACTGGATAATTGAGTTAACAAAATAAACAAACCTGTTTTTGTATGAGTGATGGATACCAGACTTGACACACAGCTTATGCACCAAGTTGACAAGATCCAAATTAGGCAGTTGACCATTCAGCCCCTCCACTTTTACTTCTATGTACTCTGAAATCAAATCATTTATTACAAACAATCTGTGCTCGGTATTCTGTATTGTATTTTCCAAAATGTATTTACAAATACTTACTTATTTTAGGATCATGAATCTCTAAATTGATAGCAGCCTGTATAGACCCAGACCGTCCCTTCAACTTCCCTGGGTCCAAACACTTATGGTGGTTGCCTCCAGACAAAAACCTCCCCAAGTCCAAGTTGGAACTACCAGGCTTCCAGAAGCTACCGAGGCTGTTGTAGAATGTTTCAGAGTCACTGTGGAGGCCGTGGTAAGCTTCTAGCCACGCCTGCATTCCTAGTTGTTCGTGTTCCGTAATTAGGAAGATTATGTCCTTTGCCCAGTATTTTTGAGCTGCAAAATAATAAAAGGCTTATTAGGATAGTTTATGGAAATACTTGTCAACAAGAACAAATTACTTTGCTAAAAGCTAACTTGGAAAAAATCTATCAAAACAGATATAAAGATTGTGCCCGCGATTTTCGTTCGGGTGTAAGGTAGCAAAATAAAAACTCAATCTTGAGGTCCGGGTTCGAATCCGCATAGACGACATGCCATGTACCAATGAGTTTTTTAACTTGTGTACGTAAATACCGACTGCTGTCAAACGGTGAAGGAATACATCGAAAGGAAACTTGCATACACTGAAGAAGAAATTCTGATGGGTCTGTGAAGTCTACCAATACTGTACATAATGAGTTATAATGTACAATCTTGCGTGCATTAGAACAGGCCCTACGCCCGGAGTTTCGATTCTCGATATATCGCGACCGTTTCGGTCTGAACTTCACTGTAACAGAGTTTACATTGGAACGAAAACTTTCACGCAGTTGCGAAGTTCGAATGTCCGGGTAGAGGTCCATTATATTGAAGGCTGTACGGTACTGTAAAACAGCTGACACATTTATGTGCATGTGACATCTTATCTTATCTTATGGGGGCTGGCAAGCCAGCAACACTTCAACCCAGTGGGATCTTTTTTGTTAGCCCCAATACTTTTTGCTTTCTTCACCCTTCGAATACATGGTCAATGAAGGAGGCAATACCATTGACGGGAAAAAAACCTAAGATTTCCCGGTTTTGGATATCCATCTCCGAGGAGACACATGCATTTTGCCGCCAAGACATCACCTCTCCACACGCTCGGCAGCTGGGATATAGGGTGAGTTTCAACTTGTGCATCATTGTGCCTGTGGCGTAGTGCCCGGTGAGGGCTCCGACGATGGCACGAGCCTTGCTCCTGCTGTTGTTGATTATGAACCTTCAAACACGAGTTGTCACATTGCATGTGACATGGTAGAGACACCATTGTAATGAAGCGGGGAGGATAATTCTAAGCTTGAACAAGGTAAACTGACTTACGTCTAGCAAACTGAGCGAAAGCCAACATCAAAGCGATGCCAGCTGCCGTGCCCTTCTGATGTGACCCTAAGGACCTGAACGGTGCGCTCACTACCAGCGCCTCCAGGGATGAGGTCCTCGGAGCTCGGAGGATGCCGTAGACGTTGGTGCCTTTATAGACCTGAAAGGGTAAGGTATATCACCATCAAGAGTAACAAGTCCATTGGCGCAACTTAGAAACATCGTACAAACGGAATCACACTGACAAGAGGTTCATCATCATCATCACCTCTGCCGATGGACGTCCACTGCTTACAATACTTTTAATTTTTTTTTACATACCTAACAATTTTAAAAAGAAATTAAAATGGCCACTTCTACATTTATTTCGACATCCTCAAAAGTGGAAGTTTAGAACCTGTGAAAGTATTCTATAAAAATAGCTTTTACATTTTTGTGAACGTCTGTGGTGCGTTGCGGAGAGGTATGGACACTTAATTATGGGGTCCGCGTTCGGATCCGCACGGACAACCTGCCATGTACTAATGAGTTTTTTTAACTTATGTACGTAATACCGACTGCTCTCAAATGGCGAAGGAAAACATTGTGAAGAAATTCTGATGTGTATGTGAAGTCTACCAATCCGCATAAGGCACGCGTGGTGGACTAATGCCCATACACCTGAGGGTAGGCATGTGCCCTCCAGTGGGACGTTTATAGGCTGATGATGGTGATGTAGCCCAGTCATTTTACGGAGTTTTGTTAGGAGAGGTGGGAAGTAATTATTAATTGGTCTTTTAAACTGTAACCGGCACCATTTAGTGACAAAAAGACTAACTGCAAGCATATTTTAAAAAATTCACTATGCAACATAGAAATCAATATTGTGAGTCCCAGGAGACTTTTAAATTAATAATATTAATACCAACGCAATCATTTGAATAAGATTTAACAATATAAATTATTTTTAAGCAATATACTAAATACGTTTTTATTAGGAAATACGAATGTATTTTTCAAAACCTTCTAAGTAGACAATAGTACATTATGGTACAAGTGTGTAATGTTGGTGATTACCGCTGAGGCGCCATTGAGACCCGAGCCGTAGGCGAGAGTCTTAAGAGAGCCGAGGACGGTAATCATCAATACACACGTGTATCATACGACGTTTTTCAACACACTTGTGAAGAAAATAATAATAAAAAATCATTTTATTTAGTAAATAAAAAGTTTATTTAGAGAATTTATTTGTACTAAATTAAATAAATTAAATTAAATATCGTTTATTTGTCTTTTACATATGTACACAAACAGAAGTAGGTATTGGTAATACGAGACAAAAGGACATTAAAAATAAAAGTGTTGTTTTCTGTTGTTAGTATGATAATGATACCTCCCCAGGGCACCTATACACAAACAAGTTTGGTTGTGTACATATACTCCGAGGGAAGTACCACTAGAATACAATTAATATAAAACTACATAAGACAAAAAGGTCTACGGCTCAGCGACAGTTGAATAAATCAGCTGCCTCTGTTATTCTGCCATAGCCAGACATAAACTGCGTGAAACACAATACCCAAATATTAAAGAATCTATACAACTTTCAGGATACGAAGTAGTCAAATATATTGTTATGGATAGGTGAACACAATCAGTATACATAAATAAATTTTCGGGAAATACGCCTAAAGAGGGACACCAGCAGCCTGCGATTGCCTCATGAACAGCCACTGGAAACATTTTTTCCTGAAGGTTGGTAGTGATAGCGACAGTGCCTCCCGAACGGGGGGAGGGAGGTCGTTCCATATCTTCGAGGCAGCGTGTTTGAAGCAACCCTGGGTGCTGATAAGAGAATATACAGGAAGATTGAAAAGATAACCTCTATCCCTTAAGTTATGATTTGATCTATAGGATTTCCACTTAAGTTTATGATATAAGTATGTAGGGATTTCGGTTTTACAAAGAGTGTGTATAAAGCAGGAATATTTTAGTGTTCTTACATTTTCCATATTAAGAATCTTCTTCTCTAGTAAATATGGTGTGATATGGTCCCTCCTAGGAATTGGATAACAGAAACGCATGCAAGAATTTTGGACTCTCTGAATGGCTTTTTTAGTTTTAGCGAATAGACACGGGCCATACACAATGTCGCAATAATGAAGATGTGATAAAACCAAACTGTTACATAAAAGCAATCTGATATTGTTATTTAAAAATGGTCTAAGTTTATATAGGGTTTTCAATGATCCAAAACATTTCCCAATTTTTTGTTGAACATGCTTTTCAAATTTTAATGTTTCGTCCATTAATAAGCCTAAATTCCGGACACAATCTTGGCGAGGAACGGTCGCATTGTCAATTTTGATTACCGGATCCAGCTCTTTTATACAGTTTACCTGGTGCCGGGTACCACAAATCAAGGATATACTTTTCTTTGCATTTAGAATTAATCCGTGTCTGCGTGACCATTGTGCCACAGCATTAAGGTCGGTATTAAGTTTAATAGTTGCTGCAGATACTTCGTCTGCGGTAACAGGCGTATGTATATATATCTGTGTATCGTCAGCATATAAATGATAACGTGAGTGGAGAATTGGTGATGTTATGCTGGAGGTGTAAATCGCAAACAAGGTTGGTCCGAGAATTGATCCTTGGATCACCCCTCTTGTAACCGGCAGAGGTTTGGATTTGACTAGTATGCCTTTATCGTTAACACATTGCACCGTTTGACTGCGATCGGAAAAATAGGACTCAAACCAGCTGTAAGCAAGATCTGAGAAGCCGAAATACTTTAATTTGGCGAGAAGTACGGGTATACTGACACAGTCAAAGGCGCGGGTAAAATCCAGAAGGACTAGAAGAGTTCCCATACTATTATCTGCGGCGACTAAAATGTCGTCACAGATAGTAAGTAGTGCAGTAGTTGTACTGTGTTTGCTCCGGAATCCGGACTGCTGCTTGGGTATAATAGAGTTCGCATCAAGATATGGTATGATCTGCATTTGAACAGCTTTTTCTATGATTTTGGATAACGCTGGTAAGATGCTAATGGGTCGTAGATCACTGAGCTCATCGATTTTAGTTTTTTTTGGGATAGGGGTAACAACTGCGCATTTCCAGTGGTCCGAAAAAACACCACTCATGATAGATTTATTAACAATAGCCATGATCGCGGGCATAGAATGAGGTAATGTTAGTTTTATCATATACATGGAGATATCATCACAACCTTTCGAGTTAGAAGCAAATGATGAGGCAATTATACGCGATATTGTTGATTCTGTTACACCATGAAAATTGAAGACAGTGTTAGAATAGCTGTTAGAAAGCAATTTTGACAGTTCATCAGGATTATCAGGCTGATATGGTACACTATTGATGAAGTGGTTGTTAAGTACATCCGGGTTTGCCAGGTTATCAGGGATATTTTTATCAGAGTGTGGTTTAACTATACTATTAATATGACGCCACATCACTGAAGGTTTCTTCCTATTATTATTCACGTAATGCGAGAAATAAGCTTTTTTTTCATTATGGATAGCGGAGTTGTACAGATTACGTAAGTTACGGTAGTATTTAATAGAAGACTCTGTCTTGAGCTGATTTGCCTTAAGACAGGCTGCGTCACGAAGTGATCGCATCTGCCTTAATGTATCTGAGAACCACGGACATGGCGGGTCCTTAAACGTACGAGTGCAAACTGGAGCAAAGGTGTCAAATAAATCCAAAATAAGCATATTAAACATGGAAACCATATCGTTAATATCGTCGTACATAAGTACGAATTCCCATGCAGTATACATAGCGGCCTCGTTAATTGATTCGGCATTGACACTTAGTGGTCTATATGTCACTATGCGAGGTGGTGGTGTTTGAACACGCAGAGGAAATTTACATATAACGAGTCCGTGATCGCTCAGATCGTCATTGTGCAGCACTCCAACGGATGTTGGAGTGGTGTCGGACCTAGTGAAAATTATATCAATTATTGTTTCACTGGTAGATGTTATTCGGGTGGGTACATTAATTACTTGATGGAGATGGTAAGATTCGGTTAAATTCCGGAAACAAGGTGGTAGAATCACTTTGTTTTCCTTATCAAGACAATTGATGTTAAAGTCCCCTAATAAGTATAAAAAATCATATTTTGGAGCGAACTCCGATAGAGATTCGTTCAGGCAATCGATAGCGGTTCCACGACTCACATTTTCCGTCCGGTAGGCTACTCCAACGAGTATCTTAAACTTCCCTACTTTGACCTCTATCCACAGCTGTTCAAGGTCAGCGGGCTGATGGTGCAGTTGTCGCACGCCTAGTCCTGACCGAAAATACACTCCAACCCCACCGCCGCGGCTGCGACGGGGGTTATGCAAAAGTGAATATCCCGGCTATTGAATATGATCTTTTTTGTATCGAAACTTTTTTAAGAACAAAGCAACTCAAGAACTCAACCAAGAAGTTTAGATACCTACTATCTAAACTTCTTGAACTCAACCAATAGAAAAA
Source organism: Agonopterix arenella (assembly GCA_927399405.1). Classification (NCBI taxonomy): domain Eukaryota; kingdom Metazoa; phylum Arthropoda; class Insecta; order Lepidoptera; family Depressariidae; genus Agonopterix; species Agonopterix arenella. The sequence continues at coordinate 12,355,764 of OV656712.1, read as the reverse complement.
AAACCTATAACTCACTTGTGAATAATAGTAATGAAAAAGTCACAGTTTGATTATAGGTGTCATTATGTGCCTAATTGCGGTGAAATAAGGGCCATTTTATGAGCAAATGTGTTGAAAAAATATTTACACCATGTTTGAAGTATGTATAATGGTGCAAAAAAAATTAACATCAGGTTTTTTATAACGAGATAATAGCAAAATTTTAAGAACTGTTGCTGACGAGATTTTTTTTTTAATTTTGGTACATTTCTAAGGTCAAAATGGCTCTTTAATACTATACCGAAAAAAAAATCAATTATTAATTAGTTCCGGCTCAAACCGTAAAATGACTGTGCTAATGATCACATACAATTTTTAAAAAGAAATTAAAATGGCCACTATTAAGTACATTTATTTCGAAATACTCAAAAGTGGAAGTTTAGAACCAATAAAAGTATAATAGCTTTTAGGTTTTTGTAATAAGTTGGGAGTTCCTAGTATGTTTTCAATTTAGGTTTTCATTATTGAGAAATAAATAAAAAAATAAAAAACATCATCAAATCATTTTATATTGTGATGTGGGTGCCATTGAACGGTAAAAGGACTCTTAAGTTTTCATCTACAGTAAACCTTACTAGGTTTATACATAGGAGGTGAGTCACCGTTTACACATTTTGTAAAGTTCTTCAGTTACATGCGGTGCGTTCCGAGGCATGAAAAAAGTGCTGTGAGCGATTACAGCGCTAACACCCGTTCAATTTGCGTTATCACGCTTACAGCGCTGATAGTGTGCTACCAATTCGGAACGCTAGATATCGCGCTCACACCGTTCACATCACAACATTCAAATATTCCTATTATTTTCTTCATAACTAATAGTTATTAAACTTATATTCGTCATTTTTAGAACATAATCAAACCCAATACTACTAAAGAAACCTAAGTCGAGACCTAAACAAAACAAAAATTTACCACAACAAAAAACTATTAAACGTTACTTTTGAAAATTCGCTCCAAAATTTACCACAACAAAACTATCAAACGGCACTTTTGACAACTCACTCACAGTGCTAAAGCTACGATTAGGTGCATTACCCAACATATAGGGCCGATTTAGGCATACATTGCTGGCTTTGATCGCTACACTTTAAAATAGAACGAACAAATCCGGCAATGTATGCCGAAATCAGCCCTAAATGTTGGGTAATGTAATTGCTGCTTAGGGCTCTGAGCTGTGAGCACTGTTATTGCAAGATGGCGTCGGAAGTGACGTCATGAATAACGACACGTTTTCGATTGTGGACGCGCTTACGTCAAATTGGAACGACATTTAGCGTTGTTGGCGTGATTCGGAACACACCTATGGTAAGATACCCCCTAAAATAATGTAATGAATTTAAGATTACACCCTGTATAGCCTACAATCTTACCTGGCCCTGTCCAAGTGGATAATTCAGTGTAAAGTTGTGAGTGTACACTTCTAGATGTAGCTGTGACATTTTGCCAACCAGCCACGGAATGGGAATACTCTCCGTATCTTCATATTTATCCTGGAATGAGAGGAAACATTTGAAATTAGTTGACGATGAGAAAGTGAGGAAAAATGTGTTTTCTTTTTAACCCCCGACGCGAAAAGAGGGGTGTTATAAGTTTAACATGTCTGCCTGTGTATCTGTCTGTCGTATTGTAGCTCCCAAAAAGATGAAGCAAATTTTCTTTTATTTTTTTGTGCCATAGATAATTTTATCCCGAGTGTTCTTAGCCATGTTTCATGAAAATCGGTTCAGTAGTTTTGATGTAACTTTCAAAATTATGAAATAACATTAAATTACAAATTAAAAACCTCCAACGCAAAAAAAAAACATTTGAAATAATCGCCTATGTCAAATCCACACATCTCTACTAGCGTCTACGTAAATAGAAATGTTACTTTGTCTATAAGTTAAGGGAAAACATTATGAGGAAACCTGCATATGTGAACAAGGAATTCCAATACTCGTGTAGTCTTCCGCATTGTGCACATGTTCAAGCTATTCACAATTTTGTTTTTATCTATAAGGTCTAACAAAATTAGGTGAAACTATTTTAAGGGGATGATCAGACCATCAAACTTAACAACTTTTTGTATGGGACCAATATCGAAATCGCGAAAAAAAAATCTGCTGATCCATACATTTAGGTCGTGTATGTTTGTATGGAACAGCAGATTTTTTTTTTCGTGATTTCCGTATTGGTCTCATAGAGAAAGTTGTTCAGTTTGATGGTCTGATCATCCCCTTAAAATAGTTTCATCTAGTTTTGTTAGACCTTATATACTATTATAAAACTGTAACAGGAAGTTTGTCTGTACATTGAAGATATTAACAAAAAAAAATCTGTCTGTTTGTTTGTGTGTTTGTTTGTGTGTTTGTTTGGGTGTTTGTTTGTTTGAACGAGTATCACGCAAAAACTACTGAACTGATTTTGATGAACCTTTTTTTGTTTGATAGCTTATGATCTGACTTAAAATCTGGTATATAATTTGTGCGGACGAAGTCGCGGGTTAACGCTCGTAATAATATAAGTGCGTCTAAGATAGCTTGGTAATTTTGATAGATTGTTTTAAAATAATTATTTTACTTTCAGAAACTGTTTGAGCCATAAAACCTTTAATTTTATGATAAAAGTCAATTATGTATAACTTGTGTACCTATTATAAAGCTTTGACGACTCAAACAGCTTTAAAAAGTAAAATGAAATCTCAAAAACCACCTGTCAAAATCACCTAGCTTGGTGATCTTGGACGCAACATAGTAACTTACAATTTAATAGCTAACTTACCTCCAACTCCCTCAGAAATTCATTAAAATATTGTTTAGCAGCAGTCTCTCCGTTAAATTCATTCGTCACCAGTCCAGGAAGCAAGGCATTCTCCGAAAAATACGTCTCATTGTTGAATTCTCTATTTGCCAGCAGTACGAACCATACCAGGGCACCAGCATAGCAAAGGAAGCATAGAGGTCCGTTGATTTTCTTTAAAACTCTAACCCATTTTACAGAACCATATTCTGGATCCGAAAGAAGACCCATGGTAAAGGAAACAGGGTTTGTTTTAGGGTTTAATACTGAAGTTAGAGGTTAGAATTCTTGTTAAATAATCTCAGGTGATGGTATTAATTCATTTTCGTGGATATTTTATGTATTTTTCACAATTTTTACACAAAAGCCGCTTATCAATAAATCAGGCAAAAACCGTACGTCAAACGTCAAAGTGACACTGACACTCACTGTCAAAATAACAATTATGCTTTTTTATGACTTTGGGTTCTTGGTCTCGACATCTATACTCAGTAAGTCTGACAGACTTGTTTATTCGAAAGATCCATAAAATAGTAACATTAAATAAAATTATAAATAAAGAGACTTAGTTCTTGGTTAATAAGCAACCAGCTTTATGAGCACGAATAATGAAGCACGAAATGCATTATCAAACGATGTCTACCAAGACTTAAATCCAATGATAAATATATGAATCGGTTAGGAAAGTTCAGGATATGTAAATTAGTAACCTGGATTGGCCAGACATTGTAATGGATAACTTATTTATTTCGTGCTTTATAATCGACAAGATTGAAGAGTAATGATCCTTGTTAGGTATTCTAGGACTTGCGTTAACTATTATTATTTACTACGACAAAATAAAAATAACAAATATTAAATAGGGAGGTATCCTCTAAGGAATAGGTAAGGTTAAGTAGGTATTTATCTACCAAACAGATAAGTACCTGGTACCAATTTTTAGCCCTTTGTGAAAATGTAGGTTACTAGTTCCATTACCTATTTCCAGCTTGAGATAGTTCTTTAAATCTTTATAGTTAGTTGATCCGTTATTTTTACCAACAAATCGTACGTTTGGGTGGGTATTCAATTATTTAAAAAAATTCATTAGATACGCACGGCGACACATCAAGCTATACAAAACCAAAATAAGCTGGCCGCGCGTAGATCGCATAATATATAACGACGCGCGGCCAGCTTACGTTGGTTTTGTATAGCTTGATGTGTCGCCGTGTGTACATACACATAAACTCACGACCGTAATCCGTCAGACATAAACACAAACCATTTAAGTAGGTAAATAATTTTATTAATTTACTTGTAATTTAACTATTTACAAAATAATACACAGCTAACTATAAGACTAAAAATTAAAATAAGTTAACATACTGTCTTACAACCGATTTCAAAAATTCACGTATCGCTACCCTGTAAATAAAATCGGAAAGATGGAATCGGAACGTGTAAAGCGTGTTAATTATTTTACCCAGCCGATTTGTTTTTTCTGTACAAAAACCCCTTCTCAAAAGATGCGACTATGTCCTCGATGGGCAGGCCCTTGGTCTCGTGCATGATGGCGGTGGCGACGAGGGCGGTAAGCACGCACACTGCCGCGAACATCGCGAAGGCACCGTCCAGCCCTAAAGCCCTCACCATGCCATCGAACACAGCCAGTACTATGAAGTTACTGATGCACATGAAGCTTAGCACTACTGTTGACGCTAGGCCTTTTAGCTGGAAAATAAGAGTAATGTCATAATGTGAGTCTTGCTGAAAAAACATCATGAGTGAACTAACGTGCTTCAATCTTTGAGGCGTGTAAATATAGTGCCCTTGTTACTAGGCAGTAGGCACTGGGCATAAATCTAATGCAGGGTGTCCCTGGAAGTGTGGATTCAATCCGTTCAGTTTATACTTATTCCCTCGCAATACATTGAACCCCCGAAATAATGCAAACGTTCTCTCTGGCCATTCAATATTTTATGTCGAAAACTAGTGCACAAAACGCCTGTTCGTGTTTACACTTCTCAGGAAATAAAAATCGCACTGTCTGGAATACATAACTTAATATCTCGCTAACGGATCCCTAAATCGAAAATCCACACCCAAAATATTTTTTAAAGATCTATTTAACGATTCCGCACAACATGGGATAGACGAGAAAAAAGGAGAAAGAGTACCCTAAAAAAATACGTTTTTCAAGATTTCATTCGACATGGGGAAACTATATGGGTTCCTTGTTGACTACGGAACCTTAAAAATGAACCAATCATCATCCTGCCCTTATACTTACATATATATTCGTATTATTTCTTGGAATTGGCAAACAATTTACAGCCAGTCGTCTGGGCACGCACTACTGTCCCGACCGAAATTATGGGGGGGCAATAATACGCAAAACCGCTTCAAGAAAAAGTAGGACATGCCCTACTTCCAATTAATTTATTTAAAATTTACAAAATTTCAAAGTTCGAATCCCTAAAACCTACCTTTGGCACAAAACATTCAGCGAGCTGTATAAAAGGCACATTAGCAGCTCCTATCTGGAAGATGCAGGAGTAGGTGAGTACGGCAGCTGGGACCAGCCACTCTGGACCCCAGGACCAGCGCAGTAGCGATGCTAATACCAGAAGACATATGGCAGATAGGACGCATGAGTAAATCATGAGAGGCTGTGAAATAAATAGCTTTAATAAGTATGTGATGATGGTCATAGCAAGCCATCAACATGAAAAATGAAAAAAAGAAGAAAACTCTAAGATAATAAGTACCTACCTAATAGATAGACAACCTTTCACTAATGTTTGGGAGAGTGTGCCACCTATCACACTACAGGGTGACATTGATATCATTAGATTCCTTTTAAACTAAGAGTCTACCCATCGAACTGAAAAACTTTTACTATGAATCAAACCGATCGGAGCAAAAAAAAAATCAGCTCTTGCATACATTTGAGTCGCGAACTCGCGCGTCGACATTGCAGTTTAGTATGGAACAGCTGATTTTTAATGTGCTCCGATCGGTTTGCTCCCATAGAAAGAGTTGTTCCGTTTGATGGATAGACTCTTTTAGTTTAAAAGGATGCTAATGATATCAATTTCACCCTGTATATACCATATGTATGTGCCATAGGGCAAAATATGGTTTATTGGGGGCCCCATGGTCTTAGGTAGGTAATTATTAAAATCTATTAATAATAACTCTATTGCCTACTTATAACAACATTATGTTTTATGATTCAATCCAATTTTTCGATTTAGGCCAAAGCATTTGGCCTAAATCGAAGGACTAACTAGACTGGGCGTTTCCTAACTTTGGTATACTTATTGATAGGTACTTTTCAAGTAGTGCTTATACCCGGGCGTCTGCGACGCGGGAAGCGGGAAGCGAAGCGGCAGCGTCTACGAGACGTGAAACTCTGCCTCCAAACCGGTGCGATTGCGACGCGGGAAGTGAACTTCATTTGTTGATGAATAGTCTCATTGAAGCAACACTTCTTTAACTATTGTTGTGGTAATGTCATTTTCGTTTTAACATCAGAGTCTAACCTTTCCTTCCTTTGTTTTTGTTATTTTTTAAGTTTTTATTGTTTTTGCTACCAATATCTACCAGAAATTACCAAAAACTACTAGAAGAATCAAAAATTTACAAAATCTACTAAAGAGAACCGGAAACAACCAAAATCTAGGAAAAACTACCAAAAACGATCCAAATCTATCAAAAAGAACCATAAACTACAAACGAGAACCTAAATTTAATGAAATTTGAAATTAATATTTTATTTTGTTACGAGAGCGTCTACAAAATAGGTTTAAAAAAAACGAAAGCGTAAAATTGAACACGTCTGACCACTTTACGCGCGCGTCCGCTCCGCTAACGCTGCCTTTCCGCGTCGTGGTCGCGTCAGTTTGGGCGACTTGGCGGGACGCCATGCGCCATATGATTGCATGGGCAGCGACCGCTGCGCTGCGCGGTAGATGCTCCCGCTTCGCAGTCGTTTTGGTCGTGCGGGTCTATGAGCACTCCTTTAGATTGCCGTTGTTCTAATATCGAAGGACTACGACGAAACGTCGAAAAGCCATGGTGTTCCAGTGGCGAGTAACTTTGCCTGTCGTGCAGGATAAGTTCAATCCCATCCCGGACTCGTGCAATAGGGGAGCAGACTGCATATAATTATTTTAGTTTTATCTTTTTAGTAACTCACATTTTTAGTTTTTTTTAGCTAGAATAGTATTTTTATTAATAACATGATGAACTACAAAAAGTAATGATATGTTGATGACGTCGCTTGTGGGTACAATTTAGTACAATTTTTCATGATCGCGTGCGTTTTGACGTTCGATTAAAAGTTGCTAATTTGACTTAATAATTGTCCGATCCCCTAACTGGCTTTTCGGTGAAGGAAAACATCGTAATGAAACCTGAATGTTTCAATTTCGAGGCATATATTGTACCAACTGTCCATTATAAGTGGCAATGGGCTCACTCCCCGCGACACTGGACAGAGTTTCGGTACTACTAGTGAAACGTGGATGTACTGCAGTTTCAGAATATCTCTGACTACCCCCTCGGGGAATATAGTCGTGAGCATATACGTACAAATACAAAATTATTTATTCGTGAACACAGGTAATATAAATGGTGTTACAGTAAAATAATTGGACTCTCTGCGGTCTGCCACATTTGGCGTACGAATACAAATTGAAATTATAAACAAAAGTAAGTAGTAAATTAAAATTGAAAAAAAAATTACATTTCTAAGATTATCAACCAACATAAATAAATGAATCTAGTCGTGCCCGATATAGTGGCTCATTTTTTCTTCGCCTACTTTATTTGTTTTTATTTTTATTTTTAATTATAGCCATATTTAGCCATTAGTTGTACATAATGTTGTAATTGTAAATACCTTTACCGTTAATAAAAATTTGTAGAAATAACATTTTTTATTGATTAAGTTTTCTGAACATTATTAGATCATTTTAGGTTGTCAAATACGAATTTAAAATAGGAAAGAATGTCAATATAATATCAAGTCAATGCGTATATCTTACCCGTCGTCCAAAAATAGCACATAGCAGCAAACCTAGCGAACTGCCAAGCACGAAAGCTAAAGCGAGCAGCATAGAGCATGCAGGTGCGGACATGTTGGGTGCTGCAGCGGTGAACAGCTGTGCAGCGTACGTCTGCACGGCGATAGTGCCTCCAAACACCAGCAGTATCACATGTGTGCATACTCCAACTAGCGCTCGCCATGCTGCTTTTGATGTCCCTAAAAATGTTATAACGGATATTACAACAGTCATAGTGAGAACTTTATGACAAAAACAGCAAAAGTCGGGAGTGTGGACACTACATTACAGTCACAGTATAAGAAAGAGTAAAGATTAGCACCGTCTTTATTTAATTACGAGCGTTAACCCGCGACTTCGTCCGCACAAATTATATACCAGATTTTAAGTCAGATCATAAGCTATCAAACAAAAAAAGTTTCATCAAAATCGGTTCATTAGTTTTTGCGTGATACTCGTTCAAACAAACAAACAAACACACAAACAAACAGACAGACAATAAATCCAAAAATTGGTGAAATGGAATCAGGGACACCTAAAAACCATATCGTAACTTTGTTTTTGTTAATATCTTCAATGTACAGACAAACTTCCTGTTACAGTTTTATAATAGTACGAGCGTTAACCCGCGACTTCGTCCGCACAAATTGTATACCAGATTTTAAGTCAGATCATAAGCTATCAAACAAAAAAAGTTTCATCAAAATCGGTTCAGTAGTTTTTGCGTGATACTCGTTCAAACAAACAAACAAACACACAAACAAACAGACAGACAAAAATTTAAAAATTGGTGAAATGGAATCAGGGACACCTAAAAACCATATCGTAACTTTTTTTTTGTTAATATCTTCAATGTACAGACAAACTTCCTGTTACAGTTTTATAATAGCATAGATATTATTTAATTATGTTTTAAAACTACTTACACATTAATTTAAAAGCGCTGATATCGGGTTCTATTTTTTCGTCTTGTAGTGTTTGTTTTTCAGCATCCAATACATTTAATTTTTCTAATTCAATGCTGCCTCCGTCTGTTTGTTGTTGATTCTTCAGATATTTTATTTCGTTTAAAATATCCAGCGTTGTTTTTGAGACTCCACGGAAGAATTTGAGAGACTTTAGTGCTTCCTAGAAAAAAATTGTTTTGTAAAATAATATATTTTTACAACAAATCAGTAGCCTGTAATTATCCCACGGCAGGGCAAATGCTGACTTTCACTTCTAAAGATACAGGCACGTTCATAAAACGTGATTCCATTCTAAATCATCATCAGCCTATATAAGGTCTAACAAAATTAGGTGAAACTATTTAAAGGGGATGATCAGACCATCAAACTAAACAACTTTCTCTATGGGACCGATATGGAAATCTCGAAAAAAAATCAGCTGTTCGATACAAACCTACTCGACCTAAATGTATGGGACAGCAGATTTTTTTTTCGCGATTTCAATATTGGTCCCATAGAGAAAGTTGTTCAGTTTGATGGTCTGATCATCCCATTAAAATAGTCCATTAAAATAGTTTCACCTAATTTTGTTAGACCTTATATAAGGTCTAACAAAATTAGCTGAAACTATTTTAAGGGTATGCTCAGGCCATCAAACTGAACAACTTTCTCTATGAGACCAATATCGAAATCTCAAAAAAAAATCTACTGCCCCATACATTTGAGTCAAGTTGTGTTTGCAGTTTTGTATTTGAAATGAATTTTTTTTTTCGCGATTTCGGTATTGGTCCCATAGAGAAACTTCTTCAGTTTGATGGTCTGAGCATACCTTTAAAATAGTTTCAGCTAATTTTGTTAGACCTTATATACGTCCCACTGCAGAGCACAGGCCTACCCTCAGGGAGGGTGTATATGGGCACTAGCCCACCACGCGTGCCCAATGCGGATTGGTAGACTTCACATACACATCAGAAGGAGCGTTTTTATTTTCTTTTTTAATTTTAGTTCCTAAAAAACTCAACAGATGGCATGTTAAAGGCTCCATAGCACCTTCATAGCACAGACTTCTGTATTACAATAGCTCCATAGAGATGTTCGTGAGATTCTGTCAAAATCATGTCAAGACTGTGCCTGCCATTTTTTTAAGGCCAAGGGATCGAGCCTGTATGGACTCGACCATGTTGAAGTAAACAGTTTCAAATTTTCGATCAAAATGACTCGCAAACAATGAAATATTCCATCAAAAGATGCGTTGACATCTTTTTGATCATCTTTTCCCTTTTTATTATTTTAAAGAAACCCTTTTTGAAATTCAGACCTTTATTCGCACAGACCGTAGATCTATCGATCCCCTAGAAAACCAAAAGAAAAATGCTCATTTCTTCTTCAGCGTATACAGGTTTCATCACGATGTTTTCCTTCACCGTTTGAGAGCAGTCGGTATTACGTACATAAGTTAGAAAAACTCATTGGTACATGACATGTTGTCCGTGCGAAAGTGAACCCGGACCCTCAAAATTGGGTGTCCATACCACTCCTCAACGCGCCACCAACGCTCTTGTGATTAGGGAAAGTTCGTGGCCAGCCTACTGTAAAATTACGCATTCAGCACTGGAGTGCGATTTTTGAATCTCATACGATGAGCTCACCAGTTGAAAATGTCAATATTACCATGGAGATATGCATCTTTCGACAGCTGATTTGACATTAAAAAATCATACTCCAGGAGTGCTATTTTTTAAGGTCAAATCAGCATTAGAAAGATGCGTATCTCCATACATTTTCAACTGCTGAGTTCAACGTATGAGATTAAAAAATCGCACTCCAGATTAGAATAGATAATAGTAGGTACATATGTAGTAGGTAGGTACTACCTACATACAGAATGGAAACTCCCTGCACCTAAATAAAATCAGACACCTCACTGACCTCACTTTAAGGGTAATTTTAGGGGAGCTGAGCATTAAGCATATAAATACAATGAGACGGCGCGACCGGTGTGAAGATGGCAGCCAAAACTTAGCAGCCAAATTACCCGACCAAATTAAAATGTTATTAAATTAAGTGCGCTTAACTACTACTAAATGCACTGAACCACTATCCCCTGTATTGTTTAGTCCTTATACTACCCGTTTGTACCATCGACATAATCGAATTCGATTTTATAACTACCTTTTTCATCAACCAAAGTTAGCAGCTAACATATCCGAAGCGAGACGCCATCTTATTTTTTTGCAGTACTATCGAAGCATCGTGAGATCGTTGTATACTACTGTATACAACGAGGGTATGCTTTCAGTAAGCTACCTAATACATTATCTCAAATCACGTCTTTCAAGAGATCTAATTTTATCACTCACCTTTTCTCTCCCTTCCCCCAGCAACCAAGTCGGAGAATCTTTCAACAAGCACAATAATCCCACAAAACCTACGCTCATCGATAAATTCAAATAATTTATGACTTCATAGTTCCACATCCAACCAGCCAAATAAGAAACTAGAGTTCCAAATGTATATGAAAACGTTGGGATTGACGACAACGGTCCTCTAATTGATATTTGGCTGTATTCACTTATGTAGGGTATGGAGGCGAGAAGGTGCATCCCCGAAGCGAATCCGACCACAAATCGACCGGTGATAACCAAATTCACGTTGGGTGCTGTTGTTATTATTGACCAGGATAGCTGGAAATAAACAAACATTTTCGTTAGTAGAATAAATTATGCAATTATTGTTGGCTGGGCTATTTGTAATTGCAAGCAAGGTTCGTTATGTAACACTGTTAGCCCAGTAATTTTACGGTTTGAGACTAATTAAGAATCGATATATTTTTTTCGGTATAGTATTTAAGAGCCAATTTGAGCTTAGAAATGGACCAAAATAAAAAAAAAAATCATCCAAATTTAATATGTAGCTATTATCTCGTTATAAAAAATCAGATCATTCTTTCCCAATTCACCCTATCAAACGCCTTCTCCAGGTCTATGAATGCAATATGTGTTTCGAGGCCCAGGTCCATACGTCGATCTTTTACAAGCCTGAGAGCGAGGATGGCTTCTCTTGTGCCCTTCTTTTGCCTAAAACCATATTGATCCGGTCCTAAATAATATTCGGTTTTCGGCCTTATTCTATTTTGAATGATCTTGAGAAGAATCTTTGACGCCTGTGAAATAAGACTTAAGGTCCTATGTTCTTCACATTTAAGGGTGTTGAGCTTTGCACATATTTAAGGCATTACCATGATACATGAGTACTTCAAACATGGTGTAAATACTTTGTTGGTATTATCTCGTTATAAAAACCAGATGGTAAATTTTTGTTTGCACATACAGGGTGTCCGGTAAATAATGGATCAACGTTAAGGGGATGATAGCTTACATAATTGTCTAAAACTAATTTAAATAGTTTTCAAAAAAAACCTAGGGTTACCACGATTTTTTATTTTTTGGGGATTTGTTCTATTTCTCTACCAGGACTCAGTTTTTTTAGTGCTGTCGCTGCAAATGATAACATTTTTAAGTTCTGATTTTTGATAATGAACGCTGAATAGTTCCCTAATGTATCCTCATACGGATATTGTGTCTCACGTTTTTCGTGACTGACGAAAAAAATCTCAAATTGAATAGTTACTCTAATTCCGCTTGACGAACTCAAACTTTAAATAAATCTCCCGTAAAAAAAATGTACTACACTGAACTGGACCATTATTTTAAAAACTTGTACAGTTAATCAGCTATTCAAATTCGTATAAAACTTACGTTTAGGCCTTGTAGTTACAAAGTTACTGCTATTTATCTGAAATAGGCGCAATTTTTCAAAATAAAGTAAAAGAAGTTTTTGAAAAGTAAAATGTGACTGGTGTATTGTTCTGTATTAAATACCTGCTAACAAACCTAAACAACTAATTTACTTACTGTTTTAAAGTCAAACTTAGCATTGCTCATTGAATTTGTGCGAAATCTCAATTTATCAATTTTGAAACAAATTAGGGTTTTATTTAAAATAAAACGATTATTAGGTACATGAAATTGTTTACTTTAAATTTACAACAAATGTTCAAATTGTCTTCCCTGTGCAATAATACAGACTCTACATCTCTTAATAAAAGAAGCTCTTAGTCGGCTAACAAAATTATTGCTGTTAATTGTAGCTACAGCAGATTGAAGACGCTGCCGAAGTTCTTGCTCGCTTCTAATGGGAATTTGGTAGACCAAGTCTTTTAGACATCCCCAGTAGAAGAAATCCAGGGGATTCAGATCCGGAGATCGCGGAGGCCACAAAATCGGGCCTAATCGGCCGATCCACCTTCCCGGATAAGTTTCATTGAGGTGTGCCCTTACTGCTGTTGCATAGTGTGCAGGGCACCCGTCGTTTTGTAGCCACATTGACTGACGCATCTCTTCTGGGATGTTCTGTAGAAGTATTGGTAACTCGTTTCTTAAAAAATGTAAATAGTACTCGGCGGTCAAGGTTGCTGGTAGTTCAAACGGCCCAATTATTTGTCCATTCATTATTCCGGCCCATAAGTTTATTTTGAACTGGTGTTGGCTTCTGTCTTCTCTCATCAAATGCGGGTTGACAAGTGACCAACTATGCAAATTATGCAAATTAAGGTAGCCGTCGCGCTTGCATGAAGATTCATCACTCCACAAAATTTTGTTAAAAAACTGCGGGTCTTCCCTAATTCTTCTAAGCATTGTTCGGCAACTGGCGCTCTTTGTGCAAAATCTCTCGGCAGCAACGTTTGAACGCGTTGTACGTGGTATGGGTGCAGTCGATATTTTTGAAGCACACTATGCACCGTTGTTCTTGGAATACCGGTGCGTCGTGCTATGGTACGAATTGAAACCGATGGATCTTCCTCAATTTCGCGCAGTATTATTCCATCATCAACTTGTAGCGGTCTCCCTTCACTAGTACCACCAATTCCGGTTCCAAGAACTCTTCCCTCCAGAAACGCATTATGCACTCTTAAGAAAATGCGATAGTCGGGGTGTCGAGCTGCGTTCGGGTATCTTTCCTGATACAATCTCGCGGCTGCTCTGGCATTACCTCTAGCTTCTCCGTAGATGTAATGCATGTAGGCGTACTCACGTGGCGTGTACTGGTAACGAGGCATTGCGATATCTGATGCTTTTGTTACAAAAATACTTAACAAACAAAACTTGCTCACAGTTTTTATCAGAGTCCGTGGGATCGCCAAGTCGTTAATTCCAGTAAAAAACACAGTCCAAAATCGATAAGCAGAGTAAAGCCCAAATTCAAAGCACAAGTCACACAGAGCAGAGAAAATCGTGTGGGCAAATGTCGTACCTACGTGTCGCAGAGTTACAAGACGACTAATTGCATGCAACGAATAATAAAGTCATGGCTCTAACTGAATGAAGGGTCCAGAGCAGGTAAAAAGTTGATCTACAACAATCTGCTCCAATACAATAGCGGCGTTATCTATCCCTTTCACACATTAAATGCTTTCGATGATGCTTTCCCTTTCGGGTTGATGACTCACGCCTCCAAACCGAAGTATCGATGCGAAATTACTTAAAAGAATGTGTTAGTAATAATTCATGCGCGTGAACAATAAAAAACAGTAATTTGGGAAATTTGTTACCCAAAATAATGACTAAATTACTAATTTAGGTGCATTGGTAGGTGTTTAAAATAGTACAATACACCTAAGTCACATTCTACTTTTTAACTTTTACTATGAAAATTAGCGCCTCTTTCAGATAAATAGCAATAACTTTGTAATGACAAGGCCTAGACGTAAGTTTTATACGAATTTGAATAGCTGAGCAATTGTACAAGTTTTTAAAATAATGGTCCAGTTCAGTGTAGTACATTTTTTTTACAGGAGATTTATTTAAAGTTTGAGTTCGTCAAGCGGAATTAGAGTAACTATTCAATTTGAGATTTTTTTCGTCAGTCACGAAAAACATGAGACACAATATTCGTATGAGGATACATTAGGGAACTATTCAGCGTTCATTATCAAAAATCAGATCTTAAAAATGTTATCATTTGCAGCGACAGCACTAAAAAAACTGAGTCCTGGTAGAGAAATAGAACAAATCCCTAAAAAATAAAAAATCGTGGTAACCCTAGGTTTTTTTTGAAAACTATTTAAATTAGTTTTAGACAATTATGTAAGCTATCATCCCCTTAACGTTGATCCATTATTTACCGGACACCCTGTATTAAAGGCATTACCATGATACATAAGTACTTCAAATATGGTGTAAATACTTTGAAATATTTTTGCCTACTTAGAAGGTTTTGAAAAATACATTCATATTTTCTAATAAAACCCTCATTTTTTAAAATTTCAATGCCTATTTTATTGCTCAAAAGTTATTTATATTGTTAAATCTAATTCAAATGAATACATTGGTATTAATATTGTTCATTTAAAAGCTTTTTGAGACACACAATTTTGATTTATATGTTGCGTATCGAATTCTTTTTACTCGTAATATGTTTTAAGATAGTCTTTTTGTCACTAAATGGTGCTGGTTACAGTTTAAAAGTCCCAATAATATTTACTTCCCACCTCTCCTAACAAAACTCCGTAAAATGACTGGGCTATGCTGCCATTTCTGGTCTATTGTGTTCGCCCTAAGCTCACCTATATTTTACACATACATCTAAACTATTTTTTCCATTCTCTGGTATTCGGGTTTCCTCACGATGGTTTCCTTTACCGCCTAGCTAGTGATAACCTAATGATAAATACAACCTTAGTGATACAGGTCGGGAATCGAACCGCCACCTCATGATTAAGTGATCTAGCTCTCCTCCATGTAGACTAATCATCGCTCTGACTTAAAATTTTGCTATCTTAAGTCCCTGTCTGCAATTTTTAAAACTAACTTATTTTGTGCCTATTGTGTTTTTTCTCTGTATTTTTAATGTTCAAGATTTGGTGTAAAATAAAGAATATTTGACTGATTGATAAACTTATACAGGGTGTAAGTGACAGCCTAGCAAATACTGAAAAGGTGAATTCAGACCATCAACCTGAACAACTTTCGCTATGGAGCCACCCTCAGGAAACGCGAAAAAAAATCAGCTGCTCCATACAAGCTGTACCTGCCCGACCCAAATGTATGAAGAGGCTGATTTTTTTCACGTTTCCTGAGGGTGGCACCATAGTGAAAGTTGTTCAGTTTGATGGTCTGATTTCACCGTTTCAGTATTTGCTAGGCTGTTAAGGTAAATCCTGTATTTGCTCAATCCTCAATCAAATCCAATAACGAAGATATAAAGCTTTTAAAATTTTGTATGAAAAATTTCAAAGCTTTATATCTTCGTAATTATTTTATAAATTGCAAATGTTATTTTTTACGCGGCATCTAGATTTTCTAAACTATTTTTCTATATATACAAAGTTACTTATATTAATACCGTCTACGCGTATTGTGCGTCAAAGTTTTGTATATAATTGACCCCTCTGCCACCGCCTTAATAATTATATACAGGTTTTAAGTCGCAATTGTTAATGTTTCTGTGCATGCATGTTTAGGGTTGCAATCTAGATTTAAGCTATATGTTCTTATGTTTTATTATTTCACTTATTGTTTCCTGTTTTGTGTGTCTAATAAATAATAAAAAAAATTTATAGCTTTCTAAAGGCCTAACTGGCCAGTTAGGCCTTTAGAAAGCTATAAATTTTTTATTTCGATAGGCCTATCGAAGCGCAAAATTGGGACGCATGGAGAGAACGGAGAGAGGCCTTTGCCCAACAATGGGACAGCGACGAATGATATCTAAACTATTATAAAACTGTAGCAGAAAGTTTGTCTGTACATTGAAGATATTAACAAAAAAAAAGTTTCGATATGGTTTTTAGGTGTCCCTGATTCCATTTCATCAATTTTTGGATTTTTTGTCTGTCTGTTTGTTTGTTTTTGTGTTTGTTTGTGTGTTTGTTTGTTTGAACGAGTATCACGCAAAAACTACTGAACCGATTTTGATGGAACTTTTTTTTGTTTGATAGCTTATGATGACTTTAAAATCTGGTATATAATTTGTGCGGACAAAGTCGCGGGTTAACGCTCGTAATAATATAATAATGTGTAATTAGGCTTAGATCAAAGTAAAATTAATGGATAGGCCCAAAGCTCGTTAAGTTGAAGCACACAACTAGTACACCTTGGTCCATACAAACTGGCACACTTGGTCGGTCTCTGTACATATTTGACGGCCCGGTAGCACAGTCTATAGTGAACCTGCCTGCTGTGCCGAGAGTCGCGGGTTCGAATCCCGTAAAGGACAAATATTTATATGACAAATATGAATATTTGTACCCGAGTCATGGATGTTTGTATCTATATATGTATTCTATATCGTTGTCTAGTCATCATAATACAAGTCCAGGTACTTTAAATGTGACTAGATAATTTGTGTGACAATGTCCAAGATATTTAAAAAAAAACATAGGATTCGAAGTAAAACTGTCATTTGTTTTGCCTCATTTTTCTGGTTTGAAATGTTCGCGCCTATCCATTAATTTTAAGTTGATTTAAGCAATTAGGTAGTTAACTAATAGGAATGTAGGAAAATGACTCACCACATAACAAAGCCCACTAAGCAACACGGTTTTCTTCCTCCCAATCTTGTCAGTCAGTACTCCGCAGGTCAGCACAGCCGCTAGAATACCCAGCATTGGCAATGAGCCCACCAGGCTTCCCTCGGCGCTGGTGATCCTGCCTACAGGAGACTGTGGGCTCTTCAACAGTTCCAGCGTATATGAGGGCCATGATATGGAGATGCCAGTAAGAAAATTGCCGATGGATACTGGAAAAAATATACAGGGTGAAATTAATATCATTAGCATCCTTTTAAACTAAGAGTCTACCGATCAAACTTCCTGTTACGAGCGACGGGTTTCGGGATTGGAGTGAAACGCTAAGTCCAATTTATTTACAGAGTTTATTGGGTTACACACTTACACACGGACCACCTCGCAGAGGTTCCCCTTTTAACAGTCCTCCTGGCAGGGGTTTCCCCTCTCACTACTTTCACTGTTCACTACGTCACGACGCACGGCACTATGACGTCACGACACGCGACACTATGACGTCACGACACGCGACACACACTACACTGCACTACACTGACACTTGTCTACTCACTGTTCCACTTTACTTTGCACTTTACTTCTCACTAGTACTTTTCCACTTTTACTTTTCTTCGCACTTTTCCACTGTTAAATCAATACTGACTTGCGTCCGCAAACTCGCTTATATACCCCTTAGAATTTTCTGGATGCCCGAATTTCGTTAGTCTTTTCTTTATTCCTTTGTTCCCTTCCGGATATTTCTTAATCCCGCCTTCCTTCTCGAATTTTCCTAAACAAGCCCCCTTTCATTGTTTCTTTACAAATATTTCTTCTCTCTCTTCTTTCTAGAACATTCCTATTATTTTTGGTTCTTTTCAAATATTCCTTCTCTCTCTGTTTTCTAGAACATTCCTAAACATGCCCATTTTCTGTCTCTTTCCAAATATTCTTACTCCCTCTTACTTTTCTAGAACATTTCCTACAACAATAAAATCTAGAATTATTTTCGACGAGTCTCGAACCATCGACCCCCGGCACGGGAGTCCGTGCGTCGACCGCTGAGCTACGAAGCTTGTTGACAAACCGGCCGAATTTTTGAATGCCTTTCTATAGCTGCGTCATTTCACAGCATCCGTGACACTGCCCCTCCCTTAGTTCTGCTCGTCCCGAGCATCATTACTTCCGAAATAACGAGCTAACCGATCAACGTACACTATCTTCAACGGGCTCCACGGCGATCGTTGGATTCGATATGTGACGTCATTTATTTTGGTCACTTCCTCATACGGCTCTTCCCAACTTGCCTGTAACTTCGGGCACTTCCCTTTCTTACGAACCGGGTTATACAGCCAAACCGGTGTTCCTTCCTCCTCCTCACGAGCAAACGGAATGCGCCTAGGTCGTTGCTTGATTGGCGCCACATCTCCTGTATTAATCGTGAGCTTCACCAGGTCTGTTCTACCAATATCTGCGCCGTTCTTAGAGAGCCAGTTCTTTGCTATCACAGTCGGTGACTTAGTCAAGTCTTTGCTGGAGTCTTCCATAACTTTCGGTACTACATCCCCCTCAGCCTTACGATTCCTAGGAGGATTATCCTCATAGTGATCAACAACCTCCTCCTTCTCAATCGTCAGGTTCACATCTCCGACGTTAAGTATCGGGTTCGAAGTAGATGAAACTGATCTAACAACTGTCCTCGCCGAAATCCAACAAGATTCAGTTTTAACCTTTTCCATCACAGCACTTCCCCGTGGTAATCTCCCATCGTTACTCTTGGGCAAAACAACAGGTACCACGGTCTGTGATCTAGGCTTGAAAACTATTCTTCTCACACAGTAGACCTTTCCCGATGACCCACCTTTCATCGGAACCTCCTCTGTGTTACACAGTAATACGCAGTTTTTCATGTCTATATTGCACTGGTGACTTTGTAAGAAATCTAAGCCAATGATGCAATCGTCCACTATTTCAGCTACAATCACCTCATGTTTGAAAGGAGTTTTCCCGATCTTAATCGAAACTCTCAACTCTCCCCTAACAGGTATGCGCTGGCCAGTAGCTGTTGTTAACTGTAGGTTGGTTTGCTGCACAACTCGTTTCTGATATCTTTCTATATCGCTTATCAGTCGAGCATTGATTACCGTCCTCGAAGCTCCGGTATCCAAAGTTAATTGACAGCTTCTACCATTGACCTCTCCTTCAACTAACAGACTATTTCCGTCCGATGTTTGTTTGACTCCAATGGTTGGATTTGCAACATAACCGCCCAGCGCCCTCCAGTTTTCCTGCTGCTCATCAGTCGAGACTCCTATATCCCGACGGCCTGTACGCTTCGGGCAAGAGCTGCGAATATGCCCCAGTTCACCACACTCGTAGCACACATAACGACAGCCTGTACGCTTCGGGCAGGAGCTGCGAATATGCCCTCGTTCACCACACTTGTAGCATACATACTTGACGCTTCGATTTCTCGGCGCTGACGCTCCAGTCGCCACAATCTCCCTAAGGCGAGCGGAATGAGGATCCTGACGTACGGCTTCCACTTCCAATGCATGAGCAACAGCGTCCCTGAGTGTAACATGGTGCCCAAGTCGCACTGCAGCTCGCACCTCCGGGTCCCGTATCCCATCCGTAAAGGTCTGCAGGAGCATGTTATCGATAGCTGCCGGTGACGACTGAAAAGCCTTTCGCACGAGCTTTTCCACTTCCACGGAGCATTGTTGCAGACTCTCGTTAGCATTTTGATTACGTTCCCTCAACCGCGCCCTATACACGTGTTCAAGATGTCCATCGCCAAATCGAACCTCCAGAGCTCTGAAAAGATTGTCGAACGTCAGGTTTCCGCTAGCTCCTACGGCTTCCAGTACGGTGAGAGCCTGTCCCTGGAGTGCCAATATCAACGCAGGCTCCGCCTCCTCTTTGCCCCAGCCATTAACCTTCATTGCTGTCTCAAATTGTATCTTAAAGGCGGCCCATGACGTCTGTCCATCGTAAACCGGAGTCTTGACACTTTTTGGTTGTATAGGTGAGTCAAAAACAGCAGCAACACGACTATGAGATTTGCTCTGTTCAATCTCTCGCCGGATTTTGACGAACTCACCCTCCACACGATCCAATCTTCCTTCTACGGCTTCGACTCTCTCTACTGCCTGCTGCAAGCCTTTTGTAATATCTTTATGAAGCGCCTCCTGCATCGAGCGCATTTGTTCCTCCATCATGCGTGCCTGCTTCTCCTGACGGCGACCCTGCTCTTCTTTTAGTGCGTACAGTTGCTCCTCCTGCCGGCGAGCCTGTTCCTCTTGCCGGCGAACGTGTTCCTCCTGCCGGCGAACCTGTTCCTCCTGGCGGCGACCTGCCTGTTCCTCCTGACGGCGAGCTTGTTCTTCCATCATGCACTGGATTTGATAGAGGAAATTCCCTGGGTTCTGCTCCGGGGTGCGCTGCACTTCGCCTCCCTCAGGTCTTCTCTCTGGGGTTCGCTGTACCTCAGTTGCAGGGACCGCACCTTCCTGCCGCGCTTCAGACATGGCCCGGGTGGTGACACCCTTTAACTCCTTTGGTACCAGCGGCATCCTACTCCAATCCCACTTCTGACACCAAATGTTACGAGCGACGGGTTTCGGGATTGGAGTGAAACGCTAAGTCCAATTTATTTACAGAGTTTATTGGGTTACACACTTACACACGGACCACCTCGCAGAGGTTCCCCTTTTAACAGTCCTCCTGGCAGGGGTTTCCCCTCTCACTACTTTCACTGTTCACTACGTCACGACGCTATGACGTCACGACACGCGACACTATGACGTCACGACACGCGACACACACTACATTGCACTACACTGACACTTGTCTACTCACTGTTCCACTTTACTTTGCACTTTACTTCTCACTAGTACTTTTCCACTTTTACTTTTCTTCGCACTTTTCCACTGTTAAATCAATACTGACTTGCGTCCGCAAACTCGCGGCCTTATATACCCCTTAGAATTTTCTGGATGCCCGAATTTCGTTAGTCTTTTCTTTATTCCTTTGTTCCCTTCCGGATATTTCTTAATCCCGCCTTCCTTCTCGAATTTTCCTAAACAAGCCCCCTTTCATTGTTTCTTTACAAATATTTCTTCTCTCTCTTCTTTCTAGAACATTCCTATTATTTTTGGTTCTTTTCAAATATTCCTTCTCTCTCTGTTTTCTAGAACATTCCTAAACATGCCCATTTTCTGTCTCTTTCCAAATATTCTTACTCCCTCTTACTTTTCTAGAACATTTCCTACAACAATAAAATCTAGAATTATTTTCGACGAGTCTCGAACCATCGACCCCCGGCACGGGAGTCCGTGCGTCGACCGCTGAGCTACGAAGCTTGTTGACAAACCGGCCGAATTTTTGAATGCCTTTCTATAGCTGCGTCATTTCACAGCATCCGTGACATTACTATGGAAGCAACCCGATCGGAGCAAGCGAAAAAAATTCGATTTTCCATACTAACTACAGTGCCGTGGCGTGCCGACTCGACTCAAATGTATGCAGCAGCAAATTTTTGCTTATAAACCTTCCCTGGCATGCACAACAACCCACTAAAATTTCATCGCAATCTGTCAAACGTTCTCACGTGATGTCGTGACCAAGGGAAATATGGATTTTTTTTAGACTAGCTGTGCCCGGCGTGCGTTTGCAACGCCTCTTTTATTTCCCGACACACACTTGACCAGTTTTTTTTTTCTATACGACCTATTCTTAGACCTAGTGAATATACCATAAACTTAATATAGGTACTCGGTAGTAATATTAAGTTTATGGAATATACACACAAAATTTCATATGAATCGGTAAAGCCGTTGTTTTACAAACACCGAACACGAAAATTTTATGAAGAGAGAGAAGATAAAGCGTAGCTAACATATAGCCCAGTCATTTTACGGTTTGAGCCGAAACTCATTAATAATTGATATTTTTTTCGGTATAGTATTGAAGAGCCAATTTAAGCCTAGAAATGTACCAAAATAAAAAAAAAATCACGTCAGCAACAGTTCCAATTTTAATATCTAGCTATTATCTCGTTCTAAAAAACCTGATGGTAATTTTTTTTTATTTATATTTAAGGATTTACAATTGTTACATACTTCAAACATGGTGTAAATATTTTTGGCTTCTTAGAAGGTTTTGAAAAATCCATTCGTATTTTCTAATAGATACAATTTTTTTTAATTTCGATGCCTATTTTATTGCTAAAAAATAATGTGTATTGTTAAATCTAAGTCAAATGAGTGCATTGGTATTAATATTATTAATTAAAAAGCATTCTGGGACACGCAATTTTGATTTCGATGTTGCGTAGCGATTTTTATTTTAATATGTTTTAAGATAGTATTTTTGTCACTAAATGGTGCCGGTTACAGTTTAATAGTCAAATTAATAATTACTCCTTACCCCGCCTAACAAAACTCCGTAAAATGACTGGGTTAATAGGAATAGGGCGAAGTGTAGATAACAGATGCGAAGTATTAGCATAGGTACATATAGAAGAGCAATGTTGTTGCTGTTGGAGGATTAAGTATTAAATATAGATTAGATTCATTTATTTCATACTTGTTTTTTTGGAGCTTTTATCCCTGAGGTTACGTCAGCCCCATCGTGCCTTAACCCTTAAGACTCTACAAAATGAAACAATTTTACAATGAAATAAAAACCTAACACTACCTAACGAATATACAAACAAACACACATATTAAACACTAGTACTATAAATAAAAAGGTACACCATTTTAGCCTCTCCCGACGCAGGGGCGGCTAAAATGGTGACAAAAGAGCCTACATTCGCAATATTTAGATTTAAATAACATGTCACATTCTTGCATAAATATTTTTTATATAAAATGTCCATTCATAACAGGTGTGCGCCGGCTCTAAGTCGCATGTCTGCTCTTTCAATGTGAATTGACCCTAAAACATGCATAGATATGTAGGTATACAGGTGTCCCAAAACTCAGCATCAAGCCGCAAATAGGAGATAGGTGAGTTTATAACTGTTCAGGGAAAAATACCAAAAAATGCCAAGTTAGATAGTTTTCGATATTTTGTCTTTTTTTTATCATTGGAAAAACGCCACCCTGCGCTCCACTTTTAGATTTAGCTACTACAAATTTGTAAATTGTGTCATAAAAATACTTGTTACGCAACCAAGAATAATTTTTTCAGTGGACCCAATTCAAAAATAAACGATTAGCAGAAAACACACTTTTTTCTGTCAGACTTCTGGGGTAAACATTTTTTCTATGTCAACTTTGAGAATACAACCTGTACCTATAAAAAATGAATGGCGGTAACCTGGCAAGTGAATTCAAAAGTTGGCCAATTTAATTTCAAAATGGTATCACACTTGGCACTTCCTTTCACACCCTGCCGGTGGCGATTTTTCCAATGTTGAAAAAAATTACAAAATCTCGAAAACTATCAAACTTGGATTTTTTTGTATTTTTCCCTGAATAGATAAACTCGCCTATCTCCTATTTGCGGCTTGACGTTGAGTTTTGGGACACCCTGTATATCAATTCACACTATATGATTTTAGCCTGTCTAAAATAGGTTATAGGATATACAGTTTTATTACTTTAATGGGTTATTGTACCCATATGATACTGAACAACTTTCCCTAAGAAACAAATAGGAAATTCGCAAAAAATATAGATTTGTCATGCGCGCCTGAAACGACGCCTATATATGTAAGTTTAATTCTGCTCCAATAAAAATTAGTAAAATATCAATCTTATTTTTTTTTAAATCAAGTCTTAGCAGTTCCAAGCGTTTGTAGATAAAGACGGACTACTTTGGCATGTTTTTCTATCGAGAAAATGTGTCGTAATCGTGTTTTGGCTCTAATAAAAACTTCAATTATATGTTCAATTTACACATATCCGCTAATCATACTCCTACTGTTAGTACTTCATGATATCTGACGCTTTGAAGAATCCTATTTTTTTTCATATATCATCTTAAAGTAATGCAACTTTTCACCTTAACACCCTGTATACAGCTATACAGAGTGTAAGTTACTGTAGTAATTATAGTAGTACTTTGTGTTGTAAGGGAAGCGCTTCCGAAATCTCAAAGGGGTAAAAGTACAACTTTTACTATCATCATCATCACCTCAGCCGATGGACGTCCACAGCTGGACATAGGCCTCCCCCATAGATTGCCATAACGATCGGTCCTGCGCTGCCCTCATCCAATGGGTTCCCGCCACCTTCACCAGGTCATCGGTCCACCGTGTGAGGGGCCTACCCATGCTGCGCTTTCCGGTACGCGGGCGCCACTCGAGAACTTTTCGGCCCCATCGGCCATCGGTTCTGCGAGCAATGTGCCCCGCCCACTGCCACTTTAGTTTAGCAATTCTTTGGGCTATGCCAGTTACTCTGATTCTTCTGCGGATTATCTCTTCATTTCCGATTCGATCTCGCAGGGAAACTCCGAGCATAGCCCTCTCCATTGCCCTTTGGGTTACTTTCAGCTTTTTTATGAGGCCTTAAGTGAACGACCATGTCTCTGTTCCTAATGTCATCACTGGCAACACACACTGGTAACTTTTACTATGGGACCAGCCAAATATAAGATCTCAAAAAAATCTACTCTTAGACCACTAAGCGGCTATCTCATACGAACATATTAAATTCCTACCGCGCAAAATGTACCTACCACTACCATACCGAACTACCTATTATGGAGGAGCTGATTTTTTTTGAGTTCTCATAGTTGGGTTCATAGTAAAAGTTGTTCATATTGATGGGTACTTTCATTCACCCCCATGCGTTTTCGGAAGCGCTTCCCTTACACCCTGTAGGTATACCTAGCGCTATAAACCTACGGTACGACCAGGAAAATAATTCCGCTCGTCAATCTTCGTTTGCGCAGAGCAGTACAAAATCGGGTATTCTCTATCTCGCTCCAACTCGAATAGCAGACTATGGATGCTTCGGCAGCGAAAAGGGCGCGAAAGCAATAAGCCAATAGCGACAAGGTGTCACATCCTGATGATTGGTCAATATAATTTCGCGCGCTTTTAAAATTCGTCAACTGCGCAGGTACATCGGTGAGACTAATAAACCTGGTACTACTGTACCTACCTACTTACTTAGATAAAATTAGGTACTTACGAATAATAGAAGAAAACACTTGTACCACAACTCCTTTCATTTTTTTAGCACTGTTATTAACTACACTACAAAATAGAATTAATTATTTAACTACATAAAACTTTTATTCATAAAACTTTTATTCATAAAACCAATAAGACTTTAGTAAGACTTTTATTAACATCACAATGATTTTTATTAAATAGTACACTTCACTTCACGTTCCATTCTAATGCATTAATGCATTACATTAAAATAATGTAGTAACTAGTTAGAAACAGCGAATATTTTTATATGAAACATAGAAACAGCTTGGATGGAGTAAAGTACAGTCAGCTTAAAAAACTGACCAGATATTGGTAAACATTATAAATGCAAATCAAAATCAAAATTTTATATTCAAAATAATATCACATAGATAGCTTTTTGAAGTCATTTTGTGACTCTACCACCGCGTCGGAAGGTGTTCCGTTGAGAGAAGATGCGGCCATAAACTCTACAACACACATCTTTTAAACAAAACAAAATATACAAAGTACAATTAAAATACAATATTGCATTACATAGAGTAACATGGTCAAGACCAGACATTTTGGTCCTTCAAATAGTCATCGAGTTTATAGTAGCCTTTTTTACAGAGGACTTGTTTAAAACATGTGACTTAAAATTTTTGTCTGGCAAGTTTAGAATATCCTCTGGTATCTAAACTATTATTAAACCGTAGGAGAAAGTTTGTCTGTACATTGAAGATATTAACAAAAAAAAGTTACGATATGGTTTTTAGGTGTCCCTGATTCCATTTCACCAATTTTTGGATTTTTTGTCTGTCTGTTTGTTTGTGTGTTTGTTTGGGTGTTTGTTTGTTTGTTTGAGCGAGTATCACGCAAAAACTACTGAACCAATTTTGATGAAACTTTTTTTGTTTGATAGCTTATGATCTGACTTAAAATCTGGTATATAATTTGTGCGGACGAAGTCGCGGGTTATCGCTCGTCTTATTATAATAGCGTATCTAAACTAACATGGCTTCACGTTGGTTGGCATTGTGGTGGGTCCACAATGCCACCGATTAGACAAAAATAGATACTTATAGGTAGTTTAGTTACTTACCTTTTGCTCACTACTTCGTGTGTGTAAAATTACCAGGTTTTAAGGCGTCCTGCCTTTTGAACAGTGCAAACCGCATCAAAATCGGTTCAATAGTTTTCGTGTGATAACATTGTTTGTTATCAATATAAGGTCTAACAAAATTAGGTGAAACTATTTGAAGGGGATGATCAGACTATCAAACTGAACAACTTTCTCTATGGGACCAATATTGAAATCGCGAAAAAAATCTACTATTCCATACATACATCTACTATGCATACAGGTTACCTACTATTAAATTAAAAATTAAAATTAAAAAGTATTTATTTGTCTCTTATTTATACACAAGTTCATAATAAATATAGCACGGTTTTAAAAATAACAGATACAAAATGGTACTGGTAATACTCGAGGTTTGTATGGAACACCAGATGTTTTTTTCACGATTTCGATATTGGTCCCATAGAGAAAGTGGTTCAGTTTGATCCCCTTAAAATAGTTTCACCTAATTTTGTTAGACCTTATATGCAGTAAACAATATACTTTTAAATTTTTTTTTGTGGATTCGCAGACGGGATGACATTGCATTACCTTTGAAATCTTAAACCATTTACAGTACGACCAGGAAAATAATTCCGCTCGTCAATCTTCGTTTGCGCAGAGCAGTACAAAATCGGGTATTCTCTATCTCGCTCCAACTCGAATAGCAGACTATGGATGCTTCGGCAGCGAAAAGGGCGCGAAAGCAATAAGCCAATAGCGGCAAGGTGTCACATCCTGATTGGTTCATATAAATTCGCGCGCTTTTAAAATTTGTCAACTGCGCAGGTTTGGCTAGCAACTGCCTGCAGCAAATAACAGATTGGGGATACAGAAATCGTCTTCAGTTCGCCCCGCATAAAACATTCCAACTATTGCTCAAAGGGAACCTGAAAGTACCACCACGAATAAAATTTCAAGGCATTAATATTAAAAGTAAAGATTCTGTTTCCTATTTAGGCTTTCATTTGGAACGTAATTTTAGCTTCGTAAATCATATCAAGACAATAGGAGAGAAAGCCAAAAGTAATTTTTTGAGTTTAGCGCGTATTTCCACCTCGACATGGGGTCTTTGTTACAAAACACTTAAAATAATATATTCCGCAACATACCTCGGGTGCATGTGTTATGGAGCCCCCGTTTGGGCAGATAGGTCGGCTATTGGCGCTGCGCGCCGTAAGTTACTTCAAAGTCAACGTTTAGCCTTGATTTTCCTGTGTAAAGCGTATAGAACGGTCAGCACCGAAGCACTCCCCGTTCTAGCGGGGGTGGTTCCCGTAGACTTGGAAATACAACGCCGCGCGGCCAATTACTTTCGTTCAAGAAAAGTTAGTCATAACTTCTTAAAACCTCGCGACCAAAATAGAATTAGTAAATTATTTAACTTTGATTGCAACATCTTTGATGAACTTTTATTAGACTGGGAACTACGGCAAGGGTCTACAAAGGGTCGACATCTATACCAATTTTTTCCATCTGTTCGCGATCGTCTAGACAAAGCGTGGCTAGAGGTAGATCACTGCGTAGCCCAATTTCTTACTGGACATGGTAACTTTAAGGGAAAGCTATTTTATTTTAAATTGGTTGCGTCACCTTTATGTGAATGTTCTGTTGACAGTAACGAGTTCGAACAGACCGCTCATCATATTCTTTGGGAGTGTGAGCTCTGGTACGCCGAGCGCCAGACCATGCTTGACTCAATAAAATCGTTTTCTGGTGTCCCTTACTACATGGATCTTGTTGCGACTAGGGATAACTTCCGTGCGTTCAGATGTTTTTGCCATACTTATTACTGGAAGCAAAATAGGTCATAGTTTCAGTACAATGTTAGGTTCCTATTGTTTTTATTTTGTATTTTTGGTGCTTTTGCGGTCGTGTCTTCAACACTGCCATAAATGATCTCTTGAATTGGCTCTCTAATAGCCATGTTTTTTCCTTCTTATTGCTGTCTCCCGTTTGCAATGGAGGGAAGTCGGATATTTCGTTTTCCTACTCCTCCTATCTTCTTTGATTAATTCATTGCGGGTTCCAAGACAGATTAGAGTCATCCCCCGGGCTCGCTGGACTTCATTGTCCAGTGTTGTGAATGGTCGCCGCTGTTGATCCTGGCTTACAGGAGTTACAGCGGTGGGAATGTGTGGTGGGCCTATGCCCGTTAAAGCTTTAAACTGCGCAGGTATATCGCATCGGTGAGACTTGTAAACCTGGTACTACTGTTACTAACTATGGACGAGTTACGCGTGTAATTATACTAACAAACTTTTCTGATACTGTTGTGTGCAGGGAACTAGGTGCTAGGTACTAGGTACCAAAATGTCTGGTCTTGACAATTTTACTCTATGTAATGGAATATTGTATTTTAATTGTACTTTGTATATTTTGTTTTGTTTAAAAGATGTGTGTTGTAGAGTTTCTGGCCGCATCTTCCCTCAACGAAACACCTTCCGACGCGGTGGTAGACTCAAAAAATGACGTCAAAAAGCTATCTATGTGATATTATTTTGAATAAAAAAATTTTGAATTTTGAATTTGAATATTTGAATTTTGAATTTTGGTAGCATGAAATCCGCAACTTCGGATTTATTAGTTTAGATTCTAATTTTAATTGTAATAAAAACCATGAAAAACGGTCAACTTAGTATATCGCAATTATAGGCTGTATCGTTTAGTGATAAGATATACAATTAATTGTATGTAAATGCACTTGATAAGTTGATCTTGTAGCTCTAAGTTTGAAAATAATTGTAATTGTTCTATTTTCTTTAGTCTCCTTATTGAAACGTGGCAATAAATTTTTTTCATTTCATTTATAATTTAACATTTTATGCCAAAACTTTTACTGAAGTCCTGTTACGTCAGACGCACTCTGTCTGGGAAAGCCATAACTATCTCTATGGGGAAATCAGAAAGCCTCTAACACTTGACTGATTGGAGACTGGACAGAAGATTGGAACATTTTGTTTAAAACATCTTGCTCATTGTCAAATGTTTTTGTAGCTCACTGTACCTACCATGTTATGAAATTAATGCATAATCAAATACGAAATGAATGTGACAGCAAAAGTATCTGAAAACAAAAGTTGAGCTTTGAATAAATAGTTAAAATCTCTACAAAGGATGCTCTAAATGAGAAGAGATGACTTTCACCTCGTACATAGGTTACCTGTTGCCTATACAGGGTGAAATTGATATCATTAGTATCCTTTTAAACTAAGAGTCTGCCCATCAAACTGAACAACTTTTACTATGGGAGCATACCAATCGGAGCAAAAAAAATCTGCTGTTGCATACATTTGAGTCGAGTAGGCAGTGGTGACGGGTGCAGTTTAGTACGAAACAGCTGATTTTTTTTGTCACCTTAAACACCATGTATAATTTCGTTATCGACAAGATAGCGAAAGTAAATACGCATTCGAAATCCAAATAATGCTGTCGGTAGGTTACATTCATTGTGAAATATTTGCTAATATTTGCTTTTTGTTATAAAGATTAAAAACTGGCCAAGTGCGTGTCGGGCCACGCGCAGTGTAGGGTTCCGTAGTTGCCCGTTGTAGAAGCCGCTTTCTGTTTAATAAACTCTAATAAGCACATTTTGCCGTGTAGTTTTCCTTTTAATTTCTTTATATACAGAATGAAATTGATATCATTAGCATCGTTTTAAACTAAGAGTCTACCCATCAAACTGAACAACTTTTATTATGGGAGCAAACCGATCGGAGCAACAAAAAAAATCTGCTGTTCTATACTAAACTGCAATGCCTACTCGACTCAAATGTATGCAACTGCAGATTTTTTTTGCTCCGATCGGTTTGCTCCCATAGTAAAAGTTGTTCAGTTTGATGGGTAGACTCTTAGTTTAAAAGGATACTGCCGTGGATTTTTCACATATCAAAAAACAACCGTTTAGCTGGCAGGGGGTGAGGGGGGGGGGGGGGGCACTTGACTTTACTAACTATAAGGGTTCCTTGTTGACTTCGGAACCCTAAAAAGAAGGGATTTTCAGATAGTGTAGAGCTTAGTACGGAGTACTTTAGCATTTAACTCGTTTTTGCTTCATCGCTATCGGTTTACTGACAGACAAGTTATGTAAAGTTTTTAAAGTAGGTAGGTATACAGCGTGTTAATGAATTAACGCAAAACCTCATACACCCCAAAAGATTTATAACAAAACGAGCGTTAACCCGCGACTTCGTCCGCACAAATTATATACCAGATTTTAAGTCAGATCATAAGCTATCAAACAAAAAAAGTTTCATCAAAATCGGTTCAGTGGTTTTTGCGTGATACTCGTTAAAAAAAAACAAACAAACAAACAAACTTTTTTTTTGTTAATATCTTCAATGTACAGACAAACTTCCTGTTACAGTTTTATAATAGTACTAGCTTTTGCCCGCGACTTCGTCTGCGTAGACATGTAATTTTGTCTAATGTCTCGTCTAAGGTCATGGTCCGAACCTAGTCTAGGAATCCTGGCATGTAACATTAGAATGGCGATTAATGAATGGGCTGATAAAAGACACAGGCTAGAATGATCTGGCCTCTCGGGTCTGCAACACTGCAGGAAATTCATCAGCAATCTTCTTATTATCGTGTGGGCAAAGCCCTGGTGTCAGAGTTTAACAGCAATATACACCACGAAACCCACAGTTCATACTGAACAACAGCAGGAGCAAAGCTCGTGCCATCGTCGGAGCCCTCACCGGGCACTACGCAACAGGCACGATAAAGCTCACTCTAGATCCCGGTTGCTGAGCGTGTGGAGAGGAGGAGGAAACCATGTAGATAATTAGATTGAAACAATAATTTCATTATTTTGATACTTTTGGTAGTAAGGTGAGTGTGCCCGTGTTGTGGACACGGGCACACTCACCTTTGCCGTTGACATCGGGTTCATCAGTAAATTTTAAACTTTGCAAAAAAGTTATTTAATATTTTGAAAAAATGACCTATGTTGAAACCATGATAATTCGATTCTGCTCTCGATTCTAAATGAACTACTTTCTAGTGTTGTGTTAATTCATTAACACGTATAAAAATTTCATTGGTAAGCGCCCTGGACTGCGCCACTAATATTGGTCCAAGGTCGCAAGGCCACCAGACGTCATTCACTTAGGTATATTTTGTTAAACAAAATGTTTAAGGGCCTATGTCGAAAAATAATTGAAGCGAAATGGGCGTGTGGTAGCTTATATTACTGCCTGATGCGAGAGAAAGAGATGGGGCAGCCTGAAACGACGCAAGCATAAAACAAACTTTATTTAATTGTGCGTTCCACTTAGTTTGTACTAAGATAAAATAGCATGGTCGGGGGCGCCCCTTCCCCATAATCTTCTTTTTCTTATCGTGTGGCTTGTCAGAGTTTTTTATCCGAACTCTATTACTTCTACGTGTAGACCCCATAGGTAAACAAACAATGATATTAATGTTACCAAATAAAACCATTAAACATTGGTTTCAAAATTACGTATAATCATGTCACATCAATAGAAAGATGACACTACAATACCTTTACATGCAAACGTTTGGGACAAGCAAAATACTTTGAATGCAATCTTATTCTACTTTAAATAAGGTCCTTAATTGATCGTTTGATCACCATGTTACAGAAAAGCTTTGACAATAGCAAAGGAAAATGGAAAACCCACTATGATAGTCCCCATAGTCCATAAATCACGTGTTGGAAGAGATCTCTAAAGAGATAAGGGCGCCCTCTGTTCGTGTCCAATACATTTTTCAGTAAGAGTAATAGATAAAGATCTGATAATTTCATAGATTCTTTATTGTACACAAAAACATAAATATGAAAAAAATTACGGAATATAAATTATTACATAATTTAATGAAGAAGTGCGTCCGTCACTATTATGTTTGTCAGTATTTTTATGAATTATTTAATTATAATTTTTTTTTGTAGAAAAACAGACAAGGAAAATGTAGTTGACACGAACAGGTGCCCTTCTCTCTAAAGTGATTTCTTCCAACACGTGATTTAGTAACGTTGGTTAATACCAAAGTCCAATATGGCGGACTGTACCATAGATGAGTTTTTTTATTTTCCATCAATAAAGGGTGATACTGTCAGCTAGTTCAAAATGCAGTTCAACCAGGAAGCTGGCATATGTATTTTCTATACCTTAGAGGGCACACACTGCCTAACAAGCGGTGAAACATGATAATACTCCTTGGTGTTCGGTATTGATCACTCTTCTTTCGTAAATTCCCGTCGTTGTTTTCGACGTTACTTTGTCCCTTTCTAATCCAACGACAAAAATTGTAGCTCCTGTCGAAGTTTTTGGCGGTTATTTGTCAGCTACGTTTGGAGTCCTCATATTTTATTGAATTTTTATTGTTTATAGTGAGTTTTGGTTAGTAAAATTGGTGTTGTTTTGCGTAACAAAGTATCGTGCAAGTGAACAATATACAGTTCAGTGAAATATGATGGTGTAAACAGGAAAAGTGTTCCGTCATTTGTAGCGCGGCAAAGCGATGGGTTCACATCTTTCCTGTGTACTTCTCTGCGTTTCCTGCGTCTTTCGATTGTCTCCAAAAACTACAAAGAAGCGTCGAAACGTCGAACACTTAACGTTTTTATTGCTATAAATAAGAGAATTTTATTGAAGACATCGGTTGTATGGGATTTTTAACCCTTTACCTTGAACTGTACCAAAAAAAAAATTTTGCTCCTGTCATACATGACATCACGTCATTGGATAGAAAGGGACACAAAAACGTTGGAAAAATCGACGACGGAGACGTACGAATGAAGGTCGAACATTACCGACTGCCATGGCCAATTTTCTTGTTTCTATGCTTGTAAGGAGGAGTGGCATCTTTTATGATTCTAAAATCCTTGAGTTCAAGATGCCTAGATAGATTGCGTTGACGAAGAATGGGTCTGGTGATAGTGATGATGATGATAACGTCTACTACCACCAGAAATAGTAGCAGAGACCGACGACTTAACCATCCGAAGCACGGAATCATCTTTATTTTCAGACAATCAGGTGATTCAGCCTGCAATGTCCTAAACAACGGGGGAAAAACGCACAAAGTATCATTTCACTAGGTGCCACCCGTCGGAATCGAACGCACGACCTGTGTCAAGTGCCAAATGCTATTATGAATACGGAGGCAATTGTCATGACGCTCTCACACCAAGTTCAAAAAAGTTCAAAAACGGATGAACTGATTTTCCTTTGGTTTTTTTTGTGTCATAGATAATTTTATCCCGAGTGTTCTTATTCTTTTTAATTGGGTGAAAATCCCCCATTACGTTTAAGTTAATGTTCAGTATTTTTCCCCGTAAATTCAATAACACAGTAATTACAGCCTTATCCTAATGTCAAATAATGCATATTTTCCTCTGGCCTCTCTGGCATGGCGTTGGTTACAGGTTCTATCCGGCGCTCGCTAGATGGCGTTGAATTCATATCTGGTTCAGGCAGACTGTCGTCAGACTCTTCTTCCGAGGCAGAACTCTTTCCTTGTCTCTCGCTCGTCTCTGGTTGATCTTCCTTCTTTTTCCTTCGATTTCTGAAGACAACATTTAAGAATATTTAAAGTGCTTCAGACCAAAAAACAAAAAAAAACATTTTTTATGGAGACAATATCTAAATAGCGAAAATAGTTGTTCCATACAAAACTGCATTACCTACTCGAATTAAATGTATTGAACAGCAAATTTCGATGTTGGCTTCATAGCACACCATAGAACTTTCATACAAACAGTCTCACACTGAAAAGAAGAGGCTAGCACATGTATGCTGAATGCGAGTGAGAGAGGAATAAACCACTGCTTACTGCTGTTCATTTCTCGTACCAGTAGTGAGAGGGTGAGGACTAAGGACTGTATTGTATTATTTATTGAGCATAAATTCAGTTAACAACAAGAGGTGACGATACAAGAAATAAAGGTATTCGAAATTTTTCTTTGTCCGTGCGTATACACAACTTTGAATATTTATTATAAGGACTAGCCTTGCGGTAGCATTTCCCCTCTGCCACAAGCACAACAATGAGCGTTTTTCTTTTGGTTTTCTAGGGGATCGATAGATGGCGCTACCGTCTGTGCGAATAAAGGTCTGAATTTCAAAAAGCGTTTCTTTAAAATAATAAAGAGGGAAAAGATGATCAAAAAGATGCCAACGCATTTTTTGACGGAATATTTCATTATTTGCGAATCACTTTGATCGAAACTTTGAAACTGTTTACTTCTGGCATGGTTGTATGGACTCGATCCCTTGGCCTTAAAAAAAATGGCAGGCACAGTCTTGACATGACTTTGACAGAATCTCACGAACGTCTCAATGGAGCAATAAACATGCCATCTGTTGAGTTTTTTAGGAACTAAAATTAAAAAAGAAAAGAAAAACGCTCATTGATCATGTGCATTTATATTCAATTGTATACATTACGAGCGTTAACCCGCGACTTCGTCCGCACAAATTATATACCAGATTTTTAGTCAGATCATAAGCTATCAAACAAAAAAAGTTTCATCAAAATCGGTTCAGTAGTTTTTGCGTGATACTCGTTCAAACAAACAAACAAACAAACAAACACAATCAAACAGACAGACAAAAATCCAAAAATTGGTGAAATGGAATCAGGGACACCTAAAAACCATATCGTAACTTTTTTTTTGTTAATATCTTCAATGTACAGACAAACTTCCTGTTACAGTTTTATAATAGTATAGATCACTAAACGAGACAGCCTATAATAGCGAAATAATAACTTCGAACTTAGAACGTTTGGGGTTCACACGAGACTACTTTTCATGATTTTTAACATTCAAAATTAGAATCTAAAGTTATGGGGAATAAAATCCAAAGTTGCGGATTTCATGTTACCTCGCCCCCCGCAAAAAGTGGCAGAAATGTTTGTTAGTAGAATTACACGCGTAACTAGTCCCTATACAGGGTGAAATTGATATCATTAGCATCCTTTTAAACGAAGAGTCTACCCATCAAACTGAACAACTATTTCTATGGGAGCAAATCGATCGGAGTAAAAAAAAATCAGCTGTTGCATACATTTGAGTCGCGAACTCGCGCGTCGACATTGCAGTTTAGTATGATAGATAGGTAGACTCTTAGTTTAAAAGGATTCTAATTATATCAATTTAACCCTGTGTAAGTCAAAGCTCTCACTCAACTCTATTACGGTAACAATAAGGTATAAAATCGCCTACCTCTTAGGATATGGTTGTTTCAGATGGAATGTTCTGTAGTGTAGCTTCATACTGTTGCTCTGTGTGAACCGTTTGTCGCATAGAGAACACGGGAACGGTTTTTCCCCGGTGTGCGTCTGGAAATACATGAATACGTATAAGGACTAACAAAATTAAGACTATTTTAAGGTGATGATCCGATCATCGAACTGAACAACTTTCTCTATGGGACCAATATGGAAAAAAAATCTGCTGTTCCATACGAAACTGCAAAAATAACTCAACAGAAATGTATGGGACAGCAGATTTTTTTTTTCGCGATTTTGATATTGGTCACATAGAGAAAGTTGTTCAGTTTGATGGTCTGAGCATGCCCTTAAAAAAGGGTCAGCGAAAAGACCCGTATGATCAAAAATTACTTTAAGGTCTAATTCTTATTCTAATAGCAGAGAACCTACCACAGATCACCAGTGTCGCAGCAATTTGCGCAAAAACGGAACACATTGCTCGCGACAGTAATGATTCAATATATTATGAGGCTGAAAGCCAGTCGAGATATTATGTGTAAATAGTTTACAATGCTTGCGTAGTACTAAAGATTATTGGAACGTTGAGTTCTGATACCGCAATGGATAATGAGCACATTCAAGCTAACAAAATACTTTCTATCGCGTGGTACTGGTGGTAATGCGACACTAGGTTTCGTACTCAGCGCGTTGGTTGGCATCTCTCTAGATCTCTATGGAACCTACCATGCGCGCGGCCACATTATCCCGCGCCTTTTCTCTCGCTCTTTCACCAAGTGAAATATAAGGCGTTACTATGCTATTGCGCTCGCTGCCTTTTTAGCCCCATCCCATTGACTTACCAACTACTGGACGTAGGGTCCGCGCTCAAAAGTGTCCGAACCAAAAGAGTAACAAAGCAGTCTTCGTTTGATCGACCGATTACGCGCACGTCAATCGTGCCGATGCCGTGCCGCGGTGCTGCATAATTTGTAAAAACTACGCAAGCAAGATGAAAAAAGAATTTCAACAGTTTCAATGTTTTTATTACTGAAACGTACTTACGTTTACGTAAGTTGGTATTGGACACTTCTTTGGAGAATTTTGTATGAGACCCGGCGTCTATTAGTTTGTAAGTCAATGTCCCACCCACAGAAATAATCATCAGACTTACGACGGAATGCCTCTTCAGCCCCACACTGTTGTGGAAGGCGCGCCCGCATATTTCACACGGATGCAGTTTCTCCCTCGTGTGCATGTTCTGATGAGTCGCCACGCTGCCGGGCTGTTTCATACAAATATACGTTTTAAATAAATAAATAAAATAAAAAAAACAATAAATAAATTTAAAAAAAAATAAAAAAAAATTAAAAATAGAAATAAAAATCCATAAATTTTTTTTAATGTTTTCCTTTACGCTATTACCGGGTGTAACAAAACACCCTGGTAGTATTTAAAGGGGTGGTTTACACTCTAAATCACCCCTTTTAGTATTACTGGGGTTTTAGGTGTCCCTGACTCCAAATAACAGATTCTTAGATTTTTTGTCAGTCTGTTTGTTTTTTCGAGGATCACTCAAATCTACTAAACCGATTTTGATGATCATTTTTGTATTTATTAGCTAATTACCTTAAAAACTGTTGTACAGGCTGTAAAGTTAAATGCGATACATACTTAATGGGTGCTTTAGTTTAGACCATCAAATTGAACAACTTTAAAAACGCGAAAAAAACAACTGTTCCATACAGTTTAGCGGACCAATATTAAAAACGCGAAAGAAACAACTGTTTCATACAGTTTGGTCGAGCAGCTATTGACATTTTCTCTAGAATTGTTGATTTTTTTCGCATTTTCCTTGTTGGCTCCAAATTAAAAGTTGTTCAGTTTGATGATCTGGAGCAACCCGTTCGATTTGTAACGCATTTAATTTGACATCCTGTACATTTGACGGGAAAAGGTGCTAGCTATGTCACGGGCAACATTTATAACCTAGTAAATGGACAAACATCGCACAGTTGGATTTATAATAATAGTAACACTTAGAGCCGAACCACACGGCGCGGTGCGGCAGCGGTGCGGTGCCGCTGTGGTGTCATGCATATTAAAATCTATGGTATGCCACACGGTGCGGCGCCACACCACACCTTGCGACGTGCAAGGCAAGGCGGGGAGGGGTGTTAACGGTGCGGTGCCGGAGCGGTGCCGCTCAGTTGTTTGCGCGGCAGATGTTTATTAAGCGACTGTACGTCACACTCCTTTCGTCGCCGCTGCGGTCGCTGTGCGGCAAAATCTTTGCGGTGCGGCACCGCTCAGGCGCCGCACCGCACCGTGTGGTCCGGCTCTTACAGCAAGAGAAGCGCCGCATATCTCGCAGATGTGCCTCTCATTGGCCGGACAGAAGGAAGTTCTCGGGTGGTCTGTCAGATGGTGCTTCATGCAAGCAGCTTGCGTGTCAAAGTGTTTGCCGCACTGCAACAAAACAAATATTTCTTTTATTTATCAGTGCATCACAAAACACGTGCATCGGTGCACTGCGCCTTGAGATGCTCTCGTTAAATACGGAAATACGCAAGCTTGTTTATTTCATTCGTAAAATTATACTTGTCTGATGTAGTGGAGATGAAATGGAAGAGACAACGCAACGTTTGCACACACATTAAATTTTAGACTCGATAAGAAATCAAATTGTTTAATCCAGAATTAAACATTTTAACGGGTGCTTACTGCGTTTCGGTATATTTGAGTTCCCGATATTTCGGCAGTGTTACAACTGCCATGATCACGGGATGACTGAGGAACTGCAGGTAGATTTTTAAGAGCAGACAAATCTGTCGACCCTCACTCTTCGTCCGTTTGCTCCGCCCACCCCTATCGGAACTCACTCGATTGTCATTGTCACTTTTGTCACTTGGTCCAGCCCGACAAAATACATTGACTAGTGCTCCACCGTCATACTCGGGTTCCAACGGTTTGTCTACGCGTCATTTTACGGAGTTTTGTTAGGAACCTAACAAAACTCCGTAAAATGACTGGGCTAAGAGAGGATGTATGGGTGCACTAAGAAAGGATTTTTCGAAAATCGATTTCTAGAGGGATAATCCACGCGGACGAAGCAACATGGGACTCATAGCGTGTTAGTAAAAATATTTTAAAGCCAAGTTAAAAAAAAAAAATTTTTATTACCTATGGGTTTGCTCTTGACCTCAATCTAGTCCTCAGGACGAAGATGGGGTCGAAGATGTAGCGAGCTCACCCAGAAGAAGCCTATTCACTCGTACTTTAAAGGAATGCGGGTTGTAAGCGCTCGGAAATACTGACGCAGGCAGGGCGTTCCACTCCTTGGCTGTGCGCATTATACAAGAATCAGAAAGGCGCTTAGTGCGGATGTGTGGTATGTCAACCAAAAAGGGGTGATATCCCGCGGTGCGTCTGGAAGTCCGATAGTAGAAAGGGGAAGGCGGGATGAGCTCATGTAGCTCTTGGGCACACTCACCGAAGTACAATATGTAGAAGACCGACAAGCAGGCTACACCGACCGACCGACCGACAGGCAGGTGTTAGTATTAACATGTAGGTTGTTACAGTGCGTAATGTAGGGACAGTCCAGTCTGTCCGCTAACATGTTCAGAATGGTGTTGGGGCTGGACCGCACCCTGCGCACCTGGGAGGCGGCGCGCTTGCGCATGGTCGTGTAGAAACAGTCGAGGTGCGCCGCCGCGAACATTCCCGAGGCGCTGCAGTACCGGGGCAGCCCCATCACCACCCTGAACGCGTTGTTATACTGGATACGAAGGGCTCCATAAGATTTCTTAGAATATGTCGCCCACAGACTGCACGTGTAAAATGACGTACAGCAGGCTCTAAAAAGAGTTTTTTTAACTTCTAACGTACATCTTGCAAACCTGCGGGCGATCATATTCGCTCTCACCGATAAAGCCCTTCGTTCCTTTTCGAAGTCAGCGCGCGCTATACCGTGACGCCATGAGAGGAAGCTAGTGAATCAAACCGCTGGCTCATGATTGAGTCGCTACCTCTCTTCCGTCCTCCATTTGGATACAATACATGAGATTCACGCATTCGATAGTGAAAATACTCGTCAGAAGAATAATTCTATCGCGTTAGATTTAGATTCTGGAGCACTAACCTGGTGGCAAGTGGTAGGTTTCCGATGTTTTCTCTTCAATTTAGTTCCCCTCCTACGTTTGCGCTCCGGTGCAATTCCTTCGTCCAGAGGTTTCATTGATTTCAATTCGTACGTTATCTAAAACCAGAAAGTCAATCTTAAGTTAAGATTGTTAACACATTTTATAAGGCGTACCTGCGCAGCTTAATATTTTTAAAACGGCATTAGGATGAGTGACTGTTTTAAGGTTACGACACATGGGTCGACGGCGATCGACAGTTTGTCCATACAAAAAGTACGATTAGTATGTGACGCCGTACGCATACTTTTGCATGCTGAACATAGGCCTCTCCCAAGGCGGCGCCACAAAACTCTTTCCTCGGCCTTCCTCATCCAGTCGCGCCCCGCTACTTTATTTAGGTCCTCTGTCCAGAGGGCAGCAGGGTGTCCCACACTACGCCTGCCAGTTCGAAGTCTCCACTCTAGAAATCTGAGACCCCCACCGGTTGTCAGTTCTTCGGCAGAAATGACCAGCACATTGCCATTTCAGCTTGCTAATTTTCTGAGCTATGTCAACCACTTTCGTTCACGTATCACTTCATTTCTGATGTGATCTCTCAGAGAAACACCGAGCATAGCTCTCTCCAGAGCTCGCTGAGCCGTCGATGTAGGTATTTGTCGAAAACCCTCAGGTGTATTTTGATTAATTTTTTTATTACGGATGGGTTTTCTCCTACGGCCTAGACGTACATAATATATGAACCAAATTGGCAACGGGCTTAAAAAGGGCCAGGTCAGATCTACCCAAAACCGACGAGCATGCATGAAAGGACTTATGAATGTGGAGGAAGCTAGAGAGGTATGTCAGGATCGTAGCAGGTGGCGTTCCGTTGTCTCTGCCTATCCTAATGGGAGACAGGCATGAGAATATGTATGTATGTATGTATGGGTTTGCTGACCTCAATCCAGTCCTCAGGACAATGATGGCGTCGAGGATGTAACAAGCTTACCCAGAAGAAGCCTATTCACTCGTACGTATTTTATCTCAAGGGCCTCTTTGCTTTAGAAACAGAAACTGGAAGGCACGTTAAGCAATGTTCAAGATAGTGACATTAACACTTTCGCTGCTAAGTTCAAAACAATGATCTTCGCGCAGTGCTACACTGTGCAGTAGTGCGCACTGTGGCCCATTTGTTGCTGACCTACGACGTAGGTCATCAGCAGTTAAAGTGTTAAATGGCAGATAATACAGATATTCAGTTGATTTTTCTGGCAAAGTTACAGACCTCTCGGGAAGAGAAAACTGTCGGTGAGTTTATTTATCGAACATCACCTTGCTTGCAATAGCCCAGCCAACAATAAAAATAATAAGGAATCCTGCATGCCTCAATTTTGATGCATGTATTGTACCCATATAAGTGACGAGCTCACTACTGTCACAGTGGACTGAGTTTCGGTAATGCTAGTAAAACGTGGATGTTTTGAGGTTTCAGAATATCTCTGACTACCCCCTCGGGGAATATAGTCACAGTTATATGCTTATGCTTTTTTTACCTAAATGACTAACCTTAGCTTGCATCTTTTTGCCAAGCACTTTTCTGGGTATACAATATTCGTTTATTTTTTCATCTCTGAAAAAAAGAAAGCATTATTAATGTATGTGAGTAAGATAGACCTATAAAGGCTGGGCCACAGAAAGTGCAGCTGCAGAACAGGTGCAGATCGGCTGCAGGCCGGCAGTAATTGTAGGCTATGGAATTATATGCGGAGTGTC
Organism: Agonopterix arenella; assembly: GCA_927399405.1. Lineage (NCBI taxonomy): Eukaryota > Metazoa > Arthropoda > Insecta > Lepidoptera > Depressariidae > Agonopterix > Agonopterix arenella. The sequence continues at coordinate 12,314,061 of OV656712.1, read as the reverse complement.
ACACTGAATGCAGTCCGGCGCGGCTGCCGAACGGTAGCACTCTGTGTGGCCCAGCCTTTAATTAATTACTGTCACACTAAAATCATCATCGTCATCATCATTTTCAGCTCGTATCTACCCACTGCAGGGCATAAGCCTCCTCCCTATTTTGGCGACTAAACTGACTAAACCGAGACCTTTTTTGAAAATCGACTCCTAAAGGTGCAACGGGGCGTGGATTTCTGATAACTGAAGTCATAACTAAAGTTATCAGAAATCTAAGCGGGCGAAGTCGCGGGCTAGTCTACACTCATCATCATCATCATCTGAGCCGATGGACGTCCACTGCTGGAAATAGGCCTCCCCCAAGGATCGCCATAGCGACCGGTCCTGCTCTGCCCTAATCCAACGGGTTCCCGCTGCCTTCACCGGGTCGTCGGTCCACCGTGTGGGGGGCCTACCCACGCTGCGCTATTAAGCTGGAGTCTACACTATTATAAAACAATGCATTAACTGGACAGATTTTGATAAAACTTTTTGTGTTTAAAAACATATGATTGACGGCCCGGTAGCACAGTCTTTAATGAACCTGGCTGGTGTGCCGCGGGTCGCGGGTTCGAATCCCGTAAGGGACGAATATTTATATGATGAATATGAATATTTGTACCCGAGTCATGGATGTTAGTATCTATATATGTATTCTATATCGTTGTCTAGTCATCATAATACAAGTCCAGGTACTTTAAATGTGACTAGATAATTTGTGTGACAATGTCCAAGATATTTATTATTTATTATTATCTCTGTAATAGGTTTATTAACGGGCCGTAGCCCGGACCTTTGGAAGGCTTGCGTGGAGACACAGGTCCAACATGTAGAGGCCCCTTTGAGACACTTTTATCTGAATGCGATGGGATACACCAACCGTGGTCTATCTCTGAATGCACCAGAAGACATACCACGTTCGGTGCAGAGACTATTGTAGGAAGGACAAAATAAAACTACTCGGGTTATGGGGGTGAACTTGTTAGGCCGGGAAATCTGGGTTATTGCGGAGACTCGGGACGCCTGCCGTAACAAATATCTCTAGTTTGTCAAAAATGGCAGGCGGTGACTTGCTAACTCATTTGATGGGCCCCCCAAAAAGGCCGCTCGCAGGGAGCGACAAGGCGGCAACATCTAGTGAGCGGCTAAGGTTGTAGAGAGGTCAGTCTGCGGGCGCCGGTTCCCGGTGCTAAGCGCACCAGCCAGCAGGTCCCGGCGTTATGACATTTTACACTTCCAACCTGGAGCAAAGCTCATGCGACTCCACTCCTGGCCGGCCGGTTAAGGCAAGACAGGAGGTGAGGGCCAAATTAATCCTGGCCCTCTGGAGAATCGGGTCCGTGGTGTTATTATTACATGATTAGACTTAAATACTGTTACATATTTTATATGGCTAAAACGGGAGCCGATTCGTTCGAAGTCGCGGGCAAAACCTAGTAAATTTATAAATAACTTACTCTACTCCGTCAATGTGCATAGCAGAATGGAACAGGTGTTCTTCATAGGCTTTCCTGGTTTCAAAACGAATGTTACATTTCTCACAGAACGTGTTCACTTCGTCATCGTCGTCTGGGCTTTCCTGTTACATTTGAAGCGAGTATTAGTTGATAAAACTAGCCAAGAGCGAGTCTGACACGCCCATGATTGGGTTCCGTAGCCATTGTACAACAATTGTTTGTTTGTTTTTACACACCGAGGGCAGGAAAGTAGGAAAGGTCTCAGTACTCATGTAATTGTTCAGGTTCGGGGTCAACAAATATGTGATCTGAGGCTTTCTTATTTACTGCTCGAGGTCAGTATACTATTTTTCTCCTCGACGGAGGCGGAAAGCGGCAACTTCGTTTAGCGTAGCGGGACGAAAGTTGATGCTTTCCACCCGGAGGGGTGAAAAAGGTATTTAAGAGGATAGGCGGGCTGGAATGCTAATTTAGAGAATAGGTAATTTTTCCGATATATGTATACGTATTTATCAGATCCGCCCTACCCATACACCACGCCGACTATAGTGCGAAAGAGACAACTGCAGCTCGGACCGATTTCATATACAAAAACTCGACGAAATCAGCATTTAATATTCCCCGGTTTCGTCTAAACTAACAGAAGAGTTCAAAAGGATTCATACTTACAATATCATTATTGACGTGTTTGACTTTCTTATGCATATGCAACCCTAGTGGGCTGACGAACGAGGCGCCGCACAAAGTGCACACGTAGTCGCTTCTGTGTGTGCGTAGGTGCGTGTAGTATGTCGATGTGTGTCTGGATAGAGGAATACAATTATTATTATTATACACTAGAGCCGGGTGTGCGTATGCCCAGCGGGGCCCTCGATCCTAGGGCTTTTTAACAGCTAGGTCAAATATTTTAATACAGTTTTAATAGGAATGGGAATGATGACTGATCCTGGAAACCCATATTATTAATATTATTATAACACTTTATTGTACACACGGACATAATAATACACAAAGTTGAGAAAACATGTACAAAGGGCGAGCTTATCTCTGAAGAGATTTCTTCCAGCAGACCCGTAAAAGAGATTGTAAACAATTACAAGGCAAACTTATTGTGTACAAACAAACAGCATATATAAATAAATAAATATATTATGTAATATATGCCCACTACATACAATATATTATATCAAAGTATGTATATAATTATATATATATGAATATCACTTAATATTGTGATGAATTACAGAAAAAGACTAAATTTAATAGCAAAATGTTCAAACGAAATTACAATTGAATAGAAAACAAAAAAAGTTATAAGCTATTGAAAAATGTTTTTTATCATCTTCTATCTCTTTCATGCAAAACAGGTGTTTGTAAGACACGTCTTCATGATTTGTATGACAATACTCAATTATGACGTCAATATTGTTATATATGCCTCTCGCTCTAATCGTAAATTTTGAACATTAATATTTCAGTATTTCCTTAAGATATTAAAAAAATAATTTTAGAAGATTTTAGAATTTGAGATTAATTTAAAAAATTTAAGAGTTTTTAAAAAAGTAATAATTTTTTTGTCATCATCCCTATTAAGAGCACTAAATATTGATATACAATTTTAATTCTTAACTTCGTTATCTTTGAAGCACTAAAAATAAACTATGCATATTCAGAAAGCACTAAATTAGCTAGTTTTCAAGGCTCTAGGATCGAGAACCCCGCCGGGCATAGGCATAATCCCAGCTCCTTGGGGCGTCGCATATCTCGGTACTTACGTCCGAGTATCGGAGGTCTGCCAAAACTAACGAGCATTCATGAAGAGACTGATGAATATCGAGGAAGATAGGGAAGTCTGTCAGGATCGTAGCAGATTTGATCTCTCTGCCTACCCAAATGGGATACATGCGTTTGATAGTGTAATAATATTTTTTGCAATCAGGTCGTCAACTTACAGGAATTCCTCGTCACAATGTATGCATTTCTTAACGACGCCATTGTGGTAATCGTCGTGAAGAGTCACTGTGTTTCTGTAACAATATTACAATCTATACTATTATAAAACTGTAACAGGAAGTTTGTCTGTACATTGAAGATATTAACAAAAAAAAAGTTACGATATGGTTTTTAGGTGTCCCTGATTCCATTTCACCAATTTTTGGATTTTTTGTCTGTCTTTTTGTTTGTGTGTTTGTTTGGGTGTTTGTTTGTTTGTTTGAACGAATATCACGCAAAAACTACTGAACCGATTTTGATGAAACTTTTTTGTTTGATAGCTTATGATCTGACCTAAAATCTGGTATATAATTTGTGCGGACGAAGTCGCGGGTTAACGCTCGTTAATTTATATTTTAAACAAATATCAAGAAAGAAGGAATTCGTCTGTTTCTTTTATGTATGTTTTGCGATAACTTAGGGCATTTCTTTGCATTCTTTTTCAGTTCAGAAGTAGATATTCCCAGGTTGGCATTTTGATTTGATGAAGATCTGATGACGCGCTTCGGAGCTACGCAACGGAACTGCTCAAAACATAACAACATTTTATCGGCGATGGAAGCATTATACCGTAGTAATTATAGTACTCTGTTTTATAACTGACATCACATTATCATCATCTTCTCAGCCGATGGACGTCCACTGCTGGACATGGCCTCCCCCAAGGATCGCCATAACGATCGGTCCAGCGCTGCCCTCATCCAACGGGTACCCGCCGCCTTCACCAGGTCGTCGGTCCACCGTGTGAGGGGCCTACCCACGCTGCACTTTCCGGTACGCGGTCGCCACTCGAGAACTTTTCGGCCCCATCGGCCATCGGTTCTGCGAGCAATGTGCCCCGCCCACTGCCACTTTAGTTTAGCAATTCTTTGGGCTATGTCAGTTACTCTGGTTCTTCTGCGGAATCTCTTCATTTCTGATTCGATCTCGCAGGGAAACTCCGAGCATAGCCCTCTCCATTGCCCTTTGGGTGACTTCCAGCCTTCGCCGTCTCTGTTCCATATGTCATCCAACTGACATCTGGGTCGAACTAACCACAGAAAATCGTAAAATATTTTTACGAAATAATACAACCAACTTCAAAACTAAAACGGTGAAAATAATATTACAACCAATGTCATTTACATTACATTCGCGTTTACAAGACCATTAATTTGTTTTATTGTGGGCCTGTCCCTGTAGTGGGGATGAATCAAGCTGACGATGACGCAAAAAGAGTATTGTATTGTATTTGATGCTGTAATGAACATGGCACTTACTCGAGACAACATACAAGGTTGCACCGTAGACACTGGTATTTAGTGAAATGCTGTCGCATATGTTTTCTCAAGTGGCAATCCCATTTGAAACGCATGTGGCAGAATCGACACTCCAGTGCACCTAGCTTCTGGAATAAAAGTAAAATTCATTGTTAGGTCAAGGTAAAATTATTTAGGGACTGGACAAAAATTAATCAAATAACACTTTTATTATATTCTAGATTTTGCCAACGATTTCAACCTCATCCACACTGGCTCCCATTATCGTAGCGAGTCAAAATATAATACCAGTTTTGACACTGCATAAACTGCCGAAGTGAAAGACATTTCAGTCTTTCACTTCGGCAGTTTATGCAGTTGGAAAAATTTGACAGCTAACTGATATAGCTACTGCAAGACTTGTATACTTCAGCTACTTCCATATCATGTCTTATGGTATTTTGCTGTGGGGCCGTGCTGCAGATGCTGAGGAGATCTTTATCCTTCAAAAGAGGGCAATTCGAGCCAAAAAAGCTATCTATGTGATATTTTTTTTCTTGCAAAAACCAAAAACCATGTCAAGAAATATCTTATGCTCCGTCTACATGCTCAGGGTGAAATTGATGTCAATAGCATAATTTTAAACTAAGAGTCTACCCATTTAACTTAACAACTTTTAGTATGGGAAAAATAAGAAGTAGGGCACTGCAGTTTAGTATGGAACAGCTGCCTTTTTTTTTGTTCCGAGTATTTCGCTCCCATAGTTAAAGTTGTTCAGTTTGATGGGTAGACTCTTAGTTTAAAAGGATGCTAATGATATCAATTTCACCCTGTATAAAATTCTAAATAAAAGATTACATATTGCGCCCACCCCAAACAATGTGATAAAGGCAGAAGAACAGCGATACATACCACACTATGTCTTAACTGTTGATGCCGTTTCAACATTTCCTCTTTAGAAAAACCTTTGAAGCAATCGGCACATTTAAAAGCGGCCGCCACATATTTTGCATCCCCTGATTTCGCTCTAAACTCCTTTATAGCCTCTTCTTCTGTCAAATTGAATTTCTTCCAATTGGTTGTATCAAGAAACTTTGTGCGTTTCTTCGCGAATGCAGGATTAATTTTTTTGAGACCGTACTCAGAGAAACTCTTTCTTCTCTCTTTTATTTTTTCACTTTTAAGCGTAATTATATCTTTCTTTACGTCTACGAATATTGTTTTTGGACTTTTCGGTTCATCATCAGATTTCAAAATGGCTTCTTTTACATGTTTTGGTTTTTTCGTATCACTATCAACTTTAACATCTACAGGCTCTTCATAATTCTTCAAATCATTGGTTTCTAATTCAGAATGTTGATTTACAGGGTCATCATCAGGTTTAAAGTCATCGCGATCTGTCATGGCATCATCACTGATGTAATTAACGTCTGTTTCGGCTAAAACATCTTTTTCTTCTTCGTGAACTGACTCAATATCTGATTCATCTAATTTTGAACTATCCTTAGTGCAATAGGTTTTCACTCGTTTTGTTACAGTCAAAATGTCTAGAGGAGATTTCAAGTGGCGGAGACCTCTGTCAATCTTGTAGACTGCTTCGTACGTCACCTGGAAAATAAAGTTGTCATACATTATTTTTGTTTTATTTTTTTGTTCAAAATAGGCCTGCGCTTGGCTTCAGCTCACCTGATGGAAAGTGTAAATTTAATGAAAGAATTAAAATTAAATTAATTTATTTATTTTGATTTTTATTTTTGTGGTAAGCGTCCCGATGGCCTGACCTTAATACCCTGGCAAAGGGTTGCCTGATTTGGGACGTGAGCTGTGTTAGATAAATGCGGATAATCATGGGAACTAATTTTTGTACTTGAAATATTGACGGTTATAATTGTTCGTAGCGCCCGTTTTTTTTTTTGGTCTGTCTTTAGCATATTTAAGTACACCCTGTATACTAACATGTCCACCCCTCCAACTAATCTCTTTCAAAGTCTTCTGTCCCATGTAACACTTCTCCTTGAACTTATGGAACTTGTGCAGCAAGGTGGCGCATTCAAAGCAGAAATAGTGCGGGAGTCCATCTTTTTCATTTACCTGCAAAAAATATACATAACTATATAACTAAGGTCTAACCAAATTAGCTGAAACTATTTTAAGGGATGACCAGACCATCAAACTGATCAACTTTCTGTATGGGACCAATATCGAAAATGCGAAAAAAAAATCTGCTGTCCCACCCATACATTTGAGTCGAGTAATATTTGCAGTTTTGTATGGGTCAGCTGATTTTTTTTCGTGTTTTCGATTTTGGTCCCATAGAAAAAGTCGTTCAGTTTGATGGTCTAAAAATACCTTTAAAATAGTTTCAGCTAATTTTGTTAGACCTTATATAGGGATGAAAAGATCTGACAGACTAAGAAATTTCACAATCAGAAACAAGACAAAAGTCCACGACATAAAACGAAGGATCAAACGATTTAAATGGCGATGGGCAGGTCACACATTGAGAGGCAAAGAGAAGTGGAGCAAAATAATCACCCAATGGCACCCAAGAGAAGGGCAAAGAAAGAGAGGTAGACCACCGAGACGATGGGTTGACGACATAAGGCAGGTTGCCGGAAACACATGGCACAGAGTTGCAAGCGACAGACAAGAATGGAGAAGGTTGAAGTAGGCCTTTGCCGACTGGCAAACGGACATACAAAAAACGAACAAAGCACAACTACTAGATTAAAAACATTTCAGATGTCCGATTAAGGGCTTATATTATACATAGGGATGATGTCTGATCCTGGAAATCCATATGAAGGGCACAGGGGAAAAACATGCAATGTCACATTTTTATATTTTTTGAACTGGCAATGCCATTGTATAGTACAAAAGTGGTAGAACAAAATGCCAAAACATACACTGCAGTAACATGCAACGTCGCGGAGTAATCTTCATTTGAAAATATCGATACAGAGCAATAACAAGCAATGTTTTGAGAATCAAAAGACTAATTTAGCAATTATGCAATGTCACATTTTTATATTTTTTGAACTGGCAATGCCATTGTATAGTACAAAAGTGGTAGAACAAAATGCCAAAACATACACTGCAGTAACATGCAACGTCGCGGAGTAATCTTCATTTGAAAATATCGATACAGAGCAATAACAAGCAATGTTTTGAGAATCAAAAGACTAATTTAGCAATTACTCAGTTCATTGTCTCTGTGACATGGCATGTTTTTCCCCTGTGCCCTTCATATATTATGACGAATTACAGAAATAGACTAAATTTAACAGCAAATTGTTCAAAAGAAATTACAATTGAATCGAAAACAAAAAAGTTATAAGTTATTGAAAAATGTTTAACATCTTCTATCTCTTTCATGCATAACAGGTGTTTGTACGACACGTTGTCATGATTTGTATGACAATACTCAATTATGACGTAACTTTTGTTATATATGCCTCTCGCTCTAATCGTAAATTTTGAACACTTCAATCATCCGCAGAAACAATGACCTAAATGCAAAATCAAAAAATTTACAGGAAACGCATTTAAAGTTCAAAATAACGTTCACAGGCAACACATTTAAAATATTAATTAACTTTCAACCCAAGAATATGACTTTAAATCAAAACTTATTTCAGTTTTTTTAAATTTTCATAATGCTGTGATTTTTAAAAAATATTCTGACATTTTTAAATCAATTTTGCATTTTATGCCAATATGTCACTGTTTCTGCGGATGAGCGACTTATATTTCAGTCATTTTTAAAGATATTTAAAAATTAATTTCACTTTAGTGTTTAAGATATCAAAGAGTTTATAAAAAAGATATAAAATTTTTTTTACATCATCCGTATTAAAAGCAAGTAAGTAAGCTATATGGTTTCTCTATTCGCGCGCGAAGTGTCTTCGCTAATTACAAGGTGTTAAAAAAGTAAAAATAAACATGTAAATAAATAAATGAATATAAATAAAAAAGCCTTTATTTGTATTGCATATCATTTGACTGTTTCTACATTTCAGATGTTAGTATTGTTAGTATCTTCACTTTTTAGTTTGTTAATATGATTAGTTATCTTCACTGATTAAGATATGGACCCTGGATACATCTCACGCTATAAAGACAAAAGATGGACAATACAAACAACAAAATGGAAAGGCCCAGCTGGCAAAAGGAATGTTGGCAGGCCGAATAAACGATGGGCCGACGACATTGCAAAGATAGCCGGTGAAAACTGGATGTGCACGGGCAAAGACAGGAAGTTGTGGAAGAGGATGGAGGTGGCCTTCACCCAAACATTTAAATAACCCCCTTAAAATTTTTAATTCTTAATGGGTATATTTACCTGGGCAGAGTGATAAGTCTGGTAAAAATCTACTTAGGAATAAAGTTATCGCAAATTGCATAAAACATTTTTCTTGAACACTCTTTTGAAAGACTAAGTTATAATTTTCAGCCGGTTCTGTCGGTCTTTTTTTTTGTCGGCCATAAAAGAAAAACAACCAAATGCATTTTCGCAAACCTGGAGAAAGGTTAATTTCGTGTGTTGATTAAACATAATTTTTTGCGTAAAAAAACTATTACGGAAGCGAAACAAAGACTTGTCAAATATTGTGGGGACTCCGCTCCGTCGATTAGAATGATTCACAAGTGGTTTACTGATTTTCGTTGTGGTCATTCAAGCACAAGTGATGCTGAACGTCCAGGACGCCCAGTTTAGGACACGACTCCAGAGATGATCACCAAAATCCACGACATAGTATTGAATGACCGAAGAGAAAAAGTAAGTGAGATAGTTGAGATCGTAGGCATCTCAGTCGAACGTGTGCGCAATATCTTACACATACATTTAGATATGAAGAAGCTCTCCGCGCGATGGGTGCTGCCCTACTGTCCTGCCAATCAATTCACGTCTGTGTTTCTTTTCTCTCCCTCTAATAGTACGATGATACACTCATTTTCCATCAGGGTTGGAAAAAATCATGATTTTAAAAAAAAATCGAATAAAGCAGGATTTTTTGAAAAAATCTTAATTAATCACGATTTTTTTGATTTTTTCATTTTATTATTTATGATGGTTCAGTTTTGCTACCGTTGATAGTAAAACTTAAGTCAAAATCAAAACCATTCAAAAATGGGATGTTCGCAGAAGAAATAGTAAAAAATGTGACACCACTAGAGTGGTGGATGTCACAGAAAAATATATTTAGTGAAGAGGAACAGTCAAAAATTTTTCCAGCGGTGATATAATTGTTTGGGGCGGTAGCTTCTTCAGCTGCTGTGGAAAGAGTGTTTTCCACCTTTGGAATTGTTCAGAGCAAATTAAGAAACCAACTGGGAATTGAAAAGGCTAGAAAACTAGTTTTTTTATTCAAATATTATAATAATGATATTGATTTATCAGATTTAAACGACCCTAGTCTTTAACTTAATTATAATTTCTAAATCTGTTTTTTTATGTTGATTTCTGTGAAAGAAAGTGAAGTGTGACATTTTTGATTAAATCATTGGTTTTTATTGAAAAAATCATTGGATTTAAATCGTGATTTAAATCATGATTTAAATCAAAATGATTTAATCGTGCCAACCCTGTTTTCCATCCTTTTCTTACTGGACCACCTTAATGTTTATTGCCACCCTAAGCTTGCAGATACTGACCCGAGCACTTGTCTCGCGTTTTCACCTACCACGAGGCTCCGCAATCCTCAATCTCTTCTTGTTCTTGACCATAAACAATGCCTGAGATTGGGATAGATTCTCCCATAAACTACTTGACACTGGCGGAAATGCAGTGCTAACGCACAAGCAAGAGTCCAATAATTATAAATAAAAAACGAAATTAATCTCGTAATTTATCCATGTAATTCTCTTTCAATGTAAGGTTTTCACTCCAGAACCTATATTCCCCATCGCGCATTCGATCTGCGAGCTATGCGTCCAACCCATTGCTTCAAACTCTTGTCGGTTAAATGCAAATTAGGTGCAATTTTCGGAGACAATTTTCCGTGTGAATTTAGATCATTTGACAAGAATGCCTTACTGTCAATAGGAAACTGTACATTACGAAACTAAATAGCACTAAAAAACTTACTTTTAGAGCCATAACTTCTTCGTAATAAGGCTTGAGCTGGTATCGATCATAGCTGTACACTTTACATTCTGTCCGCAAACATATTCGACATATTTTTAGATCTGACATGTTAAAACGTTTATTAATAAGCTTACGCTACCACTAAATCTAATTTATTTATAAGTTTTAATACGATTACAAGCAAAAACACAAAATATCCATGAAGACAAATCGACTATTGTTGACATTCTTTTTTTTTAGACTTTTTTTTAAATTTCTTCTTCCTTTCGGAAAGGCAATGGAATCTAACCCTTAAAGCCGTTATCTTCAGTAGTTTTATTCATTTGAAATGCGAGGGTGGTTAACATCCTTCGCAAAACCAATGTTCAAGGGAGTTTGACGCGAGGATTTCAATCCGAATCGAATGGTAGCCTTTCTTTATTTCTCACTTTTAGTTACTATGTTGTTCACCAATTCCACTACATTTAACACAATAAAAGCCGCAAAAAACTAATTTAGAAATTAAGAAAGTCCTTTGTGTGATACTTTCTGCCCGCGCCACAGTCGCAAACTTGGATTTCAGTTAACTAAAAAAATGTACTCAATTTGTACACACGGCGACACATCAAGCTATACAAAACCAAAATAAGCTGGCCGCGCGTAGGTCAAGTAACGTATAACGTCCCGCGGCCAGCTTATATTGGTTTAGTATAGCTTGATGTGTAGCCGTGTGTACTCCCTTTAAAAAATGTACTCATCGGGTTCACGAGAAAATAAGCAATGTTTTTGGCGCGGCTGGGAAGCATCCTTCCCAGCCGCGCCTTGCGCCCCCCTTGCAACGCAAATTAACCCACTCGAACCAAAAGTTAGGACAGTAGTAAATTTTTTTTCGCGATTTCTATATTGGTCCCATTGAGAAAGTTGTTCAGTTTGATGGTCTGATCATACCCTTAAAATAGTTTCACCTAATTCTGTTAGACCTTATAATACACTAAAAAATCTCACGTGAGATTGGGGGGTGGAGGGGTGAGCCATATCTCACGACATCTCACCGAAGCAGGGGGAGGGGGTCGAAACATCTCCAAAATCGCCTCACGTTCTACACCTCACGTAAATTAATGGACGCCCCTAACGTTAATTGTTGGTAAGTACCTACCTAATTATCTTATTTGTTTATAAATAAACGTTTGTTTAATTACTTATTGGTATAAGCTTAAAGATAAGTTCTTATATTGTATCCCAATAGCATTGTCTTAAAAAGTCAACCATCATCATCTCAGCCGATTTATGACGTCGCAGTTTTTCTACTCCCACAGTATGAGCGCTTACCATCTCTCATATATTAATAATCAGGAGGTTATTGGTTATACTTAACCCATTGATACCAGAGTTCACCAGATGACACCATATCCGAGATGAATTGAACGGAAAGTTATGATAACGTCATTTTGTCGACCTACTCGTATACGGTCAAGATGAGCAGCAGATGATATTTACCTACCATGATTTATCCCTAACGGAAGGACATTAAGTATAATGGAATAATGTATCAAATGGTTTACCTATAGGTGGCTAGCATTTCGCCCATAATACAGGGTCCTTCTTAATATCCTAAACCTTTTTAAGGGGATGATCAGACCATCAAACTGAACAACTTTCCCTATGGGACCGACATCGAAATCGCGACAAAAAAATCAGCTGTCCCATATATTTGGTAGGTAGGTTTGCAATTTTGTATGGAAGAGCTGATTTTTTTTTTCGCGATTTCGATATGTTGGTGTTATTTGGATGCTAATTTGCTATACACATAATCGGGTCGGCATACTGTGTCGGTTCGGCAGTATTTGTCGATCAACAATGCTGACCCGAAGCCATCACTGCACTTGTTCGGCTTCATTCGGCTTTTGCAGATCTTGTGCCGATCGGGTAGTTCGTTCGAGTAGACGCATCATTCAAACATTCATCTGCATACATTTGATTTTACCGCTCGGTTTTGCCGATTGTTCCATCCGGCTTTGCTCGGCCACTCTATTCGTACAGCAAAGACGAGCGGCTTTTTTTCCGAACATTCATCTAGTTGAACATATTCGATTTTACCGCCTGGCTGTGCTGATTAATGCCGGCCCGCGTATGTGTATAGCAAAGCAACCCTTAGTCGCCTTAAAAAATACAAAAGGGTGGAAATAAGTAGGTCCTTTGGTGGTCTATTCTAAGTCGGAACCACGATACGACTAGGTACGCAAATGATTTTACTCTAAAGTAAGTGGTGCAAAGCTTTAAAATACCTATAGTTACCTTTCCTAACCTATACCTTACCAACGTAATTACCTAAACCTAAGTAGTAACCATTTTTGAAATAAAGTATAATTTGAGGTTAGGTCTTTGTTTATATATTATGCCATTCTTAACGGTATACCTACATAGCCTTTGGTAAGTTGTAATGTATTTAATTAGGTAGGTACAAGAATAAGTAATAATGATAATAACACATTAAATTATTAGAGTTCTTTCGCACGGCATCCGAGAAATTAGGTACGGACGTACGAATGGACCACCGTCAAGAAAATAAGAATTGTGGATCTTGAGAGGAAATCTGGGGATTTTGATATTGATTGACATCTCAGCTCAGATAGAATCATGGAACCCATATTTTTTTACAAAAATCTATAATTTTTTCCAAGTTTCATGTTTTTATATTTCCTGGATTCTGTGTGTTGCTTCGGATCGGATATGCGAAATCCGTGGACCTAGCATGCCGCGGCCCCCAAGAAAACAAAAAAAATCGAGACGTGCATCTGTCTTTAATACTTTGCTATGCGAAATCAAGCGTACATGACTGTTTTCTAGTTACTTATATCGCTTTCTCGTGTGTGGCATGCTACCGCAACACAGGTAGCACCTCAGGGTAGCACTCGGATTTTGGCAGTCACGTCGTGACTTACATCCTGCAACGGAAAAGAGTACATCAGAAACTTCGGCGTACAAATCCCTTATAATATAGAGACATGAACTGTGCGTGTGGGGACGGAAAGAATAGAAAAAATAAACTCTTTTCAGTGCCTTACGGTTCCAATCATCGCTACTTGGTCATGCTGCAGCAGCGTAGCGACTCGCGACTTACAAGATCCGAATGCTAACTTTACGAGGAAATAGTGGATTAAACAATTTAAACTTTGGGAACGTAAAGTGAAGAGATTCAATTAGGAAGTAGCTTTATATCCACCTTACAACGGCAATGGCACGTCTGTCGACGGGCGGGCGCAGCGAGAAAAATTATTAGCATAAAGTAGGGTCCTTTTTAATAATTTTTATACATCAAACTGAACAACTGACCAGGTCTGCCAGCATAAGGTCAGTCGGTTTAGGAGTTATAGCCGTTCAACGGTCAGTAAAAAATGAACTATCAGCTGCAAGGCTGATTATAGGATATTATGCACTGTAGGAACAGTAAAAAAACTGACATATTCTGTCAGTCGGCTTAGGAGATACATCCGTTCAAAGACCCTAGAACGGCAGTAGGTACCTCCTAAACCGACTGACGTTATGCAGGCAGGCCTGGTCCATCCCCATCACAGAGATGCTCTAGCCCCCTATGAATACTGACTCAGCCTTGCAGCTGATGATAACTCTCAGTAGGCCGGCCGACTATTTCTGTCAACGCATAAAAAATATCTAATTATAAAATTAAAAAATCCGTATTCCGAAGGTTATTTTAACCCTCCTTCTGGCGCAGTCGGGTAAAATAGGGATTATTTTATACACCGTGTTAATGAATTAACGCAAAACTAGAAAGTAGTTTGTTTAGAATCGAGAGCACAATCGAATTATCATGGTTTCAACATAGGTAATTTTTTTCAAAATATTAAAAATTGGTTAGTAAAATTTAAAATTTACTGAACCCGATGTCAACCCACCCCACGGGCATAGTCACCCTACTTACTATCAAAACAAGATTATTAAAATGTATTCATGAGTATGTTAGCACTTTCATTCATTAATGAAATAATAACAAATCATTTTTGCATCCAAACTTAAAATGCGAATAACTTTAAATTTTAACTATCAAAATAATGAAATTATTGTTTCATTCTAATTAGTTTGTTTTAAATCAGTTGGGGTGTATGAGGTAATGAGGTTTTGCGCTTAATCATTAACACGTTGTATTGTTCTATCTCGCTGCGCCTTTTCGCTCGTTCGTCCGTCGACGTGCAGATGCCGTTGTAATATGGATAAAGGCACAGTCTGCTTGTGTTGAAACGTACCTACGGAGGAGTCATTATTCCACCTTCAGCAGAAGTAAAGATAGGGCTGTGAATTATTTACTTTAACGTTTTATTACAATTAAAGTATAAGATCATTAAGTGATATTACCTATTGTATTGCGCATGTCAGTTATAGTGCTTACTTATTATAATTACCTACCTGTTTGATGTTGAAGTGTTAGAATACCACCGAACGATTTTATAATTTATCAAAAGTGAATAGGTACAGTTCAAATAACACAATGAAAGGGATTTTGGTTCAACTGCTTTCATCTTTAATACGTAAGTTTATGTTTTTTTTGGTACACCCATCATCGTGACCACAGAACATTATAAGAGGGGTTAGAAGTGCAAAGTTGGCGTGGAACGTTTCGCCACAGGTTATGCAATGATTTGCATAACACCATAAGGCGCGCGGCGTTGTGCGAGCGAGAGGAGATTAGTAATTGTAGCAGCGTGAGCGGGAAGGCAAGTGGCGACAGCCGTCTCCGATGCAAAAGCGCTATTTTCTATTTCTAACCCCTCTTATAATGTTCTGTGATCGTGACCTACCTTTAGCTACTCTACCGAGCAAATAAGTGACAGGTATACAAAAATAGGATACAAAAATAAGCGCCAAAATCATCAATTCATCACAGACTAGAGGTTCCATCTTCTGTGACAATCTTCACCCCTTATCTATCAGTATTGCCTCAAAAAAGTGAAAGGTGTAGATTCAGATACGTGCCATAATCATCACAGAACAGAGTTAGCCAGTGTTAGCCCAGTCATTTTACGGTTTGAGCCGGGACTAATTAATAGTTGATATATTTTTTCGGGATAATATTGAAGAGCCGATTTGAGCATAGAAATGTACCAAAATAAAAAAAAATCACTCCAGCAACAGTTCCAATTTTAAAATTTAGCTACTAAGTATATCGTTCTAAAAAACCTGATGGTAAATTTTTTTGCACATTTTTAGGCTTTACAACTACTCATACTTCAAAAATGGTGTAAAAACAAAAATACATTCGTATTTTCTAATAAATACCTCATTTTTAAATTTCAATGCCTATTTTATTGCTCAAAAACAATTTATATTGTTAAATTTAAGTCAAATGATTGCATTGGTATTCATATTATTTAAAAGCCTTCTGGGACACACAATTTTGATTTCTATGTTGCGTAGCGATTTTTTTAAAATATGTTTTAAGATAGTCTTTTTGTCACTTATTGGTGCCGGTTACAGTTTAAAAGTACAATTAATAATTACTCCCTACCCCGCCTAACAAAACTCCGTAAAATGACTGGGCTATGTTGCCTCAAAAAAGTTACAGGTAATAGATACACATACGCGCCATAATCATTACAAAACGGAAATTCCCTCTTCCCCTTACCTATCATTCGAGGGGTGTTATTTTTTAATTTCACACGTTCGCGCGTTTTAATACTTAAGGCCAGGATATCCCGAACCACCTGTTTTTGATAAAGCTGTAAACATAGTAATATTCGTTTTTATGATTCGTAATAAATATATGTTTTAGTTTAATACAATTTCTTGATTATTCAACGGTTCAAAAACGATACTTGTAACTTGCCTCGATAAAAAAAAATCACAAAGATAGGATGTTTTTGATTGTTTTTCTTGTTTTACTTGAAGATTATCAGGTTTTAAGTAACAATAATCACATGTAAAAATAGGTAATAACATATCAAAGAATATTTACGATTACTTTTTTAAATAAATGTTTTAATATTTTTAAATATCAAATTATATAAAAGATCCTGTGATCCTGCTTTCAATTAAAGTGGGATGGCTAATTGCAAACGTATGCTTGTAAGAAAGAAACGCTTGCACTGGGATAACCTGCCCTTAAGGGCCTATGTCGAAAAATAATTGAAGCGAAATGGGCGTGTGATAGCTTATATTACTACCTGATGCGCGAGAAACAGATGAGGCTGCGCGCGCGCCTGAAACGACGCAAGCGTCAAACAAACTTTATTTAATTATGATTGTTCTATTTTTTTTTAAATCAAATCTCGTGTTTCTATTATTCACCGTTTAGCAGTTCCAAGCGTTTATAAATAAAAACGGAGGCTTGGCTTGTTTTTCTATCGAGAAAATGTGTCTTAATCGTGTTTTGGCTCTAATCAAAACTTCAATTATATGTTCAATTTATACATATCCGCTAATCATACTCCTACTGTTAGTACTTCATGATATATGACGCTTTAAAGAATCCTATTTTTTTCACATAGCCTCTTAATCAACGCAGTATATTACTGGTTACTCTGTGCTCATGTGATAGTGTAATGAATGGACGTTTTATCATTTGTTGCCACTTTCTTGAAGTACCTACCTAATTATCTTAGTAAACTATACTCTTTGGTGAGAGAGATCTTTGAACCAACCGACAGACTAACTACAATATAATAATACGTATCCTTTCAGTCTCATTGGGAAACTTCCTCATCGGCTTCAGTATAGTATGGCCATCTTACACTCTAGAGCTGTTCAGGAGTCCGCAGTCTCCATTCGGCAGGATCAATAGCACCGAGAGTAGCATGGTGGGATCTCTACCCATGCTAGGGGTACTAACCACCGTTTTGATTTCTAGCATGATGTCAGATAAGTTTGGGAAGACTAAGATTGCTATACTTTGTGGATTTACTTACACTGTAAGTATGGATTTTAAATGTGTCTATGAATCTTCGGGTGATTACCACCTCTACAACTTCCTGCCAGCCTCTCACCAGAACGTCGCCAGAGCGAGCATAGCTAATAGTTTGCGCTTCAGCGCACGCTGGTGGGCGGTGACTGTGGTCACATGTGTCAGCTCCTTCCCCATCATAGCTAGTGTCATGACACTATACAGCTTCATGTTCAAATCTGAGTCTAATAAGTATATGGTGATTGATTATTTTGCTAGTTAAATACATTAAGCTATTAATTATGTAGGTACTAGAGACCGGGCAATTTATTACGCTGTCCCATCCAAGACGAGACGTTTGTTTGTCGTGTCACCAGCTCAATGATGATAGTTTGGATAGAATAGAAATAGATATAGGTAGATATTTTTGGTACTTTTATGACTTTGATGATGATGATGGATGGATTCCTAGTCGATTTTCACTACAGCGTTTGCTAATCTTTATAGAAAAGCAATCTTAAGGAAATCTACACACTGAAGAAGTAAGTAGTTAATTGTGATGTGTATGTGAAGTCCATCAATCCGCAATTCCGTGGTTAACTACATTATAGCACCTAGCATAATAAATTGATGTGATGTAAATTGATTGATGTGATTTTTAAATACTTTGTGGCTTTTTGATTAGATGGACCCATTCTTCTTCTTATCGTGTGGGCAGAGCCCTGGTGTCAGTGTTTTCTGAGACCGCCTTAAAGCCTCTGACGTGGTTTTTATGTAACGACTACAACCTCTAGAGATAGTAGCCGGGAACAACGGCTTAACGTGCCATCCGAAGCACAGAATCATTTTTCTTTTCAGACAATCAGGTGATTCAGCCTGCAATGTCCTAACCAACTAGGGAAAAACGTACAAAGTTACATATCACTAGGGGTCCCCCGTGAGAATCGAACCCACGACCTCCGTGTCGAGAGCCAATGCTCTTAACCATTAGACCACGGAGTAGTAGATGGGCCCATACCCCGCTGAAAGTTTTGAAAGTGATTAAAATACCACCTAGTAATATCCTCCTTGAGAACCAGCAGCCAGACTGTGCCTCTGCATTGGAGACAATAGACGCAGACGATGAAGAACTCGGCCAATAATAGCGTATTCCCTCTGTCCATCTGTGCTCAGAACATGATAGAATACTTGCAACTTTCCTTAAATGCAGGGAGATTGCGCAGATGGAGCTAAGACGCCATTTTTGTTTTGACGGTGTCTTATTTCCAAGGTTTTCAATGTTAGTTGTCATGGCCTGACCCTTAAACACACAATACACCTCGTTATTGAATCATGTTCCTATGTTTTCATCACAGTTCCCTTCAAAGAAAAGTCAGTAGTTTTAGAAATAAACAAGTCAATAAAAAGTAGTTGGTATGAGATTGATTCAGGCTCTCTATGATCTCATAAATTAAATCCAAAAGATCCCATTACATCGAACCGTTCCTGGCTTGCCAGTCCCCATTATAAAATTGACTCAGGCTTTAATAGCCACCTCCTGTTTGGAATGAGGGGTTGCTTGCCACTTCATTACCGTGGCTTAATCAAACGTCTAACTCTAACAATTTCCTTGTTTCAGCTATCCTGGTCAATAATAGCAACAGCTACAAACATAACCATGGTGTTCATAGGTCGTTTCACACTGGGTATCGGACTGGGCATGCAATGTGTTGTCGCCATGCCGTTTCTAAGCGAAATCAGTCAGGCGTCCATACGAGGAACGATGTCTTCGATTACTGGCTTCGCGTATATCTTTGGGACTTTAATATCTTACGTGTCTGGTTGGCAGTGTAGCTATGAAGTAATAAATTATTTTAATGTGGGTTGTAGCGTTCTTTTTTTGGCGCTGGTGTGTTTTTTGAAGGAATCTCCAGCTTGGTTGTTGGGGGAAGGGAGAGAAAAGGTTTGTTTTTCTATTAATATGCATAAAATTAGTGGCGTGGTTCTGGCTTAGAATAGATCACCCAGTTCTTCTTGTTGGATATTATACGAGGAGAGAGTAATATGGTTTCTCATGCAATGTTTGGCAGGAGAAAGGCTTGACGTTATTCTATCCTAAAACCTTAAATATTCTAAAGGTAAACTTTCCTGCAACTGCACGCTTAAAAGAGTAGGAGTTGTAGGAAGTTTCTGACCAAATTTTTCAGTGGTATAATGTTCACCAGACCTGGGTGAGAAAAATAAGCAATATGGTAGGAAAAATAAACCATAGAGATTGCTTCATCGATCGCTAAGAGGGGTTTCGATGGGTACCAAATTTTATGTCGCTCAGCTCTGATTGATAGCCATTCGGTCTGCCATCCACCAGAGATAAGCGAGGAAAATTATCAGTTTGCTGGGAAAAAATAATTCAGCGAACGATAGCTTCCTTCCTATTATTGGAATTTAGTGGTTGTAATACCAAACATTCTCGCTCAGCTCTGGTGAATAGCCAACCAGTTTGCCATGCACCAGAAATGTGCCACGAAAGGATGCAATTTGCGAGGAATTAATTCACCAATGGGAGCGCTTCGGTTTTCTTATGACGTGATCGAGAGGGCGTGCTATTGATGAACTTTTTCCTCACGCACTGCCTCGCTGCCTTGCAGCTTCTCTGTGGGCACCCAGTCTTAACAACTTTTCCATTTTTCTACATAAACCTATAACAAAATATGTAGATACTTAAACATATCTATCTTATTTATTACCTTGATCAATATAATCAGGATCCCCAGCATTCGGTAAATAACATTTGTGATATTGGTACCGATCTAAATATTTATTTTGGCTGAATGATTTGTTACGACAAATCAAATCAAAATGATTGGATTGCGGCTGGGAGTATTGAGGCAAATTTATAAAAATGGTAAACATTGAGTTGTCTATCTTTTGCCCAAGACGTATATAATAGACGACTGTGTATCGAATAGTCCCCATACAAAGAGCAAAACCGTTTTATATTACACTACAAAAATTTTACAAAAATCATTCCAATTTTACTTCAGTCACTTTACTTCGTTTTGATTGTGAAATGGTGTTCAGGTATTACTTTTATTTTAGCCGTAGCTTAATTGGACGAAAGCTATTCCCCTGTTTGGAAGATTGCGGGTTCAAGTCCACCACTTGATTTTTCAATCTTTAAGATAATTTCTATTAAAAATAAAAAAAAATACTTAAAACCCCAACCACGCGGCTATAAAATATCACTACATGAATGACGTGCTCACGTGCCCGCTATGTATGAGAATCTTCTCTGAAGATTGGCTATTTTAGCCACATAGAGTTCATCAACGCAAACAACGGAGTTGAAGCAGTCGCCGTGGCCGAAATTGGTCAGAAGCTATACATACATACTAACATACAATGTTTATTACAGGAAGCTATCGCATCTCTAAAATATTACAGAGGAACATCAGAAACTACAGAAGATATTTTACATGAAATAGAAGTATTGAAAAGTCTTCGGCAGACAGAGACAGTAATAACAGACAAAACTGATGCAGAGCAGGAATCTTTGAACAAGAAAGAAGTTACGCAAATTGAAATAAGTGCATGGAAGTTGTTATGTAAGTAAAGGTATTTATTCCTGTTATGTACCCACATATTATGATGGTTTACAAACCAATTGGGGACTGCAGTATTGGAATGGAAACTAATAAAGAGGAACTTAGGTAGGTACATACATTTACTGGCTGATTGGCGTAGAATAGGCACTTCATTTGTGGACACAATCATTGTATTTGTGAACCACTTCGAGGCAATTCAGAACCTGGGGCTCGTGCAGATCACTCAAGAGTCACCTAAAACGACTGGCGGTTGTTTAAATCTAGCTTTCCACATACACTCTCTTCTGAAGACGAGTCAAGGATCTCACTGATGAATTTTGAGTTAGCCAACAAGGTGTTCGATAAAGCGAATTCTCTTTATTGCCGAGGTGCCCTTTTTTTCTTTCACATCTTGGAAAATTCTCTTTCACCAAGAACATTCTTCATCCATACTTGAAACATTACGCAGAGCGTCGCATCAGTTCCGAAAGGGTCACCTCTTACTGCCTTTACTTTGTGTCCACTCCAGAGCCTGCTAATTCCAACGATAAATCAAAATATCCTTCATGCCTTTTTCCAGGGACATCCAAAGCAGCATGGCGAGCGCTAGTAATTGTATCCACTCATGTGATACTGCTGGTGTTTGCTGGGACAATGGCAGTACAGACGTATGCTGCACAGCTGTTCACTGTAGCGGCACCCAGCATGTCTGCTTCGGGGTGTTCTGTGCTGCTTGCCTGCGCATTCTTGCTCGGATGCGTACTGGCGTTGGTGCTTAGCGATATTGTTGGTAGAAGGGTGAGAGATCTCTAAGAATCGAATTTCTTCTAATTGTTATCATTTTCCTGATAAAATTATGTCATAAAATACTCCACCGATAAGACATGATTGCGTATAAGTTAATGTTTAATTTCCTTTTTTCAAAGTGCAAGGGTGGTGGACGAGTTAAAGGCGGTTGAAACGAAATGAGGTGAAGCATACCATGAAATTCAACAAATTTTTATATGGGATCAACATCGAACTCGCAAAAAAACATCAGCTGTTCCATACAAAACTATTAACCTCTCGACCCAAATGACAGCAGTTTTTTCGATGATGGTTCCATAGAGAAAGTTGTTCAGTTTGTTGGTCTGCTTCACCTCACTTTGTTTGGACCAGCCCCTTTTACATAAAGTCCCGAAAATAATCACTATAGGGGTGATCGGAAGCCCAACTCCAGCAACTAATTACCTTTTGAAGCATGCATTAGCATCAATGCTCTTTCAACATTATTTTCCATGTCACATTATCAAATTCCCCTACTTCATGAATTCCCTCCTTACTTTGCAGCCTCTGATGATAACTTCCTGCATCCTCTCTGCAGTTAGCCTGTTGGTACTCGCATCCTTACTGCGCTGGTCCTGGGGTCCAGAGTGGATGGCTCCGGCAACAGTCCTCGTCTTCGCCTGCCTGTTCCAGATGGGACTCGGAAATGTGCCTTATATACAGCTAGCAGAATCTTTTGTTCCTAAGGTAAGATCATATTTTTACAACTGTATGACTTATTGCGTCAGTGGCGCGTTGCGAAGAAGTATGGCAGCTCAATCTTGAGGTCTGGGTTAATTCCAATCCGCACGGACGATATGCCATGTACCAATGTGTTTTTTACTTATTTCCTGTCCTTATTTCCTTTTGGTATAGCCAGAATCTTTTTCTCAACCATCAACCACCTTTTGCAAATAGGTTGATTATTTGCAAATAGGTTGATTATACTAAAATTCAATCTTTTAGCGTTCCGTACCTCAAAAGGAAAAAAAACGCTTATAGGATCACTTTGTCGTCCGTCCGTCTGTCCTTCGCAGAATTAGTTGTTTCTACAGTCATGAACCAAAATAAACACTCTAGAAAAGATCAAGGATCAATTTTTCGACTTAGCCTGCCAAAAATAAAATAGCAATAACGCATTCCAACCAATTTGCAACTTCTTTACACTCCCTTCTAAAATCTCCCTTTTCTTTCAGATAAAGAGCCTCACACAAACAATAGTGTTAATCTTCGAATGCATGAGTAACTTCATAGTGCTGACGGTGTTCGATGGCATGGTGATCGCGCTGGGGCTGGACGGCACCTTCGTCACGTTCGCGGCGGTGTGCGCGCTCACCGCGCTCGTCGCCGCCGCCATCATGCACGAGACCAAGGGCGTGCCCATCGAGGATATCGTCGCTACGTATGAGAGAGGATATTTGTATAGAAGAAATAAATCGACAGGATAGGACTTGGCTTTTATTGTTCTATAGATAACTCAATAACACAATTTTATATCTAATTTTATACATTACCTTATCTTTTGCACATAGCTTATCGAAGTGTGCCTTCAGGAACAAGGTACGTGTTTCTTTCGATAACGAATTGTAACTAAAATACAGTCTGCTATTTTATTACATCAGGCACTTTTTAAATGTGACATCAAACTATCCATTTAGGACCAGCTTCAACAATAGGGTTCCGCTTCATATGGATCTGTGATTTCATAGCTCTGTCGTTGTTCGTTGGTATCATCATCATCATCATAGGCCTTTTCATCTATAAAGCAGGCACTTCACTCTCGCGAGAACTTGTCGGCGAGAATTCTCGGCGAGAACTTTCAAGGAAAATTACTACGGCTTATGACGCAACGAGAACAAAGAAGAGCATCCATACTCTTGTTCTCGGCTGTTCTCGGCGAGAATGTAGTGCCCGCATAATAGATGATTTAAGCAGCGTCTCGGCGGCACTTACGCTCGTGGATATAGAGCCCTATACGGGAGCGACAGGCAGGGCACTAAAAAAGCACTAAATGATGAGCTAGGTTTCAAAGCCCTAGGATCGAGGGCCCCGCTGGGCATACGTGCACGGGTGTACGTACGGGAAATAAAATTTGGACTCACTATGTCTCCTTTCTCGCTTTCCACAACCACAAGCGATTTTCCCATTGCTCGCTGTGTCGCTTTGCGCAGTCCTTATAGCACTGTCGTTGTTCAATGGTATGGTACCTAGTGGATGGATGGTCTGGGGCTGGACTGCACCTTCGTGTCCAAATGACCCCTAATACCTAAAACATTTTCAAATTACGCATTCCGTCCAACACGTAGTTCATCCATTCCATACGTTTCGCCAAGCATGAATTTTGTCCAACATAAGAAAAAGTTACCATTTCCTGAGCATCGAAAGGAGCATCACATTTTCGCATGTCAACTAAACAACATTTGAAATATAGCGGAAATTCTCGATACATTTTTATCTGGTGAATGTAAAGCGCATCGAACGGAATGGACTTGTACGCTTGTACCTCCACTGGATTCAAAATGGCGGAATAAAATGTTAGCCACAGAAATGGGAGTGCAGTGTGACGAAAAATTCCAGTCTGTAGCACATTCTAAATTAAACGTAAATAGAATAACATGATACCTAATGTATTTTATCATTTCCAAATCACATAAAATAAAAATGTGTGGGTTTGCTTTGAAATAACGAAATAGGTGTTAGGTATTTCCTTAAAAGAAAAGTTAGTCTACACAGGAAGCTGGCACTTAGTCTACACTCATAAGTTTTTAACCTTCCATAACATCGGTTAGCTAATATCGGAATTTGTCTTTCGTTTTAGGAGTATGACCAAAAATTGTTTTTTTTTTTAGAAAAAAAAAAACATTTAAACATTTTTTTTGACCATGAAAAATTCATTTTTCAGAAATTACGTCAGAACAAAAGTGTTTTGTAATGGATAGAAGTAGCCTACGAAAAATGTAAATATTAAATTTTTCAATGGAAATTTTCAAGTGCCTGTGATCAAAAAGATCGCAAACATACAGATTAGGTCTCGTAGTATGAAATGTCAAGATTCATACCCTCTATAACCTCTACTATCTTTATAACTTTTTCGTAGTAGAAGTTATGGCAAAAAGAAATTTTTTCTCCATACAAAAAAATAATCAACAATTTTTTTTCACCATAAAAACTGACTTTTTCTGAAAATTACGTAAGTATAAAAGTGGTTAGTAATTGAAAAAATAGGTTTACAAAAAAAATGCAGAACCCGAACTTCGAACCCTAAGTCCAAGATTTTCTGTTTTGGTTCCAGAGTGGCGCCCGGTCAAACTCAAGCTCAAAATTTTGTGTTCAAAATAATCCGCTAATCTAGCTTTCTGACGCAGGTCACCACCACCACCACAGGTCAGACCAGACTTTCGATACGTACTTGAAAGTTTTAGTGATATACAGTATATCCTTCTTTGATGGTCGAAATCGAATCCACGCCTTTATTTAAAGGGGGGAAAGGCTGTACCAAAATATCTTAGTAATATTTATTACACCCAGTTTAAGAATAAGGTTTATAGCCCAGTCATTTTACGGTTTGAGCCGGGACTAATTAATAATTGATATCTTTTTCAGTATAGTAGTTTAGAGCCAATTTGAGCCTAGAAATATACCAAAATTAAAAAGGAATCCCGTCAGCAACGTACCAAAATTTTAAATTTATATCGTTCTAAAAAACCAGATGGTAGGTGAATTTTTTTTTGCACATTTTTAAGGCTACCATTGTACATACTTCAAACATGGTGTTAATATTTTTGTCTACTTTTAAGAATGAATACCTCATTTATCAAATTTTAATCCATATTTCATGGTTCAAAAATAACTTAATATTGTTAAATCTAATTAAAATGAATGCATTGGTATTAATGTTATTAAGTTAGAACCTTTCTGGCACACACTGCGACACATCAAGCTATACAAAACCAAAATAAGCTGGCCGCGCATGGGTCGAGTATCGTATAACGACGCGTGGCCAGCTTATGTTGGTTTTGTATAGCTTGATGTGTCGCCGTGTGTACATACAATTTTGATTTCTATGTTGCGTAGCGATTTTTTTTTAATTTGTTTCAGATAGTCTTTTTGTCCCTAAACAGTGCCGGTTACAGTTTAAAAGTCCCATTCATAATTACTCCCCACCCCTCCTAACAAAACTCCGTAAAATGACTGGGCTATTAGAAGCGCAAACAACATCGGTAACCTGCCGTACTTACATGAAGTATTATTTATTGTGTAAACATAACAAACGCAATTTACCTGAAACTGTCAAAAGGCCTACGCAAACTTACGAAACATTTACCATGTGTACAAAAACCCATTCTGTTTCTATCACACTTCAGTGTTCACGCCTTTCTGTTTCTATCACACTCCAGTGTTCACGCCTAGTCGTCATGTTTACCGACCAAGGTTAAAGTCATGTAAGCACAGGTGTGGCAAAACGATGATTAATTGACGTCTGGAAAGTGGAAGTATTCTGGAAAGTATAATACTATTGCTCGCTATTAATTCAACACATAAGATCCCATCATGTCGAAGTGTAGCTGGCTTGCCTGCCCTCGTAATAAAATAGGATTGCTCGCTATTAACCACGAGTTGATATATTATATCTACTATTGTGGCATTTTGTGTAGGTAGGGGGAAGGTGGAAAGGACTAAACCGGATGATCGGAGTCATGTTGCAAGTTTTGTCTCGACGTTCCTCCATTTTGTCTTAAATGTGTTTTTACACATTGCAATAGTCCTAGAGTCCTACAAACTACTTGACATTAGCAGAATTGTTCAAAGCAAAGGAAGGAATAAGTGGATGACGAGGCCATCAAACTAAACATCAAAATATCAATCACACCTATTTATTCACACGCACACATACAAATCATATATACATCTGTGGGGACTTGCTACAGATGTCAGCACCCACAAGTTATAGCAAAGCTGCCAACAGATGGTGATACCATCGCTCTCGGAAATATGCTCCATACATAGACACGTTCACCTTGAATACGTAACTCGTAAAGTACTACAAATATGGTTCACAATTGAATGCAAGACATACATCGCGCAAGAGAAACAAGGTCCATCTAAGAACTGTTGGACCACGGCTGGTCCTCAGGCTTCACACATAGCCTGGTGGAAGATCTTCCCTTTTCAATGGAAGAACATTCCCAGTAGCACCTCCATACATCCTAAAAGTTACAGTACATTTAATGTGCAATAAGTTTTATTATTAGTATAACTGAAATGTGACTTATATTATATAACAGTTACAAATATAGCTGATGTCAATAGCTCAGGCAGGTAGTTCCTGCCTTTCATACCTACCAATTAGCATAGCCTACAATTTTTACATTTTTGTCACAAATACGTCTGTAAAATTGCTTTTTATGAATTAATAAATATTATTCTAGTTCTTATTCTAACTTTTTCTACGGGATTAAAATCGAAAACGCGAAAAAAAATCAGCAGTCCGTTACAACGCACCCTCACACAGCTTATCTAATTCATTTCACAGCAAGCTTCGCTACGTATTCTCGCTCAGCTCTGGTGGAAAGAGTCACATAGTTTCACAGCTCCGATACACATCCCCGCACAGCTTAGCTTCTTCGCACAGCTTTGGTGTAAAGGCACCCCATAGGCTCCGTTCATGTAAGATATCACCGCACTTTCCCCCAAACGATAAAGAAACAACATAGCAAAAGAACTCAACAATAAGACGCGTCTCTAACGCAATTTCCTGCAGAATCACTCCGGTTTCTAAGTGAAATCGGATGCTTTTAACGTTCAACCCTTCTTTCTTTTACCTTCGAGGTGAAGCTCAATAAATATTGGAATATAGAGTTTTTTACTTAGCAGCTTTGTGGCTGGGGCTTGTTGGTTTAGGGTACTACTTCGATGTGTTTTATAGGAGTTACCTACTTGATAGTTACTTGTGGTTGTGTCTATAGAACAACGTGTTAACCGCTATCTCGATTTAATTACTTAATTCTTGAATCAGCATTTTTTTAACGGGAACCTCTGATGCAGAGCTTGCTGCCCAAACTAAAGGGTGAAATTGATATCATTAGCATCCTTTTAAACAAAGAGTCTACCCATCAAACTGAACAACTTTCACTATGGGAGCAAACCGATCTTTTATCACCTTGTAGGTATAATGTGGTCAGCGGTAGTGCAGGGATAACAAGAGTCATGTAGGTACGTTTGATCTAAGGGTACGTTACATTCAATCGAGGCATGTTCTCGTCTCGTCCAACTCGTAAACCCGTTGGAAGCTTGTTCTTCAACTGTTGCCAGGAAACTTTCATTACTCTAACCACAGATACTATCAATTCTAGTGATGTTACAATGATCGAAATTTATCGATAGATAAGTACTTGGATAGGAACTTTTGTAGTTTCTGCATTAGGTATTTTTTTTTACTTTCACACCTTTATTAGATGATTTATTCACGGTTTATTAATAAACTAAATTATTATCTAAACTAAATGTAACTTACTCTTGACCAGTTACCACCTGTAGTATTCGATGGTATATGCATACCCTACAGTACTACTGTTAAAAACTTGGGCATTATCTTCGATAACACGCTTTCTTGGGGCCCTCAGGTCGCTGAAGTCAGTAGGAAGATGTTTGCTGCTTATAGCTCTTTAAAACGACTACGCAATTTTCTACCCACTAGCACCAAGATTGCGCTTGCACAATCCCTCCTATTACCCATCCTAGACTACGCTGACTCCTGCTACCTTGACCTGACTGTGGAGCTACTTAATAAACTCGAGCGACTCCAAAACCTGTGCATTAGGTTTATTTTTGGCCTGCGTAAGTACGACCATGTGTCGGAATTCCGCGCCCGACTTAAGTGGCTCCCGATCAAACGTCGTAGGGAAGCTCACATCCTTAACCTTCTCTACTCCATCCTCTTCAATCCCATGACCCCTAATTACCTCAAGGAACGCTTTGTTTTCTCTTCCTCCACCACTGGCCGTCATCTGCGTTCCTCTGAAAACCTCTCCCTCAATATGCCCATCCACTCCACTAATTTCTACACCTATTCCTTCTCCGTGCATGCCGTTCGGCTTTGGAACTTATTGCCAGAGTCGATCAGACGTGCACCTTCCTTGAATGTTTTTAAGTCGAAAGTTAAGTCTCATTTCCTTGATAACTGAACTGACCCTCGATCTGTTTTCATAGGTACATCTTTTCCTATAGTATTTTGTTGTGTAGTACGCGTATTTATGTATGATGTATGTGTGTATATATATATATATATATATATTTATATGAGTATGTATATTATATATGTATTTATAATAGGTTTATTTTGTATATTTACTTTTTGTTTGCCATAACTGCTGATTTTTCATATTTTTTTCTGGAAACACCGCCTACCTTTCTTCTTTTCACCGTTTCCTCTACCCTAAGGTTGTCTGGAAGAAATCGCTTCTTAGCGATAAGACCGCCTTATTTTGTGCCTCTTGTATTTTATTTCTGTATTTTACTGTTTATGTTTTTGGTGTAAAATAAAGTATATTTGATTTGATTTGATTTGATGTAAACATAATAACACCTACTGACATTAGGGACCTCCCCTCCAAAAGCATAACACGGTTCATGTAGTCCGTGGGCCTAGGAAATGACCTTTAGGTCTAGGGTGACAGCTACAATAGATCTATCCAGGTCGCAGTAGCTATTTGGTCATTGACCAAGCCCTTATAACCAAATAATAAATGTAAACTAATATGACAGGCAAAAGAACTTATACCTAAGGTGGAGTCTTTTCATTGCAACTGTCTGATAATTGCAAGTATGGAGCAATTGCACTTATAAGAATAACAATTCAGTCCTTCTCTTTATACCAACATCAACACCTGCCTTCTGAAGAGAAGAACTGAATCGTGATTCTTATAAGTGCAATTGATTGCAATGACTATATAGTGGGGGAATGCTGCTAGCCTGTTGGGCACCATGTCTTGCGGCGACGCTCTAGAGTGTTTGTATTATTTGTAGGCTTTTATGTTTTTAGATAAGATGTTGTTTATATAATTTAGTCTAGTTATATTTTAGTTTTAGGATATTTTAGTTTAATCAGTTGTTGTTCTTTATTTCGTTAGTAACTTAAATATTATCTTTTTAATAACTATATAGTTACAATTACCAGATAGTTAAAATTACAAGACTCCACCTTAGGTATAAGTATATTATCGGCAACAAAAGTTAAAAAAAGGGTATTGATTGATGCAGAAACTATAAAAATTCTTATCTTAGAATCAATAATTTAATATATTTTTTGTAATTACTCCCTTTTCAAATGTAGTACGCACGGCGACACATCAAGCTATACAAAACCATGGCCGCCCGTAGGTCGAGTAACGTATAACGTCGCGCGGCCAGCTTATGTTGGTTTTGTATAGCTTGATGTGTCGCCGTGTATACATAAGTAAAGGAGTGCGATTTTTGCTGAGCTCGGAAGTTGAAACGTCAAAATTACTATGGAGATATGCATCTTTCTACTGCTGATTTGACTTTCAAAAATCATACTTCAGGAGAGCGATTTTTGAAACTCAAATCAGCAGTTGAAAGATGCATAACTCCATAGTAATTTTGACATTTTCAACTGCTGAGCTCAGCGAATGAGTTTCAAAAATCGCTCTCCAGGTCCTTTATCATTTTTTTTTTCGAATTGACATATACAGCATTGCTCAGGGAGCATCGACTGCTTATTACTGCGGACTATGGGGGGACCACACCAGTGACGGCGAAGCGCCCTGGTAGGTCTACCGAACCAATGCATGAGCTTAAGCAACCTGCCCAAGGGGCACCCCTAAGGGGTACGGACCTCGGCAATGGGCGTTGCTGGGACTACGCGGGCTACGATTGGGTAGTGGGGATCGGTGAGAAGGTCCTTTATCATCCTGCGTACATTTGTACTTCTCGTAGGACATAAGAAATAATAAAATCTATTGTTAGTGGTTTGGTTGGCAACTAAAACAGTAACAATAGATTTTATTATTTCTTATGTCCTACGAGAAGTACAGGTTTAAGCAGGAGGTTAAGGTGACTTTCAAAATTTGAAAGTCAAAGACAACATTTGAAAGGACATTTCATGTCCTGTCCTGTGTGTTCACAGTTCCTTTATGCTGACGGTTTTAAAGGGGTTTACGAGACATCAAACTGGGCAACTTTTTTTACGCAATCAACATTGTAAGCAAGAAAAAAAATCAGCTGTTCCATACAAAACTGCAATTAGACTCGACGTAAATGTATGGATGAGTGATAGCAGATGTACGAAAGAGATATATGTTGCTAATGTGAGTGAAAGCGTCGGCAGAGGGCGCCCTCGTAGGACGTATGGTGATCAAATCAGTTGCGTCCTACAAAAAGGGGAGGTGCGGAGTACTCGAAACCGACGGCCATGTATGAAGAGATGTATGGATGTGCATGAGGCAAAAGAAGTATGTAAGGATCGTAGTAAGTGGCGCGCCCTGGTCTCTGCCTACCCCACTGGGAAAGAGGCGTGACTTTATAGATAGATAGATAGTAAATGTATGGGGCAGCTGCAAATTGCACACGCTGAAATTAAATGACTTGCCCAGTTGTAGAATTTTCAAAGAGGAGATGAAAACAACACGCCTTAGGATTTTCTTTTTGAATATGGCACACTGATGTACGAAGGAAGTATCCATCTGGGTAAACCAGGTATTAGCACCAGGTGAGATACAAACCAGGCAATATGATGCTAAGAACGTTATCGATACTATCGATATTCAAAACTATCGATTGTGACACAATAGCCTAGTCATTTTACGGAGTTTTGTTAGGACAGGTGGGAAGTAATTATTAATTGGACTTTTAAACTGTAACCGGCACCATTTAGTGACAAAAAGATTATCTGAAAACGTATTAAAAAAAATTCGCTACGCAACATAGAAATCAAAATTGTGAGTCCCAGAAGACTTTTAAATTAATAATCTTAATACCAATGCACTCATTTGAATTAGATTTAACAATATACATTATTTTTGGGCAATAAAATAGGCATTGAAATTTAGAAAATGAGATTTTTATTAGAAAATACGAACGTATTTTTCAAATCTACGTAGCAAAAAATATTTACACCATTTTTGAAGTTTGTATGTATGTAGGTTATGCCCTAATAATATGCATAAAAAAATTACCATCAGGTTTTTTATAACGAGATACATAATAGGTAAATTTTAAATTTGGAACTGTTGATGACGGGATTTTTTTTAATTTTGTTTCATTTCTAATCTCAAATTGGCTCTTAAATAATATACCGAAAAAAAATATCAATTACTAATTAGTCCCGGCTCAAACCGTAAAATGACTGGGCTACAACTCTAGCTTATAGTTTCGAGATAGATTAAGGCTAGGTATAGATCAACTTAGTTTATAGTTCTGTCTGACGACTCATGCAAGTTTAGAGAGGCAATAGGAATTTAAGTGCAAGGGAACTTAGCCGCGTAAGTATGTACTAGAGCTTCGGTATTGGATACTGATCGTATCAGTCTCTCGTTCCAACAAGGCATAAGTTAACATAAAATAAATATTCTTTATTTGCTCACCAAAAATATACAGTAACAAAAACAGAATAAAAAGAACGTGAGGGTACAAATTGCGGGAAAGGAGGGTATGATATGGGATCATCATCAGCCTATAAGTACACCTCTAGTGCATTGTGTTTCATTGGATGAATACTTGATTTTTTTTTTAGTTTATTTAGTTACTAAAAAAAATTCAAGCAGTGTTGCTAGCCGGATCTTGTCAAAAGTTACCGGAAATTGATAAAAAAGTAACCATTTGGTGTGAAAAGTAACCTTTCATTTTTTTCCAGTAATAAGGAATTAAAAGTTGATAGACTGATGTTAGTTGTATTAACTTAAAGAAATAAAAATAATTTAGTAGCGTTTTCCTTTTCAAGATGCATTTTTTATCCGATTGATTCATCGAGCAAATAAGTGTAACACCGCCTCTAGCTTAACTATTCACACAAACACAGAATAGGTGATAGTACACTGGCACAAATAACTAGTTATTTGGTTGATCAGTTTTTAATTAGCTGCGTACCTGCGCTGCGTAAATAAGATGCTATGTATTTGTGTATACTGTCTTGTTTGATCTGTGGAAACTCGTTCCCGCGTCTGAGCCCTGTTTTTGTGTTTTTGTTATTTGTGTAATTGTTTATTATATAAGGTCTAACAAAATTAGGTGAAACTATTTTAAGGGGATGATCAGACCATCAAACTGAACAACTTTCTCTATGGGACTAATATTGAAATCGCAAAAAAAAATTCTGCTGTCGCATACATTTAGGTCGAGTAGGTTTGTATGGAACAGCTGATTTTTTTTCGCGATTTCGATATTGGTCCAATACAGAAAGTTGTCCAGTTTGATGGTCTGATCATCCCCTTAAAATAGTTTCACCTAATTTTGTTAGACCTTATATAAGTAACTAGTATGTATATCAATGTGTACGACAGATGTCGTGAAGTACCTAGTATCGAGACAAACCTGGTAGGTTTAACGACGCTAGCCAGTATTCCAAAATGTTATAATATTGTTTTTGATAAGAGAAATAAAAAAAAAATAAGTGAGACGCTTTAGTCGTTTGTGATTTGATCTCAGATTTGGTATACATTAGTGCGAGCGAGAAAAACGTGTTTTTAAGAGTTGCACTTACTACGTTACGTTTTAGTTTTTGTGATCTGTGGTTACGTACGTTTTGCTTTATAAAACATTGCAAAAAATATGAAAAAGCGTTCCGTTTCATTGAAAAATAATTATTTTAAAATTGATTATACATATTTCGAAAAATTACTTTAAAGTATCGTTTTGCCTTCTTGACAATAGGTAGGTATTCTAAAACCTCAGAGAATCTAAGTCTAAAACTGAGCGCTAACCAAAACTCCTTGTCTAATTTCCACAGGCCTTGTTTTGTGGTAATGGGGTCTAAATAAACAATAAAGTAGGCTCTTGCCTTAAGAGAGGATTATAATAACTTATAACTGTCTATGTTTCAACAAAACTGTCTTACTGTGTAAGTAAAGAAGGACTAAAAAGATTATTTTTTTGAAAATTCTTTTTTTTTTAAATAAGAGGAAAAACAAAAAACCCGACAGCGAAAAAAATAATTACACCTTCAAAATTTTCAGGGACGGTCAGCTTTATTATAGGAAAAACTCTGTAGTAAATAAATAGTAAAAATAGTTCAGTTTGATGATCTGAACCAATCCTGAGGAATGTGATAAAAAACTGGCCAAGTGCGTGTCGGGCCACGCGCAGGGTGGGGTTCCTTGGTTGCCCGTCACAATATAATAATGGACTTAAAAGGGGGCTTTTGGTTTTATAGTATGGTTTAACGTCTAAATAAAGTCTAAAATGTACATTTTATAAGTTGGTCGACTATTACTCGTAAACTTGTAAAGCCTACTTAGCGGTGATAGTTTTCCTTTTAATTTCGTCATATATTCTACTACCATGAATTTTTTCACATACCCAGAAACTACCGTTTAGCCGGCATTGGACACTTGACTTTAACAAAAATTTTCACTTTAGAGCCCTTTCTCACGAGCGATTTTATTCGACGATGTCTCGACGGAGCGAGATCGCAGCGAGCACGCGGCATAATAAAGTGCTCGCTCCGCCGAGAAATCTCCGAATAAAATCGCTCGTGTAAAAGGGCTCTTAAAGCTTATATTTCGCTAATGGATCCCTAAATCGAAAAATTGTGTTCCTTACCCATAATATTTTTAAACGACCTATTCAACGATACCCCACACCATGGGATAGACGAGAAAAAAAATTCCATCCCCACTTCGCGTGTAGGGGGATGTACCCTAAAAAAATATTTTTCATGATTTTATTTTACTTCTTCGCCGACGTGATTAATATGTATATCCATGCCAAATTACAGCTTTCTAGTCCTAAGCGTCTCTGAGCTAAGCCGCGGACCGACGGACAGACGGACTTTGCGAAACTATAAGGGTTCCTTGTTGACTTCGGAACCCTAAAAAAATCGTCCAGTAATATATATCAGCCCTTGTCTGTATATAAGGTCTAACAAAATTAGGTGAAACTATTTTAAGGGTATGCTCAGACCATCAAACTGAACAACTTTCTCTACGGTACCAATATCGAAATCTCGAAAAAAAATCTGCTGCCCCATACATTTGAGTCAAGTTGTGTTGCAGTTTTGTATAGGACAACAATTTTTTTCTTCGCAATTTCGATATTGGTCCCATAGAGAAAGTTGTTCAGTTTGATGGTCTGAGCATACCCTTAAAATAGTTTCAGCTAATTTTGTTACACCTTATATAAGGTCTAACAAAATCAGCTGAAACTATTTTAATGGGATGATCAGACCATCAAACTGAACAACTTTCTCTATGGGGCCAATATAAAAATCGCGAAAAAAAATTTGCTGTCCCATACATTTCAGTCGACTTATGTTTGCAGTTTTGTATGAGACAGCAGATTTTTTTTTCGCGATTTTGATATTGGTCCCATACAGAAAGTGGTTCAGTTTGATTGTCTGATTATCCCCTTAAAATAGTTTCAGTTATTTTTTTAGACCTTATATAAAGGAGGTAGCATTGTTTGTTAGGAAACATCAAAGCCTCTTTGAGACGGTCAGCAAATTTAAAAGAAATTTAAGGCGTAATAACAAACTACTCAGCGGGTGGTCACAACTCAGCGTTTTACCACAACAGTATTTATTTTATGGCCGTAAAAATTTACAACAGCGTCCCTGATGATTTTAAACAGCATGACTTTTTAAATAAGATTGCAATTAATAATTGGTTGCTCTCGAAGGTATACTACAGTGTTCAAGAATTTTTAGATGATAAGACAAATATTTAATTTATGTATGGCAAGAGGCCAGATGGCTTGACTTTGGTGCCCTGGCAGAAAGGCAAGTGCCTTTTATGGGACGCAACGTGCGTCAGCACGTTCGCCGCCAGCTACCTGAGTCGTACGTCGTGGACGCCTGGAGCAGCCGCGGAGCTGGCTGCCGTTAGGAAGCGGGACACGTACTCGGCCCTGGTGGCCGATTATCTTTTTGTACCTGTCGCCGTTGAGACCACGGGGGTTTGGGCTGCCGAGGCTAAGCCCTTCGTTGCGGAGGTTGGCCGTCGACTGAGGGAGCGAAATTGTGACCCCCGTTCCGGGTCGTTTCTGGTGCAAAGGCTAGCCATAGCAATTCAACGTGGCAACGCTGCTAGCATAATGGGCTCCTTTGCACCGGGATCGTCCAGGGGCGGGTTATTTGACTGAGCTTGTATTTCATTGCTTTGACAAAGCATGTTGCTGATTTATGACTGTTTTTGTTTTTGACGACGCATGTGCTGACCGATTTACTGTTTTATTTATTTATAAATTAATTGAATTCTATTTAATAAACTATTTAATTTATGTATAATTTAACTGACATAAAGAATGACTGTAATTACAAATTAATCATTGATATCGCTGAAAAGTAACACATTTTAATAAATAGATTTAATTGTATCAAAATAATCATTGTTATGTTGTCGATTTATAGAAATAAGAATAAGAATAAAATTTTTATTTCAGGTACTATGTGTCCCATAACATTAACATTTGATACAAAAAGAATTCAATAATTAAAATACAATAATAATAATAATATTCACTTATACAAAAAAAAAAAAAATATATATATATAAAAAAATATTATATATATATATATATATATATATATATATATAAAATATACATATATATAAAAAAAATTAAAAAATCATAAATAAAATAGAAAGAAAAGAAAGAAAATAAAAAGAAAATAGAAAGAAATTTATCATATAATATTTTAATGTAAGATTATTATATACCTTTTCTGATCAGCTATAGAGGCTCATAAGTATTCTGTACTATAATTGTAAGACCTTGTTACAACCTATAGTTTTGCAATAAACACACTTTGACTTTGACTATGTTGTAGTGACGTGAAAGTTTAGAATGTTGTACCTAGTTCTTATAGAATTAATTTATCGGATAAAACAAAACATAGAAAGGGAGAAGCATAATCTGCATAACATGGCAGAGGTGATATCTAGATTGTATAAAAAACTCTTTGACTATTTATTATAAGGACTAGCCTTGCGGTAGCATCAATTAATCATGTGCATTTACATTCAATTTTATACCTTATCACTAAACGAGACAATTGCAAAACAATAATTTCGAACTTGGAACGTTTGGAGTTCACGTGAGACAACTTTTCATGATTTTTAACGTTCAAAATTAGAATCTAAAGTTATGGGAATAA
Organism: Agonopterix arenella; assembly: GCA_927399405.1. Classification (NCBI taxonomy): domain Eukaryota; kingdom Metazoa; phylum Arthropoda; class Insecta; order Lepidoptera; family Depressariidae; genus Agonopterix; species Agonopterix arenella. The sequence goes on along the minus strand of OV656712.1, from coordinate 12,276,699 downwards.
AATCCAAAGTTGCGGATTTCATGTTACCTCGCCCCCCGCAAAAAGTGGCAGAAATGTTTGTCATAGATTCACCTAGCTCGTCTACGTCTACTGGCTCGTCTACGCCTTTCTCTGCCCTTTTTTTGTTATGTTTTTGTTTTAATTTATTTTTTATTTTTTTATTCCTTACCTGCGATGTTAATTAATCTTGTATATTTTTTGTGTGTTAAAAAGTATGTTATGTATAAATATATATAAATAAAACGATTCATAGATTCATAGATTCTTTATTGTACACAAAAACATAATTATGAATAAAATTACAATAAGTCGTGATGTACAAAGGCGATTTGTCAGTAGAATTACACGCGTAACTAGTCCCTATATAAGTAGTCAAAGGACAAACTGTATTTGTGTAATATTTTTTTGTTAATTTAAATTTTTTTATAAATTTTCTGTGTTTTGTGAAAATAAATAATTATATTAAATGGTAAAATTGTTTAGCAGTGTCATTATCCAGGGGGGTAACAGAGAATTACATATGTTTGTATGAACTAAACGGCACCCACATTTCCTCTTAACCTATGATTTACTATCAGATTAAGGCGATTACCCTAGTGCAAGCGTGTCTTTCTAACAAGCAAAGTTTTGCAATTAGCCATCTCGCTTCAATATTTTTTTACTTCGTTATTTAATGAATATTAAAATGTATAGCAGTCAACATTATTTTATGTTTAACTTCAAAATGATATAATATTAATTTCTTACTTACCTATAAATTTAACAAATTTAATATTAAAGCACTACATCAATAACCATTAACCTAAAATAAAAAAAAAATAAACAAAACAAAACTAATACTACTTACAAATAAAAAATGTCCTCGAAATTTCCGCCGCTTGGCGGTAAGGTGCCCAGGAGGCTGGCAGCGTTACCTCTTTGTATGGCCAGGCTGATGCGCTGACCGAGGTAGCTGCCAGCCCTCTGGTCACCGGAGACCTCGATTAGGCGCGCCGATAATTCTTTAAATAATCGGCGCGCCTCTGGCCCCCACGGACCCAATGTCTCGACCCCAAACGGTGCAAATATGTAAGCCTCGCCGAGGTTTACATATAAGCGCCGTTTGAGGTTTTCAGCGGTAGCCGCCGCCGCACCCGCATTGGATGAGGTCGCATGGACGTGAGACGGTGCCAGTGTATCTACACAGGTAGCGTCCCAGACCAGCGACCTCCCGCATTTTACCTTACCTTTTAAATGATGGTATATTCAAATGAAATTGTGTATGGTGATTCTTGTAAAACTGGTTATAAATCTGAAATCGAACTTACTTTGGTCCTCTTTTCTATCGAGAAAATTTAATAGAATCGTGTTTTCAACGGTTTGATTCACTGCAGAAAGAACGTATCTACTCTGATGTTTGAACTATATACAGGGTGTAAGCGACAGCCTAGCAAATACTGAAACGGTGAACTCAGACCATCAAACTGAACAACTTTTACTATGGAGCATAACTCAGGAGACGCGAAAAAAAATCAGTTGTCCCTTACATTTTAGTCGGGTAGGTACGATAGTCTTGTATGGGACAGCTGTTTTTTTCACGTCTCCTGAAGCAGGCTCCATAGTGAAAGTTGTTCAGTTTGATGGTCTGATACCACCGTTTCAGTATTTGCTAGGCTGTCACTTACACCCATATTAAATGTAATAATTTGGTTATCAAAAACCGGTTCGAAAACAGACAAAATAGCCCCCCCCCCCCTTAATGTAATCAAGGCCAATCATGTCACCTACCCCCAATTACTCTGAGAATTCAAATCACTGACCACGCTAACAAATTGTATGCATCATGAATCCAATCTATTTCAGAATTGGACAGGCTAATCGAACAGTTATTAACCCTTCCCAGAAGAAACGATATACTATTATAGCCACTCTCATACTATCTCGCTCATTATAATCTATCTATACTATTATAAAACTGTAACAGGAAGTTTGTCTGTACATTGAAGATATTAACAAAAAAAAAGTTACGATATGGTTTTTAGGTGTCCCTGATTCCATTTCACCAATTTTTGGATTTTTTGTCTGTCTGTTTGTTTGTGTTTGTTTGTTTGAACGAGTATCACGCAAAAACTACTGAACCGATTTTGATGAAACTTTTTTTGTTTGATAGCTTATGATCTGACTTAAAATCTGGTATATAATTTGTGCGGACGAAGTCGCGGGTTAACGCTCGTTACCTAGTCGTATTAGGTCCGCCACACACAGACGGAATTGCGATCCGGAATCCTGATTCAGGATTCAGTGTTGTCAACTATGGTTACCAAAAATACAAGTGCTGTTTAAAAAATGCCTAAAATAAAATTGTATGAAACGCCAAATGAATGACATTAATTGCATTTTTAGGTATTTATTAAAACAAAACAAACAATTTCTATACATGATAATTACTATCATGTGATGAGGTCATGACGTTACGAATGTTACGACGATAGTTTGTAAATTGTATTCCAATAGTAATGCAACGATATCAAAAGACTATCGAAAATTTTAACATTAGACATAATCTGCATACAAAATGGCATGAACCATTATCACACAAGCGGTTTTTCGATCCGCACGCACTCCCCCATCACATGATAGACATGACAGAAAAGGATGGAGCGACGAAAAAATACGATGCCGTGCTGCCAGATGAGGTTCAACCCATTTTAAAGTTAAGTTAACACCCTGTATCTGTGTATCAGTTCAGTACATATACAGCGAGTAAGCTAAAACACGGCTAAACCTCAAAATCCGCCGTTTAATAATCTTTGTATAAGGTCCGCCACACACAGACGGAATTGCGATCCGGAATCCTGACTCAGGTTACAAAAAATATTAGAGTGATGTTTAAAAAATGCCTAAAATAAAAATGTATGAAACGCCAAAAGAATGACAATTGCATTTTTCAGTATTTATTAAAACGAAACAAAAACACGATGGGGCTGAAGTAACATCAGGGTTAAAAGCTCAAAAAAAAAACAAAAGATTTAAAAAAAAAACATTATGCAACTATATCAAAAGACTATCGATAGTTTTAGCATTAGACATAATCTGCATACAAAATGGTATAAACCATTATTTTGAGCGTAGAGGATTTCGCAACTATGACGCAACGACGTCGCAACTGTACCATCACGATAAGGTATCGTTCCATCAACGCCTACGCTCAAAAATCACTTTAAAATATACCACCTAAGACATCTAAAAATCACTAGATCTAGTGACAAAGTCTCTGAAAGCGGCAACACTCCATACGGAATCTAATTCCGAATCAGGTTTATTCCGGTTGTATGTGGCGGACCTTATACAGGGTGTACACATTTAAATGCGTTAAGGCATTGACGTTTTACAAATAGACGCGTTATACGCCAGGGTGTATCTCCTCGGCGTTTGAACGCCTTCATTATCTTCACCAAATATTTCCGCCATGTTTATAAGAAAAGGTATATATTTTTTAGCGCTGTTACAAGGAGCCAGCGGGTGTTATAAAATTGAATACCTTTTCTTCTAAACAAAGCGAAAATATTTGGTGAGGATAACGATGGCGTTCAAACGCTGAGGAGAAACACCCGCCAATATCATTGCACTTCAAAACGGCGCGATATAGTAACGTGCAGCCCGTACACTAGACGAGAAGCCGGGCAATTACGTACCTTACATTTTTAACATTAAAAACATCTTAGCGATAAGGGGATATATTATTACCGTTACCGTTGGCGCGCTCTATACAAGCGAAGTTTGGTAATATTTTAAATACTATCCAATTAAATTCAATAAAATTTTGCAGAAACAACCTAGAAACTCTACTACAGAGTACATATATACATGATAATGTCAAGCAGTGGAGACATCAGTAGATACTTAAAAATCCTACTGGTCCCACTAGTGGTACAAAGCAGTAGGACTAACAGTCAGTATCATGGGTACAATACAATCACCCCTTAACACGTTCCGGGACAGTGACCGCCTATAGCCGTGATAACAATAAAAGTTCTATTGTGTCTCGTTCACTGTCCCGGAACGTGTTAAAGTAGTGCAACTGTTTACCCTAACACCTTGTATAAGTTACTCATTGGTGCATGGCATCAGGAGTGCGATTTTTGAATCTCATTCGCTGAGCTCAGCAGTTGAAAATGTCAAAATAACTATGGAGATATGCATCTTTCTACTGCTGATTTGACTTTAAAAAATCATACTCCAGGAGTACGATTTTTGAACGTCTAATCAGCAGTGGAAATATGCGTATCTCCATACATTTTCAACTGATGAGTTCAACGTATGAGATTCAAAAATCGCACTCCTGGTCCGTGCGGACTCGAACTTGAACCCTCATAATTGAATGTCTATACCTCTCCGCAACGCACTACTGACGTTCTCTTAATACAAGGTGTAAAATTAAATCCATTACATATTGTACAGGGTGCTTCAGACCATCAAACACTTTCACAATCAAAACATTACAATCGAGAAAAAATCATCTGTTCCATTGATAGACAATAGCAACTCGACCAAAATGAACCTATCTAACAGCAGATCTACTTTTTCTTTTCGCGATTTCAAAGTCGTTGTTCAGTTTGATGGTCTAAACAGATACGGGGTGTAAACTTAACTGCATTATATACTCAAAGGGGTGCCAGGGTTGAATCTCATCTGGCAGCACCGCATCGCCTTTTTCCGTCGCTCCATCCTTTTCTGTCACTCAGGAACGTCATTTGCTAGAGCAAATAAGGTAGACGGAACACGACCGCACGCCGCAGCACCGGCCGCCGTGCGCGATCGCGTTCCGTCTATATTATTTGCTCTAGCAAATGACATTCCTGAGTGACAGAAAAGGATTTTTTTTTATCTTTATTAATTTTAAAGAAGGTTTTGTCACACAGTGACCATGCAACCCCCGTCGTTCTATCCTATTACACTCTTCGCTTAATGCACTTACAAACTAACTTATATAAAGTAGAAGCCTCATCCGAAGTAGGCGAAGCTAGGATACTATAGTATACACCTACATTATTTTGTGTATAATTTGGGAACTGTACAAAAAATTGCCATCTATCTGCTTCGATCCGCACGCACTCCCCCATCACATGATAGACATGACAGAAAAGGATGGAGCGACGAAAAAATACGATGCCGTGCTGCCAGATGAGGTTCAACCCATTTTAAAGTTAAGTTAACACCCTGTATCTGTGTATCAGTTCAGTACATATACAGCGAGTAAGCTAAAACACGGCTAAACCTCAAAATGCGCCGTTTAATAATCTTTGTATAAGGTCCGCCACACACAGACGGAATTGCGATCCGGAATCCTGATTCAGGTTACAAAAAATATTAGAGTGATGTTTAAAAAATGCCTAAAATAAAAATGTATGAAACGCCAAAAGAATGACAATTGCATTTTTCAGTATTTATTAAAATGAAACCAAAACACGATGGGGCTGAAGTAACATCAGGGTTCAAAGCTCCAAAAAAAAAACAAAAGAATTAAAAAAAAAATTATGCAACTATATCAAAAGACTATCGATAGTTTTAGCATTAGACATAATCTGCATATAAAATGGTGTAAACCATTATCGCACAAGCGATTTTTGAGCATAGACGATTTCGCAACTATACCGCAACGACGTCGCAACTGCACCATCACGATACGGTTCGAGTCGTTCCATTAACGCCTACACTCAAAAATCACTTGTTTGATATGACAGTAAATAATAAAAAAGTGCCACCTAAGACAACAAAAAATCACTAGATCTAGTGAAAAAGTCTCTGAAAGCGGCAACACTCCATACGGAACCAATTCCGAATCAGGTTTATTCCGGATGTATGTGGCGGACCTTATACGTGACGAATTATTCTCTAGCATAATTATTATTGTGTAGCAACGTCGCGACTTAGGTATTTGGAATTTACAACAATATTTAGTATATTATGTACACTTAAGGACTAAGACTAGCATTTTGCCCTCGTCTTCATTTACAACCACTCGAAAAAAACATTACGTACTCGTAATGTTTTGTAGACCAACGTAGGTACCAATCGTCCGTCACTAAGGTAAATCAATTTTATTTAATCTAGGTAGGTACTTCATCTTCATGTCTTTCTAAGCAAATATAATCAGGATATGTTTAAGACATAGAGATCTAGAGAGATGCCAACCAACGCGCTGAGTACGAAACTTAGTGTCGCATCACTACCAGTATCACGCGATAGAAAGTATTTTGTTAGCTTGAATGTGCTCATTATCCATCGCGTTAACTCAACGTTCGAATAATCTTTAGTACTACGCAAGCATTGTAAACTATTTACACATAATATCTCGACTGGCTTTCAGCCTCATAATATATTGAATCATTACTGTCGCGAGCAATGTGTTCCGTTTTTGCGCATATTGCTGCGACACTGGCCCCGCCCCCTCTTCACATCTCCCTTTAGTTTTTGTGATCTGTGGTCGTAATGTAACACTGCGATCAGCGCTGGTCTTTTGTGTTCGCCCCAAGCTCACCCATATTTTTAGGATATAGCGTTGAATAAATTATGCTATTTTAATTTATCAATGGGTTGGCTTTTTCTGGGTGAGCGCATTAAATCCTCGGCTTCATCTAGACTTACTATCAGGTGAACTGAAGCCAAGCGCAAGCCCATATTGAACAAAAAACAATACAGGGTCCAGGAGTGTGATTTTTGAAAGACACACGTTGAAGTCAGCAGCAGAAAACGACAAAAATTGCTATGGAGATTATGCATCATTCGATCATGATTTTGAATATCACTGCTGGGTTTCGATTCTAAAATAGCACTTCTGGCCCTGTATAAGAAAGTCCGGGACTTTTGATTATAGATATATCGCGACCGTTTCGGTCCGAACTTCATAGTAATATGGTTGACATTGTACCGAAAACGGTCACGCAATTGCGAAGTTCGAACGTCCGGGTAGACCCCCTGGTATGGTTCATATAGCAGGGTAAGGAAAGGACAAGAGAGTGCATAATATCTGTGTTTAGCGCGTACAATGCACTTCAAAATATCATGTGCTGGCTGCTTTTCTATTGACTAAGAATCCATCATTCATGACAGTATCCTTCTGAAATCAGCAGATTTTATTCGCGAATATAGAGCGAAGTTAGAGGATGTTGTTTAGTTTAATACTCTTCTTCGTCTTATCGTGTGGGCAGAGCACTGGTGTCAGAGTTTTTTCAGACCGCCTTACGGCCTCTGACGTGGTTGTTATGTAACGACTACTACCACCAGAGATAGTAACGGGGACCAACGGTTTAACGTGCCATCCGAAGCACGGAATCCTTTTTTCTTTTCAGACAATCAGGTGATTCAGCCTGCAATGTCCTAACCAACTGGGGAAAAACGCACAAAGTGACATATCACTATGTGTCCCCCGTGGGAATCGAACCGACGACCTACGTGTCGAGAGCCAATGCTCTTAACCATTAGAACACGGAGGCAGTTTGATATTCTGATACACATACTTATAGAACAAAATCTACGGAGCTAAGGGTTAATAATAATGACAAACAAACTAACTTACACATTAATAATAATGTTACTCAAGAAACACCGACATTAAAGCGTCGAAGATTATAAGGATGAAACGTATGGGATGAAGTCACTTTGAAGCGAAGCTGGAGATTAATATTATAGTCCAGTCATTTTACGGAGTTTTGTTAGGCTGGGTAGGGAGTTATTATTTATTGGACTTTTAAACTGTAACCGGCACCATTTAGTGACAAAAAGACTATCTTAAAAAATATTTTAAAAAAATTAGCTACGCAACATATAAATCTAAATTGTGTGTCCCAGAAGGCTTTAAAATTAAACAATTAAAAAAAAAATTATCTACGCAACATAGAAATCAAAATTGTGTGTCCCAGAAGGCTTTTAAATTAACAATATTAATACCAACGCACTCATTTGACTTAGATTTATATAAATAATTTTTAAAAATATAAATTATTTTTAAAATTATAAATTATTTTTGAGCAATAAAATAAGCATTGAAATTTAAAAAATTAGGTATTTATTAGAAATTACGAATGTATTTTTCAAAACCTTCTAAGTACACCAAAATATTCACATCATGTTTGTAGTATGTATAATGGTAAAGCCTGAAATATGTGCAAAACAAAATTTACCATCATGTTTTTTAGAACGAGTTAATAGCTAAATTTAAAATTTGGGGCTGTTACTGACGTGATTTTTATTAAATTTTGGTACATTTCTAGGCTCAAATTGGCTCTTCAGTATTATACCAAAAAAAAAAATGACAATTATTAATTAGTCCCGGCTCAAACCGTAAAATGACTGGGCTATTAGAAGACTTTACTGTAAGGAAACGTGCATATTTCGCAAGATATCTTTGATAAACGACGCTTTATAGTAAATGAGGTAATAATTACAGTACTCTGTGATGAGGTTATGCGTCAGAGAACTAAAGTGATATAGCTCTGATAATTAGCAAGCTGAATTGACAATGGGTTTATCATATCTGCCGAAGAACTGACCAACGATGGGGAGAGTTCTAGAGTGGAGACCATGAACTTGCCGGCGATCTAAAAAAATTAGCGGGGAGCGACTGGATGAGGAAAGCCGAGGATAGAGTTTTGTGGCGCACCTTGGGAGACGCCTATGTTCAGCAGTGGACGATGATAGGCTGATGATGATGAAGTAGATTCTTCGATAGCTCATTTAGAAATTAGCCCGCTTGCTGATCCGAGAGTTACTGGTTCGAATTCCAAAAGGGACAAAGCATTATTATGCACTGAATCAAGTGACACATTATTAAGTAAGTAAGAAAGTTATTATCTTTAGAGTCCAACTGCAGGGCAGAGGCTTCCTCTTACGAATAAGGGTGCGAGGGAGTAGGTCTACATTCCATCAGCGCGGGCCCTCTGCTAATGGAGAATAATTATAACTTATTTTGTGAAGTTTAAGGTTTAGAGTGCTGTTGAAATGCGTTCCTTGCGAAGTATGTGTGGTGTGACGCTGAAAGATAGAGTGAGAAATTGTGTAATAAGAGATAGATGTAAATTAAAAGAAGAAGATGTAGTGACAAGAATAGAGAAAGATATACTTCGTTGGTTTGGTCATGTGGAGAGGATGAATGATAGCAGATGTACGAAAGAGATATATGTTGCTAATGTGAGTGAAAGCGTCGGCAGAGGGCGCCCTCGTAGGACGTATGCTGATCAAATCAGTTGCGTCCTACAAAAAGGGGAGGTGCGGAGTACTCGAAACCGACGGGCATGTATGAAGAGATGTATGGATGTGCATGAGGCAAAAGAAGTATGTAAGGATCGTAGTAAGAGGCGCGTCCTGGTCTCTGCCTACCCCACTGGGAAAGAGGCGTGACGTTATAGATAGATAGATAGAGTGACATGTGCCGCAAAATTATTAAATTTTTTCTTGATCCCTTTCTTGTCCCACTGCTGGGCAAAGGTCTCCCCTAAACTCTTCCACATCTCTCTTTTCGATCCACTCATTGCAGTAGGCATCCAGCTCGTCTCGCCACCTTTTCCGGGGTCTGCCTCGACCTCGACTCCATCGTGAGGCACCCATGCGTAACTATTGATGCCCACCGATCAGTGTGCATTCTGCAAACATGCCCGGCCTCGTTCCACTTTAGTTTAGCCGATTTAGGCTTGAACATCTTTAAATATGAGCCTGTTACTGTCATCAGTGCCGTGTGGTGTCGGCTACGAATAGCACCATCCCATTTCCTCCTGTGGGTGTCGTAAAAGGCGACTAAGGGATCTACCGGAGGATGGGCAGCAGCATCCTCTGAGCACACTTTCAATCGAACTGCGATCGCCAACCCGCCTGCCAAGCGTGGCGATTATGGCAAATCCCCCCCACTTTGGGGGAGGCTTATGTCCAGCAGTGGACGTCTGTCGGCTGATATGATGATGATGATGATGACTGTCATCAGTGTGATTAGTGTAAGTTAGCCAAGAGCGTGTCGGATACATACAGGTACCTATCTATCTTCACAGTCCTTCACACACCTATTCAAAGGTTGTGACATTTCAAATATTTGCTGCTACGCATCAATATTTACAAAGGAAAAAGTAGATTATTATGTTGATGCTTCGTTTGCCTGTCGCCAGTCATGTGTCATGTACAATCTTCTGTTGTGGAATGTGGAAACTGTTTGTTGAAGGCTATAGAAATAGAAATTCCACTTTATTTTCTGCTTGCAAAGTGGAAATTGAACGCAAAGTCTGAAATATTGTGAATAGAGTAGACTTTTACTCAGCTAAGCTTATTTCTAAACAAAATATTTCTCTCACAATAAACATAGATAGTGTCAGTTTTTATGTGCAACTCTTTTGCATGACCTTGGTGGAGAGCGATGATACGGCCTATGTCTAGCAGTGGACGTCCATCGGCTGAGATGATGATGATGAACCAACAATCAATCAATGATCTTGGCGTGATTGTGACGCACAAAGCTGGACTGCCAAACCAGATGTCTTGGGTTCGAATACCGTAAATCCCAAATGAGTCAAGTAAGTGCAGTTTTGTATGGAACAACATTTTTTGCTTTCGCGCGATTTTAAAAGTTGGTTCCATAGTAAACAGTTATTCAGTTTGATGGTCTAAATCTGAACCACGCCTGAAAATTCAAAAAATGATTTAAAAATCGCCCTGTACGGGCTGATAATTATGATGATGATGATGATGATGATAGGATCTAAGATCTTCCTACTATTGGTTGAAGTTATCCGATTTTACTAAATTATACTAAACTAGAGTTAACCCGCGACTTCGTCCGCACAAATTATATACCAGATTTTAAATCAGATCATAAGCTATCAAACAAAAAAAGTTTCATCAAAATCGGTTCAGTAGTTTTTACGTGATACTCGCTCAAACAAACAAACAAACAAACAGATAAAAAAATCCTAAAATTGGTGATATGGAATCAGGGACACCTAAAAACCATATCGTAACCTTTTTTTGTTAATATCTTCAATGTAAAGGACACACTTCTGTTACAGTTTTTTAATAGTACTAGCGTTAACCTGCGACTTCGTCCGCACAAATCATATACCAGATTTTAAGCTTATCATAAGCTATCACTAAAAAAAACATCTAAATCGGTTCAGTAGTTTTTTAGTGATGTTACAGTTTTATAATAGTTTAGATTAGATAGATAGATTAATACATGGCAAGCTTTTTGAAACTTGATGAAATCGAAAAACTTTTTAAAGCATTGACAAGGTCCAGATTTATTATGATGAGGCGACATAAAACTCTCTGCCCGAGAAGACTTCCTAAGTGCGGAGAAGTCACCGAAAGAAAATTGAGAAAAGCGTATCGTAATAAGCTTGTACTTCCACCACGAAACCTCCAGGTGTATAACAAAAGCTCATACTGTATGGCTATCAAAATATATAACAGGTTGCCAAATATGCTTAAAACATTGAATAGAAGTTCTTTTAAAAATTATTTACATAAATTTTTAATCAATAAATGTTATTACTCTGTAAACGAATATATGGTCGATGTTCTCGTTTAACCTAACAGACTTGATGTACATTTTATTTTGTGTGTTTGTCTTCTGTTTTTAACATTTGCACGCCATCCTGTGTGGCAGATTATGTCTCGTGCTATTACTGTATACCATAATCTTGCAAATAAATAAAACTTATCTTATCTTATCTAAGATAAGTCATAATTGGAGCGCTCCATACAAACGAAGTTTGATTATATTTTGGGCAGGTTGTGTTGCATAACGTAATACAACTTTGTCTTCTAGGTACTTAGAAGCGGAGGTCTTTTTACAATCGTGTCATCTACATATTCGTACTTAACTTGTCGCCATTGCATCCACCCTGAGTTGATTCGACGTTTCACTTCTCGATTCTATGTCGCCATCGCTTTGTAAAAGTGATCTGTATGGAGTCAATATCCTTCTGAGTGAGATCTCAAATAATGTTGACATAGGTGGGATCAACATCTTATCAAGATTAAATTTAAAAAAAATTGAGTTTCGTGACCAAGAATAAGCTATTAAGAGGTCACATATACCAAATAGTCCAATCATTTTACGGTTTGAGCCGGGACTAATTAATAATAGATATTTTTTCGGTACAGTATTTAAGGGCCGATTTGAGCTTCGAAATGTACCAAAATAAAAAAAAATATCACGTCAGCAACAGCCCCACATTTTAAATTTAACATTTATCTCGTTCTATAAAAACGAATTGTATTTTTTTTTTTTGGCAAGCTTTTAAGGCTTTACCATTATACATACTTAAAACATGGTGTAAACATTTTTGTCTACTTAGAAGGCTTTGAAAAATACATTAGTATTTTCTATTAAATATCGCATTTTTTAAATTTCAATGCCTATTTTATTGCTCAACAATAATTTGTGTTGTTAAATCTAATTAAAATGAGTGCATTGGTAATAATATTAATTAGTTAAAAGCATTCTGGGAGATATACAATTTTAATTTCTATGTCTTTTTATCACTAAATGGTGCCGGTTACAGTTTAAAATTCATAATTTATGACTCCCCACCCCTCCTAACAAAACTCCGTAAAATGACTGGGCTAAAAGTCACAGTAGGTATACTGTGACTTTTGTGTTTTTGTAAATTATTATAAATAATATAAACCCTTTCTTCTAAGAAAGACATTCGATATTACGTACTTATTATGTTCAAGAAGGGTTTAAGTATATTATTTACAATAATTATGTGGTATATGTATTGGTGAGATCGTCGTCGGTGGCGCGTTGCGGAGAGGTATGAACACTCAATCATGGAGGTCCGAGTTCGAATCCGCACGAACAACATGCCAATGAGTTTTTTTTTATTTTATGTTTTATGTACCTAATACGGTCTGCTCCTAACCAGGTCTGTTCTCAAATGGTGAAAGAAACAATAGTGAGGAAACCTGCATACGATGAAGAAGAAATTCTGATGCTGATGCGTATGTGAAATTTACATATCCGCATTGGGCAAGCGTGGTGGACACACCCTCCCTGAGGCCACGTTCAGACGACCCGCACCCACCCCGCACCCGCCCCGTGACCGCTCGTCAAAATACAATACAAGATTTATTATCGTGTCATAAGACTCAAATTGCGAGCAATACATTTTAGGCCGCGGGGTGAACGCGGGGCGGGTGCGGGCCTGGTGTGGGGTGGGTGCGGGTCGTCTGAACGCGGCCTGAGGGTAGGCCTGTGCCCTGCAGTGGGACGTATTATAGCCTGATAATGATGCTAGTATGCATTATAAACCAAAAACAGAATATATCAGTAGATATAATATTCTGTCTCTCCCAAATGAAAAGTCAACCAATCTAATATCTTGTATATTTTGTAAAATCGATTTGCAATAAAACTTTGATCAATTACATACTGAGTTTCATCAGATACCTAAGGTTTGTAGTTTACCAAAGTTATATCGAAAAATATTTCTAATAAGATTTTTTTTAGAAACCAATTGAGTGACAAGTTAGATCTAATAAGGAAAAATTTGTATCAAATAATATCTGTACTGTACTTGATGACAAAGTTATCAGCAGATACGACACTTGTTTATGTCTATGTCTGTGGTTCATGTTTTCCTATAGTATTTTGTTGTGTAGTACGCGTATTTATGTATGATGTATGTGTGTATATATATATATATATATTTATATGAGTATGTATATTATATATGTATTTATAATAGGTTTATTTTGTATACTTACTTTTTGTTTTTACTAATAACTGCCGATTTTTGATATTTTTTTCTGGAAACACCGCCTACCTTTCTTCTTTTCACCGTTTCCTCTACCCTAAGGTTGTCTGGAAGAAATCGCTTCTTAGCGATAAGACCGCCTTATTTTGTGCCTATTGTATTTTATTTCTGTATTTTACTGTTTATGTTTTTGGTGTAAAATAAAGTATATTTGATTGATTGATTGATTGTTTAAATTGAAAACTTTTAATTATAATAAAAAATCCTTTATAATAATTTATTATGCAAGATTTGGGATGCTGCTGCTCGGTCAGGTAAAGTCACGCCTCCTTCCGGTTCCTTTGGAAGAGTCCGGAGAAAACAGCAGAAGGTATTAATGGGGAACTTGCACAGTTTAATATAGTTAGTGTATCATAAAGATTTAAGGCTTACATAAATAAACTAAAAACAAAAATGGTAAAATATGCACAAATCAGTTATTTATTGCAAATCATTCGTCAAACCTCAAAACGTTCGTCAGTCATCAAAACGTTCACAGTCATGAAGTGACGTCACTCCTATGATGCAACTCACAGCTCATCACAAACGGCAGCTATCTATCTATACTATTATAAAACTGTAACATGAAGTTTGTCTGTACATTGAAGATATTAACAAAAAAAAAGTTACGATATGGTTTTTAGGTGTCCCTGATTCCATTTCACCTATTTTTGGATTTTTTGTCTGTCTGTTTGTTTGTGTGTTGGTTTGTTTGAACGAGTATCACGCAAAAACTACTAAACCGATTTTGATGAAACTTTTTTTGTTTGATAGCTTATGATCTGACTTAAAATCTGGTATATAATTTGTGCGGACGAAGTCGCGGGTTAACGCTCGTAATATAATTATATTGCTGTACTTTTCAAACTAACTACTAATTGAAAACCTGGCTTAAGGAGTGACGTCACCCTTTAGTTTTTGTGATCTGTGGACGTCACATTGCGCTGACAGTAGGCCTCGCATGCCACCCCCGAGAAAACGACAAAAATCGACATGTGCCTCCATCTTTATTATTTTACGTATGCCAGAAAGAGCGGGCACGACGTTTTTCTCGTTTAAACGCTTTGTCGTGGGTGGCATGCTAGCCGTGCTGGTGTTTGAAATTACGTTCCGATTCACGTACCTAACTTATAATTAAAATATTTCGTAAGAAATTAAATCTTTAGAATAAATCTTTCAGTAATGTTTTCTATCCACAACTATTATTATAGAATTATTAAGATAATTTCTCGTTATAATTTTTGTGCAAGTTCCTATGTCTTACGTCTCTGAGAAAAATGCCTGTGACAGACGGACATATGGACGGACGGAAGTACGAACGGACAGACACCGAGCTGATTCCATAAGTGCTCCGATTTGCCTATTGTAACAAGAAGCTATCATGCTAGCTACTCGTTCGATTCACAAATATAACATTAGTCAGATATAGTTTCTAAGTACATAAGTCAAATAATAGAATTTATTCTTTAAAAAGAATAAAAATCCTTGAATAAATTAAATAAGTGGGAAAGCCGCATGATCTAAGTAGTATGTTTTACGAAATAATACTAATATTGCATTATCTTAAGGCGAAACGTAACAACCTTATTTCTATAGTTATAGAGATCATTATCGTTGAAAGAATAAATATCTTTAGAATTAACTGGACACGACCTTATTTTCATCGAGTTAAGGTTCAATTTTGTTTGTTAAAATTTCGCCCACTTTGCCCATATTGCCCATATCGACCACCTTTTGATGAGCATAAATAGGCGGGTTCGAGAGGGGGACGGGTCATTCAACGATTAACATTCTTTGAGCTCACTCGCTGCCGGTTGGTGTTTTGATTTTACTTAAATTTTCTACGTACCTACATTTGGGAGATTTTGTTGATAATTTGTAAAGTAATTCAAGGGGAAGCGGTAAACTTTCTTTATTGATTTTTGGGATAAATTCTGGGGTTTTCATATCTTTAATTATTTACTAAATTCATTTATTTGGGGTTAATGTTTAAATTGTGAGCTTGAAGGGTATTACGGAACACGATGAAGTATCGTGGGTTATAGGCTCCTTTTACACCTTGCGGTGTTAAAGGTGAAAGCGCTTATAGCTTCCATTGTTTAGCCTGGTCTTGTGGTGTGCCAGGGATTGTTCTTTACCGACATAACAATCTATAGCCACATAGATTTCGTAAGCTGGGTGTATTGTTACGGGGTATCCCACCGTCGAAGTGGAGGGAGTCCTTTAGGGGGCCTTAGTACCTTATGCTCGGCGTGCGAAATCTAGTCCCCTTAACATATGACACTTTTACTGTAGGGACCGTTCATATCACAACTTATGGCTTCGGCCGTGATATGAACATTACACATGGAATAGGGTTAGGTACACTTAGAGGGCTCCACCCTCGAACCGTTTAACTTAGCTAGTCAGAAGGTTTCTTCCCTAGACAATCACGGGAAGACCTACATTACACACCTACACAATTAAATGTAAATGTGAGGCCTGCCTCTAGTATTGCGGAATACTCTTACACCGGAGTGTTTCAAACCTTAGGGAAACTTCTTTAGAATAGGAATATTTTAGACATTGGTTAGTTTATTAAATTCACGTTTATTGTAGGAATAGGCTAGGATAGGATAGGTATCATAGCTACTTAGATTAATATTGGGAATAATTGATGTTAGAATTCATAGGAAAATAATATTATCTTGATCTTAATTAATTAGGGAGGTAATTTTAAACTCTAACAATATCTTCTCTTTACAATATTGGTTTTATAGTAGATTGGTACTAAGTTGATAAATTAGTATGAACTTATCTTCAAAGTTGGTGACTATTTAATAGAGAATGTTAAGCATATTAAAGAAAGACACATCCATTGAATTTGTCTCAGATTCATAGTTTATTTTCCTAGTATTATACTGTCTCAATGACTCTGACAAACTGACTAGAACTACAAATAAAAGTAATCATTATAGTCCTCTATTTTAATATTAAATACTTACTCATACTTACTGGTTTCATATTAAAGTTGTTGAATACTTGAAAGTATCTCTGTAGAGGTTCTGGCCACATCTTCTCTGCAGTTAGGTCCCTAGTGACGTGGTAGTAGAATCCTTTTTTAAGGCCATACCCTATCCAATAGAAGTATTTGAGAAGGAACTTTATTTACAAGATTTACATAAGAAGTCCTAATTAAGAGATCTAAATATTAATAATATAACATAATAAACCTCTTGAAAAAGTCAACTTGAGGTCCTGATAGTTTTTGCTTGTCTTTGGGTGAGCAGAGAGCAGCCCGTAGCTAATCTCCATACAAAAATGATTGGAGACGTTACACTTCAAAAGATAAAGCTGAAAATATCATTAATTCTACTCATATTCCAAATGTCTACCAAATGATGACATTCACAACAGAAATATTTAATATTCTTCTCTGATATTTCTAGTATCCGGCCACATGGTTGGGGTCTCCCCTAAAAAACAA
This sequence comes from Agonopterix arenella, assembly GCA_927399405.1. NCBI lineage: Eukaryota > Metazoa > Arthropoda > Insecta > Lepidoptera > Depressariidae > Agonopterix > Agonopterix arenella. The sequence goes on along the minus strand of OV656712.1, from coordinate 12,259,470 downwards.
TCACAATGTTGTCTAAATCAATTTATGCTTACCATTTTCTTATGATATTATCTAATTCAGACCTACGCCCTGTATACTTGGTTAGGATAGGTATTATTCAGGTTAGAATTATTTTGGGTACATTGCAAATAAGATCTAAGTCACTAAGTCCTTCTAAAAGAATCTGAGTTTCTACTACATAATGTGGGTTCCTAGACAATCACTCCTTCTGGCCAATTTTTAGTTTAAGTGTAGATAATTAGGTAGATTTAAGTTTAGATGTAAATTAAGTCTGTTGTTATGGAATAGTTCTATGGATAACTTAAAGATTAGGTATTACATATCTTTAGCTTATTAGAATCAAAAAAAAACAAGATAGTCTTAGTTATATCATAAATAATTTAATAAGTAGTGGGTATATAGAATCTAGAATAGTTAGATAGGTTAGGTTAGGTCCGTTACAGTTTGGTGCCGTGACCAGGATTATTGAATTAGATTCAAATTGTCTCTTAGTTAGCATAGAATAATACAATTTAGTACTAAGATTTAGAATAGCTAAAGCAGTTCTATAGTTTCTATTAGTTCCATATGGCATGAGTCGTGATGTTATGATGTATGTTATGTATGTATGTTAATTAAATTTAAAGTGGTTCGACCACAGTTTGTTGCCTTGTGAAATGGAATGAAGGACTTAGTTTAGGTCGTTTGTAGTAAACAGACCTCTAGCATGATTTCTCAGTTTGTGTGCGGGTTGGAGTTTTCCTTACACGCCGCGACAAGCATGGTTTTCGATCTTAAAAAGTTTGGGAACAAAGTATTACGTGTGTCGCGCCACTACTATATTGTGACATGCATTACGTCTGGGGAAGTCATGCTAGATGTTCAGAATAGTTGTACTTATAGGAAGGTATAAGATTATATGTTTTAGGAAGGGTTATAAAAACTCAAAGAATTCATGAATAAATGTTTAATTTTGTATCACAAAATAGGCAGGAAATAGTTGGCATCTTGGTTGCACCTACCTGTTACATTAATTTATAGTAGGTACTTTAATAATTGGGTGTTCATTTATTTTTATTAATAGTTTCACTTGCACTTTTTTATACGGGCTGTAGAAATTAGTCACTTTGTTTACTATTTGAGTAAATCTGGCGAAGTAAATTAAGATTTCGGATCAGGGCGTCATCTTAGGGGTGTTGCAGTACAGGTTCTAGTAATTTGCAGGGAAGATTCTTGTAAGCAATTGGTGGAGCTAGATGTTTCGTTGCACATGTAGCTGGTTCTTCAGTTCCAGATCTTCGTGGTCCATTTCTTGTTAGGATAAACCGCTTCGTAATTATTGGTTTTTAAGAATACAGCAACCGACCTTCACTCTTTTGTTTGGTAGAATCTATTGTTTTAGTATTCCTTGGAGCTGGTATGCAGACGAAGGGTTCTCGTATTAATTTGTAATGGCTGTTCCGACAAATTCTGTAGATTTGCTTCTGCAAAACTTGCTTGAAAATAGATTAGATGAACTCGTTTTTTATTGTTAGAGGCGCCATGACAGAGAAAAAAATACCATAGACAAATAGAGCCTATGATCATTAAGAATGCGTTCAGAAATAGTGTTCGAAGTACTTTTTCTACGGTTCGGATACAGCAGTAACTTTTGATGTAAATAATTGAGTATACACCTAAATAATAAAAATAAAAACCGATAGAAATATTAGCAATGGGAAATGAATGGTCGCTTTTGCATTATTTGATGTAAATTTAATGAGACTTGTTTTTGTAAATTCAAAGTTTATTTATTAAATCATGTTAAGTTTAAAGGGATATCATATTAAAATTTGAATGTTTTAATTAACAATCAATTTTCTATTCTATTTTCGTTTTATAATACTATAAAACGTTTATGGTGATTACTATGATAATAAATTAGAGACCTTGTTTTGATAATATCTAGGAATAATAGCTGAATTTCTAATTACAAAGAAACGTGGTATTAAGAGTTATTAATTCACAAATAAATCTAAAATAAATTATTAATAATTTTAAAATCCGATTTACTTATTAAAATTGATTGGATATTAATATATTATTCTTTATTAATGTTAATCACCAAAAACAATATCTAATTAAAGCACCATCTGACGGCACTAGGGAGTATCATCTTAGTAACGATACAATACAGTAGATGTCTCTTTAAACAAGTTTTGACCAATTACATGAGCCATAGATAGATGGCGTTGCACTGTTTTGCGGATCCTTTCAATTAGTTAAAGTAAGAAAAAAAAAAAAACTAGTAGATATATAAATCAGCTAATAGAAAGTGTAACTATAATAGAGTATTAGGAATATAGAAGAATGGAGGTGAATTATGATTTTGTTGGTTAAGATCCTAAAGTGAAATAGCATATATAGAGGTTGAAATAAAATCCTGATACTAGTTTTGCTGTCATGACTTTGCGATGTAGCTAGTTGCCTAGTAAAGAGAGAATGGGAGGTGTAAATAGACTAATAAGATTGTAAACATGGGGGGGTGAGTGTATAGATTGTTGAAGTTATAAATATGGGGGGGTGTATAGAATAAAATGAATTGAGTTTTGGTGGAGATTGAAAATATAACTTGCGAAGGCTGTAGACAGAGTATTTATTTACTTAAAAAGTAAAGTAATTATTAGAGAATTATATGGATTTGGCGATTATATATTAGAAAGAAACAAAGACAGTTTTGACCGTATAGTACTATGGGAAATAATTTAAGTAAGTGTTAACTAAGTAGAGATATAAAGCTATGGTTTCTTTAATTTACAGGGAGAGTAGGGAGTCTACTAAGGAGGGAAAAATTATAGATTTTCGGGGTTATAAGAAGCAATATGGAGAGGTCTAAGTCTACTCGTAAGCGTAAGATGCCAACGAGATTGTTAGAACAAATTGGGGATGCGGGTAATGAAGAATTGGAAACAAATGAAAATGTAAACATAGAAAATCCTAGTGAGAATCAGAATCCGAAACAACCAAGATTAACGAGGAAAAGGACAATTCCTAAGAAAGTAGTTAGACCAGAGGCAGGAGGGGCTTTTCGGTTTTTAAGACGTACAGTAGGAACTTTAACGTTTAAGCTGAATGAGTTAAGCGAAGAGTTGAAGAAAACTAAGGGTGAGATGAAAAATGCAGAGAATAGTAAAGAAGATCAGAATATGCAGGAGGAGCAGCAGGTAGTAAATGAAGTTTTAACAGAACCTGAACCAGATAAGCAGGGGAAAGATTTATCTCATGAGGAGAAGCGCAATGTTATTTACAATGTGAGAAACTTAAACTTAGAAAAACCAAAGTTCGGCAGTAAAAATGATAAACATCCAGTTGCTTTCCTTGAAGATTTGGAGAGTTATTTAAAAAGGGCATCGGCGGAAGGAAAAGAATTAGATTTGATACAAGAATGTTTGACAGAGGGAGCTAGAGATTGGGCCCGAATTTATAAAGATCGATGGCTAAATGTAGAAGACTTCAAGAAGGACTTTTTAGCTACTTATTGGGGAGAATACGAACAAAATGAATTGAGGAGGGGTATAGTTCAAGGTTGTTGGAATCGGCAAGAAGAACCGTCAATGTTGAGTTATTTTCTAAAAATAACCGGGAAGGCCCAAATGTTAACCTATAAGATACCAGAGAAACAATTGATTACTGATGTGATCAGGCATTATCCTAGGTATGTTCAGCAAGTATGGGCAACGTCTAAAATCGACACTGTGATAGGAGCAGCCGAATTTCTTAGAAGTATGGATGACATTGGAAAGCAGGAGATGCACGTATATAAATCTGTGGGGCAGTCGAAATTTAGCGAAAAGAAGAAAGAACTACAAGGTTATCAAAATTGGAAGAAGCCTTCAGCTGTTAATAATCAAAAGAAAGGGGAACAAGGGGTACGAACCGTCCATCAAATCGAAGAGCCAGTAGAGAATTTAGATTTTTAAAGGAGGCTGATGAATTTGTCTCCGAATCAGCTTCAACCATAGGGGACAAGGTACTTCACATGATGAATAGAATGAAATGGAGTCCTGGACAATCTTTAGGATTAAATGATAGAGGTTTGATTAAACCGTTAGAAGAAAGAATTTTAGATAGAGATAGAAGTGAAGGGTTAGGTTATAGACCTACAAAGTATAGAGAAGTTCAAGTTTCTAAGAAAATAGTAGAGGTTTTAAAATTGAAAGTTGAGCAATTAGAAGGGGACAATGTTTCTCTCAAGGTAGACTCTGTGTTCGAAGAGGAAGATATAGATAAGAATACTCTAGATGGTTTTAAGTCAGAGATAAAAACGCAAATATTTGACTTTGAGGTCATTGGTTTAATAGATACAGGAAGTGATATAACTTGCATTTCTGAAGAATTTTGGAATGATCTGAAGCAGAGAAATACTCAGATTCCATTAATGCCAATCAAATCATTCCAAATAAGGACAGCGGTGGGACATAAAAGTACAGAAATTCGTAGTCTAGTACTTTTACCTGTAAAGATAGGACACATTGAAATAGAGACAGGAGCACTGATAGTGCCAGGTTTATCTAGCCCTTTGATTTTAGGATTTGATTGGTTAAAGATAAATGAAATAACCATAAGTTTGAATAGAAAAGAGAGAGGTATTTTAATTAAAAGGGTTGGAGAAGAGACGTCATTAGTCAAGTTTTATGAAAGGAAGGTTGACAGTTTAGGGTTCAATGCAGAAATAAATAAAGAGGAGAAGAGGAATGATACTGAGAATGGACATGAGTTAAAAATAGGGACAGTCTTAGATAAGGAAGAGAAAGGGAAGTTAGATGAATTATTAGACAAATATAAATGTCTATTTTCCGCAAAGCTAGGTAGAGCTAATTGTTATGAGCATGATATTAAAATGGAACCACATGTTCCAATTGTTAAAAAGACTTACCCAGTGCCTTATGCTTATAGAGAAAAGGTAGAGGAAAAACTGAAAGAGATGGAAGAGCAAGGAATTATTACTAGATCAGCTACTCCTTATTGTAGTCCACTGACTTTTACTTTAAAATCTGATGGTTCATTGAGAGTTTTATTGGATGCGAGAGAGATTAATAAGTTTATGATAGCTGAAACTGAGAAGCCACCTTTGCAGTTGGATGTAATAAATTCATTTCATGGAGCGAAGTTCATAAGTGTTATCGATCTAAATAATGCTTATTTCCAAATACCGATCTCTGAGATTAGTAAGAAGTATACAGGATTTTCCTTTAATGGGAAATCCTATGTTTACAATGTATTACCACAGGGACTAAAGACATCGGTAGGTAGTTTTAGTAGGGCTATGGATGTTATATTGGGAAGTGAGGTTAGGGATTATTGCGTGAATTATTTGGATGATTTGGCAATAATCACGACAGGTTCTTTAGACCAACATTTGGATCACGTAGACACCGTGTTAGGAAAACTGAAAAAGGCAGGGTTAACTTGCAATTTGAAGAAATGTGAATTTCTCTGTGATGAAGTGAAAATGCTGGGATTTATAATATCTACAGAAGGATTGAAAACGGACCCTGAAAAAGTAAGGGCCATACAAGATTTTCCAATACCAAAGAAAATTAAACAAGTTCGAGCATTTCTGGGGTTATGCAACTTTTATAGACGGTTTATACCTAATTATAGTCATTTTGCGCAACCGTTATGTGATTTATTGAAGAAGGAAGTAGGATGGAGATGGAGAATTGAAGAACAGGATGCCTTTGAGAAAATTAAATCACTGTTTGTAAATACAGTTCAGCTACAGCACCCAGATGTCAAGAAACCTTATTATTTACAAACAGATAGCTCAGGCATAGGATTGGCAGGAATTCTGTACCAGATCAATAATGAAGGAGAGAAATGTATATTGGGATTTCATAGTAAAGCCTTAAAGGGAGCTCAATTGAATTGGACTGTAACTGAACAAGAATTCTACTCTATTATTTCTTGTTTAGAGAAATTTGAAACATATCTGAGAGGTTCTAAGGTGATAATACAAACAGATCATAAGGCACTGATTTTTGTGAAGAACTGGAAATTGTATAATGCAAGAGTGACACGATGGATTAATTACTTAGAACATTTTCAATATGATATTCAACACATTAAGGGCAAAGAGAATATAGGAGCAGATATTTTGTCTAGATATCCACCAGAAGGAAAAGTTTTACAGGAAGAAAAAGTAGACTTACCAGAGATCTTATACACAGAGGTTAAGGCGAATAAAGATTTAATTACAAAGTTGAAAGCCATGTCCACATTACAAAAGGAAGATCCAGAGATTAAAGAGATAAGAAGAAGGATAGAGAACAAAATTATTCAAACAGACAAATTAGGAAGAATAGCACAGAAATGTTTTATAGAAAAGGATATTCTGCATTTCACATCAAAGGATGGAAAAGGATTAATTTATTTACCAGAGAATTTGAGAGAGGAAATAATTAATCAGACACATATAGAAATGGGGCATCAAGGCACATATAAAGTAATAAAGTACATAAAGGACCGGTTTTATTGGAGAAATATCGCAAGACAGGTCAAGAAATTAATTAGAATATGTCATGACTGTCAAATCACAAAATCCAATACAGTAAAATATGTAGGACCTTGTCGATCAATAATAACCAAACAAATAGGGGATATGGTAATGGTAGATTTGTATGGACCTTTGCCAACGGGAATGTATGGAATGAACTATATATTAGTGATCCAAGATACATTTAGTAAATTCGTAAAGTTTTATGCACTTCGGAAAGCTACAGCTAGGTCTGTATTAGGACAAGTGAAGAAGTTCTTCAACATTATAAAGCCGAAAACGATACTGTCAGATAATGGGTCACAGTTTGCTAGTAAGTTATGGAAGGAAAGTATGAAGCAGGAAGGGGTGAGGGTTTATTACACTACAGTAAGAAATCCTCGACCCAATACAACTGAAAGGGTGAATAAAGAGTTAGGTCGATTGTTTAGAACCTATTGTAGGTCTAATCACAAGGGATGGGTTACTGTTTTACCTAAGTTGGAAGTGTTGTATAACAACACATATCATGAAAGTACAGGTTTTACTCCTAGTGAAATAATGTATGGAGAGTCGACTTGTTTGTCCTTTGATGAAGTCATAAGTAAGAAAAATGAAGGGATGAATGTAGAGGATATTAGAAAAAAGGCAAAAGAGAATTTACAAAGGGCAGGGGAAAAGCGACAGTTAAAGTTTAATAGGTCTTATCGACTTATTCGATATCAGATTGGGGATTTAGTTAAGATTAGGAAATTGAATAAGTCTGAAGCCAGTAAAAAGATTACAAAGAAATTTGAGCCATTATACGAAGGACCTTATATCATAGCGAAAGTACCATATGAGAATGTCTACATTCTTGTGGATCCCAGTACAAACAAGATGAGGGGAAAATTTAATACTATACATCTTACGAGGTATTATTCTGCTAAATAGAATTGAAATGGTTAAGCAATTCATTGTTATGGTCCAAATGTCTATGGTTGAAGCTGATTTGAAGTTAAATTGGAATATGAATATAATATTAATTAAAGAGGTTGATTCTTAAAATAATGATAAAGAAAAAAAAACATTTGTTTGACTAAGAGGTTAATTTTTATGTTAATTTTATTGTAAGTAAGTTCGTGGGAGTCGCGTTGCTGGATCTGGCTCGAGCGCTCGTCTTGCATGGGTTTCGCGCGTAGCATATTGTCTACCACGGGGTTCCTTAGTCCTTGGTCTCATCTTGTTCTTGATCAAGAACGAACCATGAGATTGGGATGGATCCTCCCGTGAATACTTGACGTTGGCGAAAGTGCGGAACTAGCGCGCGGGAGGAAGTCCATTAATTATAAAAAAAAAAAAAGTAATTTCATAAATTTCATAAGTCTTGAAGTGATTTAAATTATACTTAAATTCTTTTATAGTATCTGAAATTCAGTTGTATCTATAATAATAATACTAGAACTATTGTTGATTATTAAATTAAAATTTGTTATCTTTTAAATTCAAGGAATGATTATTGTTAATGTTTTGTTATTAATTGTAAATTGGGTGAAAGAGTTGTATTTTTCCTACTTTTGGAAGTGGCTGTAATATAACAAAGTTATAAGTTTAGTAAACATTATTCAGTGGTTAATTATTGTAATGTTCTAAATTGAGAAAATAAAGTATGTTATAGTGAATAATGATTTTATTTAAAAAAAAAAAAAAAAAATATATATATATATAATAAAAATAATAATAATAAAAAAAAGGAAACGTTAAAAAAGAAAATCAAAATCAATCTGAAACAGAAAAAAAAAGTTAGATGAATAATAGAGAAATTTTAGAAAAAGGAAATTATTATTGATAAATGATGAAGCTTTGCTTACAGAGGAGAGATCAGGTAGTTCGGTATTAGTTTGAAGTAAATTCTGAAAAAAAAAGGGTGGGAGTGTTAGGAGTAGGGATTAAAGAATGAGGTAAATATGAGGGTTAAATAAGAGTTAATTTAATAGAAAAAAAAATGTAGGTATAGAAAATTTACTTTAAATAAGGAAAAGAATTGTAGAAAAAAAAATATATGCTTACTGGAAGTGAATCAGAGATAGTGGACGAAACAGAAGCGGTCTCTGTGTTGTTAAGGGGAGGTAGGGTGTCGGAATTTGGGGAACAGGTGGGGATGGTAGCGATGGGTGAAGTGGAGAGAATTTGTGGATTGTCGGGGATCGGAAATGGAGCGGAGTTGTAGGGTTCGTGGGAGGCTTCGGGTGGATCTGATTCAGGTTGGGTGGATCTGGAGGTAGAGGGATTCTGGAAAGAGAACAAGAGGAATGTAGGGAAATAGAATATTTCAAACAAATAAGATGATTATGTATTTGTTTTGTGTAAGAGAAAGACAATTAATTTCATAACTCCATAATTAATTTATTCTTTTATTTTTGCAAGAGGGACTTACATTCATTTTCAAGTTTCTTCGTCGGGTTTTTTCCTGATAATTTTTGATTTTCCTTATTAATTCTGGCTCGGTTAAATGCAAGGAGGTATCTTTACATTTATTGAGTAGTAGCCTCCTGCATTCTGCTTTCTTTTTATGGGAGCGAAAATTTAGATCGTCGCGATCCCATAAGCAGGGAAATTGGTTAAGAAGTTTTTCGAAAACTTCTGACTGCATCTTGAATTAGAGTGGGAAAAATTTCAAAATTTTTTTTTGTTCTTATCAAATAGTTTTTTTTTCTAAGAATGAAGCTTCGGATTCCATTCAGACAGTACTTCGGAGGCCACAACAAATTAATTTGCGGTGTTAAAAAGGAAGGTATTATTGTGGGTTAGATTAAAAATAAACGTTTTAGAACTAATTAGATTGATATTTGAATAAAATTTCGTTAGAATGGGGTTGTGTCCTATTAAAATAACAACTTTCGGCGACGGCTGTAATGGCTAGTTCCATTGTCTTTTCAAAATGAAAAAAAAGGGGTTTTGACATGTTGGCTTTGTTTACTTTAAAAAATTGTAGAAATTATTTATCGAAAAAGTTTAGTTTAGAGTTAAATATGTTAAATTCATAGAAATTTCATGGCTGCGGACTGTTGCATTGTTAGAGGCGAATGAATTAGAGTTTGAGGAGGGATGAATATTATCTGGTTTTTATTTGTGCATTGTGGAGAAATGAAAGAGAAGTATAAAGTGAGTATGGAATGTTTCAATCGTATTTATCATATATAGTTGGGCTTTAGCGGTGTACCAGACCATGTAGCCATGGGATAAGTTTATTTGCGCTTTGTTCTAAAGACCCCATACACACAACGAGATTCCTTAATGAATTGGTGTTAGGTTAGATAAGAAACAAAAAGAAGAATTCAGTTTGATCTGGTAGTTAAGGAATTCTCATACTCCACTGGCAGCAATGATATCTTCTGGGCGACCACTACACACTCTCCAAACAATTAATGATTGCAGTAGATGTTGGAAAGTTTCAGATAGGGTATATACTATTCAAACGATGATTAATGGACTAACCCTGATGAGGGTCTGGATTATGGTAGAATGTATTATGGAGTTTTATTAGATTGAAAAATTGAATCAGATAGATTGACATAGTACATAATTCTTCTAATTGACTAGCCTCACAATCTAGTTTCTGCACATGAACCAGATGTTCTAGTGAAATCTGTTAATTGATCTTGAACCTTGTGATATTAGTCTGAGACTTTTCTCACTGTTGGGATTGTTTCTTCTTTGGTTTTAAATACACACCACACGAAAAAAAAAAAGGGGGTACTTTGGAGCAGGGCATTGATAAACTCTTTTCATTTATATTTGTGAGAGATTTGAAAACACCTTCTGGCTTAAAAGGAAAACGCCGGCAGTTATTTTCATGGGGGTGAATTGTAACAAGAAGCTATCATGCTAGCTACTCGTTCGATTCACAAATATAACATTAGTCAGATATAGTTTCTAAGTACATAAGTCAAATAATAGAATTTATTCTTTAAAAAGAATAAAAATCCTTGAATAAATTAAATAAGTGGGAAAGCCGCATGATCTAAGTAGTATGTTTTACGAAATAATACTAATATTGCATTATCTTAAGGCGAAACGTAACAACCTTATTTCTATAGTTATAGAGATCATTATCGTTGAAAGAATAAATATCTTTAGAATTAACTGGACACGACCTTATTTTCATCGAGTTAAGGTTCAATTTTGTTTGTTAAAATTTCGCCCACTTTGCCCATATTGCCCATATCGACCACCTTTTGATGAGCATAAATAGGCGGGTTCGAGAGGGGGACGGGTCATTCAACGATTAACATTCTTTGAGCTCACTCGCTGCCGGTTGGTGTTTTGATTTTACTTAAATTTTCTACGTACCTACATTTGGGAGATTTTGTTGATAATTTGTAAAGTAATTCAAGGGGAAGCGGTAAACTTTCTTTATTGATTTTTGGGATAAATTCTGGGGTTTTCATATCTTTAATTATTTACTAAATTCATTTATTTGGGGTTAATGTTTAAATTGTGAGCTTGAAGGGTATTACGGAACACGATGAAGTATCGTGGGTTATAGGCTCCTTTTACACCTTGCGGTGTTAAAGGTGAAAGCGCTTATAGCTTCCATTGTTTAGCCTGGTCTTGTGGTGTGCCAGGGATTGTTCTTTACCGACATAACAATCTATAGCCACATAGATTTCGTAAGCTGGGTGTATTGTTATGGGGTATCCCACCGTCGAAGTGGAGGGAGTCCTTTAGGGGGCCTTAGTACCTTATGCTCGGCGTGCGAAATCTAGTCCCCTTAACATATGACACTTTTACTGTAGGGACCGTTCATATCACAACTTATGGCTTCGGCCGTGATATGAACATTACACATGGAATAGGGTTAGGTACACTTAGAGGGCTCCACCCTCGAACCGTTTAACTTAGCTAGTCAGAAGGTTTCTTCCCTAGACAATCACGGGAAGACCTACATTACACACCTACACAATTAAATGTAAATGTGAGGCCTGCCTCTAGTATTGCGGAATACTCTTACACCGGAGTGTTTCAAACCTTAGGGAAACTTCTTTAGAATAGGAATATTTTAGACATTGGTTAGTTTATTAAATTCACGTTTATTGTAGGAATAGGCTAGGATAGGATAGGTATCATAGCTACTTAGATTAATATTGGGAATAATTGATGTTAGAATTCATAGGAAAATAATATTATCTTGATCTTAATTAATTAGGGAGGTAATTTTAAACTCTAACAATATCTTCTCTTTACAATATTGGTTTTATAGTAGATTGGTACTAAGTTGATAAATTAGTATGAACTTATCTTCAAAGTTGGTGACTATTTAATAGAGAATGTTAAGCATATTAAAGAAAGACACATCCATTGAATTTGTCTCAGATTCATAGTTTATTTTCCTAGTATTATACTGTCTCAATGACTCTGACAAACTGACTAGAACTACAAATAAAAGTAATCATTATAGTCCTCTATTTTAATATTAAATACTTACTCATACTTACTGGTTTCATATTAAAGTTGTTGAATACTTGAAAGTATCTCTGTAGAGGTTCTGGCCACATCTTCTCTGCAGTTAGGTCCCTAGTGACGTGGTAGTAGAATCCTTTTTTAAGGCCATACCCTATCCAATAGAAGTATTTGAGAAGGAACTTTATTTACAAGATTTACATAAGAAGTCCTAATTAAGAGATCTAAATATTAATAATATAACATAATAAACCTCTTGAAAAAGTCAACTTGAGGTCCTGATAGTTTTTGCTTGTCTTTGGGTGAGCAGAGAGCAGCCCGTAGCTAATCTCCATACAAAAATGATTGGAGACGTTACACTTCAAAAGATAAAGCTGAAAATATCATTAATTCTACTCATATTCCAAATGTCTACCAAATGATGACATTCACAACAGAAATATTTAATATTCTTCTCTGATATTTCTAGTATCCGGCCACATGGTTGGGGTCTCCCCTAAAAAACAATCACAATGTTGTCTAAATCAATTTATGCTTACCATTTTCTTATGATATTATCTAATTCAGACCTACGCCCTGTATACTTGGTTAGGATAGGTATTATTCAGGTTAGAATTATTTTGGGTACATTGCAAATAAGATCTAAGTCACTAAGTCCTTCTAAAAGAATCTGAGTTTCTACTACATAATGTGGGTTCCTAGACAATCACTCCTTCTGGCCAATTTTTAGTTTAAGTGTAGATAATTAGGTAGATTTAAGTTTAGATGTAAATTAAGTCTGTTGTTATGGAATAGTTCTATGGATAACTTAAAGATTAGGTATTACATATCTTTAGCTTATTAGAATCAAAAAAAAACAAGATAGTCTTAGTTATATCATAAATAATTTAATAAGTAGTGGGTATATAGAATCTAGAATAGTTAGATAGGTTAGGTTAGGTCCGTTACACTATTTTGGTACGGAACTCTAAAAATGGGCCGATTGATCCCAGTGTCCTATATTAGTGGACAATTGCGGATGCCTCCGAATTTTATAATCAACGAGCGTTAACCCGCGACTTCGTCCGCACAAATTATATACCAGATTTTAAGTCAGATCATAAGCTATCAAACAAAAAAAGTTTCATCAAAATCGGTTCAGTGGTTTTTGCGTGATACTCGTTCAGACAAACAAACAAACACACAAACAAACAGACAGACAAAAAATCCAAAAATTTGTGAAATGGAATCAGGGACACCTAAAAACCATATCGTAACTTTTTTTTTGTTAATATCTTCAATGTACAGACAAACTTCCTGTTACAGTTTTATAATAGTACTAGCTTTTGCCCGCGACTTCGTCTGCGTAGACATGTAATTTTGTCTAATGTCTCGTCTAAGGTCATGAAGGTCATGATCCGAACCAAGTCTAGGAATCCTGGCATGTAACATTAGAATGGCGATTAAGGAATGGGCTGATAAAAGACACAGGCTAGAATGCTCTGGCCTCTCGGGTCTGCAACACTGCAGGAAATTCATCAGCAATCTTCTTATTATCGTGTGGGCAAAGCACTGGTGTCAGAGTATAACAGCAATATAACACCACGAATCCCACAGTTCATACTGAACAACAGCAGGAGTAAAGCTCGTGCCATCGTCGGAGCCCTCACCGGGCACTACGCAACAGGCACGATAAAGCTCACTCTAGATCCCGGTTGCCGAGCGTGTGGAGAGGAGGAGGAAACCATGGAACATTTGTACTGTGTGACTGCGATGTCTTGGTGGGTAAACGTATGTGACTCCTGAGAGATGGTTATTCATTACAGGTTTCTTACCCTGAACGCTATTGCCTCCCTCATTTTCCAAGTTTTTCAAGGATGAAGAAAATAATATGTAGGGTTCAATACAAAAGATACCATTGGGTCGAAGTGTTGCTGGCTTGCCATTTCCCATAATAAGATAAGAAAGTCATGAACTTAAGCTAAATCAAAATCAGAAAGTACCCCAAGTAATTCTGTAGGTATCAGATTTAAAAGTCATTCACTGGATCCATCACTTTAATTTTTCTACTGTTCATCGTTTATTAGTTTTTTATTTATGTCGAGCAGCATAATAATCATCTTACGACCCACTGCGGGTCACAGACCTCCACTCACGTATAAACGTTAGAGTATACTCTACCACGCGGGCTACTGTAAAATGGTGAAGGCAAGAGCTAAAACGATAATATTCTAGGAAGCTAAAGGTCAATTTGCTAAAAAAGATTTTCAATTATGTAAGTAGCTACATTACCGACCTGTGGTGTTATATTATAAGGACCTTTTAGATACGTAGGTACCTTTTTATACGTTGTGGTAGAATGATGTTCTATAGTTAAGTTGCACAAGCCCTCAAAAAATCATAATTGAGACCGAAAATCAAACAAAACAAAAATTTGGCAAGAATTACTGCAAAAAAATTCGTCCTTTCTGTAAAATAAGGTTATCATTCCGTAGCATTGGCTCAGATTGGACTCAAACAATCAATATACTTACAACGATGTATTACAACGATAATATAATCAACTAAATTTGTAAGCTCCTGCTATAGCTAGGTTTTTGAATTAATAATTGTAGCACACTTGCTTTAAAAAACTCCCAACGCCATCTATTAAGATGAAAACAATACTACGATAAAATTTTTGAACACTTGATTTTTAATATTTGACGACCCGGTTGGTGTAATGGTTACCTCGCCGGACTGCCAAACCAGGGTCCTGGGTTCGAAACCCGGTTCGGTCATGGATGTTATAAATGTTTGTGCCGTTGTTGTATGGTTTCTATAATAAAAAGCCTATAGTGCTTGCTTGGAATCATAACAATGTTCCTGTAAGCGTTATTTATTTATTTTATTATACAACTATACAATCAAATCTGTAAGACCGAATATCTGAGATGTCTTGAGCGTGAATTGAGTATGGTACTTGCTTCAAAAAAACACACAACGCCATCTATTAAGATGAAAACAATACTACGATAAAATTATGAACACTAACTTTAGAAAAGGTAAAAAGAAAGAGGATTTTTAGTATTTGCCGACCCGGTTGGTGTAATGGTTACCACACCAGACTGCCAAACCAGAGTCCTGGGTTCGAGTCCCGGTTCGGTCTTGGATGTTATATGTTTATGCCGTTGTTGTATGGTTTCCACAATAAAAAGCCTATAAGGCTTGCTTGGGATAATTAAAATAATGTTTGTGCCTGTGAGCGTTATTTATTTATTTGTTTAATTATTTTTCTCGCGTTCTCCGCTGGAGAATACGCTTGCCCGGTGTGGGGCCGATCTGCCCACGCCAAGCTGGTGGATACCGGCACTAAACAAAACGTGTCGGATTATCACTGGATGCTTGAAACCGACTCCAGTACAGTTGCTTTACCCACTGGCTGGCATAGCGCCCCCAGATGTAAGTAGGGCTGTGGCAGGTTCCTCAGAGAGAGCCCAAATGGTGGACGACACACGACATCCCATGCATGGCTTTATTCCTGCGCTGCAAAGGCTGCCAAGCCGACGCAGCTTTATGAAGTGTGTCGACCCCCTGAATACTGGCCCAGCGCAAGCAAGGTGTACTCTATGGCGACAAAAAGTGTCCCTCCCAACTCCATTTGTGTCGCCGTCTGAGAGCCTCACGCCTAGACATGACTTGCCTTGGGCGACCTGGAAGTCTTTAAACTGACTTCGAACCCAGGTCGGTCGCAGTAAGGACAACATGGTCAGGTGGGGATACTCGGATGCGCAAAATGTGACTTGCTTGTGTGGAACTCCACAAACGATGGCCCATCTCACATCGTGCCCTGCGTGCCCTAACATCTGCACGCAGGAGGAGCTCATGACTGCTAGCGACGGTGCAGTATCGGTTGCCCAATTCTGGCAAGCTACTATGTAGCGACTTTGTTCAGAATTTGAAGTCGACACGATAAGAAGAAGATTATTTTTCCAATTCGCCCAGTACCTATACAATCAAATCTGTAAAACCGAATTTCTGAGACGTGTTGATGATAGAACCACAAACATAATATTAATCTTAGTGAGATACCTGGTAGGATCGTAGGATTAAAATTAGAAAAAAGCCAAAATAAAACATCCTGCGCTAATATTATCTGATATGATCTCAGGATATTATTATGATTGAAGGTCAGGCCCTTAACATATCAAGCCTAACTGCTTCTGTCTAATCCGGTGAAAAATGGATATAGTCGTTGAATGTATTTAAAAAAAATAAAAATAAACATTCTCGACCAAGAATCGAACCTCCACCTCATGCACGAAAATCTAACCATATACCAAATATACTACACAGCTGTTGTCAAAACTGTTGAAAAAATTAAATACTATTTTTATCACTGCAATCTACACAAATGCATCGGTCAGCGTCAAATTGGCGCTAGTGAGCATAGAATAAAAACGTGGTACATGTTTCAGCATGATAAAACATTGTAATTTATCCCACAGGAACCCATTGCTAGGATAAAAAGTATCTTATATCTTAATCCAGAACACATTCTATCTGCGTGCCAAATTTCATCAAAATCCATTCAGCCGTTTATGCGTGATTGCGCCACAAACATACAACATTACAACTTTACAAACATCGTCACAAACTTTCACGTTTATAATATTAGTGAGATTATTAGTTCTTCTTCGTGATGGAATCTTTCATTATTGAAAACAATCAAGTGTACTGGCAGATACAAAATTATTTGTTAAGTATGATTATCACTGAACGGAACGCGTCGGGGCGCATTATATATATTATATTACTTTATTTTTTATATATTTAACTTAATATGCCGACAGGGTCAGAACGAAAGATGGTTGGCCCAGAACCAAGTGTGGGAATCCCGGCATGCAGTATAAGAATGGCCATTAGGGATTGGGCTGATAAAGCACACAAACTGGAGTGGTCTAGCCTCGTAGGTAGGCCTACGAGGCTCAAGAACACTCCAAAAACTTTATCAGCAATGTGACAACTCGTGTCTCAAGATTCATACTGAATAATAGCAGGAGCAAGGCTCGTGCCATAGTCGGAGCCCTCACTGGGCACTACGCTACAGGCGCAATGATGCACAAAATGAAACTCACCCTGGATCCTAGCTGCAGAGCGTGCGGAGAGGATGAAGAGACTATGGAGCATGTTCTTTGCGACTGTGATGTCCTGGCGGTAAAACGCATGTGCCTCCTCGGAGATGGATACCCGAAACCGGGAGATCTTAGGTTTCTTCCCCTCAATGGTGTTGCCTCCTTCATTGACCATGTATTTGAAGGGTGAAGACAACAAAAAGTATTGGGGCTAACACAAAAGATCCCATTGGGTCGAAGTGTTGCTGGCTTGCCAGCCCCCACAACAAGATAAGATAATATGCTGACACTTTTTTAAGAGGATGATCAGACCACCAAACAGCTTTCTCTATAGGACTGTCATCGATATCGCGAAAAAAAATCTTCTGCCCCATACATTTTTGTAGAGTAGGATTGCAATTTTGTATGGAACAGTTGATTTTTTTTCGTGATTTTGACTTTGGTCCCTTACAGAAAGTTGTTCAGTATGATGGTCTGATCATACCCTTAAAAAACTGTCTGCATATAAGAAGGACCATATACATCTTGCAATCCGGTCAGATGCGCGCGAAATCGGTGACGGCCGCATTCCACTGCAATGTCGCCTGGTCAGCACTCGCTGTCAATTTGCGTGCATTTGAAACAACGGCTGAGGCGCACGTATGCGCCTGGATTCCAGCGAATAATTTCGTCCGGAAGGACGCAGTCGGCTATTGCCGAATGTTACATTAATTTATGTAAAGCTCATATCAAGCGGACTGTCCGTAGGGCTGTGGCAGGTTCCTCAGAGAGAGCCCAAATGGTAGAACTAAACATTTAAAAGGAAATCACATATATTGGTTTCTAGATTGTTTTAAAACCATACATTTTTTACTTTAATTACTAAATGTTCAAACTATGCTTCGTTTTGTATGGAGCGCCGTAGAAAAATGCGCAAAATGCACGGCGGCACATCGCATCGGCGGCATAAAAAACCGACCCTTATTAATTTGTTAGAGTTGTTCGTTTGTATTTTAGTAATAATTTACAGTATTTCAAAATAGTTCCTTACCTGTCTTTAAAATATTAGCTATTATACAGTCTTGCGTAACTGTGTGATTACACCGTAAATAAAAACATTCCGAATTAAAAATCGAGTTTTAGACACCTTTGGGCTGCTGATTTGAAATCATGATTATATGCTCTTTGTTTGAAATTGGCGTGCAGTTTTTTTTTAAATAATTACTCTTGCTTTGTTTGCACTGTAATTCTACAAAATGTCGAGAAATTTGTAATCCGAATCTTGTTTTCTTGTGGCCAGTACTAAGGTTTTTTTGTTATGCAAAGGTTTTCTCCATGGAGTTTGAAAGATTTTATAGCCAAAAAGAAAAACAATATTATACCGGTGCAGTCATCAGCACTGGACAATGATAAAATTTATAATTATTGGTATTTATTTTGTAATTTATTGTTATTTTCGTTATTTATAAATCAAACAGTCTTCAGAATTATCTTACTTTATTACAAGTCTTTTAATTTTAATTAGTGTTACTTAGTTGAAATTGAAATGGCGCCGGTTATATGTTTATATCTTCGGCTCCCGTCAACGTATCGAGATACATTATATACCAGATTTTAAGTCAGATCATAAGCTATCAAACAAAAAAAGTTTCATCAAAATCGGTTCAGTAGTTCTTGCGTGATACTCGTTCAAACAAACAAACAAACAAATAAACAAACAAACAAACAAACACACAAACAAACAGACAGACAAAAAATCCAAAAATTGGTGAAATGGAATCAGGGACACCTAAAAACCATATCGTAACTTTTTTTCTGTTAATATCTTCAATGTACAGACAAACGTTCTGCTACAGTTTTATAATAGTTTAGATTAGATAGATCAAGAGTTTACCCACGATTTCTTACGGTCAAATTATATACCAGATTTTAAGTCAAATCATAAGCTATCAAACAAAAAAGTTCCTTCTAAACCGATTTAAGTAGTTTTTGCGTGATGCTGAAAAAAACAAACAAACAGACAAAAAATCCAAACATCGGTGATTTTGAGTCATGAACACCTAAAGGATATCGTAAGCTTGTACCTAAATATCTTCAATGTACAGTTCCGTTTCCGTTCAGTTTCTTTTACAGTTTTATAATAGTTTAGATTGGTATGTCTTCAATTGATCTAATCTATCTTGTAATCCGCTTTTATAGAGACGAGACGAAGATGTCGGCGAAACAAGAAAAATTATTTAAAAAAGTTCACCTGTGGAGCCACTAATTACGAGATTATGAGCTTAACTTTTCGTAATAATGAGTTTTTAAAGTAATCGTAAATCTTAACTATTATAAAACTGTAACACAAGTTTTTCTGTAAATTGACGATATTAACAACAAAAAAAATGGTTTTTAGGTGTCCCTGATTCTAAATCACCAATTTTTGGATTTTTTGTCTGTCTGTTTGTTTGTGTGTGTGTTTGTTTGTATGTGTGTTTGTTTGATCGAGCATGACGCATAAACTACTGAACCGATTTTGATGAAACTTTTTATGTTTGATAGCATATTTTATGATCTGACTTAAAATCTGGTATACAACGTGTCAATAAATTAACGCAAAACGTCATACACCCCAACTGATTTATAACAAAATATTAGATTGAAATAATAATTTCATTATTTTGATAGTTAAAAAGTTATTTGCATTTTAAGTTTTGAGGCAAAAATGATTTGTGATAATTTCAGCAATGAACACGGCGACACATCAATCTATACAAAACCAATATAAGCCGGCTGCGTGACGTCATACGTTACTCGTCGTACGTGCGGCTAGCTTATTTTGGTTTTGTTTTGCTTGATGTGTCGCCGTCTGTACTCATGGATACATTTTAATAATCTTGTTTTGGTAGGTGAGTGTGCCCGTACGGTGGGTTGACATCGGGTTCTGTAAATTTTAAACATTGCAAAAAAATTATTTAATATTTTGAAAAAAATAGTTGAAACCATGATAATTCGATTCTGTTCTCGATTCTAAACAAACTACTTTCTAGTTTTGCGTTAATTCATTAACAAGTTGTATAATTTGTGCTGACGAAGTCGCGGGTTAACTCTAGTATCTAATACAATTGTGTTACTTGTTTGAAGAAAAATACGTTTCTCGCTCAATACACATTCTGTATTTCAGGGTTCCTTAGTCAAACAAGAAACCCTTATACTTTCGTCTATTCTATCTGTACCTATACCTCGCCTCAATTAACTCCTTCATGTTCACACCTATTGAATCGAAATAGGCAGAAATGTGGTAGTTAAAAAGAAACAAATTTTGTCTGACCAACCTACTGCTGTCCTGTACAACGTAAAAGGGGTTCACAAAAATATTCCGTATTTTAAATAAAAAAAAAAACAAAAAATATTTTTTTCCTTATTTATTGTAATCACATGTGCATTCATGCGTACTTTGTGGCTCTACGACTTTGAATGGGCCAAGGAAAAATATTTTTCTTCATTCAAGAGGGGATCTTATATTGTACATCGTGTAAATTGACGTTCGAAATGGAATTGAAATTACGCTTGCACGAATTGCACGATGAACGAACATGAATTAAAATGAAATTCTTTTGTAATGTATTTTTTTGTTAAAAAAAGCTCGAAAACGACATAACTTTATGAAGTAAATTAACATGTCATTTCTGTGATAAATTGCAAAGTTAAGATGAAAAGGCTGGCTTTACATGACGGGTTCGCATTGGACCAGATTAGTATCTAGGCTACCATGCAAAAAATACGAAGGAGTTTGAACCCTTATTTTTTTAATGTTTATTGATTGAAGGGAGTTTGTTCA
Organism: Agonopterix arenella; assembly: GCA_927399405.1. NCBI lineage: Eukaryota > Metazoa > Arthropoda > Insecta > Lepidoptera > Depressariidae > Agonopterix > Agonopterix arenella. The sequence continues at coordinate 12,238,640 of OV656712.1, read as the reverse complement.
AAGAGAACATGTCACTCCCATAATACCTATAACTATAATAACAATCGGTCTTAAAAAGAATTAACCAAAATTACTAACAGAAAAAATATTATAACAGAACAAAAGGATTACCGTCTCCGGCACCCTAATTGAACCATTCTATATATGGTCTATTCGCTTTCTCCCACGAAATAACCAAATATGAAGAAATTATCAAAACAAAATGTTATTATTCGCATATGGGAGCAATGATAGCCCCTACGGAAGAGAGCTAGCGCCTCAATCCTGAGGCCGCGGTTCGATTCCTGGCCTGTACCAGTAAGTTCTTCGGAATTTATGTACGGTTGTATTTATCATTTACTAGCTCGGCGGTGAAGGAAAACATCGTGAGGAAACCTGCATTCCCGAGGATGAAAAGAAAATACCATAAGTTCGGAGGTATGCGTAAATATGGGTGAGCTTGGGGTGAACACAAAGGACAAGCGCTGGTCTCCGTGTTACAGCGACCCTTGCTTGCAATAGCCCAACCACAAATAATATTATTCGCATAAGACCGCCTGTTTTGTACCTTTTGTATTTTTGATCGGATTTTGAGTAAACCGTTACCACACATTATATAAGGTCTAAAAAAATTAGCTGAAACTATTTTAAGGGGATGATCAAACCATCAAACTGAACAACTTTCTCTATGGGACCAATATCGAAATCACGACAAAAAACAGCTGTCCCATACAAAACTGCAAACATAACTCGACTGAAATGTATGGGACAGCAGATTTTGTTTCGCGATTTCGATATTGCTCCCATAGAGAAAGTTGTTCAGATTGATGGTCTGATCATCTCCTTAAAATAGTTTCAGCTAATTTTGTTACACCTTATAGTGTCATATACCAGGGTAAAATTGATATCATTAGAATCCATTATAAACAAAGAGTCTACCCATCAAACTGAACAACTTTTACTATGGGAGCAAACTGATCGGAGCAAAAAAAAATCTGCTGTTCAATACAAAACTGCAATACTGTACTCGACTCAAATGTATGCAACAGCTGATTTTTTTTACTCTGATCGGTTTGCTCCATAGAGATCTAGACTAGAGAGATGTTAACCAACGCGCTGAGTACGAAACCTAGTGTCGCATTACAACTAGTACCACGCGATAGAAAGTATTTTGTTAGCATGAATGTGCTCATTATCCATCGCGGTATCAGAACTCAACGTTCGTATAATCTTTAGTACTACGTAAGCATTGTAAACTATTTACACATAATATCTCGACTGGCTTTCAGCCTCATAATATATTGAATCATTACTGTCGCGAGCAATGTGTTCCGTTTTTGCGCATATTGCTGCGACACTGGCCCCGCCCCCTTTTCACATCTCCCTTTAGTTTTTGTGATCTGTGGTTTGGTCTCTTAGTATAAGTGTTTCGGTTTGATGGGTAGACTCATAGTTTAATAATACGATGCTAATGATATCAAGTTAACCATGGAGTAACCAAACCCCACACAGTAACCATGTGTCGGAGCAAGGTCGGAGCAGATACGTAACTGTCGGAACGGTCTGTTAGTGAGCCTAAATAAATAAATAAATAAATAAAATAAAATAATAATAACTGCGACTGGGTGTGGTCTGGAGTGCGATTTTTGAAACTCATTCGCTGAGCTCAGCAGTTGAAAATGTCACAATTATTATTAGCCCAGTCATTTTACGGAGTTTTGTTAGGAGAGGTGGGAAGTAATTATTAATTGGACTTTTAAACTGTAACCGGCACCATTTAGTGACAAAAAGACTTCCTATCTGTAAAAGTATTAAAAAATTTCGCTACGCAACATAGAAATCAAAATTGTGAGTCCCAGAAGGCTTTTAAATTAATAATATTAATACCAGTGCACTCATTTGAATTAGATGTAACAATATACATTATTTTTGAGCAATAAAATAGGCATCGAAATTTAAAAAATGAGGTTTTTATTAGAAAATACTAATGTATTTTTCAAAACCTTCTAAGTAGACAAAAGTATTAACACCATTTTTGAAGTACGTATCAGGTAATGCCTTAATTATATGCATAAAAAAATTACCATCAGGTTTTTTATAACGAGAAAATACCTAAATTTTAAATTTGGAACTGTTGCTGACGGGATTTTTTTTTATTTTAGTACATTTCTCAAGCTCAAATTGGCTCTTAAATACTAAACCGAAAAAAAATATCAATTACTAATTAGTCCCGGCTCAAACCGTAAAATGACTGGGCTGGGCTGACGACTTATTGTAATTTTTTTTCATAATTATGTTTTTGTGTACAATAAAGAATCTATCTATAAATCTATGACTGGGCTATCCATATAGCCCAGTCATTTTACGGTTTGAGCAAGGTTTAAGTCAAATCAGCAGTAGAAAGATGCATATCTCCATAGATATGCTACTACTGATTTGACTTTCAAAAATCGCACTCCTGAAGTGTGATTAGGAATAATATTAATACAGGCATTAATCATATTCTAATTCAATACGTCGACGTTACGCTAAAATATTTGTATGTTCTTTACATAACATAATGCGTCAAGGTGGTAATAAATGCCTAAGCATGCTTCAATACCATGCGCTTATTGAAATTCAGCGCAGGTTTCATGCTCGGGGTGAATTATAGGCGGAGGCCTAGTCGAATTGTTTACGTAAGTAGCATTGTTAATGGGGTGTCAAAATTTAAGATGTGAATAATAAACGGTAATGGGACACATAGACAATTATTGTGTTTTTAGGTCCGCCACACACCGAAACTCTGTCCAGTGTGACGGGGAGTGAGCCCGTTGCCACTTGTAATGGACAGGGGTGCGTTCGCGACCCGCGGTTGTTTTTCAACTCGCTCTAAGGTACGGAACGACCGCGCCAATTTTTAACTCGCTATGAGGTAGGTTGTTTTATAACCTCAAATTTTGACATTTAAAGTAATATCTTTTCCTTCCGGGCTTCCAGGGCTTCCATCATTTCCAAATACATTAAAATAGTTTGAAAAACAAACTTTTATTCAAAACGCGCGTAAAGTCAAGTAACCACAGATAAATAAAACGTCAGAGTGTTTTTTAACCATCGAATTTGATGGTTAAAAGTTGCGACCCGTCAGAGGTTCGGAACGGTTGAGTTGTGACAACCGAGTTGCAAAGAGCGTTTTTCACCGAGCCTCGGAACGGCGTTAGTGCGAAGAGTTGCGCTGGGGGTGCACCTGGGGCGTAGGTTCTGAACGCAGCCCAGTGGGTACAATACATGCCTCGGAATTGAAGCATGCAGGTTTCCTCACGATGTTTTCCTTCACCGAAAAAGCCAGTGGTGTTACAAATCGTACATAAATTCCGAAAAACTCATTGGTACGAGTCGGCCTGGACGGGGAACGAACCATCGCCTTCTGCACGGCAGGCAAGGTTACTCGCCACTGGACCACCACGGCTCAATGTCAACTATGATTTCTATACATGATATTTCCTATCATGTGATGAGGTCATGACGTTACGATACGATGATGATTTGTAAATTGTATTTCAATATTATGCAACTATATCAAAAGGCTACCGGTAGTTTTAACATTAGAGATAATCTGCATACAAAATGGCATGAACCATTATCACACAAGCTATTTTAAGCGAAGGCGATTTCGCAACTATACTGCAACGGCGTCGCAAGCAACTGCACCATCACGATACGGTATCGTTCCATCAACGTCTACGCTCAAAAATCACTTGTGTGATATGACTGTAAATCTTTAAAAAATGCGACATGCCAGACATCAAAAAATCACTAAATCTAGTGAAAAGGTCTCTGAAAGCGGCAACACTCCATCCGGAACCAACTCCGAATCAGGTTTATTCCGTATTGTATGTGGCGGACCTAAAACGTGAGCGAAAAATTGTTCGTCTATGGTTTTTAATGTAAAAGGTTGTTTCTGGTATTTTTAGCACCTACTAAATTGCGAAAATCAAGTTTCAGTATAATCTTAGTATATCGAGCGGGGTGATTCCGTCAGCAGGTAATTACGTCAATTGGCTATAACTCTTGTTCTATAAACTCGTATCTAGTAGGTGGAGGAAAAACGTTTTTATTTGATAAATACCTTACCTACTAGCCCTCGCTGCTAAATAAGAGCTGATAGAATAAAAGTTATAGCCATTTGACGTAATTACCCGCTAACGGATTCGCCCCTCTCGACTTTAAATATTTTTGTATAATGTCTAATTATTTACACATTTTATGCGTAAGTTACGGGGTTATTAATTTAAGCTAAAGTTAATTATTTTAACGATTTCTTACCGCGGTTTTATTGATTTTGGAGTTCCCGATACGAGAATATCGGGAACGAGAACCCGTTAAAATGATTAACTATAGTCTAATTATTTAGTAATTTAGTCTTATTTCTTTTTAGTATTTTTTTACCTTGACTTTTTCTTTGGAACAGCAGATTTTTTCCGTAATTTCTATTTTGGTTCTATAGTAAAAGTTGTTCAATTAGATGGAAAATGAGGCAAAACAAATGACAGTTTTACTTCAAATATGTACTGAGATGACAGACTAAGTGTGCTAGTTTGTATGGACCCAGTCTACTACTTGTGTGCTTCAAATTTAACGCGCATTGGGCCTATCCATTAATTTTACTTTGATCTAAGGTCTGAAACAATCCCTTAAATATAAGTTTAAGTTTACATCCTGTGTAACGTAAGTTCTTTAAAAAAAAAAAACAGAATAAAATGAGAAAATATAAGAAATCTTCTTTGAAGTCTGTGCCACAAACATGACACTTTATACAGTAAAGCTCTTAAACTTATAGCCCATTTCAAACTAAACACCAATCGATAACAATTCGCGTGCCCAACCGCCATAACATCAAATGATACTAGAATAACCACAATATACCATACTCCATCCATCATGAAACTTGCAATATGACTGCTTTGAAACAATAAACTTTAGATTGATTGTTCGCTAACATGTTTCAAGAATAAACAAGTACTCTTCTGAATATGTTTTGTATATTTCTGATGATCACTTTGGGAAATATGTTCGTAATCTACACTGGCCTGCAAAACTAAGTATCACACTTTTAAAATTGCAATAACTTTTTCAGTACTCAAAATATACTTTCGAAATAAAAAGGACTCGAAAAAGAGTTTAATTTACAAAGAATAGTTACAAAAAAAGCTGATAACATTTGCTATAAAACGTTTTTTTATTTTAAATCTCTAATTTCTATAGTTCAGAAAAAAATTTAATATTAAAAGTGTAGTACTTAGTTTTGCAGGTCAGTGTATATACCGACATAAAAGCTAGTAAGAAATATAGAAAAAATTCACAGATCTCATGTCTTCCACGACCTTCGGGTACATTGAAAAGCAATCTGCCAAATGAACTGAATTAAATATGAATGTTTTTCTGACCAAAATCGGGCGTATCTCTTATTTTTTAGCCCTTGTTGAGACGCGTCTTTTTTGACACCCCAATCATCAACATACCTAGTCTCAAAATCCGCGACATCAGGGCGATGTCGCACTTTCGCTGAAAATCGGGCCTATACCAAAACGACAAAAAACATTTTCATTGTTAAAACTGGACAATATTCGGGATTGTTAACTGAAAGAAAGAAAGAAAATACTGCAAAGTTTATCATCTGCCTTTATACGTCCCACTGTAGGGCGTAGTTTTGGAGCCTTGTAGTATGGCCCGCTTCCTTTAAGACGTTGATTGGAGTGGAGCTTTGACTATTTATTATAAGGACTAGCCTTGCGGTAGCATTTCCCCTCTACCACGGTATAAGATCAATTAATCATGTGCATTAACATTCAATTTTATACCTTATCACTAAACGAGACAGCCTATAATTGCGAAACAATAATTTCGAACTTATAACATTTGGGGTTCACACGAGACTATTTTTCATGATTTTAACGTTCAAAATTAGAATCTAAAGTTATGAGAATAAAATCCCAAGTTGCGGATTTCATGTTACCTCGCCCCCCGCAAAAAGTGGCAGAAATGTTTGTTAGTAGAATTATACGCGTAACTAGTCCCTATATAAGTAGTCAAAGGAGTGGGGGCATCAGTACCTAATCTTGCGGTCAGAGTATTTTCATGCCTGACCTGGAGGGCAACTGCTGTAAATAAATCGCACCTAAACCATGATTGGACCGCGTGCAAAGCTTAGCTTTTTACAAATTTTTTGGTATGGCGCTAATCGCGGTACAGCTCATGACAGCCGTTAGAGCCGTTTTGACAGAAGGCCTATACGAAATAAACACAGTCGAATACTAATTGGATTGCAATGTGATTAGAACTGAAATTGGATTAGGCTATTTTAAATTAGCGCAATCGCGGCCCTGTACAAAATAGGGACACCGGTATCTTCTGCACAATCCGGGACCAACTGCGTAACTTTAGAAACTCGAGATATAATCATTCATCAATCATTCATCATCTAAATAAATCGTTCATCTTATCTAAGTAATCTAATCCCACTGTGACGACTATCGGGCACAACACTTCAGATCACCGGGGTCTCTTCCAGAAGTCTTCGGCAGCATTAACAAGCTGGTGGGCTTCCTGGAGGAGTTGGGGTGGCAGGAGTAGTCATTCCCACCTAACGCAAAATAGGCGCTTAAGTCGTCGAGTTGCGGAAAATGAGCCCGCTCAACCAATACCAACCAATACTCACTGTGACGATCATCCATTCAAAGATTGACGTAACTCCTGACCAGGCGAATTTTAACTTCATTTGCAACGGGTTAAGACTCACTATACCAACCACTGTATCTCCTGCAAACCAGGATCAACAGCGGCGACCACTCACAACATTAAGTCGTGTGAGCCTGAGATGACTCTAATTTGTTTTAAGCCCCGTAAAGAAGATAGGAAAAACCAATATCCGACTTCCCTCAATGACAAACGGGAGACAGCCTGTAGCTAACTATCTAAACTAGCTATGGGAACAAGCAAAACATCATTAGCACAGGTACGAGGCACATTAACAGTGACAAATTGCGTGGACACGACGGGTGGAATACAATGGGACACACAGCTGGATTGGTTGTTGAACCACAGAGAATTTATTTTTTTCACGTTTGAGTTTGCGCTTGACCATTGCATCAATCCAGTCCTCAGGACGCAGATGGGATCGAAGATGTAGCGAGCTTACCCAGAAGGAGCCTATTCACTAGTACTTTAAAGGAATTCGGGTTGTACTCGAAAATACTGACGCAGGCAGGGCGTTCCACTCTTTGGCTGTGCGCATTACAAAAGATTCACAAAGGCGCTTAATTAAAACTGATATACCCACCTACATACTATTAAAACTGGATGACTATAATTTTGCATAAATTTGTGTCGCGTAGGCAACAGCTGATTTTTTTGTTACTCCGATCGGTTTGCTCCCATAGTGGAAGTTGTTCAGTTTGATGGGTAGACTCTTAGTTTAAAATGATGCTAATGATATCAATTTCACCCTGTATAACTGTAATCTGTTTTATGCGCCTAATAAATAAATAGAAAAGCTTCAATTTCCTTATGACGTGATCGAGCTAGCGAACTTTTGGTGGAGTTTTTCTTTTCTCCTTCACAGCCTCTCTCCTCTTCCTCGCATAGCTCTGGTGGTAGGTAAAGCCTAATCTTAATCGCATATGCTCGCACTCTGAAGAGATTTCTTTCTTCTGTAGTTACGTCGCAGGAATTATTAAATAAGAGACGAAACTTAAGTAGAAACGGGTTAACGCTCATTCCTTGGCGACAGGGGAAAAGCTTGGTGTGGGATGTGACCTGCGTGGACACCCTAGCTCCATCTCACGTCCAGGCCACTTCTGAACGCGCTGGTGCTGCTGCTGCGGGTGCTGAGGTCGACAAGTGTAGAAAGTACCGCGATCTGGCCGGCAGCTACATATTCACGCCAATAGGTTTTGAGACGCTAGGTCCTTGGGGCCCAGAGGCCAAAGCATTTCTTGCAGACCTATCCGGTCGTCTCAATGAGACCTCTGGTGACCGCAGAGCTGGCAGCTTCCTGGCACAAAGAATAAGCCTCACCATCCAGAGGGGGAATGCTGCTAGCCTGTTGGGCACCATGTCTTGCGGCGACGCTCTATAGTGTTTGTATTATTTGTAGGCTTTTATGTTTTGAGATAAGATGTTGTTTATATAATTTAGTCTAGTTATATTTTAGTTTTAGGATATTTTAGTTTAATCAGTTGTTGTTCTTTATTTCGTTAGTAACTTAAATATTATCTTACATACTTTAATTAAATAAGTAGAAACAAAATGGTGTAATAACTAAAATTGCCCTTTTAAGGTAGCTAATTACCCCCAATTATGGGTGTCCGGGTTTGAATCCGCACGGACAACATGCCATGTACCAATGAGTTTTTCTAACTTATGTACGTAATACCGACTGCTCTCAAACGGTGAAGGAAAACATCGTGAGGAAACCTGCATACACTGAAGAAGAAATTCTGATATGTATGTGAAGTCTACCAATCCGCATTGGGCACGGGTGGTGGACTAATGCCCATACACCCTCCCTGAGGGTAGGCCTGTGCCCTGCAGTGAGACGTTTACAGGCTGATGATGATGATGATGAACCGGTGAACAGAGTAAGTTAAATATAAGCTAGGTAGGTTGAACAATAATCGAGGTACCTACGAACGCCTGTTAAGTTCATACCACACAATTATTGCTAAATATATAAATCTAAAGGCGCTACACACTCTTTAATTTTCTAAAAAGTTTATCATTTTAGAAGCCCGTATGTATTCCTTCGGATCCGAAGTTGCAAAGTAAATATTTTTTGGATCCTCATTAACAGTTTTTCCTCCATAATGTGGATCTTCCAAGCGGCTAATCGTTTTGCGGCTCGTAATCTTTGTTTGCTAATAATTACTTCGGAATTTCTTTTTGCGAATATCTTTTATTTCTTTTTTATTTAATTGGGACGTCTTCAAAGAAAGGCGCGCCGAGTTTCATTTTCAACTAATCAAAATCAGGAGAGTTTATAATTTCGCGAGCAAAAGTTTTTGCCAGAACTTATCTAATTGTGTGTAAAATGAAAGGAAATCGTTACATTTATAATCAATTTTAAAAATAATAGAAAAACCATCAGAGCGACATGGCTTCAGACCAAGTTCTTTAATAAAGTTTTTTTTTTAAATCTCTAGAGGATTTTCCCTCTAGCGCGCTCCATACAAACGAAGTTTGATTATATTTTGGACTAGCGTTAACCCGCGACTTTGTCCGCACAAATTATATACCAGATTTTAAGTCAGATCATACGCTAAAAGTTTCATTAAAATCGGTTCTGTAGTTTATGCATGATGCTCGATCAAACAAACAAACAAAGAGACAAACAAAAAATCCAAAAATTTGTGATATGGAATCAGGGATACCTAAAAACCATATCGTAACTTTTTTTTTCGTTAATATCATCAAAGTACAGAGATACTTCCTGTTACAGTTTTATAATAGTTTAGATATAAGAAGATGTCAACCGACTAAAGTCAATGAAATTTTTTAAACACGATCTAAAAGTAAATTTTTGTGCCTGTGGTTTTTAAAATTTTCGTTAAAATCTATAGTTTCAAAGTTGCAGCAGCTCAAAGATTTTCATACAAATCTTAAATTAATCCTAGCATTGAAACTGTATAATTGAAATAGGACAAACCACAGAAACAGAGTTTAGTGTCGTCTTAAATCTTCATTACCATCCATTCATCCATCCATCCATTTAACCCATGATCATATCAGCCGATGGACGTCCACTGCTGGACATAGGCCTCCCCCAAGGATCGCCATAACGACCGGTCCTGCGCTGCCCTCATCCAACGGGTTCCCACCGCCTTCACCAGGTCGTCGGTTCACCGTGTATCCACCAGCGCTTTCCGGTACGCGGTTGCCACTCGAGAACTCTTCGACCATCGGTTTTGCGAGCAATGTGCCACGCCCATTGCTACTTTAGCATAGCAATTCTTTGAGCTATGTCAGCTACTCTGGTTCTTCTGCGGATCTCTTCATTCATTCCATGGACTGCCTCAACTCCACACAAAATAAAAAATTAATTGTTCCTCGCGTAGATCTACCGAAACGTACGTAGATCTACGCGTAAAAAGGTCAAAGTTCATATTAATGACCAAATATTTTTGTTACGCCCTGTTTAACGTGGGGGTCGGTGGGAGTTATTATTGGACACTAGACTGGAACAGATAACGGCAATACATCACGCACGGTCACTCGACTACTTTAATTAAATATAGTCTAGTAAAAATACGATATGCTGGTATGGCGGATGAAAATTATTTATAACAGCAGTTTTTTAAACTACTTATACAGGGTGAAACTGATAGTTAAAAGTATAAGTTTAAAAGGGTGCTAATGATATCAATTTCATCCTGTAAATTACAATTATAATTAAAGTTATCGTTCAGAGATAAAATCAAACAAAAAATTATCTTATTAAATTATGGAAATAAATAAATAAAGTTTAAAAACAATCATTAGGAATAAAGGTCCTATGCTATTTGTTAAATTAATTTCGAATCTTTTTTATTAGACGTAATCCAAAGAAAAAACTCCACGCGACGTTTTTTTTTAACTAAGTATTATTTACGAATTATTATCATATAATACATACATACATACATAAAATCACGACGGTAATCCTTTTCAGGGTGGTCAGAAACATTGCTATAACTACCAACTTTCTTTTTATTCATATAATACTTACTCAATTTTAGTACGTACACGTTGAACACAGTGCATATAAAATCATAACCTAAAACAAACAATGGAAATAAAAAAGAATGAAAACTGACACTATAAATAGAAAGCATCCATTTTAGTACTGAAAAAATAAATATAATGTCTAACAAAATTAGGTAAAACAATTTTAAGGGGGTGATCGGACCATCAAACTGAACAACTTTCTTTATGGGACCAATATCGAAATCGCGAAATAAAAATTAGCTGTTCCATACAAACGTACTCGACCTAAATATATGATTTTAGTGCGGGTTCAAGTCCCGCCCGAGACAAATTTTTCAATCTTTAATTTGATTTAATTTAATTTGGACTAAATCTATTTTTAAAACTAGCCTTATCTCGAGTATAACACTATCTTAAATTTTGTCGACTGATTTCAATTTCACCCTGTATATAAAATTTAGTTGGATCCGTTAGTAAAGTATCTTTAAAATCATTTGTAAAATGTTTAAAAGATCTAGAACAAAAAATTGCTTTTTATAAATAATTTCCTTCCAGCATATGCGAGAGGCGAAGGGAGAGAGCCCATCGCCACTTGTAATGGATAGTAGGACATGCGCATAATTTCCTTTCAACCCGTATTTTTACTGGACTAATACTATTTTGGGACGCAATCACAATATGCGTGCTTGATTTTTCGAGGACAGTACATACTGCTGTATTTTCATTTGGGACCCATTTTGCGTGCGACACGCATTAATAAAAACCCCGTCAAGAGCATTTTAGCCGTGGTACGATACAGTAGTCTATGTAAGGATTGGTATATCTGGTATACAGGGTGTAAAATTCAATGCGTAATATTAAGAGGCTATGTGAAAAAAATAGGATTCTGTAGGAGTATGATTAGCGGATATGTGTAAATTGAACATATAATTGAAGTTTTGATTAGTGCCAAAACACGATTAAGACACATTTTCTCAATAGAAAAACAAGCCAAAGTAGCCTCCGATAAACGCTTGGAACTGCTAAACGGTGAATAATAGAAACACGAGACTTGATTTAAAAGAAAGAGATTGATATTTTATAAAGTTTGATTAGAGAAGTATTGAACCTACATAAATAGTACAATCACAATTAAATAAAATTTGTTTTACGCTTGCGTCGTTTCAGGCGCGCGCGCCGCCCCATCTCTTACTCTCGAATCAGGCAGTAATATAAGCTATCACACGCCCATTTCGCTTAAATTATTTTTGGACATAGGCCCTTTTGCTTCGGAACACCAAACTGAACAAGATTCAGTAGCCCAGTCATTTTACTGAGTTTTGTGAGGAGGGGTGGGAAGAAATTAAGAATGGTACTTTTAAACTGTATTATTTCGTTGTAAGGGCTTGGACAATTAACCAATAGCTACTGCGACCTGAATAGATGTACCTATTGTACCTATTGTAGATGTTAAGTTAGTTTTAAACTGTAACCGGTACCATTTAGTGACAAAAAGACAATCTGAAAACACAGCCTGATAATCAATTTCACCAAAGTCGGATAAGTCTTATTCTAAGGATAAACCCTTAACTTATACTCAAATAATCAAATTTTCATTTCACCAACAAGAATAACAAAGATATACTTACGAGTATAGTCTTTATACCACCAATTTCGACGGTATAAATAAAAATGGCGCCGAACAATGCTAATGGTTTCATAAGAGGGGGAAGAGAGTCGCGTGGCTAGAGGTCTCTCGAGTAGACGTCTTTCGTTCGGCTCGCGATTTAGATAGCCACGCGGCTCCGCCATTTTTTGGCGGTTTCGGGTGTGTGTTTTTGTTTAAAAACAGGGCTTTGAGATCGCCATATCAATTACCGTACAATGAACGTTAACTTGAATTATAATAATATCTTCAACACTTGATACTGGCGAAATCTTTAAGGAAACGCCATTTAATCAAAATAGAATAGAATAGAATAGAATAGAATAAGAGGAGGAACAACTTTGTCCGTTAGTACAACATCAAAATCGCGAAAATATAAAAAAACATCTGGCACGTTTGGGTCAAGTAGGATAGCAGTTTTGTTTGGAACAGCTGTTTTTTACTACTCTCTATCCTAGGTCTGCCTATACCAATATTACTATCCATGTTTTCCTAAAAATTAAGACGCTTAAGGTGGTTGCAGAGGGGTCAATTTTATACAAAACTTTGACGCACTATACGCGTAGACGGTATTAATATAAGTAACTTTGTATACATGGAAAAATAGTTTAGAAAATTTAGATGTCGCATAAATTACATTTCCAATTTATAATATAATTACGAAGATATATAAAGCTTTGAAATTTTTCTTACAAAATTTTAAAAGCTTTATATCTCCTTAATTATATTATAAACTAGCGTTAACCCGCGACTTCGTCTGCACAATTACATACCAGATTTTAAGTCAGATCCTAAGCTATCAAACAAAAAAAGTTTTATCAAAATCGGTTCAGTAGTTTTTGCGTAATGCTCGTTCAAACAAAAAAACCACACAAACAAACAGACAGACAAAAAATTCAAAAGTTGGTGATATGGAATCAGGGACACCTAAAAATCATATCGTTACTTTTTTTTGTTATTTTCTTCAGTGTACAGACACATTAAAACAGTTTTACAATAGTATAGATTGTAAAGATTGTAAATGTTATTTGTGATGCGGCAACTACATTTTCTAAACAATTTTTCTATATATATAAATATATAAATACTATTATAAAACTGTAACAGGAAGCTTGTCTGTACATAGAAGATATTAACAAAAAAAAAGTTACGACATGGTTTTTAGGTGTCCCTGATTCCATTTCCCCAATTTTTGGATTTTTTGTCTGTCTGTTTGTTTGTGTGTTTGTTTGTTTGTTTGTTTGAACGAGTATCACGCAAAAACTACTGAACCGATTTTGATGAAACTTTTTTGTTTGATAGCTTATGATCTGACTTAAAATCTGGTATATAATTTGTGCAGACTAAGTCGCGGGTTAACGCTCGTATAAAATATTACTTTTATTAATTCCGTCTACGCGTATTGTGCGTCAAACTTTTGTATGGACTGAACCCACCTTAATCTTTTCCGTTTCATAAAATTTCAATAGGTACCTAATACCGATTTATTTATTTTTTTGATAACATCAAGCTGACTGGGCATTTTTTTTAATTATAAACCCTATTACGTGTTATGATCATTGATAGCAATGAGGGATTTTCCGTTAGCCATTAAAAAAGAAAAAGTAGTTCCTATTGGCTCGATAGATGGCGTTGACGAGACAGGGGTGAGCGACCTTGCAGATGGTAAAATACAAATAAAAAATTCAAAAATCCAAAATTTTTTATTCAAAATAATATCACATAGATAGCTTTTTGACGTCATTTTTTGACTCTACCACCGCGTCGGAAGGTGTTCCGTTGAGAGAAGATGCGGTCAGAAACTCTACAACACACATCTTTTAAACAAAACAAAATATACAAAGTACAATTAAAATACAATATTGCATTACATAGAGTAACATTGTCAAGACCAGACATTTTGGTCATTCAAATAGTCATCGAGTTTATAGTAGCCGTTTTTACAGAGGACTTGTTTAACATGGGACTTAAACTTTTTGTCTGGCAAGTTTAGAATATCCTCTGGTATCTTATTATAATAGCGTATACAGTGCCCCATGAAAGATGTGTTTACCTTACTGAGTCGAAAATGTGGGAATACTAATTTATTTTTATTTCTTGTATTGTAATTATGAACGTCACTGTTTTTGGGAAAGAGGTAAATTTTTTCCGAACGTATAAAATATTTTCGTAAATATATTGACTGTAGAAAGTCAAGATACTGATATCTTTAAAAAGATCTCGTAGTGAATCTCGACAACGCAGATTATAAATGGCTCGAATTGATCTCGAAAGGATAAAGATCGCCTCAACATCTGCAGCACGGCCCCACAGCAAAATACCATAAGACATGATACTATGGAAGTAGCTGAAGTATACAAGTCTTGCAGTAGCTATATCAGTTAGCTGTCTAATTTTTCGAACTGCATAAGCTGCCGAGCTCAGCCTACCCGCTAGGGTTTCTATTTGTGGACCCCATTGCAGCTTCGAGTCAATCTTTATCCCTAAAAATACAGTATTATTTGTGAAATGCAATATATCATTATCTAAAGTTATTTGATTTTCATTATTTATAACGTTTGGTAAAGTGAATTTAATAAATTTAGTTTTCTTTGCATTTAATGCAAGATTATTAACACTGATCCAATTCAGAACTTGTCGAAAAATTTCATTTACATTCTCATTAATATCATCAACATCTTGTGCCTTTCTACTGGTTTTGAAAATAAGGAAGTATCATCAGCAAATAAAACTATATTCGACAAGTAATAAAATAGTACGAATTTGTGTTTTTTAGTAAACAGTAAAATATGAACATATATTTCATCAACGGATGCGTCTGACTCAGTGACATGAATTTTTGTTGACTTTTTAGCCTAAAATTTTTTTCTTGGGACTCCTCTCTTGTCAATGCCATCTATCGCCGGTTTATTGAACTACGTTTGACTAGTTGTCAGAAAACTCCTCATTGGATCCTAACTTTGCTGTGCGTAATTCTCAAAATCATGGTTTAAAAATTTGTGATTGTTGTCATTGTTCTAAACCAATAGTGACTCCTATTGGTTAATAATAATGACATCATTATCATCATCCTATCTACAGGGTGAATTGGGGAGTTGACTGCATCAAATATATTTTAGTTTTATCTTCTCAGTAAAAAATACGTTTGAAAATAATGCAAAATTTACATTTTCAGTAATTTTGTAGCTTGAATACTATTTTTAATAAAAGGATAAGCTATAAAAAGTATCGAAACGACGACGAAAAACAGTGACGTCACTATTCATGATTTAGTACAACTTTTCATACAAAGCTCGTGTTTTGACGTTTGATAAAGAGTTGCTGATTTGACTAGTTGGAAACTCGCGGATTTGCATATGCATGCATGCATATGCTTACGACTATATTCCCCGAGGGGGCAGTCAGAGATATTCTGTAACCTCAGAACATCCACGTTTCACTAGTACCGAAACTAGCGGATTTGAGGTAATTATAATTAGCATCCTTTTAAATTAAGAATCTACCCATCAAATAAACAACTTTTTCTATAGGAGCAAATAAACGAAATCGCAAAAAAGGTGGCATCCACGGGACGCCCGGCAGAAGTAAAACTTCCGCACTTGTCCAATTTTAATTTCTATCTTCCGTCACACGAAAAGGTTGCAGATCCGAATTTCAATGCCCTCATAAAAAGTTGCACTTCAAAAATAATCTGCTATTCCATACTAAACTACAATGCCTACTCATCTCAAATTTATGAAACAGTTGAAAGGATACTAATGACTTCAAATTCACCCCGTATAAATAACGTCTACATATCATGAAAATACACTGACCAATTCAACACGAAATTCATTTGGCTGTCTCAGCAACACAAACTGCGCGTTTGCTAACTTTGTGCGGTTTTCCCCAGTTGTTTAGGACTTTACAGGCTGAATCTCCTGATTGTCTGAAAAGAATGATGATTCCGTGCTTCGGATTGTATGTTAAGCCGTTGGTCTCGGCTACTATCTCTGGTGGTAGTAGTCTTTACATAAAAACCACGTCAAGAGGCCGTAAGGTGGTTTGAAAAAACTGTGACACCAGGGCTTGCTGCCCACACGATGAGGAGCAGCAATTCAAAGTGAGACTTGGCCTCCAAAACGAGAGAATGCCACTTTTTCCGGATCCTGCGTATCCTCTCACCAATAGGTGGCTAGAACGATCACGTAGGTCAGTCTCCACTACGAAATTCCAGACATACCTGGGGCTATCCACTGTATATGATGCCGACCCTCATTAATTCTTTAAGTGGACACCACGCGTGCCCAATAGGTAATGGTAAACTTCACATACGCATAAGAATTTCTTCTTCAGCGTATACAGGTTTCCTTACAATGATGTTTTCCTTTATAAATACAAAAATACGTTTATTTTTAAATGCATAATGTTATCAATAACATTTTCGGGGATTCCTTTTAAATATCTAAAAGACATTTGTTCCAGAAGGCTCCGCTCTTCCATATCTATGAGTTAAACATTAAAAATAAACTAATATTTAAAAAAGTTTAACAAAAGTTTTGAAATAGTTTTCTTATCTAATAAATAGAGTTTAAATTCTAACCAAGAGGTAGGTTAGATTATGTTATAGAGAAAGTGTACCAAACCTAAAATTAAAGTTGTTTACTTAATAGGAAAATGCATGCTGCGCAGGGTACGGGGCAGCACCAACACCCTCCTCGAGCCCATTGCAGAGCGGTTCCAATGTCCCATCATTTGGCATTGGAATAGCCTGCATAGGGGCTCTAGGCCCCCTTTTGTTAATGTTAAATAAGTGTTAAAAAATGTCGTCACTAACATAGTTTTAAGTCATTGTTACTAACACTATGGATCTATGATCTGCAATAAAATAAATGAATATAAATATGAATTTGAAGTAGAAGTGTGTTAGACAAACTGAGTAAAAGCTTATACATACATGTAACTTAGGTATTCACAAATATTAATGAAATAGATTGGTTAGTAAATGTAATACTAAAATGTTGGTTTACTTATAAAAGAGTACCGTGACTGATTGACTGACAGATGGACAACGCACAGCCTAAACCTAGATTACCTATATTCCTATACCTAGATTCTACGGAGGAAGTAGGGTTGCCAGGCGGAGGACAATCGCCTTTTGGTGGCTTTTTCCGATCCAGTTTGCATAGAATATGCTGCCATCTAGTAAATACTCCGCAGAATTTGACGCCCCGGTAGCACAGTCTGTAGTGAACCTGCCTGTTGTGCCGAGAGTCGCGGGTTCGAATCCCGTAAGGGACAAATATTTATATGATGAATATGAATATTTGTACCCGAGTCATGGATGTTTGTATCTATATATGTATTCTATATCGTTGTCTAGTCATCATAATACAAGTCCAGGTACTTTAAATGTGACTAGATAATTTGTGTGACAATGTCCAAGATATTTATAAAAAAAAAAATTATGAAAAAAAAAAGATTTTATTGTCTATGTCAATGTCAAATTGACAAATTAGCAAACTATTTTTTTTTAATTTATTTATCAAATACATAAACAAACATCTTAAGAACTAAAAGCATTGATAAACCTGATATTATCTAAACTATTATAAAACTGTAACAGGAAGTTTGTCTGTACATTGAAGATAGGTGTCCCTGATTCCATTTCACCAATTTTTTGGATTTTTCGTCTGTCTGTTTGTTTGTTTGGGTGTTTGTTTGTTTGAACGAGTATCACGCAAAAACTACTGAACCGATTTTGATGAAACTTTTTTTGTTTGATAGCTTATGATCTGACTTAAAATCTGGTATATAATTTGTGCGGAAGAAGTCGCGGGTTAACGCTCGTGGCTATATAAATGGCTACCTATCTTGCGTAATGTGCGTGTTGTATGTAGTTTTAGTTCAATTTTGTGCCGATTTAAATTAAATTAAATTAAAAAGTATTTATTGATGTTCTGGAGTTTTTGTTATTCTCTAACCAATGTTCAGATTACAGGAATAGTAGGGATACTGGAATTTCACTCGATCTGTGCGAGATTGAACGAAAATGAATGAATGAATGAAATATACTTTATTTACACCAAAAGAAAATACAATGCACAATAGGAAACATAAACTGAATATGGTACAAATAAGGCGGTCTTATCGCTAAAAAGCGATTTCTTCCAGACAACCTTAGGGTAGAGGAAATATAACAAAGAACGGGTCGGTGTTATAAAAAACAAAATTATAGGTGAAAAGGAAGTGAATACAACAAATACAAAAATACATACATATTACATACAATTAAAGGTACATAGATAAATAACATATAAATAATAATATATATCATACATGCTACAACAAAACATAAACATACCTACACGTACCGGATTAATTTAGATAGAAAAATAGAAGGGGGAAAGGAAAAATCAGGAACAGAGGTCCAGGAAGTGTGCTTTGACTTTCGATTTAAAAACATCCACAGAAGGAGAATGTCTGATCGACTCTGGCAACAAGTTCCAAAGTCGAGCAGCTTGGACTGTAAAGGAATGGGTGTAGAAGTCGGAAGAGTGGGATGGGATATTGAGAGAGAGATTCTTAGAGGAACGTAAGGGACGACCAGTAGTAAGGGAGCTAAAGATGAAGCGTTCTTTAAGGTAGTGGGGAGTCAATGGATTAAATAGGATAGAGTAGAGGAGGGACAGGACATGGGTGTCTCTTTGAAAACTAGCATTCAAAACCATAATATCTATCGGTATGAGTAGACTTAAGTAGGTATGTATAGTATAGCTTGAATTATTGTCGATAAAACATAGATGGCGCTCTAGCTAGCTTTCAATTTGACATAAGGTGGATACATAATGTTGCTACGAGTGGGTTCTCTTTTCTAATCTAAACTATTAACACGAACGAAAAGTTACGATATGGTTTTTAGGTATCTCTGATTCCATATACTTAACCAATTTTTGGATTTTTTGTTTGTCTGTTTGTTTGTTTGAACGAGCATCACGCAAAAACTACTGAACCTATTTTGATGAAACTTTTTGTTTGATAGCTTATTATCTGACTTAAAATCTGGTATATAATTTGTGCGGACAAAGTCGCGGGTTAACGATCGTATACTTATATTACTCTTTGAGGGGTCCACAAAGAAATGATTTTTAAATATTCTAATTTCATGCGAACGAAGTCGAGAGCAGAAGCTAGTTATATTATAGATTCTCCATCCAAGCTAAAACATTTTGCGAGAACACTTTTGAAAGTCAATTTACACTCTCGCAAATAAGATCGTGCTTTTACTGAAAACAGTGCAAGTAGTTGGATTTCTTCCAAGGGTACACAACCTCAACAAAGCTTTGATTCAATCTTCTGCTGTGAGACAACAACAATTATATTTCCGAGATTGAACTTTTACTTGACCGACTTGGCTGTGTTTAGACGCAGGCCCCGCTACTAGTCTAGGAAAAATACGGTTTGAGATTACATTAAATACACTTTAGTAAATTGTGTTTGAACTAATATTACTATTAGTTTAATAACACTTTTGTCGAGATTTGGTGGTTATACAGCCTGAGAAATACCTTAAAATCTATATAACTGTACAAAGGGCAAGCTTTTTTCTAAAGATATTTCTTCCAGCATACTATCGAAACAGACAGTTAAATAACCCCTTACAAATTTATTGTGTACAAACAAACAGTAAACAATTAAGTTTTGAGGTTATAATTTTTGAATACTTACAAAATATTAAATAACTACTCAAATTTACGATATTAACCGGGGATATTATTATTGTTATAAGTAAAACGTATTGAATGAAGCCATCCTGTTCAAAATCTGTTACTCTATGTAATGCAATATTGTATTTTAATTGTACTTTGTATATTTTGTTTTGTTTAAAAGATGTGTGTTGTAGAGTTTCTGGCCGCATCTTCTCTCAACGGAACACCTTCCGACGCGGTGGTAGACTCAAAAAATGACGTCAAAAAGCTATCTATGTGATATTATTTTGAATAAAAAATTTTTGAACTTTGAATTTTTTGAATTTTTTGAATCACCAGTTTTCCATTTTTTGTTCATACATAAATTTGATGTTTTGTAAATGTCTTAATTATTCCATAATACATAATAAAAAATCGGGGATTATTTGAGAATTTATGTTTTTCAGGTATGTATTTAGTAATATTTTAAACTATAACCTAAAGTTCAATTAATGCAATCCACTTCATACAAAAATCCGTAGATTTCCCAGACTATACTAGTTTTCTATACTTTGAATAACATTATTCTCTTCAGAGATAAGCTCGCCCTTTGTACATGTTTTCTCTATTTTGTGTATTATTATGTCCGTGTGTACAATAAAGTGTTATAATAATAATTATTATTTGATTGATTTACGATGTGACATAATCATCTGATGATAATTAGCTTATCTTGTTTTCTCGTTGGAACTGTTTCTTGTTATCTTTGTGACTGGCTTTCGGAGGATTACCTTTTCATTACAATTAACTAAACTAGTAAACAAATTTATAAAATTACTGGCGTTAACCCGCGACTTTGTCCGCACAAATTATATTATACCAGATTTTAAGTCAGATCATAAGCTATCAAAAAAAAAAGTTTCATCAAAATCGGTTCAGTAGTTTTTGCGTGATGCTCGTTTAAACAAACAAACAAACACACAAACACACAAACAAACAGACAGACAAAAAATCCAAAAGTTGGTGATATCTGATACGGAATCAGGGACGCTTAAAATTACATCGTAACTTTTTTTTTGTTAATATCTTCAATGTACAGACACACTTCTGTTACAGTTTTATAATAGTTTAAACTAAACTTAATTATAATATAGGGTACTCAAGGTCTGTAAGTCTATCTTAACAAGAGAACAAATGTTAAATTTTAGTAGTAGATTTAAATCTTTGCAAGCGTATGCGATTCGGATGACAATACGAAAATATGGTATCGTCGAGCTGATTTGAAGATGGAGACAGGAGGTAGATAATAATAATAAAATAAATAAAAATAAAAAATGTTTATTTCACTCACTTAGCCTTACATACATTTTATTATGCTCAAAATGTTAGGTATTTTAGAAGAATGCTGTGACACTACTTACGGGAACTCTGACTCTCAAACAAAGAAAATCTGATCTTTAAGAGTCAGCGCTCTTCAAATTTTATAGATAAATAGTTAGTGGTAGGAACTAAAAGTTGTGTGTTACATGACAACAGTGAGTGGCAAAACATGAAAAATTAAAAACAAATGAAAAGTTAAAGAAAAAAAAAAAGAAAAATTGTGCGTGTGTGTGTGTGTATGTGAGCGATAACATTTATGAGTGTGCATATCAGAGATATGGGTGATATGAGAGATGGGTGCGTGAATGTGTATCCTACCTAGACCTACGATGCTAGACCTTTTGGGTCAACCATTAGGGGACTTATTTTTATCCGTGCGTGTGTGTGTGTGTGTGTGTGTGTGTGTGTGTGTGTGTGTGTGTGTGTGTGTGTGTGTGTGTGTGTGTGTGTGTGTGTGTGTGTGTGTGTGTAAGATAATTATGTGCATTTTATATTTTGATTTAGGGGGACCCGGGCCTGCTCTGCGCAAACGAAGATTGACGAGCGGAATTATTTTCCTGGTCGTACTGTACCGGCGCTAATGTAGCAACTACATACAGTACGGATACTCTGCACTTCCTACCAAGAGAGTGTGAGGTAAAAATTGGCGCGAGGTCCGGGCCTGTCCTTCCACCAATTTTTATCTCACCCTCTCTTGCTAGGAAGTGCAGCAGGAAATATAGGCAATGATGTATTCCTGTCTCATTCTCTCTCACTCAAGTAAGTAATTAATCTTTATTTGCTCTTGATTAGGGTACAGTATTACAGATGATAGGTACAAACATTGTGGCTCTCCTAGATCAGCCTGCAAATATTAGTATCACTGGAAGCAATGATCGAATTGATGAATGATTAATTTACAAATTCATATTAGGGTATTGATTAGGGTAAAATTATTGTTCTATTATGTAAATAGCCTAATATTTACATAATAGAACAATAATTTTACATATAAATTTTTCATATTACTTTGTCATCCTTAGTTAAAAATTCTTTTACAGAATAAAACGTATTTTTTAAGAGTCAGGTGCATAAGGCGGTCTTAAATGTATAAAATGTCAAATTTTTTACACAATTATCTGGTAGTTTGTTATAAATAGTTTTGCACATGCTGTTACAGTTTTTTTGAATGAATGGCCCTTCGTTGAGGACTATGTCATTTGGATATCTTGTATTTGCATGAAAATCTTTACCGAGTTAAAAAAACTTGTTCTGGTGTTGCTTTACAAATTTTGCCAGTTTCGAAAATGTATAAGCATGGAAGAGGCAGTATTTTTAATGATCTAAAGACGAATGTAAACAAGGCATGCAGACCTCGCATGAAACATCTGAAGCTACACTACATATGGCCCGTATATATTTTTTTGTGCAATAAATGCCTTGTTTACATTCGTCCTTAGATACGGACTTATAATGTGGGGCAATACCCACATTATAAGTCCGTATCTAAGGACAGAGCCTATATAGGCGTGGTAAGCCGCAATTGCTGTGCTTCTTGAAGCTACCCTTGTCAATTTATAAAGTGCAAAGACATGCACATCCATGCAGATGCTCAGCATCACACATGCTTACTTCTTCTTATCAGTTTTTCCCTTGTTTTTCTCATTTGTATGAAATTACAGTCAAGTGTCTTGTGTAGCCAGACCACAAAGAAATGACACGCGCCCCTAGGAGCCAGACTCACCTTTACCTTTTTCAGGATGACTGTCAAGTAGAATCAGTTGGCTACATAGATATATTATGTTGGCTAGTTTGTCTCCTCCAAAAACACTGTTTAATAAACTAGTCACATTGAGCGGTCAATTCTAAGCCAGCTTATTTATTTTCTTTGATTGTTTTTGCCCCACAAGAGGGCGGACATCTGACTGCCTGTCAAATTAGGCCAGCTTGACAGCAACTGGTTTACCTTGATACAATTCACTCCAAGCCGACTTACTCAAGTATTATAACTAGTTTCAAGCAAGGACACGTAGAGAACTTCGGTCGGTAGTGCGATTTGGAACTTCTTCAATATTTCCCAAAGCATTTACGGTTGTCTGTAACTTGCTCGATAAAACTTATTGCCTGACAAGCGATTAGCACCTAATTGGTAGTTGCGAAATTGTTTGCAAAACTTCCTCTGGCTTTTCGATTGAAAATGTTGTCGGTCCAACTAATAGGTGCAGTCTTACTAAGGCTTATGCAAGACGTAGCTCTTGTTTTAAACAGCGGCCATTTTATGGACCTGCAGTAAAAAGTTATAGGCTGCAGGATTCCACTGCTGGGCAAAGGACGCCTCTCGTAAATAATGATGAGCGATTTCGAAAGCGAAAGGCTAAGCCCTCTATCATCAGTCATTCATTACTATAAGCACTTCATTTCTGGTTTCCCATACTCCTTGGGCCCAGTACGGCTCGCATGGGCGGATCCAGTGCTAATTGTTTTTTGCGGTTGGAGCCCAGGTCAACTTGCTGCCAAAGCCAAAAGGCAAAAACGGTGTATTTATTTTACCATAGAGAAATTTCAAACTCCTCTTTAAGTATCTTACCTACTCGAGTACTGTACAGTAGTAGGTATCAGGTTTATAAGTCTTACCGATGTACCTGCACAGTGGACAAATTTTAATAGCGCGCGAAATTATATTGATCAATCAGGATGTGCCACCTTCAATCCGTTTACGCTATTAGCTTATTTGTTTTCGCGCCCTTTTCGCTGCTATCCCACTTTGCACCCTTTGATTACTAAATGACTTCGGGTTTTGTCGGAGACTCGGTCCTGCTCTGCGCAAACGAAGTTTGACGAACGGAATTATTTTCCTGGTCGTACTGTACCTAATTATAAACCCAAATCGTAGGTAGGACATCCAAGTAGGTTTTACCAAAGGTCGTTGTTAGAATAGAACATAAACAAACCCTGAAAACCTTTATAAATAAAACGGAAACAGTCTGCTTCCCACTCATCCCAATTCTATCCCGAAATATGAACCTAACTTGATTTTAATGGGTAATTTCTGGGAGGGTCCTCTCTCCCTATCTCAACGTTACATAACCGTCTGGCGACAGATTACTAGTAACAGATAAATGAAGAGTCGCGTTGTAGGTCTGCTATTGGGTAGCCGCGTCGCGTGCCTGCCGTCGGTTGCCCCCTCCCCGGCCTACAACGAAGCTCCAGTGGTGGCTGAAGATTAGTGTTCTTTTCGAAAAACAACCCCTTGATGTCACCAAAATACCTATAACCGTACAACGTAAAGCACTTTTGCTACATAAACTAGACATTGGCAAAATCATCAATACCAAGATGGACGCCATAATTTGAAAAAATACAAAAATAGATAAATGAAGCTTGAGTTAGCGTTATTATTGCTTCATACAGCGTGGGACGTATGCGACGTTGCCGTCTGGCGCGCTTGGGAGAAACCAAGAAAGCGCATAGATTCATCATTCAGCCTATAAACGTCCCCACTGCAGGGCACAGGCCACAGATACAGGCCTACCCTCAGGGAGGGTGTATGGTCATTAGGGGTATTTTAGGGGCTTCTTCTTCTTATCATGTGGGCAGAGTCCTGGTGTCTCAGACCGCCTTACGGCCTCTGACGTGGTTTTTATGTAACGACTACTAACCACCAGAGATAGTAGCCGGGACCAACGGCTTAACGTGCCATCCGAAGCACGGAATCATTTTTCTTTTTCAGACAATCAGGGGCTCTAGGCCCCCTTTTGTTAATATTGAATAAGTGTAAAATTGTTTGTCACTAACATAGTTTTAAGTCATTGTAACTATAACAACTATGGATCTATGACGTAATAAATAAATGTATAAATCATACAAAGGCAGGATACAAAACACAGCTAGTCTATCAATAACAAAGTGATAGTCGAATTAATCGTCGATTAATCGAGTAATAGTTGAGTAAGCTTCTTAGATAAAACAAAAATAGGAACATGCAGCACTCACCGCGGCGTGTTTATTTAGGCCCTAGCAGATGTGGGAAAATTTGCCCGCGGGCACGTCGCGGTCACTCCGTCTCAGTAGTGTGTTTTTTTCCTTAGATTTTCATCATACAGACAACGTACCCTGAGTGTCTGCTGGCAAAAATTACCTTCGTCTGCGTAGACCCTTACAGAACAGTCCTCGTAATCCTGCGTTTATTATTTAGTTAAATCATAATTATTAATCTATACATAATAAATATAACATAATTACTCTCACCAAGCTGGCAAAAGGCGCGTGTATCAACGTCATTCATCACTAGCACTTCATTTCTCATATCCTTAAAGTGAACTTTGCCGCACCGCCTGTGCAATCAGCAAATGTCATGACTGAAAGTGGCGATACGGGCGTAATTTTATGTTTCTCTTACGAAACGTAACTCACAAGTTCAGAAGTGGGACAGAGCGCGGTTATATGGACCTGCGATTAATAGCTTGCACTCTGATACGCCTCAAAGGGCCAAGTAGCGTTCAAAATGTGGCCTACAATCAAAAGAACCTCTCATCTTGACAGGCGCCTTGGCCAAATCAAAAATACCACAGAACATTATAAGAGGGGTTAAAAGTACAAAGTAGGCGTGGAACGTGTCGCCACAGGTTATGCAATGATTTGCATAACACCATAAGGCGCGCGGCGTGGTGCGAGCGAGAGGGCATGAGAATTGTAGCAGTGTGAGCGGGAAGACAAGTGGCGACAGCCGTCTCTGAAGCGAAAGTGCTACTTTGCATATCTAACCCCTCTTATAATGTTCTGTGAAAAATACATTTGCCGCTGACGACCTACTACTTGGGTGCGCAAGACCCGCCCGGCGGGTCCGATTTATAGCGCATTTCATGATGATACCACACACATCAAGTTTAATGTTTTGAGACCAGCAGCGAGAGGGTCCTGCCAATATACAAGAACGCATCTTGCCTCTTTTTGTTTCATCTAAGGTAATCCCAGAGAATATGGGTCAGTCACGTTTCTTCTTGTTGTCGAATTTGTTGGATCGTATTGACATCTAATAAGAAACGGTCACGGGATATTGGTATAGAAACTGATAGATTTAGCCGAGTTCGGCGGTGAAAGGATATACAAGATAACTCGTTTATTTCATCAGAACTAAGGATGGGTTATTGAATTAAATTACTACAATAATATGATTATCGAGGAGATAATTGGCGCAGGCATAAGTGATATAGTACTGCAAGACTTGTATACTTCAGCTATTTCCATAGCATCATGTCTTATGGTATTTTGCTGTGGGGCCGTGCTGCAGATGTTGAGGCGATCTTTATCCTTCAAAAGAGGGCAGTTCGAGCCATTTATAATCTGCGTTGTCGAGATTCACTACGAGATCTTTTTAAAGTTATCAGTATCTTGACTTTCTACATTCAATATATTGACGAAAATATTTTATACGTTCGGAAAAAATTGTATCTCTTTCCCAAAAACAGTGACGTTCATAATTACAATACAAGAAATAAAAATAAATTAGTATTCCTACATTTTCGACTCATTAAGGTCAACACATCTTTCATGGGGCACTGTATACGCTATTATAATAAGATACCAGAGGATATTCTAAACTTGCCAGACAAAAAGTTTAAGTCCCATGTTTAACAGGTTCTCTGTAAAAAAGGCTACTATAAACTCGATGACTATTTGAATGACCAAAATGTCTGGTCTTGACAATGTTACTCTATGTAATGCAATATTGTATTTTAATTGTAATTTGTATATTTTGTTTTGTTTAAAAGATGTGTGTTGTAGAGTTTCTGGCCGCATCTTCTCTCAACGGAACACCTTCCGACGCGGTGGTAGAGTCAAAAAATGACGTCAAAAAGCTATCTATGTGATATTATTGTGAATAAAAAAATGTTTGATTTTGATTTTGATTTGTCCATAATTTCAACCGAGAGCAGTTGCCATAATATATTTAGTGGCACTTCCCTCGGAGTATGAGTGTACAAGCAAACTTGTTTGTGTATAGCAGGCTGGGTTTCCACCCTTATGTTGTTGACCTACCAGCAATTCGCACGAAGAAGTTTGCTTCTTCTTTTATAATGCGCACGGCTAAAGAGTGGAACGCACTGCCTGCGGACCTGTTCCCTGAGCAATACAACTTGGGCCTCTTCAAGGCGAGAGTGAATAGGCACATTTCTAGGTAAGCATGCTACATCTTCGGCCTCATCGTCACTTAACATCAGGTGAGATCGGGGTCAAATGCTTACCTATCAAAAATAAAAAAATAAAAAATATAAAAAATAGGAACTCTGCGGAAGTATCATTATCATAGTTTAACAACAGAAAACAACACTTTAATTTTTAATGTCATGAAAAAAATAGGATTATTCAAACCGGCATATATCATCTTTCTTCTTCTTCTTATCGTGTGGGCAGAGCCCTGGTGTCAGAGTTTTTTCAGACCGCCTTACGGCCTCTGACGTGGTTTTTATGTATTGACTACTAACCACCAGAGATAGTAGCCAGGACCAACGGCTTAACGTGCCATCCAAAGCTCGGGATTATTTTTCTTTTTAGACAATCCGGTGATTTAGCTTGCAATGTCCTAACCAAACGCATAAAGTGACATTTCACTAGGTGTCCCCCGTGGGAATCGAACCCACGACCTCCGTGTCGAGAGCCAATGCTCTTAACCATTAGACCACGGAGGCAGTTGTCATATATCATGAAATACTAACAGTAGGAGTATGATTAGCGGATATGTGTAAATTGAACATATAATTGAAGTTTTGACAAGAGCCAAAACACGATTAAGACACATTTTCTCGATAGAAAAACAAGCCAAAGTAGCCTCCGTTTTTATTTATAAACGCTTGGAACTGCTAAACGGTGAATAAAAGAAACACGAGACTTGATTTAAAAAAAAAGACATTAATATTTTACAAATTTTGTTAAGAGCAGAATTGAACTTACATAAATAGTACAATCACAATTAAATAAAGTTTGTTTTACGCTTGCGTCGTTTCGGGCGCGCGCGCCGCCCCATCTCTTTCTCTCGCATCAGGCAGTAATATAAGCTATCACACACCCATTTCGCTTCAATTATTTTTCGACATAGGCCCTTAAAGAGAAAAATTCAGTGGCTATACTTTTCGTGGTTTTCCCGCACCTATATGCTGTTAAGTGAACAACGAAGTAACCTCTTATCTTTTTATAAGGATTAGCCTTGCGGTAGCATTTCCTCTCTGCCACGGTATAAGATTAATTGATCATGTGCATTTACATTCAGTTTTATACCTTATCACTAAACAAGACAGCCTATAATTGCGAAACCATAATTTCGAACTTAGAACGTTTGGGGTTCAAACGAAACTTCTTTTCATGATTGTTAACGTTCAAAATTAGAATCTAAAGTTATGGGGAATAAAATCCAAAGTTGCGGATTTCGTGCTACCTCGCCCACCGCAAAAAGTGGCAGAAATGTTTGTTAGTAGAATTACACACGTAACTAGTCCCTATATAAGGTCTAACAAAATTAGGTGAAACTATTTTAAGGGGATGATCAGACCATCAAACTGAACAACTTTCTCTATGAGACCAATATTGAAATCGCGAAAAAAAATCTGCTGTCCCATACATTTAGGTCGAGTAGCTTTGTATGGAACAGCAGATTTTTTTTCGCGATTTCGATATTGGTCCCATAGAGAAAGTTGTTCAGTTTGATGGTCTGATCATCCCCCTAAAATAGTTTCACCTAATTTTGTTAGACCTTATATAAGTAGTCAAAGCCTCTTATAAAATGTTTATTGCGGCGATCTCAATACGTAATAGAGCCCACCCTGTTTATTATCGTCATAATAACGCGGCAAGCAATAGATGGGCGTGAAAGGGCCGTGATTAATGTGCATGACTGTACCTTTGCCTACCTCTACCTCTAGGCATATAAATTGGTTTTTTCCCTATTCCGTGGAAACAGCGGTAATATGCTTGTACAAGCAAGTTAGTTTTCCTTAGGAAATATTCATGATCATGTTAGTTGAGGTTGCCAACTTAAAAAAAACGAACAGAATATAGGAGAACAGGTATTTTAACTTATCTTTAAGGGGAAAAACATTAAATTCACAACCGTAATTCAGAGTAGTCAAATTTTCTAATAGGTAGCGATTATAGACTTGGCCTTATTTTTACAAGAATTGTTTGTGTGGGATATTTTATTCAAATAGGGTTAAAGTGACTTACGTTAGCAAACAGTAAAAAAATTATGTTTACGACCTTATATCACCTTATATTATCAATCATCACGAAATTTTCCCCTTTTATTATTTATTATTTGGTTATAAGGGCTTGGTCAATGACCAAATAGCTACTGCGACCTGGACAGATCTATTGTAGCTGTCACCCTAGACCTAAAGGTCATTTCCTAGGCCCACGGACTTCATGAACCGTGTTATGCTTTTGGAGGGGAGGTCCCTAATATCAGTAGGTGTTATTATGTATCCACCTAGATGGCGACTCCTGCTGTGAATGAGCACTTCGCATTTGCAGAGGAGGTGTATAGGCGTTTCCTCTGCTTCACAGCAGAATCTGCAAGTGGGTGAGTCTACAAGCCCCATTCTGTGTAGGTGTTTGTTTAACTTGCAGTGTCCTGTTAAGGCTCGTACTAGGAGCCTTAAGTCGTTGCGGTTTGAATTGATGGCATCCGAGGTATGTCTGTTTGAAAAGCCGGTCACAAGTTCTTTCGCATGCCACAGTCCTGGTGTATCCGACCAGAGCTTACGGCTTTGGTTCACGGCCCATTCCTTTAGCACACGTCTAGAGGTGTTGCGAGAGATGCCGCAGTAAGGCTCGGGGCCTATGGCGTCCTCTTCCGCCCTTCTTCGTGCCAGCTCATCAGCAGCCTCATTTCCATCAATACCGCAGTGTCAGTGATAAAGAATCTGCTTATTGTAAGACAACTATAGAGAATACTATTGTGTAGAAAAGTGATAAAAAAAGTCAATCATAACGTAATAATTTTTAAACTCGAACGGAAAGAAGAGGGGCGTTATAAGTTTGAAATTGTCTCAATTCAATTCACTTATTTATTGCATTGCCATATTGTTGCAAGATGTTGTCTGTGTGTGTGTGTATCTGTCTATGGCCTAGTGGCCGATGAGAGAAAGTACTATAATATAAAAGTAAATTGTTTTTAACTAATAACAAAAAAAAATTACTAATATAGGTACTTATTTAATTTGTTTGTCAAAAACACAGTTTAATTATTTTTAGTCATAAAATAATTTTAGCTTAGATTCAATGAAAGGTAAGGAAGATGAAGCAAGCAATCAAATCATCATCTTTTGCATATTTATTGTGTATG
This sequence comes from Agonopterix arenella, assembly GCA_927399405.1. Classification (NCBI taxonomy): domain Eukaryota; kingdom Metazoa; phylum Arthropoda; class Insecta; order Lepidoptera; family Depressariidae; genus Agonopterix; species Agonopterix arenella. The sequence continues at coordinate 12,207,934 of OV656712.1, read as the reverse complement.
TAGTCTGTACTAGTAAATCAAGTAAGTATGGAAGTAGGAATTACCCTAAATACACATTATACTGACCAAATTGACAACGTGCTTAAAAAGGGCCAGGAGTGCGATTTTTGAATCTCATACGTCGAACTCAGCAATTGAAAATGTATGGAGATACGCATCTTTCTCCTGCTGATTTGACTTTCAAAAATCGCACTCCTGGAGTATGATTTTTGAATGTCAAATCAGCAGTAGAAAGATGCGTATCTCCATAGTAATTTTGACATTTTAAATTGCTGAGCTCAGCGAATGAGATTCAAAAATCGCACTCCAGGTCAGATCTATCCGAAACCGACCAGCAATCATGAAAGGACTAATTATTGTGGAGGATGCTAGAGAGGTTTGTCAAGATTGTAGCAGGTGGGGTTCCGTTGTCTCTGCCTACCCCAATGGGAGAGAGGTGTGAGAATAAATTGTATGTATGTAAAGTATTAAAAATATTGAGTTATGTATTTTAATTTCAATCGCTTTTTCCACTTTAATGTACATATACTTACTCTTTTGTTTATTATTTTCAGTTATTTGTAAATTAAATATTTAGAAAGATATGAATTGCTCTAATTTATCAAAATAAGACATCAATCAGTGTGCGTTCTGTTTTTTGTTTGTTTCCAAGCTCAAAATATTTTTAAACACATTCACTATCGATATGTGGATTACGTTATCCGTGTTATATACACTGACCTGCAAAACTAAGTACTACACTTTTAATATTTAAATTTATAAAATAGAAATTAGGGATTTGAAATAAAAAACGTTTTATAGCAAATGTTATCAGCTTTCTTTGTAACTATTCTTTGTAAATTAAACTCTTTTTCGAGTCCTTTTTATTTCGAAAGTATAATTTTTGTACTGAAAAAGTTATTGCAATTTTAAAAGTGTGATACTTAGTTTTGCAGGCCAGTGTATGTTTTCCGTGTGGTGTCGGCTAAGAATAGCACCATCCCATTTGCTCCCGTGGGTGTCGTAAGAGGCGACTAAGGGATCTACCGAAGGATGGGCAGCAGCATCCTCTGAGCACAAACATTCGATCCAACTGCGATCGCCAACCCGCCTGCCAAGCGTGGGCGATTATGGCAATTCCCCCCGTTTTGGGGGAGGCCTATGTCCAGCAGTGGATAGAGAGAAAACCCTCCGCCCCACGCCTCATTTCTGGAGGAGTGGTGCGGTGCTTCTCAAGCTGAAAATCTTCAACAATGAAGAAACTGGTAACCTGTATTAGGTGAACTATTATTGTTTTAAAAATCATGTCCACTGATAAACATTTATAGCCCAGTCAATTTACGGTTCGACCTGTAACTAATTAAGTTATTTTTTCCAGTACGTTTATCATTTTAGAGCCAATCCGAGCCTAGAAACAGACCAAAATTAAATAAGGTTAACTCTATCGATGTCGGTGGAAGAAGATTAACCAATCTTCGCTTCGCGGATGACATCGTTCTCTTCTCATCATCAGCGGCGGAACTGAGTCTCTTGCTACAAGATCTAAGCAAGGCGAGCCTTGAGGTGGGGCTAAAAATTAATAAATCAAAGACCAAGTTGATGACATACAGCACAGAGAGTAGGATAGTAGTGGATGGCGGAAGAACGGAATATGTTTGTGAATATATTTACTTGGGCCAAATTGTCTCTTTCCAGGCTAGACAAGAAAAAGAAGTTGCGAGACGCACCGAAAATGCCTGGAGGAGCTTTTGGTCCATGAAAGAACACATGAAAGGAAATCTCCCATTGCCACTCAAACGCAAGCTCATGGACATGTGCATTCTTCCAGTTCTCACCTATGGTGTCCAAACGTGGTCTTTGACAAAAGATCAGAGATCAAGTCTTAAGGTTTGTCAAAGGGCTATGGAGCGCAGCATCCTTGACTTGAAACAGATCGACAGGGTCAGAAATGAAATCATTCGACACAGACGTCGCCACCACCGCTGCCAATCTAAAGTGGGATTGGGCTGGACATGTCTGCCGCATGCCAGACGACCTGTGGGCCAAAACCACTACCAACTGGTCCCCAGCAAAAAGAAATCGGCGTCGAGGCAGACCAAGAAAAAGGTGGCGAGACGAAATCGATAGCTTCCTAAAGAACTGGCCTAACGAAGCGCAAAACCGGGACGCATGGAGAGGTCGGAGGGAGGCCTTTGCCCAACAATGGGACAGCGACGGCTGATATAAAAATAATAATAAGATTTTCCTTACACAATACGGTTACGGATACAGTCATCTGTCACATCCCTATTAGACTTCAGGAGCTATTGAAAAGTGACCAAAGAAGGCGATAACACTCAAACTGAAAGCCGTCTCGACAAAATGCGTATTTGGGTCCTTCATGAGTCAAACTGCCGAGAGATTACTTCCTATCTACTCTCGATTCTCGAATGTAACTCGCATCTATTCTTATTTCGAAAGAGATTCGGTTTATAAGAGGATAGACCCATATTTTTACCCATAGGTTTTCTCCATACAAACGTATTCCCCTGTTTTGTCCCTGGATAATAAACACTAGAGCAAATTTTTTTTTACCATACGATCTATGTCACTTCTGCCATGTCCTTATGTTTTTTTTTAACCTTCATTAAAGAGCTTGGCTTGAGGCCATGTCGCTTTGTGGGATTTTCTGTTGGGTAAGTTCACAGACATTATAATAACAATAAAAAAAAAACTAGTAACTACACTGTGATGAAATGGAAAAATAAATAACTACAAATTTAAGGTTTTTTTTGTAGATTTTGCTTTATTGCATAAATTAATTGCTGTAAGAACTAGGGACCTTCGAAAATGACCAATTTTACCGCCCGTTTTCCGACAGCCAGTAAACAAATTGCCTAAAACCAATTTCCCTGTCATTTTACGGTTCGAGCTGTGACTAATTAATAATTTATATTTTTTTTCGTTATAAAATTTAAAAGCCCCAAAAGTTAAAAAAAAACCCGTCTGCAACAGATCCAAATTTGAAATTTAGTAAATATGCTTGTGTATGGGACTTTGTTTCCTGAAATTAATGATATTTAATAAACAATTTGTGTAAAGGACACGCAAATAAATAATGAGAACAAAAAGTAACAAAAAGGTTTAACGCCTATAGTATCTCCTTGAAGGAAAACGATAAATGACTACCGGAATAAAGTTAAAACGCTATTTACCGGGATTTTAGTACTTCCCACTGGAAGTGCTTAAATCCCGGTAAATAGTGTAAATTTAAATAAGTTACATACCTTATAAGTTGTGACCGGCTTTTCAAACAGACATACCTCAGATGCCATCAATTCAAACCGCAACGACTTAAGGCTCTTAGTACGAGCCTTAACAGGACACTGCAAGTTAAACAAACACCTACACAGAATGGGGCTTGTAGACTCACCCACTTGCAGATTTTGCTGTGAAGCAGAGGAAACGCCCATACATCTCCTCTGCGAATGCGAAGTGCTCATTCACAGCAGGAGTCGCCATCTAGGTGGATACATAATAACACCTACTGACATCAGGGACCTCCCCTCCAAAAGCATAACACGGTTCATGAAGTCCGTGGGCCTAGGAAATGACCTTTAGGTCTAGGGTGACAGCTACAATAGATCTATCTAGGTCGCAGTAGCTATTTGGTCATTGACCAAGCCCTTATAACCAAATAATAATACCTTATAAGTCCGTGTGGTGTCGGCTAAGAAAAGCACCATCCCATTTCCTCCCGTGGGTGTCGTAAAAGGCGACTAAGGTATCTACCGGAGGATGGGCAGCAGCATCCTCTGAGTACACACGTTCAATCCAACTGCGATCGCCAACCCGCCTGCCAAGCGTGGCGATTATGGCAAATCCCCCCATTTTGGGGGAGGCTTATGTCCAGCAGTGGACGTCTGTCAGCTGATATGATGACATAGCTTATATCTACTTTAGCGGGTTTTTAAGTTTAGTGTCTAAACCATCAAACTAAAAAACTTTAACGAATAAATCGCGAAATCGCAAAAGTAGAAAAGTATGTAGGTAACGCATTCAAACCCTGTTGGTTTCTCTTGAAAATAGTAATGATGATGATGATATTGTCACAAAAACTTTAAAACGACTGACTGCTATAAAAACAAATAAAGGGAAAAACCAACATATAATAAGCTTCGTGGTGACCTTTTTTTTAACTTTAAAATTCAATATCTCCGGAAAAAAAAAAGACGTGTCTGCAGACGGATTGACCTTTTCTTAGTTGGTACCTACAATTTATATATATCACGAGCTATCAAACAAAAAAAGTTTCATCAAAATCGGATCAGTACTTTTTGCGTGATGCTCGTTCAAACAAACACCCAAACAAACACACAAACAAACAGACAGACAAAAAATCCAAAAATTGGTGATATGGAATCAGGGATACCTAAAAACCGCGACTTTGTCCGCACAAATTATATACCAGATTTTAAGTCAGATCATAAGCTATCAAACAAAAAAAGTTTCATCAAAATCGCTTCAGTAGTTTTTGCGTGATACTCGTTCAAACAAACAAACAATCACCCAAACAAACAGACCGACAAAAAATCCAAATATTGGTGAAATGGAATCAGGGACACCTAAAAACCATATCGTAACTTTTTTTTGTTAATATCTTCAATGTACAGACAAACTTCCTGTTACAGTTTTATAATAGTATAGATAAATGTGCGATCACAATGCGGTGAGGATGAGGAGGACCTAATGAGCGCATCAGCCAGTGCGACAGAGGTGGCAAGATATTGGAAATTGACAAATTGAAGAAGACGTGACGATTTCACACGAGAAGAAGAAGAAGATGTGCGACACTCTGTATAAAACTTTGATGATGATGAGCTCCTGACCGATTTCGGCCACGGCGACTGCTTCAGTTCCGATTTTGGCGCTCATGTGCTCGAATGTTACTCACGAAGCCTATTTTGTGAGTAAAGGTCCTCGCACATTGCGGACACGAGAGTACACCAATATATGTGTAATTGATCGCCGCAGGTGGTCGGGCTTTGAGTCAAGGTCAGAGCGGCGTTGAGCTTCAAAGTCAAATACTTTCGATTTGACTAAGGCTCTCCATTCTGGCCGCTTGACAGCCAGCTGCTCCCACTGATCAGATGCAATGTTGAATCTTTTCAAGTGACGCTTCAGCACATCTTTGTACCTGAGGAGTTGTCCGCCATGCTTACGCTTGCCCTCCTCAAGTTCCGAATAGAAGATGCGCTTCGCTACTCGCTCCTCTACCATACGTGACACGTGACCGCACCACCGAAGCTGACGCCGCATAAGGTATGACTCAATGCCACCTACATTGGCTCTACGCAGCACTTCAGTAAAACTTTATACAGGCTGTAAAGAAAATTATCATAAACCTTTAAACCACATACTCTACATATCAAACTGAACAACTTTTACAATGGGAGCAAACTTTGTCAGAACAAAAACAAATCAGCTGAAGTGCGATTTTTGGATCTCATACTTTGAACTCAGCAGTTGATAATGTATGGAGATAAGCATCTTTCTACTGCTGATTTGACTTTCAAAAATCGCACTCCTGGAGTATGATTTTTGAAAGTTAATCAGAAGTAGAAAGATGCATATCTCCATAGTAATTTTGACATTTTCAACTGCTGAGCTCAGCGAATGAGATTCAGAAATCGCACTCCAGAATAGTATGGAAAAGCAGATTTCTTTTTTGCGGTGACATGTTTGTTCCAATATAACGATAGTAAAAGTTGTTCAGTTTGATGGGTAGAGTAACACACTGTAGTTAACACCCACACACATCTTAGTTTTTTGTTTGTGAAATGCTTTGATTAAGTAGGTACAAACAATAAAATTCTATTTCACCTTTGATTAAATTAAACTACATAATATAGTTTAATTTAATCAAAGGTGAAATAGAATTTTATTGTATTACGAGCTTTTACCCGCGACTTCGTCCGCACAAATTGATATACCTGACCTACCAGATTTTAGGTCAAAGGAGTCAACGTAGGCCCTCCAACGGTTACGTTTATTGACGGTATTACACTCTAAAAACATAATTTAATTTATTTTATTAATCGGACTAAAGATTAGGTAAAAATGCAAACGAAATTATGAAGAAATATAAAAATTCACCGTTTTGACTTTTTTTGCTAAGTTACTTTTTTACTATTAAAACCATGCTATGTTATCTTAGTACAAACTAAGTGGAACGCTGATTTTCCATAGACAGCTTCCGCCATCTATCGGTTATGTTTCGAAGCACTATGTGTTGAACTAGGGTTCATATCGGAGTAACAGCGCACTACACCTCACGCGCTGCGCTGTAGTAGTGAGAGATTTCGCCCATATTAATCACTGTCTTGTTGGTCTAGCGGTCTAGACAACCGGCTTACGATTCGGGTAGCTAAGGTTCGATCCTCGTGTCGGCCGATCGTCTTTTTCAATTTATTTCATAATGTGGCGCCCCCTAGTGATAATAAGCGGCAACGCAATTAGGAAGTCCTAAAATTTAAGGCGAGTTACCTATCTATATCCAATATACATATTAATCTATGATAAAAACGATACATGTGACAACGAAAATGCGTGTTTAACATCTTAGATCTATCTATCTATCTATAACGTCACGCCTCTTTCCCAGTGGGGTAGGCAGAGACCAGGGCGCGCCACTTACTACGATCCTTACATACTTTTTTTGCCTCATGCACATCCATACATCTCTTCATACATGCCCGTCGGTTTCGAGTACTCTGCACCTCCCCTTTTTGTAGGACGCAACTGATTTGATCAGCATACGTCCTACGAGGGCGCCCACTGCCGACGCTTTCACTCACATTAGCAACATATATCTCTTTCGTACATCTGCTATCACTCATCCTCTCCACATGACCAAACCAACGAAGCATACCTTTCTCTATTCTTGTCACTACATCTTCTTTTAATTTACATCTATCTCTTATTACACAATTTCTCACTCTATCTTTCAGCGACACACCACACATACTTCGCAAGGAACGCATTTCAACAGCATTAATTTTACTTGCATGCTTCTTCTGCCATACCCAGCACTCACTGCCATACATAAGTGTAGGCACCAACACACCATTGTGTATAGCAAGTCGCGCCTTTTTGGACACTAATTGGCTAGCCACAATGGCATGATAATACGAAAATTAAAATAAAAAACCAACATATTTTACCAAGACAAGATGTGCGCCAACTGCGATTACGCGACACTCTGTTTAGATGAGGTATAGCTGACAATACCACTATAATCTAGAGATTATGAGAAACAAATCGACATGAGTTCCATAACTATACGCCAACTATACGCTAACATTTGTATGATAGCCTATTTTCCATACTAAGATTGAGGATCTTTTTTAATATTCATTTCGTCAAAGTTTTTTTTCGTCCTAGTTTCATGTCGTCCATGTTTTATCTCGTCCCAGTTTCAATTCGTCTAAGTTTTCAATGATTCTAAGCTTACCTACAAATACATATGGCAACAGATAATGTTACAATACTTCCTAGCTAACCTATGTCGAAAAATAATTGAAGCGAAATGGGCGTGTGATGGCTTATGAATGAATGAAATATACTTTATTTACACCAAAAGAAAATATACAATGCACAATAGGAAAAATAAACTGAATATGGTAAAAATAAGGCGGTCTTATCGCTAAAAAGCGATTTCTTCCAGACAACCTTAGGGTAGAGGAAATATAACAAAGAACGGGTCGGTGTTATAAAAAACAAAATTATAGGTGAAAAAGAAGTGAATACAACAAATATATAAATACATACATATTACATATAATTAAAGGTACATAGATAAATAACATATAAATAATAATATATATCATACATGCTACAGCAAAACATAAACATACCTACACGTACCGGATTAATTTAGATAGAAAAATAGAAGGGGGGAAGGAAAAATCAGGAACAGAGGTCCAGGAAGTGTGCTTTGACTTTCGATTTAAAAACATCCACAGAAGGAGAATGTCTGATCGACTCTGGCAACAAGTTCCAAAGTCGAGCAGCTTGGACTGTAAAGGAATGGGTGTAGAAGTCGGAAGAGTGGGAAGGGATATTGAGAGAGAGATTCTTAGAGGAACGTAAGGGACGGCCAGTAGTAAGGGAGCTAAAGATGAAGCGTTCTTTAAGGTAGTGGGGAGTCAATGGATTAAATAGGATAGAGTAGAGGAGGGACAGGACATGGGTGTCTCTTCGACGACGGATTGGGAGCCACTTTAGTTTAGCGCGGAATTCGGACTCATGGTCGTATTTCCGTAATCCATATACAAACCGGATAGCTACATTTTGTAGGCGTTCCAGTTTGTTAAGGAGCTCCACTGTGAGGTCGAGGTAACAAGAATCAGCATAATCAAGGATGGGTAACAGGAGAGACTGTGCGAGCGCAATTTTAGTACTTGTGGGAAGAAAATTTCGTGGTCGTTTGAGAGAACTGTATGCGGCGAACATCTTTCTACTTACCTCGGAGACTTGAGGTACCCAAGACATCGTTTTGTCGAAATATATACCCAGGTTTTTAACAGTCTCGCTGTAGGGAATGCAGACACCGTCGAAAATGACAGAAGGCAGATCTTCAAAGCTGATTCTCGAGACTAGCCGTGGACTACCGATGATGATGACTTGAGTTACTGCCTGAGAAAGAGATGGGGCGGCGCGCGCGCCTGAAACGACGCAAGCGTAAAACAAACTTTATTTAATTGTGATTGTACTACATATTTATGTAAGTTAAATTCTGCTATAATCAAAATTTGTAAAATATCGATCTCTTTTTTTAAATCAAGTCTCGTGTTTCTATTATTAACCGTTTAGCAGTTCCAAGCGTTTATCGATAAAGACGGAGGCTACTTAAGCTTATTTTTCTATCGTGTCTCAATCGTGTTTTGGCTCTAATCAAAACATCAGTTATATGTTCAATTTACACAATATCCGCTAATCATACTCCTACTGTTAGTACTTCATGATATATGACGCTTTGAAGAATCCTATTTTTTTCACATAGCCTCTTACCGACCGTTTATCTCATTAAAGCGAACGGAGTGAAGATAACTCAATTTGAACCGAGTTACCTGAAGCTTCTAGATTATCATAATTTTTTAAAAAGGTCATTCAGTCTTTTATGTTTATCCCCGAAATGAAGTTTGCTGATTCAGGAAAAACAGTCTGCACTTTTATAAAACTGTAATAGAAGTGAGTCTCTAACATCTTTGATTATACAGGGTGAAATTGATCAAACTGAACAACTTTTACTACGTGAGGAAACCGATCGGAACAAATAAAAAAACTGCTATTCCATACTAAACTGCAATGTCCACGCGCGAGTTCGCGGCTCAAATGTATATGCAACAGCTGATTTTTTTTGCTCCGATCGGTTTGCTGTCATAGCAAAAGTTGTTCAGTTCGATGGGTAGACTCTTAGTTCAAAAGGATGCTAATGATATCAATTTCACCCTGTATTTAAAAAAAAAGGTTACGATAACACTAACAGAACCCTAAGGTCCGCTACATACATCCGGAATAAACCTGATTCGAAATTCAGTGTTGCCGCTTTCAGAGACCTTTTCACTAGATCTAGTGATTTTTTGGTGTCTTAGGTGGCGTTTTTTAAAGATTTACAGTTATATCACACAAGCGATTTTTGAGCGTAGGCGTTGATGGAGCGATATCGTATCGTGATGGTGCAGTTGCGACGTCATTGCGGTATTTTGAACAGGATTGGCTCTTGAATTTCAGGTGAAAGTATTTCTTGATTGTGTGAAAGATCTAGGTACTCGTAGAATGATAGATGCAGCTAAATGTTGAATGACGATCGAATGGATGAGATGAAATGAATGTGACACTTTATCTTCATGCAAGGTTATTATATTATTAAACTTGATTTACAAAAATTATGAATTTCGATTAATATTATTATAGCGTGTACACGCTGTGAGGTGAAGTGGTGATGCGCGCGGAGCACCGTACTCTTGACGGCCTTTCCTCCCGCACGTCCCCTGCGCTCGTCTTTGCTCCTTGCGTGAATGAAGATTGTATGGTGACGTATGTTTGGTGATGAATTTATGACGTGTTGAGTGTGATCTTCAATCATCGACATGCGGTATAGTTGCGAAATCACTGCTCAAAAATAGCTTGAGTGATAATGGTTCATGCAATTTTGTATGCAGATTTTGTTTGCAATTTTGTTTGTATTTCTAGAATATCCTCATAGAATCGCTCACGAATTGAAAGTCATCAAAATTGTCCGATTGAATGGGACAGACAATTAGTGAGAGATAGAGCACTGCAATGTCAATTGAAATAATTCAAGTGCCGCTTTTGTCTGTAGATTCAAAAGAACTTTGTGATTTAGATGAAGAACTACAGACCTTTTAGTTTTAGTGTCTGTGCAAGCTGAATGATGAAGGAAAAGCTAAATTGTTCGCGACAGCATGTTTCGGATTCGTACGCCGACCCAGGTGGCTAGGATTCCACCCCGCGAGTTGAGACACCCAACGTGATCAGTGCAAATTCTAATTGGATTTTTGTGTTTTTAAATGCTTATTTACAGCTTATTTACTTTTTAGAATGCACTGGTCATGTTGGGAATAACGTATTTGTATAGTTAGTTATAGTTTTATATAGTTTTTTCATGTTTTTATTCGTAGTTTTAAGTTTTCCTTTTATTATTGTTTTTTCGTTGTTTTATATTTATAATTGATAGAGTTTTAGATTTTTTAATAAATTTCGTTGATTCCCATAGTTATAATAGGTTAGAATAAGTATGTTCATTGTTTAGAGTTGTTTTTAGGGTGTTTAATTTTCAAATTTTCAAACCCTTACCCTATCGTGAGAACGATAGGTAAGGTCCTATCTCAAAGTTTAGATAGCTTGTAATTAACGTACTTTATCTAGATCACACATAAAACATAGTATACTTTTGATAAATAGTAAATTATCACACATTAAAAGTTCACTTTCATACCTAACACTTTGACCCCGTATTTTGCATAGTAAATATAATGACACAATGATAGAAATAGACGCACTAAGTGCAGTTGGTCTAGGTGCACTAAGACAGAACTCTAGGCCATGGATAGAGTGCCTAGAAATAGTATAGACAAATAGTTTGAAATAGTGCTGTAAAAATCGGCATTTTTTACAGCTTTACTCTGTCTTAGTCGCCTGGATATCATAGCTATAATAGACTGTTATTATATCAAAATACGGGGCATCGTAAGACATTTCTAGCCTAATAATCAGTTTGTACCTAGGTCTAATAGTTTGTAAGATATAGACTGAAATGTATGTTATTTGAAACGAAAACTCGATGTAATATGAAACTACACTGACCTGCAAAACTAAGTACTACACTTTTAATATTTCAATTTTTTCTGAACTATAGAAATTAGAGATTCAAAATAAAAAAACGTTTTATGGCAAATGTTATCAGCTTTCTTTGTAACTATTCTTTGTAAATTAAACTCTTTTTCGAGTCCTTTTTATTTCGAAAGTATATTTTGTGTACTGAAAAAGTTATTGCAATTTTAAAAGTGTGATACTTAGTTTTGCAGGCCAGTGTAGATTACGCAATAAACCGAGGCTGTCCTTACAGTATTGCTCTGAGAGACTCAACACGCTCGATAACAGGGCAAAATCAATCAGTCGCGACAAGAAGTCCTCAGAGCGACACTGGAAGAAATAGCGAAGAAACTGAAGAATTTTCTCTTTCATTAGAAGAACCCCTGCCCCTGCTCTCTCAAGATCAGCTGCCTGCTCTCTACGGCCTACTGGTCCCAATCTCACAGTACTGCCGTATTCAGGGCGTCGTCCGGCAATAGTATAGTTTGTTAAGTGTGCGAGACCAGGACTATCGAAGGCTGGTCGACCACAAAAATTGTGCGATTATTTATTTCGTAACTCCCTATTCGTGGGTGTCGTACTAGGCGAATACGGGATTAAAGGTTTCTTATGCTATGTTTATGCGGGCAAAAGTATAGTCACCTCACCTCTCACCACTTGACACGTCATACAATTATTGGAATATTAGCACTGAGAGATAGAATGTGTTCTGGATTAACATACAGGGTGTCAGTATACAGGGCGTAACAAAACACCCTAGTAATACTTAAGGATGTGCTTCAGACCATCAAATTGAACAACTTTCACTATGGAACCCAAAACCGAGAAGAAAAATCAGCTGTCCCATACATTTGAGTCTAGCCAGTAGGTACTGCAGTTTTGTATGGGACAGCAGATTTTTGTTATTTTTTCTTAGTGTTGGTTCCATAGTGAAAGTTGTTCAGTTTGATAGTCTGAAGCACCCCTTAAGTTGTAAGGATGTTTTGTTACACCCTGTATACAGTGGTTTCTTCTTCTTATCGTGTGGGCAAGCCCTGGTGTCAGAGTTTTTTCAGACCGCCTTACGGCCTCTGACGTGATTTTTATGTAACGTCTTCTACCACTAGAGATAGTAGCCTGGTCCAACAGCTTAACGTGCCATCCGAAGCACGTAATCATTTTTCTTTTCAGACAATCAGGTGATTCAGCCTGCATTATCTTAACCAACTGGGGAAAAACGCACAAAGTGACATATCACTAGGTGTCCCCCGTGGGAATCGAACCCACAACTTCCGTGTTGAGAGCCAATGCTCTTAACCATTAGACCAAGGAGGCAGTTACGTTATATTATCCAGTGGTTTGATTTTTCTCATGATACTGAATAAATTTCCCCAAGAAAGGGTTATTAAGCAAAAAAATAAACATTTTTTCATACAAAAACGTTCGATCTGCTGATTGTATTTTAGTATGACAAGACCAAATTGTTTATCGCTAATTTCTCATAGCTTCCATTGGGTATATTGTTCACAACAACCTGTATTTAGAAACTTTTTTAAAACTAAAGTAATGGTAATGGAGAGGGATGAATGTGTGACTGATTGTTGTATAATGATTGAGAATGAAAAAGTGCAACAAGTGAATGAGTTTGTATATTTAGGATGCATGTTTACTAGAGATGGGAAATGTGAGGGTGATGTGCATAGGCGAGTAACAGCGGGAAACAAAGTAAACGGTGCTCTACATGCCATTGTGGCTAGCCAATTAGTGTCCAAAAAGGCGCGACTTGCTATACACAATGGTGTGTTGGTGCCTACACTTATGTATGGCAGTGAGTGCTGGGTATGGCAGAAGAAGCATGCAAGTAAAATTAATGCTGTTGAAATGCGTTCCTTGCGAAGTATGTGTGGTGTGACGCTGAAAGATAGAGTGAGAAATTGTGTAATAAGAGATAGATGTAAATTAAAAGAAGATGTAGTGACAAGAATAGAGAAAGGTATGCTTCGTTGGTTTGGTCATGTGGAGAGGATGAGTGATAGCAGATGTACGAAAGAGATATATGTTGCTAATGTGAGTGAAAGCGTCGGAAGAGGGCGCCCTCGTAGGACGTATGCTGATCAAATCAGTTGCGTCCTACAAAAAGGGGAGGTGCGGAGTACTCGAAACCGACGGGCATGTACGAAGAGATGTATGGATGTGCAAGAGGCAAAAGAAGTATGTAAGGATCGTAGTAAGTGGCGCGCCCTGGTCTCTGCCTACCCCACTGGGAAAGAGGCGTGACGTTATAGATAGATAGACTTTTTTAAAAGTCAACTTAGATAGAGTCACGGGTAACAGCTAGTATGCAATACGAATTATGAAACTATGTAGCAGGTTAAAAGGTTGCAAGGTACAATTGACTCATTAGAGTCGCTGCGCAGTACAGTACAACCGGCAATGCAGTCGCCTAATGACTGCTCGAAAGCTACACTTGGTCTGCACAGAGCATTATGCAATCTAGAAGTGACGCCTTATAGTTTATATTACTTTGTACATATTTTAATGTAAATTTATCTGAGCTTAGAATACAATAAAGATAGACTAGCTAGTGTATACGCTATTATAATAAGATACCAGAGGATATTCCAAACTTGCCAGACAAATAGTTTAAGTCCCATGTTAAACAAGTCCTCTGTAAAAAAGGCTACTATAAACTCGATGACTATTTGATGGACCAAAATGTCTGGTCTTGACAATGTTACTCTATGTAATGCAATATTGTATTTTATTTTACTTTGTATATTTTGTTTCGTTTAAAAGATGTGTGTTGTAGAGTTTCTGGCCGCATCTTCTCTCAGCGGAACAACTTCCGACGCGGTGGTAGAGTCAAAAAATGACGTCATAAAGCTATCTATGTATTTTGAATAAGAAATTTTTGATTTTGATTTTTTTGACTAGCTTATTTTGCTCGAAGGATCGTCCGCACGTCCAGCTCTTGTCACCAGGTCTACCCAATATTAAACTGTACAAAGACATTTACAGAATGTTACAAAAATACAAATAAACATTTAAGGCCATCAAACTGAACAACTTTCACTATGGGACCAATATCTAAATCGCAAAAAAAAAACATATCAGCCGATAGACGTCCACTGCTGGACATAGGTCTCCCCCAAAATGGGGAGATTTGCCATAATCGCCATGATGCGATGCGTTTGCGATGTTCCATACTAAACTACAGATCTACTCAAGCTAAATGAATGTGACATTTTTTGTTTTCGCGATTTCGATGTTGGTCCCATTGTGAAAGTTGTTCAGTTTGATGGTTTCAAGAACCCCCTTAAAAGTTTTAAATGTTTATTTTTACTTTCGTAACACCCTGTATAGTCATTCGTTACAGTGGCACACAGATTGCCAATAAGAGTGACAGAGGTAGATAGACGTTAATTTTTAAGTAAATTCAAACACAATTCTTCCTTAACGTGAGAAAAAAACGTACCAGATCCAGACTGGATGGTATGGAAGGTGTCCAGGGAGCCTAGAGAGCGCCCTCACCATTCATTTCCCTTCCCCCGTGTAATTTTTGCAAGGCCGCAGGCCGAGCTCCGAAGCGTTCCCGAAAACATGCATGGGGTCAGTGACTCAATATCTACCCTGTCCTTCTAATTGGGGGTGGACTAGAGTCGAGGACCAGAGAGAGCTAGAGAGATGCCAGCCAACGCGCTGAGTACAAAACCTAGTGTCGCATCACCACCAGTACCACACGATAGAAAGTATTTTGTTAGCTTGAATGTGCTCATTATCCATTGCGGTATCAGAACTCAAATTTCGAATAATCTTTAGTACTACGCAAGCATTGTAAACTATTTACACATAATATCTCAACTGGCTTTCAGCCTCATAATATATTGAATCCTTACGTCGCGAGCAATGTGTTCCGTTTTTGCGCATATTGCTGCGACACTGGCCCCGCCCACTTTTCACATCTCCCTTTAGTTTTTGTGATCTGTGGTGTGATCATATCCTCAAAAACCGTCAGGATATCTGTATCCCAGTTTTTATGTCTAATCTGTAGTCTGTCTGTAATCATAAAAAACCCAATATTTGTATTGCTTGCATAAAAATAATCTAAATGTCTTTGGAGTCTAAAGTAACGGACTCATTTTATGTTAATTACAGTGCTATCTAGATCCTTCTTTTGTTCGTTGATACGTGTGTAAAACACGTGAATGAGCCTCAGATGAAACCAAGAGAGGAAGAGGCGGTACTCAATTACAAACCGTACCATCCTAAAGCATAAACAATACTTCTTTCAAGGGATTTAATCAACGGAAAATCGATATTTTTTATTTAAGTAAAAAGTTGAAAGTAAGCTGGAAACAAGTTTATGTTGTTTTGGAAATCAATAGAGGCCTCTTAGACCGGCTGTCCAACAGATATGTGTGATGTAGCTAAGCTGTATGCGAGGAAAAAATAACCAATCAGATCAATGTATTTTTATAGCTTAGCTTAGCGCAGTTTTGGTGGATGAGGGTTTAGCTAAGAGAATTTGTTATATACATACAACTCGTGCGAGAGATGCGTGCTAAGGGTATGAGCTAGAGATGTATTGTGTACAGTACGACCAGGAAAATAATTAACCTCTTCAATCTTCGTTTGCGCAGTCCCCCGACAAAACCCGAAGTCGTTTAGTAATCAAAGGGTGCAAAGTCGGACAGCAGCGAAAAGGCCATGAAAACAATTGGCCAATCTTGGCAAGGAGTTGAAGGTGGCACATACTGATTGGTCAATATAATTTCGCGCGCTATTAAAATTTTTCAACTGTGCAGGTACAGGTATAATAGGGATGTGTGCTTAGAATGCGTAAGAGGTGTGAGAAGAAAATACGTATCGGGGTTTCTCACAGGTACTTAGCCATTCAACGAGGTAACGCAGCCAGCGTCCTGGGCATCCTCTCGCAGGACGGTGGCCTCGAGCACGTCTTCTGTTTAGTGTAAGTCGAACGGAAGTCGTGCTCGATATAGTGGCTCATTTCTTCTTCGCCTATTTGTATTTGTTTTTATTTTTATTTTAATTATAGCCATATTTAGCCATTAGTTGTACATAATGTTGTAAATACCAATACCTACTCAAATAAATTATAAAATACAGCTAAGTAACCATGCTAATCTACGTATCTTCACATCGGTCATCTACCTGGCAATATAGCTTTTAATAAAGTATAATTGATTGATTGAGCTTCGATGAATGTGGGTACAGTTTCATAGCTTCGGTACGCATCCTCACACATCTTACAGTAAAGTTTAGCTGAAATGCTTATGAATCTTTGAATACTTATATAGGGACTAGTTACACGTGTAATTCTACTAGCAAACATTTCTGCCACTTTTTGCGGGGCGCGAGGTAACATGAAATCTGCAACTTTTGATTTTATTTTCATAACTTTAGATTACTTTAGACTAATTTTGAACGTTCAAATCATGAAAAGTAGCCTCGTGTGAAATCCCAAACGTTCTAAGTTCGAAATTATTGTTTCGCAATTAAAGGCTGTCTCGTTTAGTGATAAGGTATAAAATTGAATGTAAATGCACATGATTAATAGATCTTATACCGTGGCAGAGGGGAAATGCTACCGCAAGGCTAGTCCTTATAATAAGTAATTAAAGTTATGAATGTATGCATAGATTAATATGTATATTGGATAAAGATAGGTAACTCGCCTTGAATTTTAGGACGTCCTAATTGCGTTGCCGCTTATTAGCACTAGGGGGCGCCACATTATGAAATAAATTGAAAAAGACGATCAGCCGACACGAGGATCGAACTTTAGCTACCCGGTTCGTAAGCCGGTTGTCTAGACCGCTAGACCAACAAGACAGTGATTGATATGGGCGAAATCTCTCACTACTACAGCGCAGCGCGTGAGGTGTAGTGCGTTGTTACTCCGATATGAACCCTAGTTCAACACATATAGTGCTTCGAAACATAACCGATAGATGGCGGAAGCTGTCTATGGAAAATCAACGTTCCACTTAGTTTGTACTAAGATAACATAGCACAAAAGAAGAAGAAGCAGCACGGTCATACGACCGTGCTGCTTCTTCTTCTTTTGTATATATATCTAAGGTACCTATAAGCTAAGCTTTAGCAATTTTATGAAAGAACATTCAAATTATAATTGCATTTCCACATCTCTATTACACTAAAGTTTTGTAATTAATTTTCACAACCAGTGTCCATTCCTTTGATATGAAATGCTGTGCTTAGCGCATAGATTTAAATTACATACAAATTGTCATAGTCTATTTGTTAAATAAATAATACTCAAAGGCACTTTGAATGAAATGAGAAAACATATGAAGTGCCGTGGTGGTCCAGTGTCGAGTAACCTTGCCTGCCATGCAGGAGGCGATGGTTCGATCCCCGTTCAGGCCGACTCGTGCCATTGAGTTTTTCGGAATGTATGTAGGATTTGTAACACAACTGGCTTTTCGGTGAAGGGAAAAAATCGTGAGGAAACCTGCAGGCTTCAATTTCGAGGCATGTATTGTACCCACTGTCCATTACAAGTGGCGATGGGCTCACTCCTCGTCACACTGGACAGAGTTTCGGTACTAGTGAAACGTGGATGTTCTGAGGTTTCAGAATATCTCTGACTACCCCCTCGGGGAGTATAGTCGTGAGCATATATATATATATATATACTGTACTACGTATACATGATGTAACAAAACACCCTGGTAATTTTAAAGCACCATGTTTCGGCCTCAAAACGACCCCGATTCCATGGTCTATGTGTAGGATGTTAGTTCAGTTCAGTTCAGTATCCACATAAATTATATATCCTTGAACGTTTAATGTTAATTCACCTATTATTCTGGCTTGAACGAGGAGCCCAGTACGTAGTAGCACAGGGTTCTTCCCTGCTGATAGTTGCTGGCCCTGGTTGCTTCCCCCTGTTCGAAATCGGTCAGCTAATATAATATAAGATATGAAAAATTGTAAACAGTAGCATTGTCTAGTGATATTGTACTAGGCTGTTTTTGTGTTTAATAAACATTTATTCATTCATCTAATACACTCCTCGATATTGAAGTATGAAAGTTTCCTCACGATGTTTTCCTTTAACGAAAACCAGGAGTGCGATTTTTTAAAATCATTTATTGAAATCAGCAGTTGAAAATGTCGATATTACTGTGGAGATATGCATCTTTCTACAACTGATTTGACATTTAAAAATCATACTCAAGGAGTGCGATTTTTGAAAATCAAATCAGCAGTAGAAAGATGCGTATCTCCATACATTTTCAACAGCTGAGTTCAACGTATGTGATTCAAAAATCGCACTCCTGTTACAATAAATAATGTCGATGTTTCAACATAATTCTCTATCTCAATGTCAAATCATCGACAAGTCTCTAATCAATGGACCAACCCCTTCAACTTTTTTTATGGTTTTTGCCGGAGGTCGGACTTTGAAATGAATTCAAGACAATAGAAGCTCTGAACTTGTTTGTTCTTTGTCGCTACTGCGTTTGATATTGAAATTAGTTTGAAATTTTTATGAAAGTCATTAAGTTTTGAATGAGTGGAATGTTTAAGTCGTACTTATTCCTTTGAGAAAATGTTTAAGATTAGGTGCTTAATATTAAATATTTTGATTACATGCTATATTAAGCAAAAGTCATAGATTGCTAAGTCTGAGAACTTTATTGAACTTTAATATTAAAATCATGTTAACGTAATTAATGTTTTTATTAAATGTTTTTTTTTTAATGTGTTAAGTTTTGATTTAAGAGTACCTATCTGTTTGTATATACAGGGTGTAAAATTAGATCAAACTGAAGTACACACGGCGACACATCAAGCTACACAAAACCAACATAAGCTGGCCGCGCGTAAGTCGAATAACGTATAGCGTCTGATGCGTAGCGTACTTGATGTGTTGCCGTGTGTACATAAGACAAACGTCAAAATTGCGAAAAAAACATCAGCTGTCCCATACATTAATTTGGTTGCAGTTGTTTGCAGTTTTGTAAGGAACAGCGTACCTAATACAGCAAATAAAGATTTCATTCATTCATTCAGGGACCTTCTTAGTATGACGACACTTTTTAAGGGAATGATCAGACCGTTAAACTGAACCACTTTCTCTAGTATATGGCACCAACATCGAAACCGCGAAAAAAAAGATCAGCTCTTCCATACAAAACTGCAAACAAGCCAAATGTATGGAACAGCAGATTTTTTTTTTCGCGATTTCGATTTAGGTCCCATAGAGTTAAAGTTGTTCAGTTTGATGGTCTGATCATCGCCTTACAAAAGTGTCAGCATATTAAGAAGGACCCTGTATTTTTCGCGATTTCGATGTTCGTCCCATATAAGTTGTTCAGTTTGATGGTCTGTTGGAAGTTTGTTTTAAGATAAATGGTTCGGTTGGCTCATCAAGACGCTTCGAAGCCACTGGATTACAACCGAGTTAAACGTGGGCCGCCGTATCGTAAAACTTATCGCAATGACAATCCGGCTAGATTTCGATCCGCCGTAATACAAAACGGCTAGCCATTATAAGATATGCGGCGAATTCTACACCGTGGGATCAGGGTCGTATTGAAGCCGCAATTGAACAACTTTCTATATGGAGTCAAGACAAGTCAACATAAACTACAAGTCGCGATAAATAAAATCAGCTGTTCCATAAAAAATGTCAATAGCTTCTCAATAAAAATGTATGAAGCAGCAGATTATTTCATCACGGTTTCAAAGTTGGTCCCATAGTAAAAGTTGTTCATTTGATAGTCTGAAGCTTCCCGTCCCGGCTTAAAAAAAATGACCCCAATTCGGTATGTAAACTTAAACTTAAGCTATGCTGATTCGAAAACCATTTCGAGATTTTATATTGAGAAACCTTATTTTCTTATTTAAAACTCTTAAAATTATAAGATGGTGGATATTTTAACAAAAATTCAAAAAATACTTGACATTCATTCGACCTCTAAATGATTTCATATCAGAGGCTGAATGGGCTTAAATCCGTTGCCTTTCATAAAAAAAAGCAAACGTCATGTAAACGTCAATGTCAACGAAAGGGTTGTCAGATTTGAAATTTTTCCGAGATTACGGGGACAAATGTGGTCTCTGGATAATGATCAAAGTGGAGAATTACGAGTGTTTTCTTAATCAATTTATCATCGTAAAAACGATATAACTAAGGTTTTCTGTTATAATTATAGCTTGAATAACTATCATGGTTCGATACTTGTGCCTGTCAGTAGGGAAGCAAAGTGATGTTTGTGGAGATTTGGGCAGACAGTCAAAACATATCGTTTTGGGGGATAAAAATATAAATCTGGGGAAATTTCCGAAATCACATCTGGCATCACTGGTTACAAATGTCAATGTCAATGGAGTAACTTTCTTTTGTTAGTCTTTTACGTAAAGCAAAGAGTTTGAACTATTCAACCTCTGATATGACGTCATCACTGGAAAAACTTTGAAAAATTATAGAAAGTTTACTATAGCTTGGATATCGAAAATAATGAAATAAGTTGTTCAAAATATCGTAATCTACGAAACTAAAATGTAAAAAAAAAATACCTGAAAAAAACTTTACATACCGAATACCACGGTCGATGTAAAAAAAAATTGTCTAGGACAAATACGTGAACTGTGGTAATGTATTCATATTATGTTATTATTATGTAGGTATGCCACAAAAATGACATTGTAGAATGAATCACTGGCACACAATAGGTTGCGTGACCACGCCTCACGTCTGATTCACGCAATTCCGTACGTGTAGCTAAGGTTTATTATGGGAGGTAGTTAAACAAATTCATTCATTTTCATAGCCGATGGCTATCGACAGTGACTGCTTTATTACAAAAGTAATCAGGAGTGCAATTCTCTAAGTGTTACGGCACACTTGCGGAACGTTCCGCGCCGAACGTTCCGTCGAATACGCGTCTACTAGGAAAAATGGCGCGTAATGACGCGTACTGGTGTGTCGCCGGTATAAGGAAAAGCGTTGCTCGCGTATTCGACGGAACGTTCGGCGCGGAACGTTCAGCAGGTATGTGGTAACACTAAGGTAACATCCTTCTTGCATCCTTCAAATCGTCGAAGATTTCATATTACGTTTTGACAGCTCGCCGATGTTTCAACCGCTGTTTGCGCTTAAAGAATTGCATTCCAGGTACCCTACACTGAATCTTTCAGTGTGAATTGACCCTTAGAGAAATCTTATTACAGAAGTGACCGTTTTCTTACTGTTTTCTTTCAACGTTTGAGAGCAGTCGGTATTACTTAGGCATTATATAAGGTCTAACAAAATAAGCTGAAATTATTTTAAGGGTATGATCAGACCATCAAACTGATCAACTTTCTCTATGGGACCAATATCGAAATCGCGAAAAAAAAATCAGCTGCTCCATACAAATCTGGAAACATAACTCTACTCAAATGTGTGGGACAGCTGATTTTTTTTCGCGATTTCGGTATTGGTCCCATTGAGAAAGTTGTTCAGTTTGATGATCTGATCATCCCCTTAAAATCATCATCATCATCATCATCATCATCATCATCATCATCATCATCATCATCATCATCATCATCAGCCTATCATCGTCCACTGCTGAACATAGGCCTCTCCCAAGGCGCGCCACAAAACTCTGTCCTCGGCCTTCCTCATCCAGTCGCTCCCCGCTACCGTTTTTAGGTCGTCTGTCCAGCGGGCAGCAGGACGTCCCACACTACGTCTACCAGTTCGCGGTCTCCACTCCAGAACCCTGATACCCCACCGGTTGTCAGTTCTTCGGCAGATATGACCAGCCCATTGCCACTTCAGCTTGCTAATTTCATTCTCTGACGTATCACTTCATTTCTGATGTGATCTCTCAGAGAAACACCGAGCATAGCTCTCTCCATAGCTCGCTGCGCGACCTTGAATTTATGAACTAGTCCTATCGTCAGGGTCCATGTTTCCGCACCATATGTCATTACTGGCAGGACGCACTGATCGAACACCTTCGTTTTGAGGCATTGTGGTAGAGCCGAGGAAAATATATGGCGGAGTTTCCCGAAAGCAGCCCATCCTAGTTGGATGCGCCTAGCGGCCTCCTTTAAAATAGTTTCAGCTAATTTTGTTAGAGGTAAGTTAGAAAAAACTCTTTGTTACATAGGAAGACGTATGTACTGATTTAAACCCAAAACCTGAAAAATGAACTTCCAAGAAAACTAGACACGACAATTTCAAAAAGCTTTCATTTCATCCAACTCTGCTGCCTCCAATAAAAAATCTTTTTTTTTTACATTAATCAAATACGAGCGGTCAAACATTCCCGGGTAACATTTTTTTTTATTTTCTTTTTTAAGTCGAGTCATTCACGCGTGTTGCGATTAATGGCGGCAAAACGAGAGGTGTGGCACATGAAGGAAAGACAAATGATACTGAAGCTTTTTCTGCTTAAATCGCAAATGGGAGTCCGTTGAACCGTGACTTTTAGTATTCGTTTTAGCCGCTGGAAAAATATTCAGGTTTTTATCGAAGGGAAAACGCGCAATCCCGTTTCGCTTCGAAACTGGTTGAATTTTAATTTTATAAGAAACGAGCGTTAACCCGCGACTTTGTCCGCACAAATTATATACCAGATTTTAATTCGGATAATAAGCTATCAAACAAAAAAAGTTTCATCAAAATCGGTTTAGTAGTTTTTGCGTGATGCTCGTTCAAACAAACAAACACACAAACAAACAAACAAACAAACAGACAGACAAAAAATCCAAAAATTGGTGATATGGAATCAGGGATATCCAAAAACCATACTTAATATCTGAAGATATTAACAAAACAAAAAAAAGTTACGATATGGTTGTATGTACAGACAAACTTCCTGATACAGTTTTATAATAGTTTAGACTAGCTGATCCGGCGAACTTCGTACCGCCTCAGAATCAGTTTTACCGGTCCAACCGTTTTCGTGTGATGTCGTGACCAAGGGATTCATTTTTTTTATATACATATAGAAGGTAGAAGATGCCACTATAGAAATGGATAATTTCCATTTCCTTGGCAAGCACGATATTCCTCGAACCCTGTGTATAATTTCGGCTATCATACGATTTGTATTACTGTGTTCTTTGATCATACACATTCGCCAGCTGCGAAACGACCCGAAGCCAATATACTTTGTCACGTGGTCAATGTTTCTTGACTGTATTCTTTCTGTGATCAAAACTTCTAACCCTACCCTGTACATATATTTATGAATGCGCCGTGTTTGCTAAAATGAACCTCAACCTATTTAACTTTCACTCTCGCCGACGTCATCAGGATAAAATGTTAGTACAGCCGTCAAAAACGGCTTTGCTACACAAAAGCTTATTTTGTAAGATACCTCATATGTATAATAACATCCCTAAAGGGATACGTGACACAGAACAGCTTAATTTGTTTAAAAATAAACTGCACGAATTTTTGGTCAACAAATGTTACTATAGCCTTGATGATTTTTTTGCTGACGATTCCATTGGTAAACTGTAGTGCTGTGCCATGTTTAGTTGTTATTGTATTTTCAAAATGGTTTCCTTCTAATTTCTTGTGTGTACCTATATTGTTTTCATGCATGCTAGGACTAATTATTGTGCGCCCATGCGGCAGGACATAGCGAAACTGTAATGTAATTTACAACCTGTGTAATATCTGTAAATTTAACCTATGATTCACAATAAAAATGATTATGATTATGATTATGAGGATTATACATGGGCGCCTCGAGAAGGCTTGGATGAAAATACACAGAAAGATTTTTATTACTGAGTAGAAATCTGGATTACAATTCTGTACAATGCTCCTTTTCACTCAGGGTTAGTTGAGGTTGATTAAAACACAGATATAGTTTTCACTAGTGAATGTGGCCAGCGCACGTCCGCACGGCACGGTGGTCGGCGAGTGAATACCGAGCGAATGCACGATAGATATTCACCACAGACTGCGCGTGCCGATAGATGGCGCTACCTGCGCTTTCCACATTAACTACTCTTTATTGATGTACACCACAAATTCATTAAACTATCTTCTATAATATAAACTAATAAAAGAGTTACAAAGAGATTTTTCGAAAATCGACCCCTAAAGTCAAAGGTCAAAAGCTCGTATTTAATAATTATTATTACGAAATCTCGAGCTCACTTCGCTCGCTCTAACTGATTATGTCGACTTGCACTTCTTCTTCTTATCTTATCTTACTCTGACACCAGGGCCATGCTGCCCGCATGGCCCTGGTGTCAGAGTTTTTTCAGACCGCCTTACGGCCTCTGACGGGATTTTTATTTACGTAACGATTACTAACCATAAGCGATAGTAGCCAAAAAGCGATAGTTGAAAGTTGTTGAGTATCATGGGTCATCACTCCTTACAGTAATGCAACTGTTTACCCTAACACCCTGTATAGCACCAAGATTGAAATCGCGAAAAAAGAATGCAAACCTACTTGAGCCAAGTTTATGGGACAGGTGATTTTTTTTCGTGATTTCGATGTGTCGGCGCCATAGATAAAGTTGTTTAGTTTGACGGCAGGAAGCTGGCATAGGTATTGTCTATTGACGGTCTGATCATCACCTTAAAAAAGTGTCAGCATATACAGGGTGAAATTGGTATCATTAGCATCCTTTTAAACTAAGAGTCTACCCATCGAACTGAACAACTTTTACTATGGCAGCAAACCGATCGGAGCAAAAAAAAATCTGCTGTTGCATACATTTGAGTCGGGAACTCGCGCGTCGACATTGCAGTTTAGTATGGTACAGCTGATTTTGTATTTGCTCCGATCAGTTTGCTCCCATAGAAAAAGTTGTTCAGTTTGATGGGTAGACTTAGTTTAAAAGGATGCTAATGATATCAATTACACCCTGTATTAAGAAGGACCGAGGAATATCAATGTTATCTTGCTACGATGTTGGGAGCTGATCGGCCGACAAGGGCAAAATCTACCTAGTTATACAATACCTACATCATATCGAAATACCTAATAAGATATCGAATCAAAGAAATCGGAATATCTTTTCTATTAGATTTCCATTCCCGTTATCCTGTTTCCTATTTAGCTTCTGGCCAATTCTGATTAGCAAATATAATAATTAATTTATCAGAAAGATATACTATCCGACATATCTTGGGACATTACTAAAGCTGTTCTAGGAATGTGAGAGTAATGGCCTGTTTTCACTTATAAACTTATTATACACATAAGTTGTCAAATGAATAGCCCAGTCAATTTACAGAGTTTTGTTAGGCGGGGTAGGGAGTAATTATTATTTGGACTTTTAAACTGTAACCGGCACCATTTAGTGACAAAAAGACTATATTAAAACATTTAAAAAAAAATTCGCTACGCAACATAGAAATCAAAATTGTGTGTCCCAGAAGGCTTTTAAATTAATACCTAATCTTAGAAAAAGTATATGTCTAGAAAGAGCCTCATGCTTCTACCATATAAAACAAAAGGGGCGAACTTTCTTAGGTTGGTGTGCGTGAGGCGCCATTCAAATTATGTCTGTGCGCGTGTATATGAACAGGGTTTAGAGGCCAATACTGTACCTAATATACCAATATAGTACGAATGCACTCATTTGACTTAGATTTAACAACATAAATTATTTTTGAGCTATAAAAATAGGCATTGAAATTTAAAGAATGAGGTATTTATTAGAAAATACGAATGTATTTTTCAAAACCTTCGAAGTAGACAAAAATATTTACACCATGTTTGAAGTATGTATAACGGTAAAACCTTAAATATATGCAAAAAAATTACCATCAGGTTTTTTAGAACGAGATAATAGCTAAATTTTAAAATTAGAACTGTTGCTGACGTGAGTTTTTTTAAATTTTGGTACATTTCGAGGCTCAAATTGGCTCTTCAATATTATACCGAAAAATGTATCAATTATTCATTAGTCCCAGCTCAAACCGTAAAATAACTGGGCTAGTTTTGGAGGTTATCAGGATATTATCGGCAGGCAAAAATTCGAGCACTGTCTATAATACGGAGTTAAACGTGAAATTGCGGATTATTTAATGAAATAGTGTTAGTATATTTCACAAAATTATCTACAATTTCACTTTCGATTCGCAATTATTCACAGAAACCGAATTTTTACCCTGCGATAAGATCCTCAAAAAAGGTTCTAATGCCTCGCGTCACATATCTCTTTCTATTATACAGTGTTGCCGGCTAGGTACATCTCACTCTCTCAGCTGTCAGTTTCTCTATTCCGTAAGGTATAATATCTTTATGGTTTTACTACTTTTGGATAAGTTCTTGTTACGTAGAAAAATTTTTCGTCCATGTCTTGTCGTATAAGCATCCGACAGCTCATTTGACATATTCTGTGTAATATGTCAAATGCATTTGACATGACATGAGCTGTCGGCATAGACGAAAATTTTTTCGCTTACGCTGATAGACTGAACCACAACGGAACCACGTATGAGACTGCTATCGTCATAAAATCCTATACAATTTATGAATGAATGAATGAAATATACTTTATTTTACACCAAACACATAAATACAGTACAGAGCAGGTCACAAAAATTAATTCAAATGATATCAATTTCACCCTGTATTAAGAAGGACCCTGTATATCAATGTTATCTTGCTACGATGTTGGGAGCTGATCGGCCGACAAGGGCAAAATCTACCTAGTTATACTATATTAAAAATGAATTAATTTATATGATGCTAGATGACTGACTCCGGAGTCAGACAGCCGTCGGAGTACAAAAAAGTGGTTACGTCGATAAGGACAGCAATAAGTAACGATATCCTTTTTTAACTAGAACCAATTTGCTATGTGCATCTCTTATTGATGAATATTATGACAAGACACGTGCTTCATTCCTTCTCTTTCTACGGCTGTCGGATGAGCTAACAAGAACTTATTCGGTAGTGGTGAAACAGGTCCTAAGAGTTTCAGATCTCTTTTTATGTAATTCAAAATCTTAGAGAATATGAGAAAAATCTGTAAGTTCAAAATAGTTACTCAGCCTTGAAATTTCGTTGTTTTTAGAATGTGTTCCTATAAAATCAATTAACCCCGGAACAACTCCTATTGTTATAGGTGTTAACGCCTTAAGGGTCTTTCGGTATTCTTAAAGCAACCAACAAAAATTCCTTGATTTCCGCATCCTGACTTCAGACCAACTTATTTCATTCACCTTTGACAAAAGAACCTCAAAGCACTCAACAATACTTTTATTTACCGCCATTTTCCACTTTATCGTCCCTTCTAACCCGCAGGAGGACAAATGACCCCCTAAAATAGACCCCCCGAGATCTTTTAAAAAGAAAGAGCGTAGATTAACACAAAGCTCCAGAGACAATGGTTCAAAATAAACAAAAGACAAGTTGAAGAAAAACATACTTATATATTTTCGAGGACAAAAGAAAATTGTGTTTGCTATGCTTTGTCAATAGTTGGAAGTTATTGCTAGATGCATGCATTAGAACCATTTTAGATTTGAGATTTCTGCCTTTTCCTAGAGAAGTTATATTTTGATAGCTCGATCTTGAATATCTCTCACATTGATTAGACTAGTAGAGTATTGCCCATAAACTTATTAATATTACTACCGTAAGTAGACCAACACAGTGTGCGAATGAGATTCCGACCTTACCGAAAAACCTACGCGTGCGAAAGAGATTATAATATAATAGCCGTAAAACCACTTTTAACGAAGTCTCGGTTGGTATCCTGTCAAAAAATTATCTCATACCTATTATTTTATGATTTTCTTTATAATTCATTTTGTGTTTTATCCGAAATATATAAAAAATCATTACGGTATCATGTTCTGTGTTGAAATGCAGTGTAACTTGTACCAGGAACTGAAGTAAAGAGACGTTTCAAAGGTAAATAACATTAGTACAGTACTACTTTCGTAATACTTTTTTTCACATATGTTATTCTTAAAATTATTTTGTAATACATACAATGTAATACATTATATTTTGTAATACATACTTCTAACTTGTTGTTAATATTTTTGTCTACTTAGAAGGCTTTGAAAAATACATTAGTATTTTCTATTAAATACCTCATTTTTTAAATTTGAATGGCTATTTTACTGCTCAAAAATAATTTGTATTGTTAAATCTAATTAAAATGAATATTATAAATTTCAAAGTCTTCTGGGAGATACAATTTTGATTTCTATGTTGCGTAGCGAACTTTTTTTAAAATATGTTTTCAGATAATCTTTTTGTCACTAAATGGTGCCTGTTACATTTTGAAAGTCCAATTCATAATTACTCCCCATCCCTCATAACAAAACTCCGTAAAATGACTGGGATAATATCCTAAGGCCCGCTTGCGCCAAGCAGGGTTATCGATATTAACTCGGAACTAGGCGCTAATTTGGAATTAAATTATAATTATGTCGTGCACCATCCTGTTTTAGGGGCTAAACTTGTGTTATATTTAAAACGCCGATGTGGTAGGTTTAAGTCACTAAACTACGTGCTAAATGTCAAAATTGAGGCAACAGCTGTTTTTACAGTTTTGTTGTAGGCTCGCGCAACTCTCTAACAAAAAAAATTATATGAAACGTGCATCGCGCCATTTAATTCCTTTGAACGGTTGCACACGTTTCATACATTCTGGATAATCGGTCACGACCAGTTTTTAGTATGGAAGTCCCGACTCATAACGTAGTGTGTTACATGCTCTTTGATAACATGAATGAACGATGAAAACGAAATGTCATTGCCGAAATAAAACAAATGAGACAGACAAATACAAAGAGATACAGTGTGAAAGAGACGTGCATATACTATGTTCATTCATAATTCACTTTTCATATTTTGTTGGATTACATAAACTCTATGGTCATTCAAAATTCATTTAGGATTTTGCCAGCGAAAAACAGAGAACTGTCAGGTTAGTTAACTATGAACTAGTTTTCATTGGCCCAAGACAATCTTCGATAACACTCGTTCAATATTTAGGTCGGTGCTACTAAAGACGGGGTTACGCAATTTAACCCAGCATTTGGCGCAAGTGGGCCTTAGAATGTCATTTAAAAATCTGAACCAAATGTTTCTATTCTATCCTATGCATGTGCAGTATTGTTAGATAGGTTAGTCTTCTTTGCTTGATTAGCAATGTAAGAATAGCACAGAGAAACATTTTTATCAAGCAGTAAAATTGGAATCGGTCCACCCTCCCCCTCCCCCTTTTTATTTTAGGGGGACATTTGGCCCCCTCTGACCCTTACTTCCGCAGTCCCTGGGTACATACGCTGTAGCACAGTGTTAAGATAATGTAGGTTATAAATACACAAAAAATAACAAGAAAGATAATTCTACCTACTTTAACAGAAAATGAAACCTCAAAAATATTATGTATTATTTTGTTATGAAGCGAGAAACAAAAAATAATGATTATTTTAAAATAAAAAGTTTACATTTATATTGTTGCCTACCTACTAAAAATCTGAGCTAGTTTAAAATTAACGATGGTTTAATTTTTATTAACTTAACCTATTTCATAACAAAAAAAATGTTTTTCTGTTTTGTCAAGGTTTTCATAAAAAAATACTCGAACGTAACATCCGAAGCGGAAACAATACGGTGGCAAAGCAAAGTTTGGAATACAACGGAGCTTTCATAATGCTAACCACAGTGCTACGAAAAGTAAGGAAGAGACAGAAAATTCTACACATTACGCACGGTATAAGAAAGAATACCTCCCACCAACTTTTTACCTCACCCCCTCTATTGCCCTCCAGTTACCAATGTTAAGCAAATGCGTATTCCTTTCTCATTCACACTCACTCAGTATCGCACATGCTTACCTCCTCTTTCTTCTTTTATTTTTGTGTAATGGCGTTTCCTTGATGATTTCGCCAGTATCAAGTGTTGAAGATATTATTATAATATCTAGTTAACGTTTTATAGTTAAACCACAAAAGAGTTTATAAAATGGCGGAGCCACGTGCAAGCCTAACAGATGCCAATACGCACGCGTGCGCCCTCCGTCAGACTTGCAGCGCGACTCCATCTCCTCTTTTAAATTTTTCCATTTGTATGAAATGACAGCTAAGTGTCCTACCAAGGTGTGACATTAGTCTGCTTTGTTGTCGGCGGGTTGGATGTCGGCGGGTTGGATGTCGGCGGGTTGGTAGTCCGTGGGGACGATATCAGTGCGTTAGTCTGCAACTTCATTCTTGTACGTCTGTTATTATTGTAATATCTGATTAACTATGTTCTAGTGAATAGGTGAACATTTCATTTCATATTCGATTTATATTACGTAAAATAACAGCTTGTAATTGGCATATCATCGTCCTAACTTAAGAGCTAACTACGTTCTTGTCGATGGAATATTCACCAATCCAGTCTCTTTTCCGCTAATATTCGCGTTCACCACACAATCATTTTCCATTATACCAAAAGCAGTAGTCGCCGTAGTCGGCAAGGAAGACATCATCATCAATAAGCCCCTTGCAGGATTCGAACCCTGGACTCTCGGCACAGTTGGCATGTTCTCGACCGACTGAGTTATCGGGTCTGCATTCTCCCCGTATTAAGTGCACGAAGGAGGTCAGGTGTATTTTGTACGAGCTTTTACCCGCGACTTCGTCCACCCAAATTATACACCAGATTTCAAGTAGAATCATAAGCTTTCAAATAAAAAAGTTTCATCAAAATCGGTTCAGTAGAATTTGCGTGATGCTCGATCAAACAAACGAGCAGACAATCAAACCGACTGACAAAAAATTCAAAAATTGATTATTTGGAATCAGGGACACTTAAAAACCATATTTCGTAATCTTTTTCTTCTAAATATCTTCAATGTACAGACACACTTTTTTTACAGCTTTATAATAGTTAAGATACTTAAATTTTGAATTTACAATAACTGCTCCTTTATAATAATTTCTCTGGAAACATTACTTTACCTTCGTTCACCGTTTCTCTAAGGATTGTATGGAAGAAATCGTTTCTTAGCGATAAGATAGCCTTATTTTGTGCCTCTTATTTTTGCACTGTAGTTTACTATTTATGTTTAGGCATAACTTATTTTTTAGGTGTAAAATAAAGTATAATAGCCCAGTCATTTTACGGTTTGAGCCGGGACTAATTACTAATTGACATTTTTTTTCGGTATAATATTGAAGAGCCAATTAGAGCCTAGAAATGTACCAAAATTAAAAAAAAATCACGTCAGCAACAGTTCCAATTCTAAAATTTAGTTATTATCTCGTTCTAAAAAACCTGATTGTAAATTTTTTTTGCACATATTTAAGGCTTTACCATTATACATACAACAAACATGGTATGAATATTTTTGTCTACTTAGAAAGTTTTGAAAAATACATTTGTATTTTCTAATAAATACCTCATTTTTTAAAATTTATTGCCCATTTTATTGCTCAAAAATAATGTATATTGTTAAATCTAAGTCAAATGGTGGTGGTGTCATTGGTATTTATATTAATAATTTAAAATCATTCTGGGACACATAATTTTGATTTCTATGTTGCGTAGCGTTTTGTCACTTAATGGTTCCGGTTACAGTTTAAAAGTCCAATTAGTAATTACTCCCTACCCCGCCTAACAAAACTCCGTAAAATGACTGGGCTAAATAATATTTTAGAAGAGAGAAGTATTTAGTACCCCACTTCTATATTTCTTCCTATTTCTACGTGGCATGGATTGGTGTACAGCTTCATATCTGTTCTGAAGCAACGTGATCGCGACTCTGATATTTGTCACTGTTGCCTTTATGTGCACCTACATAAACTCACGACCATAATCCCTTTCGGTACAGTCAGACACTTTGCTACAGCTACGTAGGAAGGTACTTACCAGGGTTATACAGGGTGTAAGGAAGAGTATCATTAACCTTTATACCACCTACTATACCCATCAAACTGAACAATTTTTACTATGAGAGCATACCAGGACCAAAAAAAATCTGATGTCCCATACGTTTGAATCGAGTAGGTATTGCAGTTTAGTATATATATAAGGTCTAACTAAATTAGCTGAAACTATTTTAAGGGGATGATCAGACCATCAAACTGAACAACTTTCTCTATGGGACCAATTTCGAAATCGCAAAAAAAAAATCAGCTGTCCCATACATTTGAGTCGAGTTATGTTTGCAGTTTTGTATGGGAAAGCTGATTTTTTTATTGGCGATTTCGTTATTGGTCCCATAGAGAAAGTTGTTCAGTTTGATGGTCTGATCCTCCCCTTAAAATAGTTTCAGCTAATTTTGTTAGACCTTATATATGTATATATATATATATATATATATATATATATATATATATATATACTATAATATACTTTTCCTTACACCCTGTAATTATGTCCGTAGTTGTGAGACTTTAGTAAATGCGCCTCAGAGAAAAAGCTAGTATACAATCTATGGGAGACATTGGGCTAGCGCGTCACGTGATCATTTTGTGCACCCCTAAAAGCTTTATTTCTGTAGGGCCAGGCCAGGAGCACAAAATGAAAACGTGATGCGCTCGCCCAATGTCTACCATATATCTTTGAAATTGCCACACAAATTATCTGGTTCCATTTAAAGTACCAGAATCTAGTCCAGACTTGTATGATAACCAGACTGCGATATACATACATACATACAAAACATAAGTCATAAATGATAAACACATTACCCTTCCTTTGCGTCGCGCAGTCGGGTAAAAAGAGATCAAGAAATCTATCATGGATTTTGAAAATGCTGCTTTCAAACGTCGAAGGAAAACATCGTAAGGAAACTGCATTCGCTGTTTTCCTTAGTTGTCGGCGGGTTGGATTTCGGCGGGTTGGTAGTCCGTGGGGACGATATCAGTGCGTTAGTCTGCAACTTCATTATTGTACGTATGTTATTATTGTAACATCTGATTAACTATGTTCTAGTGAATAGGTGAACATTTCATTTCATATTCGATTTATATTACGTAAAATAACAGCTTGTAATTGGCATATCATCGTCCTTACTTAAGAGCTAACTACGTTCTTGTCGATGGAATATTCACCAATCCAGTCTCTTTTTCGCTAATATTCGCGTTCACCACACAATCATTTTCCATTATACCAAAAGCAGTCGCCGTAGTCGGCAAGGAAGACATCATCATCAATAAGCCCCTTGCAGGCTGAAGAAAAAATTCTGAGGTGTATGCAGTGAAGTGCAGTTTTGTATGGAATAGCGGATTTTTTTTCCCAAATTCTACGTTTGGTCTTGCCTGTCTCACTCCACAGCTCAGGTACGTTTGACAGCCGGCCCCCTGCGAGGGGTCAAAGGCAATAGGTTGCCATTCAACCCTCGGTGGTCACCAAAAAAGATTAAAATAAGGTACAGCATGGCCAAAAAGGCCATAATCCTCCATAATCTATAACTACCGTTTAAACTTCTTGGTCAAATCTCATTAGACTTGCCGCCATTTTGTAAGTAGTCAATGCGAGACTTGAAAACCCTAGCGATGTCACGCTGCCAGCACGTGAAAAAATGAAAGAGACTTTGTAAAAGAAGCTTTCATGCCTAATGATACGGTTGATTTTCGTTTGCATGCGCGCCGTTGTGACAGTTGGTAGGTTATTCGCGAGTGGTACGATAGGACGGGCGCGAATAACTTTACACTTTATTGCTGTGAAGAGAGAGTCGTTATTTATTTGAATCTGTTTTCGAAGTGATCCTTCTGTACGGGTAGTAC
The DNA here is from genome assembly GCA_927399405.1 of Agonopterix arenella. Taxonomy (NCBI): domain Eukaryota; kingdom Metazoa; phylum Arthropoda; class Insecta; order Lepidoptera; family Depressariidae; genus Agonopterix; species Agonopterix arenella. The sequence continues at coordinate 12,173,886 of OV656712.1, read as the reverse complement.
TAGTATTTATTCTGTGGTTTGGTCACTCAGAGTGTTAGCCTAATTTGTCTATAATTTACTATAACTATAAAAATAAATGTTAATCTAATTGATCTGTACTATTATGAATATTAAATAGGTAAATGATTTATGTGAAATATAGTGATAATGACTTCGATGTTATTAGTTCTTTGTCCAAGATAAATTGATGTACATAATAATAATTTTAAATGATCGTTACACATATTCCATAATTCTTAATTCGATTTTCAAATAATTATAAACATCAATTTGTTTTATTTTGATTCGATTTCATATATTTCCGGTTGGAGGAACCCTAGCGCCACGAGTGCGTGTGCGTTACAGGCAGTCGAGCTCGGAACTTTGCAAAAAGAGGTTTTCAGTGTACTTTGTGAAAGTGTTTATGATCCACAAATATACGTTTGAGTGTACGAGAGCGTTTATTTTATTCCTCAACGCCATCTGATTTTAGTTCAGAAGTGGCATGAACGAGAATTTTCAAATCTCTCGCCACGCCCAAGGAAAAAACGTAAGTAAATTTTTTTTTCTTTTTCTCTTTTCTACGTAAAATTTGAATGAGATTTACGTAATTGATCTGTATCAGTTGAAATTATTGATCGTTAGAAAGATGAATCTATATTTTCAGCTAACGGAATATAGATCATATCACAGTAGATTACTAACATTTCCGTGACCTTTGAATATAGATACAACTGCATGGCAGACTGGTAGCAATGTGTCTGATCACCCCAAAAGAATTTTTTGGTCGTAATGCTTTGTATGTATGAATAACGATAATGCCCTGTGAATCAAGGCGTATAAAATATTATATTCAAATGTCTATTTCTTTCCGCGTGTACCGAAATACCGGCTAAATTGATTATTATTTTCTATAATTTAATTAAATTTGTTAAATCTCGGGTTTTTGATTAATCTTAAAGAGTGCATCAGGCTAAAGAACTACTGAACATTTTAAAGTTCTGAATTAGACTCTAGCAATTAGTACAGATTTTGGTTCGTAAATTATAAATAGGTGAATTAATCAATCAAATAAGAGAGATGGATAGAAGAGGTTGACATATTGGGCCGACCCAAAGTAATAAGATATGGGCAAGAGTATGATGATGAACAATGGATCAATTAATTGTTCATACTATAAACAAGAAATCTGGAAAATTAAATAAAAATCTCATTTTTATTTTTTATGATGATGATACGAAGAAAAGTGAAACCCCTTTTAGTGAAATCTTATAACCTAAACGTTTCTCGACTTAACATAAAATGGCAGTATACTATTACGAGTTTCTAAGTTTCAGATGGATGATAATCAGTCGAATTTCGAAAATAACCAACCTGGGCCATCGCGACGGGCGTCACGGCCGCTGAGCGGAAGCCGTGAACGACGATCGCGAATTCTGCGTTCCCCGAGTCGGAGCCGCAGCCGAGAACGTGATAGAGACGTGATACGGACCAGGAGTAAGAGTTTTGTATTTGATTCTGGTCAACGGGGCTGCACTTCGAGGCCAACTAACTTTCAACAAAGGCCAAGAGGTTATTTGGGTGAAGAACATGAGCAACACTCATCTCTAAGCCACTGTGACAGCCAATCGGACGATGAGCATGAGCAACGTCCGCGCGATTTAAGAAACAGAGGCCTCCGTAATCAGAGCGGTGAGCTTGAGCGACGCTCTTATTGCAGAGACCAAGTGCGTGCGTATACGGGACGTGACGGTGAGCACGAGCAACGTCCGTCCTTTATACGTGTGTCTTCTCGACGTGACTATGACGGTGAGCATGAGCGACGTCTTAGTCACAATGTAATAAGTTATAATGAACGATCAAGATCTAAGCGTAGCATAGGTGTTCTGGAAGACGAAGAATATGCGAGATCTCATCCCAAGTACCGTCGCGAGACTCGTGAGTCACCTAGACGATCTCGATCCCCTTTAGCAACTGGTAGTAATGCTAATAAAGACCCTAGTACTAACGTATTAAATCACTTGATTGATGCACTTAAAAAAGTTAGCAAGTCAGGTAGTCACAATATATCGTCAGTTACGAATGTCGTACCAGAGTTCGATCCTCTGTCCAAAACTCAAACAATCCTAAGCTGGCTTACCAAAACTGCTATTTGCTAGTGATCGTGGACGGCTTCACGAAGTTTGTGAATATAACACCTGTACGAAACACCAAAGCCTTAACCACGATAAGGGTGTTTCGTGACCATATCAGCTATTTTGGGGTACCATCTAGGCTGATTACAGATCGAGGCGCGTGCTTTACAAGTCAAGCTTTTAAGAAATTTATTGAAGGCACAGGAATCAAGCACATACTTAATGCAGTGGCGACACCCAGAGCCAATGGCCAGGTAGAGCGTTTTAATAGGACTATTTTGGATGCTCTATCAACAAAAACCCATGGTCAGGACGACAGGATATGGGACGAGCATGTGCCCGAAATCCAAATTGGACTTAACACCACAGTTCATAAAACAACCCAGAAAAGTCCCTCTGAGCTGTTGTTCGGGTTCAGAACGATAAACACTTCTGAATCTATTATGAATGAAGTTATTGATGATACTCTTAATGTCGTCCCCTCCGAAAAGATAGCAGAAATGAGACAAGAGACAGGAGATCGTATTAGGGCACGACAGGAAAAAGAAAGAGAACAATTTAATAGGAAAAGAAAGACGCCGCATGTCTATCAAGAAGGAGACCTAGTCCGTGTGGAGAGGGAAATAGGCTCTAATGACGGGAAATCGAAGAAACTTTTAGCTAGATTCCAAGGACCATATCGGATATTAAAAATTCTTCCCAATGACAGGTTTGTCATAGAAGACACACCTATAACCAGAAAACGTAATACACGATACGAAGCTATCGTAGCTGTCGATAAGCTACGCCCATGGTTTAATCTGACAACGGATTTGCAAAGTTCATCTGAGGGGGAAGAGCAATGCGATGATGATGAGGCTGATTAGGAAATAGATGGTATTTACTTATTATAACAATTATGTATAGAACAAAATTATGATTAGAGGTCAGGTTGATTGGTTTTAGAAGAAAATAAAAATGTGTAGTAGTTATTCTATGTTCTTATTCTTCATCATGTTAATTGCATAGCGGTTAATTTGTTTATGATACTTAATTGCATTCAGTTATAATAATTATTAGAATTTTTCCTCAATTCTTTTTGATTGTATTCACTTCTTAGTTAATAATAATTATGCTAATTTGGTTAGCACAACATTACTATTTTTCATTCTCAATTAAAGGACGTAGTAATTGTAATTTTGTCAATTAAAGAATTGCATTACAAACAGTGATTTTCGTATGTTAAAACGATTAAAACAATACAAATGTCAGTAGATACTGTAAAATAAGGTACGAGGACGTACCCTAGAGTCAGATGGCCGAACTGTTAGCCTAATTTGTCTATAATTTACTATAACTATAAAAATAAATGTTAATCTAATTGATCTGTACTATTATGAATATTAAATAGGTAAATGATTTATGTGAAATATAGTGATAATGACTTCGATGTTATTAGTTCTTTGTCCAAGATAAATTGATGTACATAATAATAATTTTAAATGATCGTTACACATATTCCATAATTCTTAATTCGATTTTCAAATAATTATAAACATCAATTTGTTTTATTTTGATTCGATTTCATATATTTCCGGTTGGAGGAACCCTAGCGCCACGAGTGCGTGTGCGTTACAGGCAGTCGAGCTCGGAACTTTGCAAAAAGAGGTTTTCAGTGTACTTTGTGAAAGTGTTTATGATCCACAAATATACGTTTGAGTGTACGAGAGCGTTTATTTTATTCCTCAACGCCATCTGATTTTAAGAGAAAGTTGGTCAGTTTGTTTGGCTGATCAATGATCATCCCCTTGAAAACTTTCAGCATAATTAAGAAGGTCCCAGTATAGGCGCATGATGAAGATAGTGATGATTAAGAATCATCAATGTTCTTTACTTTGGCATCAAAGCTCTGAATTAGATACCATTTCACAGCCTTAAGGAAATTAACTCATCAGCGAAGCATAATCAAGTTTACTACCAAGTACTTAGATATAAGATAATAGAAGGCTCGATTCGGGCTGTTAAAAGGCTGTATAATGTAAACGCTTAGCACTTATCAGATCATAAAGCCTTCGTCGATTCACTTATCTTAATGATAAAGTGATGAAAAATTACTTTTTTAAGTGGCTTAAGTAAGTAGTAAGTACGTAAAGAGCGTGTGTCGGTGGCGCGTTACGATGAGGTATGGAAACTCAATCTTGAGGTCCGGGTTCGAATCCGTACGGACGACATGCCATGTATACCAATGAGTTTAACTTATGTACGCAATATAGACTGCTCTTAAAAGGTGAAGGAAAACATCGTCTACCAATGCACTTGTGGTATGCGTGATTTATCTTCGTGCAACGCCATCTAGTGTGTTACTAGAAAATATTATTTTATCGTATTTTAGAAGGTAGAGGCAGGGGGGGGGGGGAATATTTTGTCTCGAGACAGAAGCATTACAACGATCAGTTTCTATGGGAGTTTTGGTCCATTTGACAAGACCTATCCAACGACACCTCACTCGATTTATAAAAAAAAAACTATTCTTTTCCAACCCCTTTTTCATGGTATGGGATGAGTGCCGAAACCTTGTTCCTTGTTTGACTACGGAACCCTAAAAATCGAGAAATGCCTCCATGTTTGTTATTTTACGTATGCTAAAAATAGCGCGCGTTTTTCGTTGTCGCTTTGTCAGTCTGGCAACCTAAATCCAGACCCTTTGGTTGAATACAGGGGTAATGAGGTTTATTAAAACCGCGACGCTTGCAACGCTCGTTTGGCTGTAAAATGTTTTACACTGCAACTTAACTAAATTTACTGCTTCAGCGTTGAATCTAACTCGATTGTCACAATACTAAAGCGTAGTAAGTATAAAAGTGTCGTGTTAGTTTCCTCACTTCTTAGCTATTTGTAACTGTTTTAATATACAGGGTGTACAGGGTATAGTCACGTCTCCGTTTCAAGGACTGCGTAAAGCGAGACATGTCCACGTTCTCAATCGACACCAGCGGCTGGGAGGATCTCGCTAAGAACCGCGACTTGTGGAGGAAACATTTAGCGGAGGGAAGAGCTGTTCACGACAGGGCCTGGTTTGCTTCCTTGGCTGAAAAGCGGGAAAAGAGGCATGATCGGCTAGCAAACCCAACTGACACAGCAAAACCAAATTTCATTTGCCGTACATGCGGTCGTACCTGTCGCTCTCGTATCTGGCTTTATAGTCACGAGCGTAAGTGCCGCCAAGACGCTGCTTAAATCATCTTTCGAAGATAGAAAGGACAATGACGATGATGATGATGCCAGGGTGTAATATACAGTGAACTGTAGGTACAAATTCAGGGTGTGAGGGCAAGTCGACCTGAGCACTTTTTAACAATGGGGCACAGGTAATATAATAGCTATGGAGCCTACATTTGAGTCGGGTAGATACATCAGTTTTGTATGAGACTGGTCAAATGTAAAAGCGTAAAAATAGGTGGACACCTTCACAGCCCGGACACAGCTTACAAAAAAATTTAAATTGACAAGATTACGTCAGCACATGTATGCGAAACCAAAGAAATTGAACCTCAAGTCTTCTTCATAGGTAACTGCCGGGTAACTAGAGGGCGATAGAGGGGGTGAGGTAAAAAGTTGGTGGGAGGAAGGGAGTGTCCGTACTGTATGTAGTAATAGATACTCATTCTTATACTGTGATACCGTCTAATTTGCCAGGACACACATTCAAAATGCCTAACTATGTTCGGCTAATATTTTTGTATCTTTTGTGTCTTTTTTGTATTTGTATCAGGCATGGCCTGGCAACGCTACATTCAGAAGGTTTTCACTAGATACATACATCCTTCTACTTAAAGATGAAGTGCTAGCATGCCAAGCACGATAAAGCGACAAAACGAAAAACCGTCATTCGATCTCGTAACAAAGATACGTCTCCATTTTTGTCGTTTCTCGGTCAATCCTACATTAAATTAATAGTTATGGTTTTGAAGTCGCAGTCCTGCTGGTTGCACTACTGTAGCTCCACTGTAGCCATGATATTGCGTTGTTGTAGTGCTATTGTAGCGCTACTATAGCGCGATATTGGCGCGCTATATTGCGCTTCCATCATGCTGCTGTGGCACTTTTGCCGTGATATTACCCCGCTGCTGTCGCGCTCCTTTTGCGCTTATGCAGTGATATTACCGCACTATGTTGCGCTTTTGACGCGCTTCTGTCGTGCTGCTATGGCGCTTTTTATAACGATTTAATCGCACTTATGTTAAATATCGAACATCTATCATTAAATACATAAAAAATAAAATGCCACAAAAAAGAAAATTTCCAGGTTCCCAGATATTATTTGAAAACCTAAAGATAAATGAATTTCGCATACGCATTGTAACAAAGACAGGCACGTTTAGTTTTTTGTCGTTTCTCGGGGGTGGCATGTAGTCAATCTTACATTAAATTAGTAGTTATAGTTTTGAAGTCGCAGCCCTGCTGGTTACACTACTTTAGCTCCACTGTAGCCATGCTATTGCGTTGTTGTAGTGCTATTGTAGCGTTACTATAGCGCGATATATTCCGCTTCTATTAGGCAGCTGAGGTGCTTTTACCACCGTATTACCGCGCTATGTCACGTTTCTATCGTGCTGCTGTCGCACTTTTGCAGTGCTATTACCGCACTATGTTGCGCTCTTGACACGCTGCTGTGGCGCTTTTTATAACGATTTAATCGCACTTATGTTAAATATCGAACGTCTATCATTAAACACAGATTCTTTTTGCCCCAAAAAAAGAAAATTTCCAGGTTCCCAGACATTATTTGAATACCGAAAGATAAATGACTTAGATATGAATTGAGGTTGTCTTATCTTTAGAGACATTCATCAGATCTTATGATACTGAGGAAGGTATGAAGCAACGTTGGAGGTATATCCGTTCAGACGTATAGAGTATAGACCCATCTAAATGATATTAAGATACCATATATACCAGATACATTTTCAACATACGAAATTTTTAAAAATAGCATTACATCACTAACTAATACAGTTATAATTATGTGGATATTCAATAGATGGAAAATAAATTATAGTAAAAAAAAAATCGTCGTATTTAATTACAACCAAATTTGACGTTTTTCCCTTCATCGGAACTTCTAACTTCATTTTCTTAAAACTAGACTCACGTTTGCAGGTTCCGACACGAACACTTTGTCTCGCGTGGTGTTCACGCGTCGCGTTTTTGCCTAGCACGAGGCTCCTTAATCCTTAATCTCTTCTTCTTCTGGACGAAAAACGATCCCTGAGATTGAAATTTTTTTTTTGCGAAACTGAAATCTGTTTTACTTAATATGTGTCCTTATAGCTTGCTAGAATTTATGGACTTTTATAAATAATCATAGTCAGTAATTGATTGACAATATTTGTAGGTTTAGAATAATTGTATTATGTAGTATCGTGTGTTGCTATTAATTTCATATTTTAAAATTGTTGACATCTAACACTAACTTGACATAATGTTTTATTTATTATTTATTTTTTTTCACAAAAATCAAATTAATTAATTGGGTAATTTCATGTTGTATAATTATAAATTTATCATTAAAGTATATTGTACTTAATTGCTAGTGTGCTACACCCTAGGGTAAAATTACATTGAACATTCTGTACTGTTACCATCCTTGTACCTATTCTGTATATTTATACTGACTACATGTAATTTATGGCAATAAATAATTGAATTGAAAAAAAAAATTGTATTGAAATAGGTACTCCCACAAAATAATACTTGACACTGGCGGAAATTGAGTGCTAACGTAGAAGCAAGAAGTCCAAATTAAAAAAAATCATAAATCTATGGACACGTCAGTTAGTGACTTTTCCCTCTAAAGGGACGATGATATATGGTGTTTGGTGGTTAGATGCGTTACTTGGCGATGATCAGACCATAGCCCAGTCATTTTACGGAGTTTTTTAAGGAGGGGTGGGAAGTAATTATGAATTGGACTTTTAAACTGTAACCGGCACCATTTAGTGACAAAAAGACTACTATACAGGGTGTAAATGACAGTCTAGCAAATACTGAAACGGTGAACTCAGACCATCAAACTGAACAACTTTCACAAAGGAGCCAAACTCAGGAAACGCGAAAAAAAATCAGCTGTCCCATACATTTTAGTCGGTTAGGTACAGCAGTTTTGTATGGGACAGCTGATTTTTTATCGCGTTTCCTGAGTTGCGCTCCATTGTGAAAGTTGTTCAGTTTGATGGTCTGAGTTCACCGTTTCAGTATTTGCTAGACTGTCATTTACACCCTGTATAAAAAAAATCTACGCAACATAGAAATCAAAATTGTATCTCACAGAAGTCGTTTAACTGATTAATATTATTAGCAATGTACTCGTTTCAATTAGATTTAACAATATAAATTATTTTTGAGCAATGAAATAGGCATTAAAATTTAAAAAATTGATTAATTCTTAGAAAATACTAATGTATTTTTCAAAGCCTTCTAAGTAGTGAAAAATATTTACACGCGGTTTGAAGTATTTAAAAATGTTTGAAAAAAAATTACCATTAGGTATTTTAGAACGAGATAAATGCTAAATTTTAATCTGTTGCTGACGTAATTTTTTTTTTTTTATATTTCTAGGCTCAAATTGGATCTTAAATGCTCTACCGAAAAAAAACATCAATTATTAATTAGGCTCAAACCGTAAAATGACTGGGTTACCGAACAAACAGATTGGAATCGAGATGAGCGAGCGTGACAGATTACTCGCTTTGTCGTGCGTTACATGCTAGCCGTCTTTTGAGTAGAGTAATACTAGTACCTAGGATGTTTTATAGTGATAAAGTAGCAAAAACGATGCTGATGCTGACAAAAAATCTTGCTAACACAAGAAAAAGAAAGTTATTACTTACGATCCAATGAACGCAATCCATAAAAATACTGGAACCATAAGGAAAAATCTCAACCTGATAAAAGTTGGATAAAACCATGATGAAAGAGCAAAAAGTTTTATAATCATTTCTGATGAAGAACAAAAGAAAACTTTAGAAGAGCTTGAGTAGTTTATTAAAAAAAAAAAGAAGTGCGTGTCGGGCCACGCGCAGGGTAGGGTTCCGTCGTTGCCCATCACAATAATTATATGGACTTAGAAGGGGGCTTTTTGTTTTATACTACACGGTTTAACGGCTAATAAAGTCTAGTCTTTTTTCTTAAGTTGGTCTACTGTTACTCGTAATCGTAATATCTAACGATACCCCACAACATGGGATAGATGAGAAAAAAATGTGTCTTCACGTGTAGGGGAGGTAAAAACATATTTTTCAAGATTTTATTTCACCCCTTTGTCGGCGTAATGAATATGTATACATAATATGTCACATGATGTCATATGTACATAATTTGGCATATTATGCCAAATTACAGCTTTCTCGTATTAAGCGTCTCTGAGCTAAGCCGCGGATAGACGGACGGACATGGCGAAACTATAAGGGTTCCTTTTTGACTTTGGAACCCTAAACACTTTTGTCGCTATAACAAAATGATTAAATTAATTTGTAGTTTGTGGCATTGAGCTGAAACCATAAGAATAATGAATACTCTATAGAAACGTAACTCGACGCGCGACGCGTTCAAGGTAACGTTAATAGCCTTCCGTATCGCGAGACGCTTATAGGCTAAGCCAGTCAGGGCTGCGTCCGGTCGCCTCGCGCTCGCTCGTGCACGTTCATGCTGAAACTATAAAAATAATTCTTTTAATCATTCTTTTGGGGCTTCAACCATGCAGCTATGCCAGCCTCATCTTGCCGTAACCGAAACACCCACATCATCATCATCGTCATCAGCCTTTAAACGTCCTACTGCAGGGCAGAACAGGCCTCACACCTCAGAGAGGGTGTATAGGCTTCAGAAACACATATTAATAACAAATGAAAATTTTTACTCTAACTAAAAGGCAACTAAAAGGCAGAGCGTCGGTGGCACGCGTTGCGGAGACGCAAGGGCTCGGGTTCGAATCCTGAAGTCTTCTAACCCGCATTGTGCGCGCATTAAGGCCTAAGGCCCGGTATTCGCTTATTAATATATACAATACACTTATTAATTATTCTTATTAGCTCGAGCGAGCGGCTCGATCGCGTCATCGTCAATTGATTAATGATTTTTTCAGAAGATTGTTTCAGAATTCAGACCATCAAACGGAACAACTTTTACTATGGGAGCAAACCTGAAATCGCAAAAAAAATCTATGTTACCACAGAGTTGCGACACTACCAATGAGCGAATCACAAAAGTGCGACATCATCATAGAGCGAATCACGGAAGTGCGACAAGTCGAAATTGCGAATCACGGAAGTGCGACATCTCGAAAGTGCTAATTTAATGGACCAAAAGGCTTACACAGCTCGTTACACCAGTGTAACTACAAGGAAGCCCCTGGTACTCCGTGGTTACTAGTGTTGACCTGTCACTCCTGACAATCAGCTGCTCCAAAAATTCAAAATTCAAAATTTTTTTATTCAAAATAATATCACATAGATAGCTTTTTGACGTCATTTTTTGAGTCTACCACCGCGTCGGAAGGTGTTTCGTTGAGAGAAGATGCGGCCAGAAACTCTACAACACACATCTTTTAAACAAAACAAACTATACAAAGTACAATTAAAATACAATATTGCATTACATAGAGTAACATTGTCAAGACCAGACATTTTGGTCATTCAAATAGTCATCGAGTTTATAGTAGCCCTTTTTACAGTGGACTTGATATTCCATATGATACTAAACTGCTATACCGGCTCGATTCAAATGTATGAGATAAATGTTTTTTTTTGCTATTTCAGATTTGCTCTCTGGTCTAAAATACCCCTAAAATTTTTTTGTAACCTGTAGAAGTTTGAGGAAAGGTGCTTTCCTTTATGATAACTTTTGAATCAAGTCTGTGAACCTCATAACTTTTCTCATTAGATAATCCAATCAATCTTCTACATATACGTTCATGATTTCTATTTAAGAGATTATTCACGATAATCGTATTAATATTATAATAATTGCAGAAAACGAAATGAGTGACACTATCCAGTTTAATAAAATCAGAGACGTTCCTTAACTACCAAAAAATAGGTGTCACAGTTGCGTTTTGCTACTGCCTTTTGTCTGACTTTTTTAATGTACTAGTAATTTTCATTTTTGAAAAAATTTCTAGTGTGTCCGTTTAGTTTTCGTAAAAATGACTGGGTCCGAATTCGCAATTTTTTTAGGGTTCCGAAGTCAACAAGGAACCCTTATAGTTTTGCCATGTCCGTCCGTCTGTCCGTAGCTTAGCTCAGAGATGCTTAATACTAGAAAGCTGTAATTTGTCATGAATATACATATTAATCACGCCGACAAAGTGGTAAAATAAAATTTTGAAAAATATTTTTTTAGGGTACCTCCCTTACACGCGAAGTGGGAACTGGATTTTATTTTCTCGTCTACCCCATGATGTGGGGTATCGTTGAATAGGTCGTTTAAAAATATTGTGGGTGTGGGAAAGTTCTTTTTCGATTTAGGGATCCGTTAGTGAAATATTAAGCTTTAAAGTGAAAATTTTTGTTAGGGTCAAGTGTCCCCCCCCCCCCCCCTCTGATAGCTAAACGGTTGTTTCTGGATATGTGACAAAATTCAAGGAAGTAGTATATCATCGTCATCATCATATCGGCCATTAAATGTCCACTGCTGGACATAAGCCTCCCTAAAATGGGGGGGATTTGCCATAATCGCCACGCTTGGCAGGCGGGTTGGCGATCGCAGTTGGATCGAATCAATGTGTGTACTCAGAGGATGCTGCTGCCCATCCTTCAGTAGATCCCTTAGTCGCCTTTTACGACACCCACGGGAGGAAATGGGATGGTGCTATTCATAGCCGACACCACACGGCAAGTAGTATATAAATAACGAAATTAAAAGGAAAACTATGTAGGCTTTACAAGTTTACGAGTAATAGTCGACCAAACTTATAAAATGTACTTTTTAGACTTTATTAGCCGTTAAACCGTAGTATAAAACAAAAAGCCTCCTTCTAAGTCCCTTATTGTATTGTGACGGGCAACTACGGAACCGTACCCTGCACGTGGTCCGACACACTCTTCTCCAGTTTTTTATAGTTAGGACTTTTGAACGGCGCGGCGACTTTTTCCGCGTGGATTACCCCTTTAGGGGTCGATTTGCTTTTCATAGTGCACCCATACATCCTCTGTTCAATATATTTATTTTTTTACTAGCCCACTTCATCCCACTGCTGGGCAAAGGCCTCCCCTTTCATCCTCCAACCATCTCTGTCCGGGCGTGCTCTGGCCACGCGTCATTGAAAGCATCCAGATCGTCCCGCCCCCTTTTCCTAGGACGACCTGGACGCCGACGACCGTTTTCGGGGATCCAGGGCGTTACAATTCTTGCCCACCTTTCCTGGTGCATTCGACAGACATGGCCATGCCATGTCTGTTAAATATATAATTCCAAATTTCATGTTTCTATCATCAGAAGTTAGAAGTTAGACAGAATTAGAAATGACGACATTCGGGGTAAGACAAAAATAATAGATGCTGCAACACTGGCTTGTCGTTTGAAATGGCGATGGGCTGGACATGTGGCTAGAGCGACTGATGGCAGATGGAGCCAAAAGATACTGCATTGGTACCCGCGGGGCGAGAGCCGTCCGAGAGGGCGACCGCGGCGCCGCTGGCGAGATGACATCGCCCGCCTGGCGGGGGCCACCTGGACGAGACTGGCTGCCGGGAGGGAAGAGTGGCGCGGGATGGAGGAGGCCTTTGCTCAAGCTTGGGCAATCCAATAAAAAGAAAAAATATAATTAAATTCGCACCTAATTTATTGCATGCATGAATACAAATATAGTTAATTGAGTACTGAAATGAAATGAAATGTAACAAAAATTAATTTATTGGAATAAATGGCTATTATTATTATTATTATCATCAGAAGTTTAGGCTTTGCGTTTTCTGTAATTTAGTCAGTTACGGGACTCATTTATTTATAAGTATAGATTGTGTCTATCACTCCCTTGGGAAATATACTTAGTGAATATTTATACTTCGTTATATAGAAGCGATGTGCAAGCTCACGTTTCGCTGTTCGTTGATTCCAAGCGAGCCCATTAAACTGTCATCTAGTCTGAAGTATTACCGTTGCAATCTGCTATTCAGTCCGATTTATAGTCCTATTTAACCTTTTTGTTCTTTTTTATTTGTATTTTCTCTCTTTATACTTTATGTCGAGGCATTTAATAGAAGCGGCTTTTGTGGGTGAAAAGCTAGCTGCCTATTACTACTAGACACGCAATTTCAGACTAAAACTTTGAATATAAGGTGATCTCTTGAATAGACCTATGCTCTGAATCGAGACGTCATTCAGATTAATACCCCTTTCACACGAGAGCAGAGCTTATTTAAGAGCTGCGCTCTTGTCGGTGGAGTTTTCGCCAATCCTGTCTCCTTTCCGCTTTCCGAGAGCAGAGCAGAGAGCAAGAAAAGAAAATTTTAACTTTTGTGTCTCAATTTCTAGAAAATTATTTTTAAAACCTGGAGCAATACTTACTTAATACAGTTTTTGAGAGTTACGCGGTTATTATTTAATACGCGCTTTTATATACCAAAACGCGATAAGAACCCGTTAAAATGTTTATTTCTAGATTCAATACTTACTTACTTACTTATTGCTCCTTTCACACAAGGGCAGGGCAGTGAGGGCAGGATACTCTGCTATCATGTGAACACCCTCCGTGGTCTTCCTCCGTGGTCTAATGGTTAAGAACATGGTTACTGATACGGAGGTCATGGGTTCGATTCCCACGGGGGACACCTAGTGATATGTCACTTTGTGCGTTTTTCCCCAGTTGGTTAGGACATTGCAGGCTGAATAACCTGATTGCCTGAAAAAAAAAACGATGATTCCGTGCTTCGGATCATCCAGATGGCACGTTAAGCCGTTGGTCTCAGCTGGTGGTAGTAGGCGGTATCTAAAAACCACATCAGGGGCCGTAAGGCGGTCGGAAAAAACTCTGATATCAGCACGGCTAGCATGCCACCCACGACAAAGCGTTTAAATGAGAAAAACGTCATGCGCGCTCTTTCTGGCGTACGTAAAATAATAAAGATGGAGGCAAATCTCGATTTTTTATCGTTTTCTCGGGGGTGGCATGCGAGGCCTCGCTGCCCACACGATAATGTGAACACCCGCGCCGAGGCAGAACAGTACTGCAGGGACAGTTAATAGACGGCCAGTCTTGCTGAGGATAGTCCGCTTGTGGTAGGGGACCACCTTGTTCTCTAGCCTGTCTTGTGACTGGCTCCGTGTGAACGCGTGGGCAGCAGGATATTTTATGATTTTCGGCAATTTTTTTAAGTTTTATTCATTACAGATGGCTCCCTTAATTTGAAAATGCAGCATCAGTACTGTTATGCCCTCAATGACCTGATGTCCTCGTGTGAAAGGGGCATATGATTAGGAGACGTATTTTAAGCGTGAACTTAGTCTAACTCTGGTTGGAAATGTATGGATTTTGACATAGGTCATGATGGGTTTTATTCCACTTAAGTAGATGTTTCAAAAAGTCTTTGATTAAATTAAAATAGCAAGTTAGGTAACTAGCCTTTAGACCGTATAAATTGAGCCCCGGTCGCCTAATTTACTTAGAGCGGCATTGCGTGATTGAGATATTTTTTTGATTTTAGGCGGGATAAAGGTACCACAATGCCTTCGCGTGCTCAAAACTCGTTGTACAAATCATTCAAAAAGAAAAAGCAAATCGCACGCCGTTACTTTTTACTCGTAACTACATGAAAATCAGGTCCATTTTTCGAGTGTGTAATGCAAGAACGTTACCTATCTTCCTATTTTAATTTAATCAAAGAGACACCGACATTCCTAGATGTGTAAGCCAATTAGGGAGTGACAAGGCCTGCTGTATTTTTGGCACTTATGTTTGTGTTGGTTGGTCTGTAGTGTTACCACCTTACCACCGAAACAAATAGCCAAGCCGTACCCAAAAAGTGGCTACTACTGGAAATTTCACTGTCACTAAAGTGGCTAAAAATGGTTAAACCAAGTAAAGTAAAAAAACACAGGTTACTGATAAGATGGATTTTCAATCATTTATTCCATAAAATTTTGCTCTTTTATAATTTTATAGAATTAGTATAGAGTTTAGACTTTAGAGAGGGTTATTTTAACTCATTCTATTTCAATGTTAATATTTTACAATGCTCATTGCAAAAAATAGCCTCTCGACTACTGCGTTTGGGCTAGAAAATGCTATACATTTTTATTTGTTACCTACGAAATAAATCAAATTTAAGAAAGTAGGTAGAAAAAGCCACCATATTTATTTATTTTGTAACTAACGAGTTGGAAAGTGTTTCCAGATCTAGCTAAGAAGTGGCTAAAGTGACAACACTATTGGTGTGGTAGGCATAGTAGGATAGGTTGCATTTCTAGATAATGCAAGTTCCCATTCTAATAAAGTCCTATTTAGGTATGTCTGATCTTCTTCTTATCGTGTGGGCAGAGCCCTGGTGTCAGAGTTTTTTCAGATCGCCTTACAGCCTCTGACATGGTTTTTATGTGACAACTACTACCACCAGAGAGAGTAGCCGGAACCAACGGTTAACGTGCCATCCAAAGCACGGAATCATTTCTCTTTTCAGACAATAGGGCGATTCAGCCTGCAATGTCCTTACCTACTGGGGAAAAACGCACAAAGTGACATTTCACTAGGTATCCCCCGTGGGAATCGAACCCACGACCTCCGTGTCGAGAGCCAATGCTCGTTATGTCTGATTATAAGGGATACTTATAGATCAAAATAAAGGACAACGTTGATTAATTATTATTATTTAATTTATATACACAATCGTTTTTTTTTAAACAAAAACACACATTATTGTAAATTGATAGGTATTACATAATATTTTATAGGTACATAATACATTTATTTATTTTTAACACTTTTAAAATTAAACAATTAGATCTTAATTCTAAAGAAATAGAGACTAGTTTATCACGTAGAAAAAGCTCGGCAAAATTTGATATTTACATTACAAGTATTTAATATTATATACGTTTAACTATATCACATAAGCGATTTTTGAGTGTAGGCGTTGATGGAACGATGTCATCGAGATATCACCGCGATATCACTGCGATATTCCGTGATAATACCGAGATATCGGCGCGATATTTACAGAAATACGCGACATATTTATTTCAGGATCAATCAATCAGTGTTGCGGCGGTAATGCGGTGATTACTCGTATCACGGTGATAACGCGAGTATAACGTTCAGAAAAAAACGTGGTGAATCAGGTGAGATATTGTTACGATTCGATTGCGACGTCACGGCGGTAAAGTTGCGAGATCGCTTACGCTCTAAAATCGCTTCTGTGATATGGTTGGAATTTTTATTTACAAGAACATGAAGGGCGTGATCTTTAATAAGTTACCTACATACTTTTGGGGGTGCTTCAGAAAATCGAACTTTAACTATGAGATCAATATTAAAATCGAGAAAATAAATCTTGGACACTGTCACACAAATTAGTCACATTTAAAGTACCAGAATCTAGCCTGAATTAGAAATAATTTAATCAAAACTAACTAGGTACTACAAAAAGAACAAGCAAAGCAACCAAACCTGACAACTGTCTAGTCCAATAGCCCACCCCGGGTCGAGCCTGAATTTGTATTATGATGACTAGATAAATAAGATGTTCCATACATTTGGGTCGAGTCACAATTGACGTTTTATAATTTATATGGAACAGCAGATTTTTTACCGATTTCGAATCTTAGTTCAGTAGAGAAAGTTGTTTAGTTTGGTTTGGTTTTAAACCGACCATGGTTTAAGGGTTTGTGTGTTCCTTTGTTAATACTTGAAAATGAATAAAATTATAGTAATTACATTCCATTAACATTAAAGTAAAGGACACAAACCCAATATACTATTCAAGCAGTATAGACTCAGAGCTCACGACCGCAATCGAAATTTTAATTAGGTTACGGTGGGGTGAGATCGGAGCTGGAGTTCGCGTTAGAATTTTCTTTGGCTGGTGCAAGATCGTTGCAATTAAATTACCAGTGAACGAAGCCTTTTTAAATGCTGGCTACATAATACATATAGCGCTGGTAGATGCCTTTTGCTATGTTGCCGAGAGTTGCCGTTATTAAAAATATTGTTCCCAGTAATTATCTTGCTTCAGCGTCCATCTTACCCCATCTTACCTTATCTAAATTCTATTGCCTTTGAAAATTTAACTTGAAAAGCCGTGATTTCCGATAGGATTTTTAAGAAAGTATTTTCTGTAGTTTTGTCAATAGTTATAGTATTTCTTTAAAGATTTTGATGTGTAAGCAGTGTAAGTATCGTGCACAGAGAAATGATACGCTCCTATAAGATATTATGTGGTCTTAGGTAGTTGTCGTATTTAAATATGAAGAAATTAACTTTATTATTATTTTGTGAATGAATGAAATGAATGAAATATACTTTATTTACACATACAAAATACAATGCACAACCACAGTGTTTTGTGGTTCCATACAACGCATAATTATTTACATAATTTTAGGAGTATTTAACCACAGTGTTACTAGAAAATATTTTTGCTCGAAGAACATCTAAAAAGAGAGTTTCGCTTCCCATGAATTATGTTAGTGATTTTCTCAAAAACTAATCGACCAATTTGATTACATTAAACAGTCATAAGATCCCCAGGCGTCGTGTCGCTACTGCTTACTTAATGTAATGATACAAAAATATGAAAATTATAATTACAAATTGTACGTACAAAAATACCTAATTCACTTTCCTCAAGGTTTTAATAAAACAAAATAATATCTCTAGGATTAACTGTCCAAAAATTAAAATACAAGCGAATTCCAGACTAGAAATTAAATTTGATAGGGTTATAGATAATTTAATCAAAAATTAATTTAAAATGAATCCCTATTGCCCTTGGTCACAATCACGACATCAATCGAGAACGGCTGGACCGATTTGATGAATAAAAGTAGTATATACTTAGTAGACGTACATGTAGTTATTTTGTAATTATCTACCAAATCAGAGAGGTTTAGACCATCAAATAGAACAACTTTTACAATGGGATCAAACCTGAATACGCAAAATAAAAACAGCTGTTCCAACCTGCAATGCCTCTCGACTCAAATTTATGAAACTGCAGATATTTCGTTACGATTTCAGGTTTGCTCCCGTAGTGAAAGTTGTTCAGTTTGATGTTCCGAACCATCTCTTTAAATATTAATAGCGTGTTTTGTTACACCCTGTGTATGTTACACTGCAGGGCAGAAGAATACCCTCAGAGAGATGTAGGTATGGGTATCAGTCCACCACGCATGCCTTGCGGATGTGCGTGCCTAGCTAAAATTAAATACCAACAAAATTAAATCAAATGATTCAATATCGTGTTCAACACAAACTAAAAATAAATTGTATGTAAATGCAATGGCGGCCAGTGTACCTACATTTAGTTTAACTGAACCATTTCCCGTGCAATTCACTGTATACTGTTTACTAACACCTTAATTATAACGTAAAAGCGTAGTTTTTACCAGGGCCGGAATAAGTGCTTGGTGCCCCTATATAAATATAATTATGTTGAGGACGTTAAAAAGATTTTACAAGACGCTCCCATTTAAATATTAATTTATACGAAAAAATAATGTTGACAGAGACCAAAGGCACAAATTTTTGCTTTTGCATCAATATTATTCGAACTACCTTTACCCGCGACTTTGCCATGTTTTTGACTGAATTCATTTGGCCATTACGAACTCATACTTACGTATCTAACACTTATTTTGAATTTTCCCCGGAAACCTTTTCATTTCCCGGGATAAAAAGTATCTTAGATGTTGTCATAATATATAGGTTATCAGTACCACCATGTAGTTTCATTATTATCTTATCTATATCAAGTAGTTTTTGTGTGATGCGTGGCCAAAAATAGAGGGTAATTTCGGTTTCGGTCTCCGTGACGAACTTTAGAATAATGTCCACAACGAAAAATATTTACTGTACCTACAAACAGATATGATCCTGTTATAGTTTTGTGACAACGTAAGTAATAAAGATTTCTTCTATTATATTTGTGTCCATCTATGCCCAAGGGCGCAACAGCTGTCCATTTTACGAAATAATATAATATTTTTGTGGAATTTATCAGCTGGAAAGTACTAAATTGACATTTATTTTTCATTCGTAATTAATTGGCACGTTTAATTCTGAGGAATGAGGAAAGCAAAGAAAATATTTATTTTATTTGAATTTTTCCTTGACCTGGCTTAATTTTTTATTAAGAGGCCATTTTGCGTTAAAAACAACCACTGCTTTCTAATTAACGAATGGGCGAAATGCCCCGGAAATAAGATGTTTGACAAAATTAATGTAAAAAAAATATTTTCATTAATGGGTGGGAAATCACTTGAGGCCGGTCCGACGTTCGAAATTTTATCGAAATGTAATTGGGGTAATAAAATTTCAAATAATAACACAACTTAAACGTTTTTGAAAAGTGAGGTTCGGAAAACTTCAACTCTCAGAGCTGCAACTATTAAGGGGCTGATTTTTGAAAATTCATTTCTAACTGCGCCTCTAAATCCTTACCGCCAACGCCCATCAACCGGATCGTAAAAGTTCTAGTATATAGTAATCGACGATAGCTTCCATACAGTATGAAAAATCAGTACTAATGTCACTGAGTGGATTTGATTAAGATCTAAATTCAGATTTAGGGAAACGCTACCTATATCTGGAAAACCAACAAAAATATTAACATAATTCCATTGGAAATAATGTAGACAAAAACAGTACAATCTGACAATTTCGGGAATACGGGACGGTTTGACCGTATCACCCAGTAGGATTGTCAAAGACAAGGTCAGTTGAGTATATTATATTTTAATAGAACTATCATGTCAGTTTATAACCAAATGAAGCCTCATTTATGTCGGCCTTCGTTCTAGTACTAGTTTTTATTACTGCCATTACCTACTCTTGACCTGATCCACATAATTATTTTAGTGTGGGTAATAACTTTTTACCCGCATATTCCCATCTTTCAACGGAAGTAAATAAAAAACATTGTACCTTATTCCTTCGAATAAATGGTTTATCATTGAGTTTGATATGACATCGGTATCGTGGTGAAAAGATAAAATTTTCAACCAACATAAAAACTTCAGGATTTCATTTTGGACAAAGAATAAATTGCATAATGCTTAGAAGGCTCACGTCTTTAAAATAAATGTGCATTTAAAGTTAATAATGCGTAGACTACAAATTGAACCGTGCGCATGAAAGATAGAAGATAATATTACCTATATTGAACCAGTGTAGGCTTCATCCATGCGAGAACAGCAAGGTTGACGCGAAACTGTATTAGTTTTCCCCGTTGACTGGGTATGATATGTTTTATTTCATACTTACAGTGTGGATTGACTAATCCATGCCAGCTTTGGAGCTATTCCATTTAGCGTGGAAATAGGTTTCTATCTCCACGCTAAAACCTATCACAAATGTTGTTCCACTCAGTAGGCAGCTGCACGGCAATGTGGGTGCAGATAATAGTCGGGGAAATCTACGGATTTTTGTATGGAGATTGCATTAATTGCACTTTAGGTTATAGTTTGAAATATTAGTAGATACATATCTGAAAAACAATAAATTCTCAATAATCCCCGATTTTTTATTGTGTATTATGGAATAAATAAGACATTTACAAAACATTAAATTTAGGTACGAACAAAAAATGGAAAACTGGTGATTTTGAACAGGATGGCTTCATTCAATAGCTTTTACTTATAACAATAATAATCCCCGGTTAATATCGTAAATTTGAGTAGATATTTAATATTTTGTAGGTATTAAAAAATTATAACCTCAAAACTTAATTGTTTACTGTTTGTTTGTACACAATAAAATTGTATGGGGTTATTTAACTGTCTCTTTTGCTAGTATGCTGAAAGAAATATCTTTAGAAAAAAGCTTGCCCTTTGTACAGTTATATCGAATTTAAGGTATTTCTCAGGTTCCTCAGCCTATATAACCACCAAATCTCGACAAAAGTGCTATAAAATAATAGTAATATTAGTTCAAACACAATTTACTAAAGTGTATTTAATGCAATCTCAAACCGTATTTTTCCTAGACTATAAGCCTGTTTTATTCTGCCATTCTGTCGCAGTAGACTTTCGCGGCGGCTACTCGGTTTATTTGCACCGGACCTTAGGTATTCCAGATAAATATCAAGAGATTGGTCGCCCTCAATTAGCTTACAGCCCTTGAGGTCAAACTATGGCATACAATCTATGTGATGTTTTATAAAAGTGGCCGCTATCATATTCAAATACAGTCACATTTTAATGGTAAATATTTCGTATATACATTTTGAGTAAATCGCACATAATGAAGTTAAAAATGTTCTAATACGGCACGATGCTAAGAGGAATTAATGTTGACGTCTTGACGATTACATCAAATGGCATCATAATAAATTTTAATGAGGAATCATTGAGGAATGCATGAAATTCGAGGAAAATTATACTTTGATGTTTAACAGGAATTAATTTAAGGTTGAGTGTAGGTATTTGGTTCCCGAAATAAATTGTCGTCCAAAATAAATATTATATTGCAAAGCTATTAAATAATAACGATGACAACCTTACCACAGATTTTTTCATAGCTACCTAGTTACTAGTGTAACAAATACAACACTCTCCCGATTTTACGCGCTTTTTCGAATTTCGAATATTGAGCTTCAGGAACGATGAACCAAAAGGCGCCTTATGTCAATGCCTGTATCGCGTGCGATACGCGGCGCAGTAGGTACTTATTGCAGATTGAAAACGTTCGTGCACTGACCTTACCTATACTAATCAACATTGTGTCTGTGCGTGGCTGCGTGGTGGAGTATAGCCCGCTTCGAACCATTATTCGTAAGAGGAGACCTGTGCTACAAAGGATACCTACGTCCAGTAGGTACGGACTTGCTTGCCCCCCTATTTTGACCTCACACCCTCTCGGGTGTGCCTATGCTTAGAAAGAGTAGTTGGAAGCAAAATGATATATCCCGTAAGATAGTTTTGCCGGAGTATCGATAGTTTTAAAATCGACAGTTTTCATCTGAGAGAAATCATACTATAGATAGCTCGGAACGTGGCAATGCTATTGATGGAGTGCAATTCTATCGATACCGTCGATAGTATTGCTGCTCAAAACATAAACTATCGATACAATCAATACTATCGAATTTCTGAAAACAATACTATCGATAGATTTTTTTGGACTATCGAGAGTTTAAATACCATGGATAGTTTCAATACTATCGATATTGTGGTTTTTCAGAACTTCCGTAGTAATAATAGATTGTGTACCCTTATTTTATGCCTCTTTTATTTTTTTCTGTTTATATTTTGATGTAAAATAAAGTATATTTGATTTGATTGTTAGTAATTTATTATTAGCAATACAATTTATAGTAAATCATATCGATAAAACTGTCGATATTCATAATATCGGTTAATTATCGATAGGCAACACTAATGATTGAGAGGGCCAACATTTTGAAGGTTAATTTTAGATCTACATGTATGAAACAGTTCACCAGTTAAATCCATTATTTTTACTTCGCCCAATGAAAATATTCTCATGCGAAATATATTTAAATTGACAGCTGTTTGAAACGGAATTGGGTCCGATAAGTTTTGAAGTTGTTTCAGTTGGGCAACATGTTTTTACATGTCGACGTTTTTGGAACAAAAGAGGGTCTAATATTAATAATCTCAATATTTTTAAATGTATGCTTATTCATCATATTGTACCCGAGTTATGGATGTTTGTATCTATATATGTATTCTATATCGTTGTCTAGTTATCATAATACAAGTCCAGTTACTTTAAATGTGACTAGATAATTTGTGTGACAATGTCCAAGATAAAAAAAAATCATCATTATCATCAGCCTATATTATTATAATCTCGACTAATGGGGTACATGCATAATCTCCTACATGGTGTGGTCTCCTTTAAACCGACCACTCCAAGTAACAATGCATTGCAAATGATGTGGATGGTTGGTGGCTTTGTCAGACGATCTTTATAAGGTCGTCGAAGGAAAACAACGCAGTAAAGTACAATAGTCTTTTGCTTAAGTACCAATAATCCGTAGAATACTGTAGTATGAGCACATCCAACTTAATATTGTTCGAGGAACAACGTCACATGAGTTTTTATAAAGTATACAAAAACAATGAAATATATCGAAATATAACACATTAAAGAGAACTATTAATGAAGTTAGTATACCAAATTTGAAAACCGTATACTCATTAGATACAAAATTATGATACAAAATGTGAATGATAATTTTTAAATGGCTGTCCTGTAAAGTATTCAAAATACAGATACGACAGTGTTCGACGACTATGACGTTATAATCCACGATGAAGTCTGCAGGGCTATTGTGTAAGTTTCCAATTATATCGTTTACAAAATCGGTAACGTATTATATGACTGTCCAATGAAATTTTAAAGTACCTATTATTTTGTTTTCGTGATAATCATATCCATTATCTGAAATTAATGAACTAAACATTAAGAAGCAGAATCGCTAAGAGTGGCCAAAACACTATGTCGACTTGATACTGATTAAATTTGGTAGTTACGCAATAAGACCCTTGTCTCTCGGAATCGAACAGGCGCCTGCACCAACCGACACACAGAACAAGTGCCGTAACAAATGCGGCGATTCTTGTGACTCCCGAAATGGCTTATACAGCAAGAAACGTTGGTGCTCAAACCAAATAAACATCTAACTAGATAAAAATATGTCCATGATGACTTATCTTATAGCATCGTGGAGTTTCAGTGCACGAAACTAAAATTGAAATTCAATATCGCAAAAGCTCCCATTCGGTCAACGAGTTCCAAACTGACGTCTAGCTCTTATAAATAAAGCTTACGGGGGTAAGTTCTTGGATAGATGACAGTTTTAGTGATATTCCACCTCCATACGCCTACGTGAATCTGAAGGAATTGTAAGGAACACATGAAAATGCTGTTAGATGGCCTGGGCTTTCTCCTTCTTACCCTTATACTTTCTACTTCTTACCCACAAAAGAAGGTCTGTAGGTACCTTGTATTGAGAGGTATGTAGGATGATGATAATTATGTGTATTATTTACAGGTTCGAAGCGATTTCTAATTACAATGATCAGAATAAATGACAAAAGCCTCCTTTGTACTGTGTACTTTGTACAGTGACTATGATTGTAAGATCCGTCGTTGTTCTTCGACTTAGAACACAAATAAGAAGATTATTTTAGAGCTCACATAATTGTGTATCGTAAATTGAATTGTAGGTATACAGAAAATTGACACAAATTTGTACAACAAACTTAAGCTGCCACACTTGTATCATTATCCCCAATCATTCGCTGCGTAGCAACCCTCGAAAATACCCATCACAGAGGCGTAACTACTGAACTATCAAAAGTCAGGGGCCCGTTACTCGGGATCCCAACCCTAAGCACCTAACTTTTAGGCCAGATACAACTAAATGAGAGTAAATTTTATTCGTAGATTAAGTCGCCGGTTACTCTAGATTAAACTGATTTTGCATTTAACCAACCACTAAATCTATGAAAAAGTTAAGATTAAATTTTGCAAGGCCAATTTTGACGGCGTAAAGGTTATACCGAGACTAATGAAATGTTAATTAATTAAAAAAAAACGTTATAAAATCAACCTAACAAATTAAAACTGTATAACTGCAATGAGTTACGGATACAAAGACCTCTTTCTTTAGGTGGATTGTAACATTCGTCCTTTTGGTCTGGGTTTAGTATGGTACAACACAAATGAAGTTATTTCGGAGTAAATAGTAAGAGTACAATTATTCCTTGTATAGTTACTCATCTATAAATCAAAGGTTGTTGAATCCGGCCTTAGTATTACAAAGATGAGCTTTTTTACTTTGATTAATACACCGAGTGTACAACTTAAAGATTTTGCCAGGTAGGTCTGCACACAGTAGTTGCTCCGCTAGCCCATCATATCACTCAGTGTCGATTCTCGAATTGTTTTAGCCGATCTTACAACAGAGTTTCGACACTATCAAAGAAATACGGAATTGCAACATCATCAAAGAGCGAATCACGGAAGTGCGACATCTCGAAAATGCGAATTTATCAATAATGTCAGTAAACTATTTTTCCTAGTAGCGAACAATTCGTTGCCAATGCCCCAAAGGGACAAACCTCAAACCATAGAACATTATAAGAGGGGTTAGAAATGCAAAGTAGCGCTTTTGCTTCGGAGACAGCTGTCACCACTTGTCTTCCCGCTAACGCTGCTAAAATTACTCATGCCCTCTCGCTCGCACCACGCCGCGCACTTTATTGTGTTATGCAAATCATTACATAACCTGTGGCGACACGTTCCACGCTTACTTTGCATTTCTAATCCCTCTTATAATGTTTTGTGCCTCAAAATGTCAAAAATGAGAAAAGTATACAAAAATGCCCCATTTATCGAGCTAGCTTCACGTCTCGTCACAAGAAGACTAAGCTCTAAGACGAAAAAAAAGAGAATTATGATTGACGGCGTAATTGAAAATATTTTGCTTGAGAGAAAAATCTATCCAGCCACTCCTATAAAAGCAATTGTTCCTTTGCGGCATTGGCGATGAATTATGCAGATCAATTTGATTCGCCTGGTCCGTACGGTCAAATGATACACTAGTACACGCATTTTTATGTGCTTAAAAGTTACATCAATACACCGAATTAATCTTTCTCTTATTTTTAATCTGACAACTATTTAAACTACGATTAAACTTAAACTTAAACCCGTTTTTACCCTCATCATTCAACGAAAACAGTTCTTTTTCTTCACTCTCCCTGTAATCAGCATACGTGTCACTATGCCTCTCTTCTGATATATTCAATTTATGCTTACCAAGCTCACAACCACTAGGACCGCCTTTAAAACAATCGTAGTAAGGTTTACAATCGATGCTATTTGTGCTTCTTGCTATGTAAGTTTCTATGCCATCACGATGCCGAATGTCAGTTTTGTAGCAAACGTAATAATTGTCTTTGCACTGTCAATCTCTACCCACATCGGTCGCTAATGAAAACCTCGTTGCTGTTTCACTGATGGAATCATCCCTGATTTTCGGTCGCCTGTTTCCGTTCATCTGTTCTATGAAGGATGTGTTTGTGTTTCTGACGAAATCTCTGTGGATGTTGTTGTGGTTTGATGGTGATAGATGAGTTAGTCGGTAGCTGACGCAGGAGTCGTTTCTTCGGACTACGGTTCTTGTTGTACCAGCCCTGGAGCTGCCGATGGGAGCGAATGATGTCCCGTTCTGATCGGGCGCTGAAGAATGGCAGCAGCAGAAACATTTGAAATAAGATCTGTGGAATTCTCGACGGAATTTGCCTGCAACAATGGAGATTCGATGTTAAAATTGTATTTATTTTTTTAAGATAAAACATTTAAGAATGCGTGATAAAATTAGTGCGATGAAGATTTTTGTTTTTAACTATACATTTTTATTCATAGTCTTTGTTTTTATTTCGTGCAATTAGGTGTATTGCGCGTGTATGATACTACATTCAAATTCAAACGTGGTTTTTAGTGATTTATAAATAAATATTTACAAAAAAAAAAAATTAATTCACACAACACCAAGCCAGTTGAAAACTTATACAGGGTCCTTTTTAATATGCCGTCGGTTTGTTAAGGGGATAATCTGACCATCAAACTGAACAACTTTCTCTAAGGGACCAACATTAAAATCGCGGAAAAAAAATGTGGTCGACCCAAATGAATAGGGTCATCGTTGGTTTACAGTTTTATATGGAACAGCAAATTTTTTTATTCCCGATTTCGATTATGTTCAGTAGATAATGTTGTCCTTTTTAAATGGTCTGATCCTCCCCATTAAAAACCCGTCCGCATATTAAGACGGAAACTATATTTAAAAAAAAAAATTGGGACACCGTTAATTAATTTGGTGCCCCTCATTTGTCTAAACACCTCTGAATCCAGCCCTGTGTACATTATGAAAACAAATGCATATAAACTTTAATTAAATTGTTAGCGAATGCTTTCTAAGCTACTGGTACACTTGGATAATATTATATAAGGATGAATATTTATTTAAAAATACAAGAAGGAAAACATTTACAGGCCGTGGGTACAAATTGGATTTATGGTCATTAAAAGAAACAGAGATCCGTGGGGTTTTACTAATCAGATGTACAGTCTAATTATTATACAGGGTGTAAACTGGTATGTTTATGAATTACAAAATAATTACAAAATACAGGAGTAGGTACTTAAAGGGGTGCTTCTGGCCATCAAACTGAACAACTTTCACTAAAAAATAACACCGAATCGCAAGAAAAAAATCTGTCCCATACTCTTGGGTCGAATCACCTCTTGTCCTCGTCGTTTGATGGTCGGAAGTTACACCCTGTAGGTATAGTTGATAGGTGGATAGGTGATTACTTTTTATATTTTAGCTGACTTTGCTGACAGTCAACTTGTAAATAGGTAATTTGAAATAAATATTTTGTACATTGTCACACAGAATAAAATTTTACAAAGGATTAAAATTAGGATGTGAATGTATTAATTTCAACAACAATTTTTAAATAGCAACATTGTGTGTAATAATTATCATGAGAATTATCTTGTTAAAATCATTAAAATTATCATGATATTTATAATAAAAATTAATATAATTATAATTTAAGATCCTCGATCTTTTATAAGATCGAGTAACTTTTTTCGAGACATTTCACGTTTGACTTTTCGAGAATCACGCAAAAACTACTGGACCGATTTTGATGAAACTTTTTGATGACGCGAACTGGCGCGAACGAAAAATAATAAATAGAGAGTACTATGTAAAAACTTAAAAAACCACAGCTTTTTAAAAGGCTTGGTAAAAGGACTCATACAAACTTTGACTAGGTATTTATTTTAAGGACTAGCCTTGCGGTAACATTTCCCCTCTGCCACAGCATAAGATCAATTAATCATATGCATTTACATTCAATTTTATACCTTATCACTAAACCAGACAGCCTATAATGGCAAGACAATAATTTCGAACTTAGAACGTTTGGGGTTCACGCGAGACTAGGTACTTTTCATGATTTTTAACGTTCAAAATTAGAATCTAAAGTTATGGGAATAAAATCCAAAGTTGCGGATTTCATGTTACCTCGCCCCCCGCAAAAAGTGGCAGAAATGTTTGTTAGTAGAATTACACGCGTAACTAGTCCCTATATAAGTAGTCAAAGCATAGAAAGGACAAAAACAATACAACATGTGTTACCATATTCATATTCATGTACATATTAATATTTATCATGAATATTTACATTTAAATTCATAACTGTTTTACGAAATGAATTTCGAAAGCCTTTTCAAAGTTTGACAATGCAAATTCTATTATTAAACTTGTCAAATTGCTTCACTATCAACTTGAAATTGGATAAGTTGCAGTGTTATTGCACATGACCCAAGCGAATTAAGTGAAAATGGATATTTTAACGAACCCATAGTGCTTGCCTTTTCATACAAAAGTTAAGGTCTGTGGTCAAGAAATTATTCAGAGTTGGCCTTTACTAACTTTGTCCTTTGATATCTATGATGTACAGTCAACAGCAAAACGCAATGAACTATGGTGAAATATTTTTTTTTCAGGCCCATACATTGTAATGATCCCAAGCACTATAGGCTGTTTATTATGGAAATCATACAACAACGGCACAAACATATAAACATCCATGACCGAACTGGGATTCGAACCCAGGACCCAGGTTTGGCAGTCCGGCGTGGTAACCATTACCAAACCGGGTCGTCGGAATATGAAATTACTCTTGAACAAATCAATATTTTACAATGTTATACTTAGTAATTTTTTTAAATAATTTCCAAAATGGCTGACGATTAAAATAAAAACAGTATAATTGTACTTTTATTGTCATGCGCCGTAGATTTGGAAAAAATCAAAATGGCAGTCGATGACGGATGCCAGACTCCAATGAAAAATGTAATAACATGAGTCCTTCTTAATATGCTGACACTTTTTTAAGGGGATGATTAGACCGTCAAACTGAACAACTTTCTCTATGGGATCAACATCGAAATCGCGAAAAAAAATCTGCTCTTCCATACTAAACTGCAAACGTATGGGATAATTCCGGATTGCTGATTTTTTTTTGCGAAATTGATGTTGGTCCCATAGAGAAAGATGTTCAGTTTGATGGTCAAATTATCCCCTTAAAAAGTGTCCGCATATTAAGAAGGACCAATTATATATTTTTTTTAATGTTGGACACACAATGTTGCCATTTAAAAAGTAAACTTAAGTTTAAAGTGTAGCAACAACATGGGACAGGGTTGTTTTGCACTTACTAACCTGAAAACCCTGGGAATCCTGCAAGCAAAATATGTATGTGACCTCTCTTATTATAAAATGTAAAAAGAAAGCAACATTCAATAAAAATGTAGATATAAAATATGTTTCTAGAAAAAAATTATGAAAGATTTAATGGCAATAATTTTTAATAAAAAATTAAATTTAACGTTTTTATTTGGAAAAAAAATTATTTAGGTGGCTTCTTATTAAAAAGTTAATTGAAATATTTCAAAGCAACATTCATTGAAAATGTAGACAGAAATTGTTTCTAAAAAAAAAGATTATAATGTACAAATTATCAGATTTCTATTTAGTTTAGCAGATTTCTAATTATTACCTATGTTGATTGAAAAGCCATGTGCTAAAATCGATTACGTTTTCATTTCAAAAAGAGAAAAAAATTTGGGACGTTTTTCGTGTACCGACTGCTTACAAACGGTGAAGGAAATCATCGTAAGAAAACCTGCATACGGTGAAGAAGAAATTCTGAAGCGTATGTGAAGTCTTCCAATTCTCATTGGGCATGCCTATACTTGCCCTGAGGGTATAGCCCATTCATTTTACGGTTTGAGCCGGGACTAATTAATAATCGACATTTTTTTTTCGGTATAATATTGAAGAGCCAATTAGAGCATAAAAATGTACCATAATTTTAAAAAAATCAAGTCAGAAACAGTTCCAATTTTAAAATTTAGTTGTTATCTCGTTCTAAAAAACCTGATGGTAAATTTTTTTTGCACATATTTAATTCTTTACCATTATACTTACTACAAACATGGTGTGAATATTTTTGTCTACTTTGAAAATTACATTCGTATTTTCTAAATTCAAGATCCTCATTTTTTAAATTTCGATGCCTATTTTATTGCTTAAAAATAATTTATATTGTTAAATCTAAGTCAAATGAGTGCATTGGTATTAATATTATTAATTTAATAGCCTTCTGGGACTCACAATTTTGATTTCTATGTTGCGTAGCGATTTTTTTTTAATATGTTTTAAGATAGGCCCACCACACATTCCCATTCCCTGGCTTACAGGAGTTACAGCGGTGGGAATGTGTGGTGGGCCTATGCCCGATTAAAAAAAAATGTTTTAAGATAGTCTTTTTGTCATAAAATGGTTCCGGTTACAGTTTAAAAGTCCAATAAATAATTACTCCCTACCCCGCCTAACAAAACTCCGTAAAATGACTGGCCTACTAGGCCTGATCCTTACAGGACGTGTATAGGCTAGTGCAGCCTGTGGGTCAGTTACACGCAGAAGTCGCTCAGTACGCTGCGCGTGCAATACAACAATGGGCTGAGGATGTTGTTGGGGCTGCCTCGTTTCTGCAGCGCATCGGGCATGTTTGCGGCGGCGCGAGTAGATAGCTTTGCAGCCATCATACGCAAACGAGCCGCCTCCCTGCTGCGCAGGGTACGGGGCGGCACCAACACCCTCCTCGAGCACATTGCAGAGCGGTTCCAATGTCCCATCATTGGGCATTGGAATAGCCTGCATAGGGGCTCTAGGCCCCCTTTTGTTAGTGTTAAATAAGTGTTAAAAAATGTCGTCACTAACATAGTTTTAAGTCATTGTTACTAACACTATGGATCTATGATCTGCAATAAAATAAATGAAAAAAAAAATGATGATTCTCCTTGACTTGGAGGTAGACGATGCAAGTCCCATCCGACACACATAATTTGTCAGTCCTGATTCAACATTATTTTGTCTCTACCATAATATTCAACGTGGTATCTCGGTAATGAGAACCTTTCACATCCAGAATCGTATCCTTTTCATAGCCCAGGCGTAATTAAATGTTTGGCTCTCTAAACAATCACTTTGACTAATTAACTAGATTACCGAAGTTTACCCGAGGAACGCAGAGTCGACTGGCGTCAATTACGACATCTTTTAATCAAGTACCCCTTTTATGACCTTATTAATTTTGGGATAGCGTGACGAAAAAATGTTAGTATATATAACATATTTTTATTTCTCATATTACGATCACTGATGACTGGCTTATCTTTCCATGACAGCATTATTATTATTATTATTGGGTGATTGGGGCCTTAACAGATTTGCGTCTGTGCCACTTCGACCATCGCTGATCTTTTGTGAACGCCCCTTCCTACAGTTCCCTGTTAATCCCTACAGCGGTTAGGTATCGCAGTAGGTTTTTAACAGGGAGTTCTTGTATCTCATCTGGAGTCAGTACCTGTCTGCCAAGAAGAATACTTCGTTTGTACATTAATGGACCACAATCGCAGAGAATGTGCAGGGGAGTTTCCATGTCCTCTCCGCAGAACCTGCAGCAGGTGGAGTCGCTTAGTTTCAAGGTGTGCATGTGTTTGTTTAATTTGCAGTGACCTGTGAGTGATCTCACTATTGTACATAGTTTGTCTTTTTTAAGAGCTAGTAAGCTGTTCGTATGTTTACGATTATACCCTTTGATAAGTGCTTTGGAGTGATTTAGGCCAGGAGCATTTCTCCATGTTCTGATTGCCTCTGTATAGCTATACTTATTCAAAGTCTCCCGGATTAGACTTTTAGGGATGCCGAAAAAGGGTTCGAGGCCTATGAATTGGTTTTCTGTCCCCCTTCTGGCCAATTTGTCTGCATTTTCGTTCCCTTCTATGTCTGAGTGTCCTGGAACCCATTGTAGCGTCAGTTGGTTGTGGTTGCCCACAGCGTTCTCATATTACGATCATAGATGACTGGCTTATCTTTCCATGACAGCATGTGATATAGCTCATCCTGACCAGAAATGAAGAGATTATCCATATTTACCTTTGACTATTTATTATAAAGATTAGCGTTGCGGTAGCATTTCCACTCTACCACGGTATAAGATTAATCATGTGCATTTACATTTAATTTTATACCTTATCTGTAAGACAGCCTATAATTGCGAAACAATAATTTCGAACTAAGAACGTTTGGGGTTCACACGAAACTTCTTTTCATGATGATCAAAATTAGAATCTAAAGTTATTGGGAATAAAATCCAAAGTTGCGGATTTTGTGTTACCTCGCCCCCCGCAAAAAGTGGCAGAAATGTTTGTTCTTAGAATTAGACGCGTGTATAGGTACTACCCTATATATGTAGTCAAATATATTTACCAACAAGGCCGGATGAAAATAGCATCACATACACTATTATACAGGGTGTCCCAGAAATGGTGAATCAAACTGCTATGGGAGGCAGCTCGACTAATGTCCTATCCATAAAAAATATATAAAAAAAATAAAACGCACATGACCATAAAAAAAAGATCCAAAAAAAAAAGATTTCGGTTCAGAAAAAACAATTAAACTAAGTGGTCTGTGCTCGAAGTGCAGATATTTTTTTTTGTAAAATGTTAACAATCAGTCGAAGCAACCTCTAACAATTAATATTGGCAGAAAAGAAAAATTTGATGATTTTCCCGTTTTTTTGGATATCCTTTTTTATGGTTATGTGCGTTTTATTTTTTTTTATATTTTTTATGGATAGGACATTAGTCAAGCTGCCTCCCATAGCAGTTTGATTCACCATTTCTGGGACACCCTGTATATAACATTGAGGAAATTTAAAAAATCTAAAATTTATCTGCAATATGGTGTTAAAGTCCAAATCACAGATTTTTTAATTTTTTGTCTGTATGTTTGCTTGAACAAGTAAAGGAAAAGGTCGTGTCCTGTCAGGAAGATATGATTGTTGGCAATTACTCCATCGACAAGAGCGTAGCGTAGCGTAGCGTAGTTGCAGAGGGGTCAATTTTATACAAAACTTTGACGCACAATACGCGTAGACGGTATAAATATAAGTAGCTTTATATATATGGAAAAATTGTTTAGAAAATCTAGATGCCGCGTCACAAATAACATTTGCAATTTATAAAATAATTAAGAAGATATAAAGCTTTGAAATTTTTCATACAACATTTTAAAAGCTTTATATCTTCGTAATTATATTATAAATTGCAAATGTTATTTTGACGCGGAAACTAGATTTTCTAAAGTATTTTTCCATATATCAAATATAACTTTTATAAATTCCGTCTACGCGTATTGTGAGTCAATCTTTTGTAAGGACTGAAACCACCTCAAATAAGATGATGATGAATTTTATTGATGATATTTGTTTGCTCAAGCATCATGCAAAAACAACTGGACCTATTTTGATGTTCTGAGGTTTCAGAATATCTCTGACTACCCCCTCGGGGAATATAGTCGTGAGTGCCTATTTTGATGTATTGCAATGTTTTAAAAAGAGTTTATTTTTACAAAAAATCTTTAATTTGGCAACCCTAAGATTAATTGACATACACGATTATTTAATGTTGGTAACGCAGTGAAGTTAATTACATAAAGTAAACATTAATTAGACATTGTGATTTGTCGTTATATAGCCATGTGTTTTAATCTTGGCTCGAGCAAATTTGTTTAGGCGTAATTAGCTGTCGTGTGCGCATTTTTGTTACTTCATTTACAAACGAGCGTTAACCCGCGACTTTGTCCGCACAAGTTATATACCAGATTTTAAGTCAGATTATAAGCTATCAAACAAAAAAAGTTTCATCAAAATCGGTTCAGTAGTTTTTGCGTGATACTCGTTCAAACAAACAAACACACAAACAAACAGACAGACAAAAAATCCAAAAATTGGTAAAATGGAATCAGGGACACCTAAAAACCATATCGAAACTTTTTTTTTGTTAACATCTTCAATGTACAGACAAACTTTCTGCTACAGTTTTATAATAGTTTAGATAAGATGTGTTTTGTTACTTTTAATTAACTTTACTACATGTCCTCTTCAATAGCTATCTATAACACACCATGGACACCGCATACAGAGGTTTGCACCATAGAGAAACACGTAACTCGTACCCTGAGAGGAGTGGCCTTACGCATAATTTCCCATACTTGCCCTTCTGTCAAAGTCTCACCCCCACGACGGCCCCGACCTAGCCCCGTTGGGCTACTTATTTCGACCCCCCCCCCCCCCACCGCTGCAAAAAAGGCAGAAAAATGTTCTATAGAGAAATAAACAATACCTACTCCTTTACTTGTTTCTCTATGGTTCGCACTGACAACTTAATTTTAGCATAGTCTATATAAATAATATAAAACTAGTAAAGTTTCAGGGCTATTGTCGAGTCATCCTTGATCGATACTTTAGTAACTAAAGCACAGATAAGAAAGAGTATCTATTACTACATACAGTGCGGACACTCCCTGCCTCCCACCAACTTGATACCTCACCCCCCTCTATTGCCCTCTGATTACCTCGGCAGATATTGTAGTATCAGGTTTATAAGTCTTATCGATGTTCCTGCGCAGTTGACATATTTTAATAGCGCGCAAAATTATATTGACCAATCAGAAACCTTCAATCCATTTACCCTGTCAGCTAATTTGTTTTCGCGCTCTTTTCGCTGCTATCCGACTTTGCACCCTTTCATTACTAAATGAATTCGGGGCCTGCTCTGTGCAAACGAAGACTGACAAGCGGAATTATTTTTCTGGTCGTACTGTACCAATGTTAAGCAAATGCGTATTCCTCTCTCATTTGCACTCACTCAATATCGCACATGCTTACCTCCTCTTTAAAATTTTTCCAATTGTATGAAATGAAAGCTAAGTGTCCAAGGAGTGACTAAAGTATCTATGATGATGTCTCTATGAATGAAAGACTAACGCTCAGTTGCAGAAACGCTCATTAAATTTAATCCTCCATTAAATCTCTTGGTGTCACTTTTCGTCTTGTTGACGTAGTAAAAGCTAGCAAGAGATTTAATGGAGGATTAACTCTAATGAGCGTTTCTGCAACTGAGTGTATGCTAAGCTGATTGTACCAAAGTTTAGTACAATCAGCTTCAAAGAAACTTGATCCCTCGAAGGAGGGGGACGGGCGTACCCTAATAGAATTCGCTTTGTGGGTACGCGACTACGCGCGCAGGCGGAAGGGACCGGTGACGTGCTCCTCCCGTCCCCCACACACCGCGCTCGATTGACCTGTCGCAACCGCTGATCTTCACCACTATTAGTTCTTACGAGCGTTAACCCGCGACTTTGTCCGCACAAATTATATACCAGATATTAAGTCAGATCATAAGCTATCAAACAAAAAAAGTTTCATCAAAATCGGTTCAGTAGTTTTTGCGTGATACTCGTTCAAACAAACAAACACCCAAACAAACACACAAACAAACAAACAGACAGATAAAAAATTCAAAAATTGGTGATATGGCATCAGGGATACCTAAAAACCATATCGTAACTTTTTTTCTGTTAATATCTTCAATGTACAGACAAACTTTCTGCTACAGTTTTATAATAGTTTAGATTACATTATGGTAGAACTATCGATTAAGCGATTTTTTTTAAATAATTAAGGTTTGAGTGTGGAAATCAGACTAAAGTATTGGATTTGTTGACGCTACAATTTTTTTCATTACACAAATGAATAGAATAAGATTTCAAAAATTTGTTTGTACTTTTGAGTTCTTTTGAAAACCATTAAGTTATTTATTTGATCTCGGTTTTCGTGAAAATTAAATTAAATTCAGTTACTTTTTGCCACAATTTTAATTATCCTTGTTGGTCTTTGAGAATATCTTTAACTTTTCCCATTACAGTTTATTTGTTTCAAAGGTTTCCTTATTTCAAGTAAAATTGTAGGACACCGCAATTGGACGCGTTTCATGTTTTTTTGGCCAGGGTCGTAGTCAGGTGGGCCAACGTTTGATGACCTCGAAAAGTATAGGACGTACGGGCATCCCTTCAACCATCATTGTCAATATCTCTGCTGTTCATACGGTAGAGTACATGTCAGAGTGTTTTTTTGACTTCTTTTCTAATCGCTGGTATTTTCTGTTCCATCGCAAATGGTTAAGGATGGGAGAGCAAATTTGTGTTTAGCGCGTACAAGATATGCATTTAAATTTATTTTGCGTACCTAAATTCGTTATCTAATCGACTGTAAGCATATTTATCATCATTCGAGAACTCCTTGATGTGTTTAGTGAGACGTCTATACACTAGTAATATTCATTATGGAGCTAATATCGAAGAAAATTAAATATATCTTCTTTTTCTTACAAAACTGTAGAACCTACTCGACTCAAATGCATGGGACAGTAGAAGTTTATAATTTATTCCTGACTGTGTCTCCATAGTGAAAGTTGTTCAGTTTGATGATCTAAAAAAATCCTTTTTAATATTACTAGGGTGTGTTGTTACACCTTGATGATATAATAATCATGATGAATTTTAGAGGGCCTCAATCCTAACTTCGACCCTGACAAACATTAAATAAGGAACACGGAGAGTGGCAAGACAATTCCGTCGCCTTCAGACGTTACTTGCCTAGAAATATTCTCATTATCCAATTGGCGTTCTGATTGTCTGGCAATTTCGAAAGAATCACCTCACTGATTAGGTTCGACAAATTGGTTCGATTTTTATTTAAATTTATTGGATTTTATTCCTTTATTTTAAGGTCAAAAGGTTATAAGGTCTTCATTCTCGTGTTAAGGTGATCCCACTTTGTCTTTCAAGTACTTGGCTACCTCTATTTCTCGAGGGGTTTCAAAGGTCCTGGAGTTAGCAAGACACAGGGAACAAAGCTACATTGCAATAGATGTCGAGTGGTTTGCACCTGATCACATAGCTACATTCCACAAACGCATCGTCCGGCAATATGTCACCTCTAGCAGATTATCCTTGGATCGCCTAACTCCCGTTCGCAATCTGTTAAGTGCCTTTCATGTCACTCATTCTTTACGGTTTCCAGCAGATATCTTTTCAGACGGTGTAATAAGGGATTCGCTCTCATTAATTTTGTGATTCCATAGCTCGGTACGAGGTTATAATATAAGGTCAAAAGGTTATAATTATTCCAAAACATTTTAGACTTATGTTTTAGACGAAGAAATAACTTAAGTTTTTTAATGTTTAATGCTACCGAATCAGAATGGTTTGCAGAGCTGACAGACAAAAGTGAGGCACTTTAAAAAGAAAACCTTTTAGTCTAGCAAAAGGTAAACTTAAACTTTTTTGAATTAAACGAAGTTACTTTTGAGATTGAGCTCTTTTATTAGCCGACCAGAGATTTT
Source organism: Agonopterix arenella (assembly GCA_927399405.1). Taxonomy (NCBI): domain Eukaryota; kingdom Metazoa; phylum Arthropoda; class Insecta; order Lepidoptera; family Depressariidae; genus Agonopterix; species Agonopterix arenella. The sequence goes on along the minus strand of OV656712.1, from coordinate 12,136,212 downwards.
CTCATAAAAGCCAACCAAATCTTTTACATGCGAGTTTTTTTCATGAAGATGTTTTTAAAAAATCCAAATGTAAAACATAATCCTACTAAAAAGATAGGCTCTCCTAAAGGATACTATAATAACCGTGTACCTATACAATAAAATAAAATAACTTAGACAAATTAACCTTAAAGACAATTCATACAATTTGAGGTACAATTTAAAGCAAGAGGCATGTCATATAGATTACACAATGCATGCATACCCTTTGACTATTGCGGTAACATTTCCCCTCTGCCACGGTATAAGAACAATTGATCATGTGCATTTACATTAAATTTTATACCTTATCACTAAACGAGACTGCCTATAATTGCAAAACAATAACTACGAACTTATGACGTTTGGGGTTCACACGAGACTACTTTTCATGATTTTAACATTCAAAATTAGAATCTAAAGTTATGGGGAATAAAATCCAAAGTTGCGGATTTCATGTTACCTCGCCCCCCGCAAAAAGTGGCAGAAATGTTTGTTAGTAGAATATCACGCGTAACTAGTCCCTATATAAGTTCTAACAAAATTAGGTGAAACTATTTTAAGGGTATGCTCAGACCATCAAACTGAACAACTTTCTCTACGGGACCAATATCGAAATCTCGGAAAAAAAATCTGCTGCCCCATACATTTGAGTCACGTTGTGTTTGCAGTTTTGTATGGGACATCAAATTTTTTATTTTTTCATAGAGAAAGTTGTTCAGTTTGATGGCCTGAGCATACCTTTAAAATAGTTTCAGCTAATTTTGTTAGACCTTATATAAGTAGTCAAAGATCATACCCCTTAGGGGATGACATTTATCTGTGATCAATCATCATCATCATCTTATTTAACAGCTACGCTCTTGTCGATGGAGTATTCGCAAAATACCTCAAAATTGAAGGCATAGAAAAAATCTTGTCGGGATCGAAAGTTTATAAAGATTATAATATGAATACAATTTTTGAGATGTAATAAATGCATCTTAACTACATTTTAACATTATGTAGAACTAGCCGCGCCAGAAACGTTCTAATTCAAGATATACGCCTTATCGTCTAGTGTTGGTTTAACCAGTGGCTAGCTAGTGAAGTATCGCTTTAAATATTCTTGTCTGAGGTAAGAATGCATAACTGAAATTATTTTGATTCGTTATTCTACAACGTGTCAGTGTATTAACGCAAAACTAGAAAGTAGTTTGTTTAGAATCGAGAGCAGAATCGAATTATCATGGTTTCAACATAGGTATTTTTTTCAAAATCTTAAATACTTGAGCCAAGGGGCCTTGCACGAGACGATGGCTTGACCCGACGGTATGACCGTCATTCCTTGGAGGAATGGCAGATCCCTGGTGTGGGAAGCTACGTGTGTCGACACTGTGGCGCCCTCACACCTCCCTGCCACTTCTCTAAGAGCGGGCGTGGCGGCGGCTGCTGCAGAGGGTCTCAAGCGGCGCACATATGCCACCATGGGTGATGGCTACATTCTTGCGCCATTCGGTGTAGAGACCCTGGGGCCGTGGGGGCCGGACGCCCGACAACTCTTCAAAGAGTTGTCGTCGCGCTTGATTGAGGTGTCCGGTGACCGAAGGGCTGGCGCGTACCTCGGGCAACGAATATCCATTGCCATCCAACGAGGTAACGCAGCCAGCGTCCTGGGCACCCTCCCGCAGGACGGTGGCCTCGAGCACGTCTTCTGTTTAGTGTAAGTCGAACGGAAGTCGTGCTCGATATAGTGGCTCATTTTTTCTTCGCCTACTTTATTTGTTTTTATTTTTATTTTTAATTTTAGCCATAAGTTGTACATAATGTTGTAATTGTAAATACCTATACCTACCGTTAATAAAAATCCATTTGTTTGTAAAATTCAAAATTGATTGAAAACGATGTCAACCCACCGCACGGGCACACTCACCCAAGATTATTTAAATGTATCGATCGATGATTGTATTGTAATGTAGCGCTTTCATTCATTGCTGAAATGATATCAAATAATTTTTGCCTCAAAACTTAAAATGCGAATAACTTTAAATTTTAAGTATCAAAATAATGAAATTATTGTTTCAATTTAATTATTTTGTTATAAATCAGTTGGGGTGTATTAGGTTTTGCGCTTATTCATTAACACGTTGTATATGCTAGCATCATTACTAAAAATTTATTAGGTTAAATTGTCTGTCAAATATAGATCATAAATAAAAAGAACAGATGAAAGTTACATGTAGCAAATATACGAGTAATTTGTCCAAATTAACTTCTGTTCTATGATTATGATGATTTTGCCAATGTCTAGTTTTTGTAGCAAGAGTGCTTGACGTTGTACGGTGGTTTATGTAATTTTGGTGACTTCAAGGATTGTTTTTCGAAATGAAAACTATCTTAAGCCTCCACTGGGGAGGGGGCAACGAACAATCGACGAGCGACGCGACTAATCAAATTCAAAAACATTTATTTCGGAAAACAAGTTCCATACAATTTTGATTAGTAATTACATAATGTCATCTTACACCCTATGTTAGTAAATAACATTAAACGATGATTAAAATTAAATGTCAATATTTCAATTACTAATAAAATAACAATTCAAAAGAAATAATTTAGAATTTAGAATAATCTAGAATTTAAAATAAATTAATTTGCCTATCTATATATTATACCTAGTCATAAGTGCGGACCAATGACTGGCAATGGGACACTCGAACTTGCCTCCTATCACCCTCAGAATGCTGTTGGAGCTGCCATGGACTCTTCTCATCAACGATGCAACTTTCTTACGCACTATAGCGTGAAAGCCGTCAGTGCGCGCCTCGGCAAACATGAATGATGCACTGCAGAAACGCGGCCACCCCAACAGCATTCTGAACGCGTTATTGTACTGGACCCGTAGGGCTCTGTAGGTCCTCTGCGTACCTATACCGGACTACCCTATATAGCTGACCTACAACGCGACTTTAAATTGACTTCAGAATACAGAACAAAATATGTATTCTGAGAAAATGGCATGTTTTCTATCAGCGAGATGCCGCCAATGTTGTACCAAAAAGATTTTCGTCTGAGGGTAGGTACAAGCAGCAATAAGTTGTATACACTTTTGTTCTACGTCGTAGTGCTAAAGTGTACCTGTATAACTTACTTCGTCCGCACAAATTATATACCAGATTTTAAGTCAGATCATAAGCTATCAAACAAAAAAAGTTTCATCAAAATCAGTTCAGTAGTTTTTGCGTGATACTCGTTCAAACAAACAAACAAACACACAAACAAACAGACAGACAAAAAATCCAAAAATTGGTGAAATGGAATCAGGGACACCTAAAAACCATATAGTAACTTTTTTTTTTTGTTAATATCTTCAATGTACAGACAAACTTCCTGTTACAGTTTTATAATAGTATAGATTGCTACTGACTGTACATTAAATCCATTATTTTTGGAGCGTTGATTCTAGTTTTTCCTTTGATCGACGATACTAAATCAAATTGGATGCAAGCTTAAATCGACCGTAACTTTAAAAAAAAATAAAGTTCTTTTTTTTTGGTAAAATGATGATGATGATACACTTACCGCTCATAAAGTTGTAGATGAGGGGGTTGACAGCAGAGTTGGCGTAGCACATCACGTGCGAGATCAGAGCTATGCAGGTCATGACGTCACTCTGCTGCACGTCGTAGGCAACCCTAAAGAAAATTCACTTTCTAATTATTTTTCAGGATAGAATAAGAAACACCCTCCACGAGGGTAGGCCTGTGCCCTTCAGTGGGACGTATACAGGGTGATGATGATAAAATAAGAGCATTATGGCGCGTTTTTTTTTTAATTCTTTTGTTTTTTTTTAAGGAGAGGTGTTATGGGTGTGGATGTGGACACTCAATCATGAGAGTCCGGTTTCGATTCCGTACGGACACCATATTGTAGCAGTGAGTTTTATCTAATTTATTATACAGGGTGTAAGGAAAAGTATCATTAACCTTTAAACATACAGTGCACTGCCGAAATAAAGTTCGCTTCCGGATACCAGCGCCAAATTTATGTATGTTGTTAGGTATGTTCTCTAGACCCCAAAACTACCGGGAGGCAGTCTCTAAGGTGTCAGGGTCTCCAGTTATGACGTCATAAAATTTGTGTAAAAAAAAAATTGTTTTGAAACCTATCGTGTTGGGTATCAAATAAAAGGTCTCCATGAGCCGGTTCTAAAAATATACTACACTATTATATTTCAGCCAATTGTTTTTAAAAAATCCAAAAATTATTTTCAATACATACCAAGTTTGGGCTCCTCCAGGCAGAAAACGGCTGAATAAATTTTTGTAAAACATACGCCAAACGACTTATAATATCCTCATATCAAACGTCAATAAAGCAATTTCAAAAATGTTTATGTTTACTATTTTTTCATGAAATATAAAGCTGAAAAGTAATAAAAAATATTATAATTATAATATTAATATTACGTTTGATAAGAAGATATTATAAGTCATTTGGCGTATGTTTGACAAAAATTTACTCAGCCCTTTTAGCCCAGTCATTTTACGGTTTGAGCCGGGACTAATTAATAATTAAAATTTTTTCGATATAGTATTTAAGAGCCTATTTGAGCTTAGAAATGTACCAAAATTAAAAAAAAATCTCATCAGCAACAGTTCCAAATTTAAAATTTAGGATAGGTCTGTGGCCTACTACAGTGGGACGTATGTAGGCTGATGATGATTGTAGACTTACCGAAGCACAGACAGCAGATGGACAGGGAAGTAACAGACGGCAAACATTGCGACGACTGCCACCAGCATCTTAGCAGCTTTCCGGCGCGAGCGCAGCTGCCCTTCTGTTGAGGCGTTGGCATGGATTGACGGAGTCGTTCTTCTGTTTGCTGCTAACCCTGGGGGAAGAGAAGAGATGATAAAGATAGCCTTTATTTGGGCTCAAGATTGGGTAAAACAGCGAAAGAAAACATTGTGAGGGACGCTGCATATGCTGATGAACTCAGCGGGATCATACCCGATGACGCATTGACGGAGCGGCAGACGTCAGTCCGTCATTTGTGAAGCACGGGGTTCTATGAAACCGCACGTAGAAGCACACACGGTGACGGATTGACGCACCGTCTCTGCTCGTACGTGCGGTTTCATACAACTCCTTGCTTCACAAATAACGGACCGATGTCTACCGCTCCGTCATGCGTCATCGTGTGTGATCCCGCTTATTGTTAGCTAATATGAATATAACACAACATTATTGGGCAATGGTGAGGGCTATGCTCGGAGTTTCCCTGCGAGATCGAATCAGAAATGAAGAGATCCGCAGAAGAACCAGAGTAACTGACATAGCCCAAAGAATTGCAAAATAAAGTGGCAGTGGGCGGGGCATATTGCTCGCAGAACCGACGGCTGATGAGGCCGAAAAGTTCTGGAGTGGCGACCGCGTACCGGAAAGCACAGCGTGGGTAGGACCCGCACACGGTGGACCAACGACCTTGTGAAGGCGGCGGGAACCCGTTGGATGAGGGCAGCGCAGGACCGGTCATTATGGCGATCCTTGGGGGAGGCCTATGTCCAGCAGTGGACGTCCATCGGCTGAGATGATGATGATGATGGGTTGACAAAGATGAAGCATAATGTATTTATAACTCAAACATTTTCTCTCGTATTTGTCTCGATTAAATATTCGGCAACGCACACAACCCACTCACCCGTGTGGTTTGGTACCCATTTTAGGGTACCTATTCATTTTTTAATTCATGTTGACGGTCTCCAGCGGGACAGGCACTGGTTCCGTATAGTTCCGTTAGGTAGTGCATGGGTAACTAACCATTCTTTAAGCCACGGATTATAATTTATGCTTAACTACCCGATTCAATCGGTGTCAGATCAACATGGTGTTTTTTAACACTTCCTGGCAATTCTGCTTCTTAATATTTAGACAAATATATAATGATAATCATCGTCATCATCATCATCTCAGCCGATAGACGTCCACTGCTGGACATAGGCCTACCCCAAGGAACGCCATAACGACGTCCTGCGCTGCACTCATCCATCGGGTTCCCGCCTTACCCACGGTGCGCTTTCCGGTACGCGGTCGCAACTCGAGAACTTTTCGGCCCCATCGGTTCTGCGAGCAATGTGCCCCGCCCACTGCCACTTCAGTTCAGCAATTCTTTGGGCTATGTCAGTTACTCTGGTTCTTCTGCGGATATCTTCATTTCTGATTCGATCTCGCAGGGAAACTCCGAGCATAGTCCTCTCCATTGCCCTTTGGGTGACTTTCAGCCTTTTTATGAGGCCTTGAGTGAACAACCACGTCTCTGTTCCATTTGTCATCACTGGCAACACACACTAATCGAAGACTTTCGATAATGATAATCGGACAAACACAATATTACTTGAAGTGGCTTGAAAATTATCTGTCAGCAAGATGATGATGATTTTACTAACTTTGCCTCCAGTAAAATGTCACTCCCTCTCTCATTCGTGATAGGAAACCTATGCCTTTCACTGGGATCATACTTACAATTTTTTTTTAACTCTCTTATCTACACAAGGGATCTTAAATTCGTAAAGGTCATATTCTTTACTAACAGTCTGCATAGCTCAATTAAATAAACAAGAAATCGTTGGCACATCTCCAACAAGAAAGTGCTGGTGACCTTTAAAACTAACCTTCTTTATCTTCTCGGCACCTTTAATTTGCAAGCAAATCTACATCAATTTTGGTTTTCATATAAAATGGTCTTCTCCGAAAAGGTCAAGTACGTAGTACCCTTAACTGACGGAAGTGCATGAAGAGATGTATGAAAGTGGATGAAGCGAGAGAAGTGCGTTAGAATCATATTGTGTGGTAGGCCGTAGTCTCTGCCTTCCCCTGATGGGTAATGGCGTGACTGTACACCGTATGTTTCTACTAAAACTATGTAGATTCTACATAGTTGAAATTCTCGTTCAAATAACGAACAATCTTAGCTTCAACTTCAAATTCTCTCAAACAATTAAAAACACTAAAACTATGTAGATTCTACATAGTTGAAATTCTCGTTCAAATAACGAACAATCTTAGCTTCAACTTCAAATTCTCTCAAACAATTAAAAACACTTAAACTATGTAGATTCTACATTGTTGAAATTCTCGTTCAAATAACGAACAATCTTAGCTTCAACTTCAAATTCTCTCAACCAATTAAAAACACTTAAACTATGTAGATTCTACATATAATTGAAATTCTCGTTCAAATACATAACGAACAATCATAGCTTCAACTTCAAATTCTCACAAACAATTAAAAACACTTAAACTATGTTAGATTCTACATAGTTGAAATTCTCGTTCAAATAACAAACCATCATAGCTTCAACTTCAAATTCTCTCAAACAATTAAAATCACTAAAACTATGAAGATTCTACAATATCTATTTGATAACAAATTTCAACACGATATCTCTACCCGTTCCTGAGAGTGTGTTGATGGACAGACGTACAGACAACAAAGTGAGTCTTATAAGGGTTGGGTTTTTCGTTTTGTGGTACGTAACAACCCTACAAACCCAACCTCCTCCATCTCTAAATAGCCCAGTTTTTTTACGGTTTGAGCCGAGACTTAATAATATTCATACTTTAAACATGGTGTTAATATTGTGTCTACTTAGAAGGCTTTGAAAAATACAATAGTATTTTCTAATGAATATTTCATTTTTAAAACTTCAATGCCTATTTTATTGCTCAAAAATAATTTGTGTTCTTAAATATAATTAAAATGAGTTTATTGGTAATAATATTAAGTAGTTAAAAGCCTTGAGATAGAATTTCGATTTCTTTGTGGCGTAGCGATTTTGTTTAAATATGTTTTTTTGTCTACGAGTTTCGATCATTGATGTTTATATGTTTGTGCCGTTAAACCGTGCCGGGATTCGAACCCAGGACCCTGGTTTATCAGTCCTGCGTGGTAACCATTACACCAACCGTTTCGTCAATCTAAGAGTGTAGATAGTCTTTTTGTCACTAAATGGTGCTGGCTACAGTTTAAAAGTCTCATTGATAAACTCCCCACCCCTCCTAACAAAACTCCGCAAAATGACTGGGCTAAAAGTTGGTTAAATATAGTCACAGTATTAGAATTGTTTGGAATTTATAAGATACCTGAAAAATTGCGCTGCATTTTTATTACTTCTCGAGTTCTCGAGAGTCAATTATTTTCAAAACTTAAACAAGAACAGTGCGATATTAAATGAACTTCTACCGTAGTTTAAATTAAATTAATTTCTCTACTACGGCCAGTTAAAGCTGCTAAGATATTTTGGACGATATCTTAACCAATTAAGGTCGTTATTTCAACAATCCTCTAACTTGTAGGAGTCTAAAGTGTTTAAATTCAAATATATGCAAATGTCACAGCGAAGTTAAACATAAGCTTGGTTATTATTTATTTATGTAAGGATCTTAATATACAAGGTGTAAAATTTAATGCTAGTTACATAAACGGGGTGCTTCAGACTTTGACTATTTATTATAAGGACCCTCTGCCACGGTATAATGGCAGATTTCACACATCCATAAGTAAGTAAGTACGTAAGTAAAAACTAGGTAGGACGCTGGGCGGCAAGTAAGTAATTAAGTAAGTAGCGACTTGCCGCAGGATAGGAACCAGTTCTATTTTTTGGACAGGACAGTAGCGCGTAACCCCTCCCGCTTCGTCTCCCGCTCCCCGCCAACTTATCTTGCCGCAGTGTGGACGGAACAAGTAATTAAGTTCATAAGTTGACACACAACAAAACGCACGCGTCTGCCTGCCGCCCGTATTGGCAGGACGTGTCTCGCGTCCGTCGTCGCAAGGTCCTGACAAAGCATTAAACTTACTTACCGATAAGCCTAAGTTTGGACGTTGCTGCCTACTTCTCGATTAAGTAAGCAAGGAAGTAAGTTGGACTTACTTACTTACTTACTTATGGACGTGCAAATCGACCTTTAGTAGAATGACACGCGTAACTAGTCCCTATATAAGTAGTCAAAGGCTTCAGACCATCAAGGGAGAAAAAGTTTTATTACGAAACCAACTTTGAAACAGCGAGAAAAAACGGCTGTTCCATAGAGCACGTCAATGAGTAGGTACTCGACCCGAATTTGGGGGTAACTTAAATAAAATCCAATCAATCAGAAAAGAAAACGTTACTCACAGTTATTCTGCCCCGACGGCGTGGTGCACAGTTTATGTGACTCCGTATGTCCAGGAATATTGTCAGACCTCCACAGCACTCTGACTATCTGACAGTATGCTATCATCATCAAGAACAGTGGGAATCTGCAATAGAATAGAATAGATTAGAATTGTATTGAATACGAGCGTTAACCCGCGACTTCGTCCGCACAAATTATATACCAGATTTTAAGTCAGATCATAAGCTATCAAACAAAAAAAGTTTCATCAAAATCGGTTGAGTAGTTTTTGCGTGATACTCGTTCAAACAAACAAACAAACAAACACACAAACAAACAGACAGACAAAAAATCCAAAAATTGGTGAAATGGAATCAGGGACACCTAAAAACCATATCGTAACTTTTTTTTTGTTAATATCTTCAATGTACAGACAAACTTCCTGTTACAGTTTTATAATAGTATCGATGACCATTGTTTCTATGATTAAAACTCTTTTATAAGTATAAATCAAAGCCCTAGCTCCCGTACTTAGTAAACTGTGTACTGCACCTACACAAGAGCTAGTTCCTTTCTCTTTTAGTTCCGCCCACAGACCACTTAGTGGTCTGTGGTTCCGCCACATACAGACGGAATAAACCTAATGCGGAATTAGATTCCGGATGGAGTGTTGCCGCTTTCAGAGACTTTTTCACTAGATCTAGTGATTTTTTGATGTCTTAGGTGGCATATTTCAAAGTGATTTTTGAGCGTAGGCGTTGATGGAACGATACCGTATCGTGATGGTACAGTTGCGACGTCGTTGCGGCATAGTTGCGAAATCGCCTACGCTCAAACACCGCTTGTGTGATAATGGTTCATGCCATTTTGTATACAGATTATGTCTAATGTTTTCTTAATAGTCTTTTGATATTGTTGAATTAATATTGGAATACAATTAACAAACCATCATCGTAACATTCGTAACGTCATGACCTCATCACATGATAGTAATTATCATGTATAGAAATTGTTTGTTTTGTTTTAATAAATACCTAAAAATGCAATTATTGTCATTCTTCTTTCTTATTGTGTGGGCAGAACCCTGGTGTCAGAGTTTTTTCAGACCGCCTGTCATTCATTTGGCGTTTCATACATTTTTATTTTAGGCATTTTTTCAACAGCACTCTAGTATTTTTTGTAACCATAGTTGACAACACTGAATCCTGAATCAGGATTCCGGGTCGCAATTCAGTCTGTGTGTGGCGGACCTAAGTCACTTTATTTATAATTTTATGTTAATGTTACTATTTTATGGATCTAACGAATTTAAATAATTAGACCCGACGTCCATGTGGAGGGACATTAAAATGGGCGGATCCCTTAAGATTTTGGATTTTTTCCGTTTTATTCAACAGCTACCGAACAAAACTCAACAGAGGTGACCATTCAGAAGCTAATAATGAAGTCTAGTGAGCCCCGGGATTACCCTTAACTGCCTCAGAATCCACAACGAATTTCATCAACTGAAGATGGAGGGGATACATAAATCACTTGAAATGGGCATCTCACAAGATAACACTCCTCGTTTTTACCCTAGTGTGGAGACAATGTGGAGGGTACTGTTTTTGGGATACATTTAAGTAGCATTATTAAATAAGCATAAGAACGATATTAATAGTCATCATCATCATCTTATTTAAGAGCTACGCTCTTGTCGGTGGAGTTTTCGGCAATCCTGTCTCCTTTCCGCTAGTCTCTTGAGTTCTTGATACGATACGATATCAACCTTTTCCTTCACTTGGGCTAGATAACTCTATCTAGGTCTTCCTCTGCCTCTCTTCCTCTCTATCTTCCCTTCCAGTATTGTTTTAAAGAAATTGTCGTTTCGTGTCAAGTGTCCGATCATTTTTCCCCTCCGGTTTTCGATTGTTTTTTTATTTTTTTTTATTTTTAGTAACGTCTTAAATTAATTAATTATTTATTTTCTCACAAAACACAGTACGTGACACAGATACAGTTTATGCCAAACTGCATAACAGTTAAATTCAACAATAACGTCTCAAATATTAATAGTAACGTCTTAAATTCTAAATAACCACAAAAATATTCCGCAAATGTGAACGAGATGTATCTTTCGTTATTGATCTTAATCAATACCCAGCAAACAATTCGGTCGTATTGGACCCACATTTATATGACTATTTTGACTTATAAAAGTTATATTACGGTAATTTCGTCATATACTGGAGCTTTATGCGTCTGATGTTCGACTATACGACACCTATACGACCAGATTATTAGTTGGGTATTGCCTTGAAATATAACAATACCTTCATTTCATCGTCTTTAGCCCTAAGATTACCATTGAGTCTAGCTATAATCCTGTAGATTATGTAGCTCTATGGGCATTGAATATATACACGGAGAAAAAAAATTAGTCGCTTTAATTAAAATTCTGTGTTATTATTATTTTTACTATACTACAGAAATTTATGTTAGGTTTTGTAAGTAGTTGTCATATTTAAGGTGGTTGCAGAGGGGTCAATTTTGTACAAAACTTTGACGCACAATACGCGTAGACGGTATTAATATAAGTAACTTTGTATGTATGGAAAAATAAAATTTTAAAAGCTTTATATCTTCGTAATTATATTATTAATTGCAAATGTTATTTGTGACGCGGCAACTAGATTTTCTAAATTATTTTTCCTTGTATAAAATATAACTTTTATTAATTCCGTCTACGCGTATTATGCGTCAAACTTTTGTATGGACTGAAACCACCTTAACAAACCTAACTACAGCTAAGTAGAATATTTTCTAGGTCAGACCATCATAGTGAAAATTCTCTGATGCACCCATATGCTGACACTTTTTTAAGGGGATGATCAGACCATCAAACTAAGCAATTTTCTCCATTACACCAACGTCGAAATCGCGAAAAAAATCTGCTGTTCCATACAAAACTGCAATATACCTACTCGATTCAAACGTATGGGACAACAGATTTTTTTTTCGTTCTGACAGGTTTGCTTCCATAGTAAAAGTCGTATGGTTTTTTGGTTCAGTTTGATTGGTAGAGTACGTGGTTTAAAGGTTAATGATACTTTTCCTAACACCCTGTGGAGAAAGATGTTCAGTTTGATCATCCCCTTAAAAAAATGTCAGCATATTAAGAAGGACCCTGTATTAGACTAAGAGATAAGTGTACTTTTTGCAACCATCAGCAGCAAGGCTAATTCAGTGTTCATGGGGTGTAGAGCATACAAGGCAAGGCCCTTGCAGCTGATCGTTAATTTTTTACTGACCTTTAAATGTCTGTAACTCCTAAACCGACTGAAGTTATGCAGGCAGACCTAGTCCATCTCCATCACAAAGATGCTCTACACCCCATAAACACTGAATTAGCCTTGCTGCTGATGGTTGCAAAAAGTACACTTATCTCTTATTCTATGTAACACATTTAATATTACACCCTGTATAGATTTCGATAATTAACAAATAAACCTTGTTTGCAATTCAAATGCTGAGGCATTGAATCGTATGCCATAAAACCATAGACAATAGAGCTAATTCCGAACCGACTAATTCGGTTACTGTCTGTCCTGCGTGATCATTGAAACGTTAATAGCCACTGAAGCCACATTTTGGCAGTAAATTCAACTTACGTGTAGAGAAAAAGCGCCTTTATGACGTGCCATTTGAGATCACTTTCGTCTGACCACGTTGACGCGCATTGCATGAAGTATTGGACGTTGAAACGTAGCTCCATTTTTCTTTGGACTTGAAGTACTACGAACTCTGGGACATCTGCAAAAACAAAACAGCATCAGTCATAGGGTTTAAATATCTCCTATACATACTCTAAGATCACCGTAATATTGATACCTAGACTCAAAGGGTGTAAACGCCAAAACACTGCTTTTCAGAAGAGCAAACCAATCTATTATAAAAAAAAAGAAAAAAAAGATAAAAAAACTAAAACACTTGACTACTCTTTGATGTCATATTTATGTTAATAAAGCTATAGGTTTAACCCACGACTTCGTCCGCACAAATTATATACCAGATTTTAAGTCAGATAATAAGCTATCAAACAAAAAAATTTCATCAACATCAGTTCAGTAGTTTTTGCGTGATGCTCGATCAAACAAACAAAAAAACACACAAACATACAGACAAAAAATCCAAAAATTAGTGATATGAAATTTATAATAGTTTAGATTTTTGAATGTTAGACCAAAAATATTAGGATTCTTAGATAAATATACCTACCTAGCTTTGACTACTTATATAGGGACTAGTTACGCGTGTAATTCTACTAACGAACATTTCTGCCACTGTTTGCGGGGGGCGAAGTAACATGAAATCCGCAACTTTGGATTTTATTCCTATAACTTTAGATTCTAATTTTGAACGTTAATGGTATATATGTAGGTATTTGTAAATGTCTAGGTTATGAACTACCTTCGAATAAAAGTCAGTCTCATATTTCGTGGTTTCATTGTGCGTCGCTCCCGTTCCGAATATTCAATATAGACTATTTTGGCGACGAGTCGGTGTTTAAACAGTTTAAATTCGAAATTACGTGATAGTAAAAATGAGTGTGAGTAAAAATATCGCAGATTTGAGAGGTTTAAGTGAGTTTAAACTACATGTCGATAGGTGGTCGACATACTTCAGCAGATTGAAGGCGTGGTTTACTATACACGACATCAAGCCGGCCGAATACTCCAAGTACCTGGTGGCGGTCGTCGGTTCAGAGCCACTCGACCTTATCATTGACCTGTGCCATCCAGATGAGCCAGAGAAAGTTGCGTTCGACACCATTGTGACGTTCGTAGAGGAACATTTGTCACCGAAGCGAACCGCCATTGCTGAACGCATGATTTTTAGGTCGTGTAAACAAGGCCTCGGACAAACTATCGGTGAATATCTAGTGCAATTAAAGAAACTGAGCAAGCCGTGTAAGTTTTCAAATAATGATACGCTGAAGGAAAACTTACGCGACCAATTCGTGTACGGATTAGCGAACGAGCGCATACGGCAGCGGCTGTTGGTGGAGGACAACGATTCGCTTACACTCAGTCGCGCCACGGAGCTGGCGCTGTCGCTGGAGACGGCTGTACGAGACTCTAAGCCGACGGCGGAGGCCGGACCGTCCCGCGGCGAGGCGGAGGCGGTATACGCGGTGAGCGGAGGCGGCGGCGGCGCCAGCGGGCGCACGAGCAGAGCCCGGCCGCGATCGCGGGGTGCGCGCGCCGGCGTCGGCCGCGGCGCCCCACAGCAGCGCTGCTACCGGTGTGATGGGCGTCATCAGCCGGATCGATGTTCATTCGTAAACAGTGAGTGCTATGTGTGCGGTGACAGAGGTCACATTGCAAAGATGTGTCGTTTCCGTAAGCAGAAGGTGCGCGTGCACCACGTGAGTGATGTAGGGGACAATTCGTCATCGGAGTCGTATGAATCGGACGATCACGCCGTGGAAATATATCAGATGAGTGATAGTGACTCGGAATGTGACGAACGGTGGGACATTAAAGTTAAAATTAACGATGTGCCTGTGATGATGGAGGGGGATACCGGTTCTGCAGTTAGTGTAATTTCGTCCGTAACCTATAATAAATATTTTAAAAATTATAAGTTAGTGCCATTTAAATCGGCCTTGAAAATGTATAGCGGTCAGAAGGTGAAACCATTGGGTAAGCTTATTTGTTCCGTGGAACTTAACAAACGAGTCATTTCTAACATGAACCTTGTAGTAATCGATGGTGATCGCAGTCCTTCTTTATTTGGCCGTGATTGGATGAAATCGTTCGATATTAGTTTTCCTCCCATAAATATGATACAGGCGGAGACCGCGCCCCGGACTAGCGCACAGGTGAGCAAAGAGTTGAAAGAGCGTTTTTCTAATGTTTTCGCGCCAGGTATAGGAACATTTAACAAGGGCACGATCTCGCTGGAGGTTGTCTCGGGCACGGCGCCGGTGTGGCGTCGCGCGCGCCCTGTGCCGCACGCGCTTCGCCCCGCCGTGGACGCGGAGCTGGCGCGACTGCAGAGCGAGCAAATCATATCGCCCGTCGACTGGAGCGAGTGGGGTACCCCGGTGGTGCCGGTCATCAAGAAAAATGGCCAGGTACGTCTCTGTGGAGATTTTAAGACCACTGTTAATCCTGTACTTGTAGAAGACAAGTACCCGATTCCAAGGATTGAAGATATTTTTGCATCGTTACAGGGTGGTAAGTGGTTTACGAAAATTGATCTTAGCAATGCGTACTTACAACTCTTATTAGACGAATCCTCGAGGAAATTATGTACCATAGTCACGTTACAAGGTATGTTTTGTTATAATAGATTACCGTTTGGAATTAAATGTGCACCAAACAAATTTCAAAGGTTAATGGAAAAGTTATTTAGAATGCGATTCGTAACTTGTTATTTAGACGATTTGACGATTAGCGGTACCGATTTTAGTGATCATTGGCAAAGGTTGCTGACAGTATTTAAAATTTTGTCAGATTGCGGGCTAAGGGTTGCAACGGATAAGTGTTGTTTCCTTCAGAAGTCAATTACGTACTTAGGTTACATAATCGACGCGGACGGCCTCCACACGGAGACAGCAAAAGTAGACGCGATTAATAAAACTCCGGTACCCGAAAATACTAAACAACTGAAAGCGTTCCTCGGTTTAGTAAACTATTATGGAAAATTTTTAAACAATTTGAGTGCAACTCTGAGCCCCCTATATGACCTTTTAAAAAAAGAGAATACGTTTGAATGGACCAATAAATGTGATAGGGTTTTCAATACAGTAAAAACGGCATTAAAAAATGCACATGTGCTAGTGCATTTTAACCCAGCGCTGCCGACGTCAGTGACGTGTGATGCGTCACCGTACGGCGTGGCCGCGGTGCTGACTCAGCGCTGTGCGGGCGCTGCGGACGGGCTCGAGCGCCCCGTCCTACATGTTTCGCGGACACTTTCACAAGCAGAGAAAAACTATGCACAGATTTGTCGCGAAGGTTTGGCAATAATTTTTGGAGTCACAAAATTTCACGATTACGTTTACGGTCGCGAATTTACGCTAGTGACAGACTGTAAACCATTGGCATCAATTTTCAGTGAGAAAAAAGGGGTCCCACTGATGACTGCTAGTCGCCTTCAAAGATGGGCAGTCATTCTAGGTGCCTACAACTATAAGGTAAAATGTATTGGATCTGAACATAATTGTGTAGCAGATTGCTTATCTAGAATACCTATTATCGAGGACAACATATCAAGCTGTGTGGATCAATACTTAAATTTCGTAGAGAAAACGGCTCCAATAAACTACAAAGACATAGGGAAGCACACAAAAAAGGATACCTTGTTGCAACAAGTCATAAGGGCCATTAAAACAAATTGGCAGTACTGTGATAGTGATGATCTAAAACCTTTTTTTAATATCAGACAAGATCTGAACATAGAACAAGATTGCCTAATGTTCGGCCATCGGGTGGTCGTACCTAGCGAGTTACGTGAAACAGTCGTGAAACAGATACATCAAACGCATCAAGGTATTGTGAAATGTAAAAATTTAGCACGTAACTATGTGTATTGGCCGGGAATGGACTCACAGATCGAGCGCACCTGCAAGTCGTGTGAGACTTGTGCGCGTGAGCGCCCCTCGAACCCTGCTGCACCCCTGCACCCCTGGATTTGGCCACAGGAGCCTTGGCATCGCTTACACGCTGACTTCTTTTCTTTATCAGGTAATACTATCTATTATCTAGTTATTATCGATGCACACACCAAATGGATCGAAGCTTTCAGAGTGCCAGGTCCGACGACGAAAGCGACAGTCGATAAGTTGTGC
Organism: Agonopterix arenella; assembly: GCA_927399405.1. Lineage (NCBI taxonomy): Eukaryota > Metazoa > Arthropoda > Insecta > Lepidoptera > Depressariidae > Agonopterix > Agonopterix arenella. The sequence continues at coordinate 12,119,219 of OV656712.1, read as the reverse complement.
CATGTATTTGGACAATTTGGTCTGCCACGTGAATTAGTTTCGGACAATGGGCCCCCGTTTAACGGTAGGGAATTCAAAGAATTCTTGTATAATTTGAACATACAGCACATTACTGTGACTCCGTACAAGCCGAGTAGCAATGGGGCGGCTGAGAACGCTGTCAAAATCGTTAAAAATTGCCTTAAAAAAGCAGTTCGTGAGAACATGGAATTAGAAAAAGCGTTAGAAAGTTTTTTGTTCATTTATCGTTCGACACCACATAGCATCACGGGGAAAACACCTGTAAACTTGTTACTTGGTAGAAGTGTGCGCACCCCCTTAGACTTATTGAGACCAAATGCACGTGATGTCGTACGTAATAAACAAATGCAACAAATAAAATACAAATCGGGAGTAGAGAGAATGTTTGGAGTCGGGAATAAGGTATTTTTCAAATTATTCAGGAAAAACACTTATACATGGGAGAGGGGAACGATTTACAAAATAATTGGACCCCTTACCTATCATATTCAGCATAACGGCAAGATATACAAAAAACACGTTGATCAGCTGCGGACGGACGAAGTCGATGACACCTGCATTATGTACCCCGAGAGCTTACAAGCAAAACAATATCGAGAAGAGGTTGGTACTTCTGCAGCCGTATCCGCTCCGATGACGATGACGTCACATGTATCGGAACCTGAGTCCGTGTCGACTTCTTTATCGCAACACGGGCCAATGGTTACGAGTAATAATTCAAATAACACGAATGATGGTTGCAATAACAACAGTAAAAGGTTGCGAAAACCAATTACGCGATTTGGATTTGACATAGATTAGCGACTCATGGTTTCACCTTAAAATTTATTTTTATATGTTCTATATTTAAAGAGTTGTACTTATCAAATTTGTTAATTATGAAAACAATAGTACAGTTGATGGGTAACATAATTTGTTAAGATATTAAAAAAACAAAATAAGTACTAAATAAAATAAAGAATAATGTCTTCGACTGAAGTGCCTTTTGTTGATGTTGATATAATATTAGAATACCAGTATAGTTCAGCACAAGTTAGCATGCCTGTTAGCCAACTCTTAGTGAATGATTAATTGCTGCAAAGAGCATCCGAACCCAAGACAACAGTGTCGTGTCATGTCGTAGGGCTAAGATACATGCATCCAAATTTTGTTTTATTTTCTATTTTTTAACGTATAACTTAAGTACCTGTATGTTGGGGAAACCATAGTATGTAAACAGGGGGGGAAAAATGGTATATATGTAGGTATTTGTAAATGTCTAGGTTATGAACTACCTTCGAATAAAAGTCAGTCTCATATTTCGTGGTTTCATTGTGCGTCGCTCCCGTTCCGAATATTCAATATAGACTAGTTAAAAATCATGAAAAGTAGTCTCACGTGAACCCCAAACGTTCTAAGTTCAAAATGATTGTTTCGCAATTATAGGCTGTCTCGTTTAGTGATAAGGTATGTAATTGAATGTAAATGCACATGATTAATTGATCTTATACCGTGGCAGAGGGGAAATGCTACCGCAAGGCTAGTCCTTATAATAGATAGTCAAAGCTACCTAGTCATAAATATAGTACATAACTGACTGAATGGTTCGACATTCGGGCAGTTACGTCCGGTCCTATGAACAATGATAAATATGATAATATAATACAGTATAACTAATTTTTATGGACAACTATCGATCATTTTGGCAACGCTATTCTCTTCACGCTTTTACAGCTTTCCATATTTTAATAATTTATTCATCCCATAATCATTATTCATTCCCATAATTATTATTCAATTTGTATGTTAATTTTTGTTTGGTGACGTAGACTATACATTTACATAAGATTATGTAGTGTACATACGTCTTTATTGTTTATCATCTAGCACGCCAATAGTCGATTTAAACAAATAAATACATGGAAAACAATATTTAGTATTTTATGTGACAACTATTTAAGTATATTAGCAGAATTTACTAGAAAATTTGTTCTTTTTTACCAGAATTAAAGGACACTGGGCCAAGAGTCCCCGGCTATGGAAAAGTAGGGACAGTTAGAGGATACCCTAACGTACATTGTGTACAACACAGAACATTATAAGAAGGGTTAGAAGTGCAAAGTAGGCGGGAAACGCGTGCCACACGGTTATGCAATGATTTGCATAATACCGTAAGGCGCGCGGCGAGGTGCGAGCGAGAAGGCATAAGTAGTTGTAGCAGCGTGAGCGGGAAGAAAAGTGGCGACAGCCGTCTCCGAAGCAAAAGCGCTACTTTGCGTTTCTAACCCTCTTTTATAATGTTCTGTGATGTACAAAATATATTCGAGAAAAAAGTTACAGTGTGTTTTATTGTCATATGGTCGTTTTCAGGAACGAAAGCTGAATCTTTTTCGGGGTGATCAGACACTTAGCTACAACAACTAAAAGTTATTATTAAGCGTGCAACAGTAAGAAGGCTCATGTGTACTATAATGATAATTTCAGGATGTAATAACGATTTTCTCGTTTTGAGTTTACGAAATGGTGAGGGCTAAAGATTTTTATGCATTTATAATAATAAAAAAACCAATTATACTATCCACAAGAAACAAGGAATGCGAGCAGTAGATAAAAATAGCGGTGAGATGCTAACATTAATATGAAAAGCCGCTAAACAAAACATCCTGTACATTTTTTTTTCTTGAAAAGATATTTGTGGAAAAACCTCTTGGACCACGCCTGCACGTCCTTTATAGCAAAATTTTTATTTGCAATGTCTGATATTTTCTAGTAAAGTCTAAATAGTTTTCACATATTACTACTAGATATTTTCTGAGGGAGGAAACAAATAGACCAATGAGAGTGCTTCAATTTCCTAATGACGTGATCGAGCGAGCGCGCTATTGGCGCATTGTTTCCTTGCTCACCGCCTCGCTACCTCGCACATCTCTGGTGGAAAAGCGGGTTCTTTACAGTTTATTCTTGGTCCTCAAACTAGTAAAGTTTGTAATATGAGGGCCAGTTATATACGATTACCAGGTAATTACAGACCAATTTGGACATAACTTGAAGTTTGAAGTAGAACATATTTAAAAAAAAAGAATAAGACAAGAACAGAGTTATGTAAGACCATAAGTAATATTAAGTTTATGGAATACGAGCGTTAACCCGCGACTTCGTCCGCACAAATTATATACCAGATTTTAAGTCAGATAATAAGCTATAAAACAAAAAAAGTTTCATCAAAATCGGTTCAGTAGTTTTTGCGTGATACTCGTTCAAACAAACAAACACACAAACAAACACCCAAACAAACACACAAACAAACAGACAGACAAAAAATCCAAAAATTGGTGAAATGGAATCAGGGACACCTAAAAACCTTATCGTAACTTTTTTTTTGTTAATATCTTCTATGTACAGACAAACTTCCTGTTACAGTTTTATAATAGTTTAGATACTTACTGAAAGATAAAGACAGCAGCCATATGATAAGTATGGCGGTCTTCGCCCTCCCCGTCGTGGACTTGAATTTGAGCGGGAAACAGATCGCATACCAGCGGTCCACTGATATGAAGGTCAGCGTCAGCACTGACACCGTCACTGATACTGACTGGAAAGAAACAATCAGGTTAAAAACTTAAGGTACAGTCAAGAGCACGTCAAGCTTGACACTTTGGACTTTGTACCGTTCTTATTTAGTGCGCCATAAGCGTTACAATTGAACTGCAAGTGAAAAGCTTGATGTGCGAAGACTAAGAACAGGTAATTGTATAATTCTATTATATATGGTATATATTTATAGTATGGTCACAATATGACATTTATATACCGTTATGGTTGTGTTGCCGTCGCTTAAATGTCGTATAACCTAATTTACCGTACGACGTACCGCCGTTGTTTGAATGTGAAACGATTTCCTCCGCAGTAAAAAATAAAGAAATTTACAAAACTGACAGCCATTTCAATTTGTAATTTTTATCATATAATATTAAACTATTCGAAAAGAAACATACGTAAGCGGCAGTCTATTGGGAAGTTCAGTTTCTTGATTAATGTGAGGGATGTTTACAACTCATTTTCAATGCGCTTCCGAAATTCTTATGTTTTAAGTAAATTTAATTAATTTTAATCAGTGACTAGGTTAGCCATCACGATAAGTATTCTATACTTTCCTTTTATGCACTACTTCTTTTAATCGTTTTCCACTTGTTTGGATCCATTTTACGAATAATGAAAGAACATTTAAATACACTATACACCATATAAAATGGTGGAAGTTATAAACAAGGTTTGCAATACCGCTTACATGATTTTTTGTGATATAGCAGTCGTATTGTAGTCCCTAGGGACGTTTACAAGTTACAGTCATACCAACTACACGACTATTACATAATGGTTACTATTACGACGTATACACGACCACCGTCCGGTTAATAGTATTATAAATGTGAATTACACTAAATTGACACAAAATCGACCTGAATGCGACAATTACGTTAGCCCGACTAACAGTCATAAGAGTACGATGTATAGACGTCGCCGTGAACACCACTATATTACTGTCATATAAAATACGTCGACAGAACGTCTGTATGACATAATTATATAACCAGACGTATAAAGCACCAGTATATGACGGCGAGTAACGAAAATTCTTGTAATAATTATTAGAATGATACTTTGATCCATTAGTCTGATTTCATATATATTTATTATTTATAGTTGGATATTTTGTATGTATATATATATTAGAACATAACAATTTAGAAGAAGACGATGTTTATGAATAATATTATTAATAATTTAGAATTTTTGAACTGAAGTCGTCGAGTCAAGGAATATATCCAGATCTGGCAGACCCGCACTAACCCTGTTGAACTCTGCACAAATCCTAGCAAAAGGTGAGTGACAGCCAATGTTGGTTCTGCTGGGGGGCGGATGTAAGGTGATGATTGTTATTGGCTTTCTTGGAAGCTGGTACGGAACCGAGAGCTGTATGACTGTATTTTGTTTTTATTTAGTCTCTGTAGAAATATGTGTGTATCATTATCAATTTATCAGTTACGCAATTTATGAATACTACGTCACGTCTTCCCTTTTTTGGTTTCATCCAAGTTTACGAACAGAAATGTAAACTAAACTTGACGGAGATAATGGTAGGGACAGCGGAGTTCCATATTTGCCTCAGTTGACCTTTTAAACACTTCATTTGCAATTCATGAGCTAAGAGTTCCCCATTGTTATATACTTGACAAATTGCTAAGCAATTATGAACTTTGTTACGATATATGTAGGCACAAAATTGTGAGATAACTGTCCATGTACAATTATACAGTTTTGGACTTCGATCAAATATAGGTTTTGGATTAAGATATACTAGACTTTACATAATTTAGAGGGGCCTCAGATCATCAAACTGGGGCACCAACATTTGAAATCGCGAAAAAAGAAACAGCTGTTTTGGATAGCGATTTTTTAATCTCATTCGCTGAGCTCAGCAGTTAAAAATGTCAAAATAAATATGGAGATATGCATCTTTCTACTGCCGTTTCGACTTTCGAAAATAGCACTCCTGAAGAATGATTTTTGAAAGTCAAATCAGCAGTAGAAAGATGCATATCTCCATAGTAATATTGACATTTTCAACTGGTGAGTTCAAAGAGAAGACAAAGAGATTTTCTTTTATAGTTGGTAGTATTATAGAAAAAAATTCTGACCACGCCGATTGGGATTATAATCGTGACCACAGATCACAAAAACTAAAGGGAGATGTGAAAAAGGGGCGGGGCCAGTGTCGCAGCAATATGCGCAAAAACGGAACACATTGCTCGCGACAGTAAGGATTCAACATAATATTATGAGGCTGAAAGCCAGTCGAGATTCCCCGTCGACGACGTTCGACGTCCCCTTAAGACGCAACAGATTGAAAATTTCGTTCTCTGGGTAGTGGGCTCGGTGGCGAAATTGGATAACGCAGTTCCCCGGTTTGGAAAAGTGCGGGTTCAAGGCCCGCCCGAGACAATTTTTTCAATCTTTAATTTGAGATATTATGTGTAAATAGTTTAAAATGCTTGCGTAGTACTAAAGATTTGAGTTCTGATACCGCAATGGATAATGAGCACATTCAAGGTAACAAAATACTTTCTATCGCGTGGTACTGGTGGTAATGCGACACTAGATTTCGTACTCAGCGCGTTGGTTTGCATCTCTCTAGATCTCTATGATCGTGACTATATGTGTTTAAAAATGTACATATTAACGTTGCCAGCCATTTATGTGATTAGAAATAAAATGAATAGAAATGAAATGAATTTCTTTGAATCCCAGATAAATGTCCTAAGAGGGACCCAAATAATATAAGGGAATTTATCCACCCGTGGTTTGAATTAGGTGAGACGGGAATTGATTGCTAAACTGCCTTGATTTAGTATGAATTGGTTCGGTAGGTACGTTGATAAACGACTATTGTATCCAACTTGAAATTGAAAAGGGGAATTTATAATCGTTCATCACGTAGAATACAGTGTGTTACAGAAGCAACAATAACAATTTAATACTTTTAAGGGGGTTGTTTAGACCATCAAACTGAACAACTATCACTATGGGACATCGAAATCGCGAAAAAAAAATCTTTTGTCCCATACATTAATTAGCTCGAGTAGTTCTCTGTAGTTTAGTATGGAACATCGCAAACGCATCGCATCTTGGCGATAATGGCAAATCTCCCAATTTTGGGGGAGGCCTATGTCCAGCAGTGGACGTCAATCGGCTAATATGATGATGATGGAACATCAGATTTTTTTCGCGATTTCGATATTGGTCCCATAGTGAAAATTGTTCATTTTGATGGTCTTAACCACCTTAAATGCTTATTTTTATTTTTGTAACACCTTGGGATAGGATATAAAGTATTAATATAATATACCAAAATAACGTTCTTAGTCTCTTATAATTATTAGGATATTATTATGTAAATCAGTTGGCAGACCAGAAGATGGTTGGAAGACAGTATTAAATAATTAGTTTGGTAATTTTTGAGACACCAAGATCTTTGAAAACAATTACACGATAATTATAGAAACATCCCTAGTAAAACCGTGGGCACATGGGTTTTACTAGGGATGTTTCTATAATATATAAAAATGGGTGCCCAAAACTTGTAAATGGAGACTGCTGGCTTCGCAAATAAAAATAAAGAGCTATAAATACAAGCTATAACGAAATTAACTGAAACTATTTTAAGGGGAGGATCAGACCATCAAACTGATCAACTTTTACTATGGAAGCAAAATGATCGGAGGAAAAAATCTGCTATTCCATACTAAACTGCCGTGCCTACTCGACTCAAATGTATGCAACAGCTAATTATTTTTGTTCCGATTGATTTGCTCCCATAGTAAAATTTTTTCAGTTTGATGGGTAGACTATTAGTTTAAAAGGATGCTAATGATATTAATTTTACCCTGTAGTTGGTAATCAATCAATCAATTTTTTTATATATTAGCACTACATACATAACCATTAACCTAAAGAAAAAACAAAAAAAAATACTACTTACAAATAAAAAATGTCCTCGAAATTTCCGCCGCTTGGCGGCAGGGTGCCCAGGAGGCTGGCATCGTTACCTCTTTGTATGGCCAGGCTGATGCGCTGACCGAGGTAGCTGCCAGCCCTCTGGTCACCGGAGACCTCGATTAGGCGCGCCGATAATTCTTTAAATAATCGGCGCGCCTCTGGCCCCCACGGACCCAATGTCTCGACCCCAAACGGTGCAAATATGTAAGCCTCGCCGAGGTTTACATATAAGCGCCGTTTGAGGTTTTCCGCGGAAGCCGCCGCCGCACCCGCATTGGATGAGGTCGCATGGACGTGGGACGGTGCCAGTGTATCTACACAGGTAGCGTCCCAGACCAGCGACCTCCCCAATTTCCATGGAACGAGCGTTATTCCGTCGGGCCTCTTCCCATCGCTCCGTATTAGACCTCTAGGTTCTAAGATCGCGGGTACATTGGCAGTAACAAGGGCCCGACGGATAACGTCGTTCAATGTTGCGTGGCGTGACCAGCGGCCAGCGCTCCGGGAGCAGGAGAGTCCCTGGTGGCCGAGTTCGTTGACGGCCTCACCGCATTGGCAGCGGTGAACTCTACATGTCCGAACGCCCAGACGGAGACCAACTAAAACTGACAGGTATGAGTTGCTCAGTTGGTAATTGAAAAAAACTTTCTCATTTCGTAAGTTTAAGTAATAAGCGTTGTCTTCAGAAAAGATTGTTGTCATACTAAGTGAAAATTCATCTGCAGATTTTTGTTTTAAAACTATGAGACGAGTCCAAATGAGGTATGACGTCAAAAGTTTACGTAAACCTTTATAAGGTTTTTGACATTGGAAATGTCTTTTCGTTCGCTCCAGTATGGGCCCCGATTTCACGAAAAAGTGCGATCCCCTTATATCTCAGAGACTTGTGAAGGTGTAATATTTAAAAAAGGCTCAAAAGACGCGTATTTACAAGAGCTGTAAGGTGCAAAAAGAATTATTCGAGAAAATCATACACGAAAAAAGTTATGGCCGAAATAGAGAAAATTTTTTTTTCCGAATTTTTGATTTTGGCGCTCGATAGTTTGGAAACGAAGAATGATATCATAAAGAGAAAAATTTCTCTGGACAATTTAGTTAGCTACAATTTGAGCCTAAAAGAAGGTGATCGGTTTAAGGATTTGCCCTGTAGTCCAACCTATTTGAGACAATATTTTTTCGAATTCCTTAGATTCATTTCCAATGTGCTCGATCGTCGTGTGAGGCACGAAATTTGTGAATTTTTGCTGACGTTTGTGAATAAAGAATAATTGTTTGTTTTTAGAGTGCCGTAGTCCGACAAGAAACCCTTGAGTACAAGCCAATTTTATAGGTGTTTATTCAGAAAATGACACTAAACTACATTTCCTGAGGAACACGGGTTTTTTTTTTTTAATTTATTTTAAGTTTTCATATTTACAAAAGGTACAAATTGTTTTACTTTTCGCCAAACTGCAGAATAGTTTGTTGGCGAAAAACATTACACTCAACTTTAAAAAATGAGTCCTTAATCTTACCTATACAATATAGTTTAGTAAATAAAATTATGTTAAAGTATTATGATAAAGTATAAAGATGATATCACAAACCCAAAACAGTAAGTTTGTGACAACACATATTATAATCAGGTTGAAAAACACGAAACATTTTTGAATCTGCCATCGAAAATCGATCAGCTGATCTGCACTTTTAAAGCTTAAAAATGTACCAAAATTAAAAAGAAATCCCGCTAGAAAAAGTTCAAAATTTAAAATTTAGCTATTATCTCTATTTATATTGTTCAAATGGTATTAATATGATTAATTTAAAAGTTTTCTGGGACTCACAATTTGATTTCAATGTTGCGTAGCGAATTTTTTTTTTCAATATGTTTTCAAATAGTCTTTTTGTCACTAAATTGTGCCGACTTTTGTGCCGGTTACAGTTTACAAGTCCAATTAATAACTGCTTCCCACCTCTCCTAACAAGACTCCGTAAAATGACTGGACTACATCTTTACAAAAACTTTTCAACGGAAAATCCATGACAGAAATTACGGATATAGGTTCAAGACGAATCGTCGTAATTTAGTACCATTCGGTGTCTACCGATAGAGATGATACATTTCAAAGGAGATTCTGTTATTATATCCGGGGCAGGGGTAAGATGGGTAGGTTAAGATAACCAGGGGAATTGGGTAATGTCGGACAAATAGCGGGTTATCAATTTGTTGAAAATACATTTCAGTTCCGGGATTTTCGGTTTGTTTGTTTGAGAGAGCGAATTTGGATTCTAAAGAGAATACGAGGCATTTCACATTGAGAGTTATTATTAAAGATCCATTTCAGAGGACCAATTTTAAAGAGCACTAAAATTAGAGTACCTTAGGTATAATTAATGGAATCAGGCGTTACTTTGCGGAAATCCATGACTAATATGTAGATGACACGATTGTATCAAGACCCCCGCTTCTAAGTACCTAGTAGACAAAGTTGTGTTACGTTATGCAACACAACCTGCCCACTAAATAATTTCTACTCTACACGTGTTTCGCTCCACCAAGGAGCATCCTCAGGAGTTAGACCGACGAACGTTCGAAACAGAGTTGTTACTCCGCCGAGCGTCCGACACCGAACCGGACGCTCGGCAGGAAAATATTGTATCTTTTTTTAAGAGAATGATCAGACCATCAAATTGTACAACTTTCTGAGGCTAACATCACTATCGCATAATATCTGTGCTATCGCGAAAAAAAAATCAGCTGCAAAACTGCCAAAATCTAATAAATGGGACAGATGATTTCTTTTCGCTATCTAATAGTCTGATTAACCTGTCAAAAAACCGTTAGCCATTATTAAGAAAACCTCTGTACCTATTGTGTCATTGCTTGGCAACGCATGTGACTCCTCGGAGATGGATACCCGAAGCTGGAAGATCTTAGGTTTCTTCCCCTCAATGGTATTGCCTCCTTCATTGACCATGTATTTGAAGGGTGAAGAAAGCAAAAAGTATTGGGGCTAACACAAAAGATCCCACTGGGTTGAAGTGTTGCTGGCTTGCCAGCCCCCACAATAAGATAAGATAAGATTATTGCTTAAACATTATTATGGATGTAGATAACTTGTAACGGTATTTTGGGAATATTACGGGGTATATCCTATAAATAACAAACTTGTGGTAACTCAAGTTTCGAACGCGTATATGCGATTCTATATTATTACAAAATTTGGTATGTCCCATGAATAACAAATGTCTGGCAACTCTAGTTTCGAACGCGTAGAGGTGAAACTATTACAAAATTACGTAGTCCACTAAAAGCCCTATGTCGCCGTTTATCATACGATATTTATGGAGATATCGGACTGCTGGCGAAGACACTTACTTAGAATATTTGTCGTACACGACTTAGGTTGTTTGTCCACAAGAGTTGTGCTAGCAAGAGAGACAAAGATGAGTTACAATATTTATTTTTCTGGAAAATATTTTCGGAGAGAATGGCTTCATTTTCTTTAGTGTTATTTTTAAGAATTCTGAGTTAGGTTATTAGCACATACATGTTACCTAATGTTCTTAACAAGCTACCAAGAAAACTACAAAAAGACATTTGTGAATATAGTATAAACATAAAAACATGTAAAAAATATAAAAAAGTACTTAAAAAACATTACCTAACAAACCAAAATGTATAATGGAACTAATTATTTTTTTTTGTAACATATATTAGAAGCCACAACATGACTGTAACATGTCTAAAAATCAATAGTATTCGATATAAGACATATATACAGGTACCTATCTATGTATTAAGCGCTATATTGAAAGCGACCTCATATATCGCACTTCATATAAACCCTGTGGTTTCTGAAGTGCGGTTAATATTTATAAATAGTGATTATAAAGTAATGTATTGAATAAATAAATAAAAAAAAAAAAAGCTACCAAGCACTATGACTGACGACTATAAATCCAATTAATAAGTATGTATTATACAAGCGAATGTTTGGGTGTTTGGATAAATATATATTGTTTCTCTATTCTATTAAAAAAAAAATGGCTGCCATCTTGGATGTAATGATTTTGCAAATGTCTAGTTTATTTTGCAAAAGTGTTTGACGTTGTACGGTAGATGTATTTTGGTGACTTCAAGGGTTGTTTTTCGAAAAGAACACTATCTTGAGCCACCGATGGAGCTTCGTTGCAGGCCCGGAAGGGGCAACCAACAATCGACGAGCGACACGTGACTACCCAATAGCAGACCTACAACGCGACTCCTAAATATTGTTTCGGATTCCAAAAACGGCTTTACCAATATCGATACAGGATAAAGAGATTAAGTATATTTTGAAATAAAAATAACACACAAGATACGCGGAATAAAGCTGGGTGACGTAATATTTTCCGCATTTTTTAAAAGTACCTAGCAAGCCATGAAAATGGCATATATTGGGTATTATTATTTCTCAGCGCAGACTTCTCAACCAGTCATATTGGCTGATTCTTTATCATGACTCTACGTATCTTTTGTAGTCTATACTAGCGTTTATCACAGGCTATGGTTTCACAGCCTCAAACGTATGTCCTGGTGCTACGGTTACGGGAAAATATATCCCATATATGTAGACGCAGCGTAAGACATATTAATGTAACGCTAATATACTTAATACTAAATTAAATACTACCCTTCGATCACTCATAAAAAAACTAGAATCACCTCCCAAATTTAAAGGCCAATACAAATATCTGGGGGCTCATTGGTCGATTAACAGTTAATTGCCAATTTGAACAACAAATTGCTAAGATTTTAACATGAGACTGTGCATTTAGTTCTTTTATGCATGATTGAATCTTCTCCACGTTAATAAAAAAATAAGTTTAAAACTTACCTGAAAGTAGAGCACAATCCTACACATCGCCGTCCCAAAGAACCACGTCTCTGTCACATCCCACAACACTGTCGGCGGTAGACAAATCAAAATCACCATAAAATCAGCCACAGCAAGGTTCACAATGAAATAATTGGTCACTGTCCTCATAGAATGGTTTCTATATACTGCTGTACATACCAAAGCATTCCCTATAAGTCCTATACTGAACACTATTGCATGTGTTGCAATCAAAACCCATTCGTAAGGTTGAGGGAATATGTAATCATTTAGCATTTCTAAGTATTCTTCTTTAGTCATGTTGCAAAATTCTGGGTCCCCGACGCATGGCTCTTCAGTTATATTGAATCCATAGTCTGACATTTCTGTATCTACAATCCTTCCAAATTCCACTTCTGATAAGTTTCTATTCTTATCGATCTGATTTGTTACATTAGGTTCAGTTAAATCTTCTATTGGTTTAAATTCTTCAGTTTCATTCGCTATAGACCTTTTTTTAACTAATATATTTGTTTTTATACGTTCTTTAATGATAATTGGGTGATTAAAATCACTATCTAGTATTGAATTTAGCATTGTTACGTTTATATAATTGTCTTTAAGCCTCTCTTTGGCACTAAAGCATACATTAAATACTAAAAGTAATGTGATTGTTCGCAGAAGTCTGTAAGCCATTTTAAGTTATTTCACGTTGACATTTTGTAGTATATCTTTAATGTTCCAATGTGAAGTTTCATGTTACTTAAAAAGTTACTCGATGTTGAAGACGTGATCTGGAAAAAAGAAAAAGTTAGTTAGTAAAATTGCTGTGTTTTATGAAAGTTGTAATGGAATGGTGTTATAGTAATGATGGTTGTTACTGTTGTTTTTATTTTGTGTAGAATTTTAGCATTGAAAGGCTGATTGATATTCTTTAGCCACGCTCAAAGCTCATCATCATCAGCTTATGCAAGAAGTAAACTTACATAATATATTAATATTCTATATTTTAGTAAACGAGAGAGTACGTACGTACATATAGTTTCGGCACTACTAGTAAAACGTGGATGTTCTGAGTTTTCAGAATATCTCTGACTACCAACTCGGGGAATATAGTCGTGAGCATAATTCATGATAAAAGTGCTATTTTTGAATCTTCAATTTTCTTTTCCTCATGTTATGCAGGGTGTAAGAACAGCCTAGCAAATAGGTACTGAAACTTGGTTTACTATGGAGGAACCTACCTCAGGAAATGCGAAAAAAAATCCTGCTATCCCATACATTTTAGTTAGGTAGGTGGGTACAGTAGTTTTGTGTGGGACAGCTGATTTTTTTTTTTCGCGTTTCCTGAGGTAGGCTCCATAGTGAAATTTGTTCAGTTTGATGGTCTGAGTACACGGTTTCAGTATTTGCTAGGCTGGACTTGTATTTGCTTGTATTGTGTATGGACTCAGGTGAAAGTACAAATTTTGGTATCGGCTTTATAGTAAAAGTTGTTCAGTTTGATGGTCTAAACCACCCCTTTAAATATTACTGCGGTGTTTTGTTGCACCATGATTGTATTGACAGAAATGCATAACTTAGTCACAATTAAAAGGCCAGTCATTTATTTTAGTGTAGTATTTATAAGAGTGGATTATACTGGAACAATAATTGCTCACGTACATGTCCCACAGAGTGTTTAACACGTAGCCACTTGATATAAAATACAAATAAAACGGTAACCTATCCGGAGAAGACGTTCTGATCGTTTTGGTAGTATATCTAGCAGGTTTAAAACTCATAAAAATAAACTAAAAATATGCTCGTGAATATTTTTATAGTCTTTTCTTAGAGGGTTTATTTTGGAGCGCGCTCCATACAAACGAAGTCTGGTTATATTTTCAATAATAAAAGGGACGTATACTGGTTTGCGGGAGGGCTATGTTTTCTGCCTTTCGCTGTGGAGACCATAGGTTGTTGGGGTCCCGCTTCGAAACTTTTTTTATAGTGCCTATCGAGGCGCCTGTTTGTGGCCACGGGGAACAGGAGGGCTGGCAGCTATTTTGCCCAAAAGGTAAGTTTGGCCATTCAGAGGGGCAATGCGGCCAGCGTCCTAGGTACTCCGCCTCAGGTGGGCGCTTTGTAGGACATCTTTTATTTGTAATTTGTGTGTTTTGTATGTGTTTTTGTGATCAATAATAACCAGTTAAAGTCAATGAAATTTTTCAGAAACAACCTAGAAACTAATCTCTATTGCTTGTATGTTGTCAGAGTTTCGTTTAAATGTATAGTTTTAAAGTTGCAGTGCCTCAAAGATTTCCGTAAGCCTAGCATTGAAACTGTATATTTTAACAAAAATCTGACACCAGGCAAGCATAGAGATATTAGTTTCTAGATCGTTACTGAAAATTTTCATTGACTTTAATTGGATAGTATTGAAAATATAACCAGACTTCGTTTGTCGTTACTGAAAATTTTCATTGACTTTAATTGGATAGTATTGAAAATATAACCAGACTTCGTTTGTATATCTCCTTAAGTTGCTGGCGGTTTCTTGAGAGGATGATGAGACTATTCAACTGAAAAACTTTCGTAATCAGGAAATAAATCTGCTGTCCCATACATATGCGTTGAGTAGGTTTGCAATATTGTATGGACAGAGGCGGGGAGCAACCCATATCAGAGGCACAACCTACAATGCGTGTTACCATATTTAATGGATAGTGGACACAAAAACATAAATACATAAACTCACGACCGTAAAACCTTTCGAGGTGGTCAGAAACATTGTTGCAACTACCAAAATTATGTTTAGGAATGAGCAGAGACGAGAGATGAGAACAAATACACTCCTTGAAATTGAGGCATTGCCGATTTTCTTTATTATGTTTTCTTTCATCGCTTAGCTTATAACATGTCAGAAAAGAAAGCCAGTTAACATGCATCACCTTTCATCATCATCATCTCAGCTGATGGACGTCCACTGCTGGACATAGCCCTCCCCCAAGGATCGCCATAACGACCGGTCTTGCGCTACCCTCATCCAACGGGTTCCCGCCGCCTTCACCAGGTCGTCGGTCCACCGTGTGGCGGGCCTACCCGCGCTGTGCTTTTCGGCCCCATCGGCCATCGGTTCTGCGAGCAATGTGCCCCACCCACTGCCACTTCAGTTTAGCAATTCTTTAGGCTATGTCAGTTACTCTGGTTCTTCTGCGGATCTCTTCATTTCTGATTCAATCTCGCAGGGAACCGAGCATTTTTTTTCACCTTTATTTCTATGAAAATATAGTAAAGTTCAGAATTATGACCCAATCTCCTTACATGAAAAACTCATTGGTAACAGCTAGGGATCGAACCTAAGGAATCACGATTAAGAGGTGGCCAGGGTCTCTCTCTTTACTCCGAGCTGTCATACCCAGTTCAAAAAAATTATTTGGGACGATTCTATTTCTGTCGTAGCATATTTTATCTGAATTTGATATGTCTTTACTATTTCAGAATTTGAACGAGAAATTCGAGAAATATATTTAATCAGCGTTACTAAAATTCCCTACGGGATTTATTAAAGGCATTTCGTTTTGTCTTTCGACGACTTATATTACGAAAATTATTTCTACGTAAGAGTTTTGAGAATGTCGTCTCAAAATCTCAAAATTCCTGATGAGATTTGTCGCCTGAGGTACTACGAAGAGTTTACCGAGCCAGTGATTGAACTTTGATGATGATGATGATGCTTCATGGCCGTGTTCGACCACAGCGACTGATTATGGCTGTTGACTTTGAGAGCTTCGTTGATGTGCTTTCTAGTGGCTGATGTAGACTATCTTGGCTCCAACCAAGTAGCTGTTATGCACACAGCGGCCACACCCCGGAAAACCTCGTCGGCTAAACCTGGTTGGGGGGAGTCTGCACGCTTTGGCGGACATCTCCCGCGAACCGGCTCGACGACAAAGGCAAACAAGAGCTGATAAGCTTGAACTTTAAGTAACCAAACTAGGGGCACCCAGATGGGTACTGACCTCGTCATAGGACGTTGCTGGGACTACGCGGCAGATTAGGTATCGGGGATAGGTGAGAATGCTATATGGTCCTTCTTTATATGCTGACACTTTTTAAGGGGATAATCAGACCATAAAACTGATCAACTTTCTCTATGGTACCAACATAGAAATCGTGAAAAATAATGTCATAAACAAGAATGTCATATTGTAGTCCTGATTGGGTGTCTATTTATCGAAACATTACGGAATAGTATGTTTTATGTTTGTAGCTATTATTCGCCAAAACTGGCAACTTTTGGCGGTTTTAACGATAATTATCTATAAAACCGCCAAAAGTTGCCAGTTTTGGCGGTTTTATAGATAATAACTACAAAAATTATAAAAACAAATCCGCAGTGACACAATAAATTGAAAATCAGCAATGACTACAATGTGAAATTCTTGTTTTTTGGAAATATTGTTTAATTGTTAAGGAATAAAAAGAATACGATTGGGGGCAGCACAATAGGCTCGGTGCAGCCTTAACTATACGTCTTTCATAATAAATACTATACACTAAGTTTATGGTCATGTAGTATTTTGAGACTGCACGTTCGTCAGAAAATTAATTTCCAAAAGGCTTTCATAGTCACGACTTGAGTTAAACACATTCATCAAACAGTAGCGATACATTCAGATTCCAATAAGTGGGATCACAAACGATGACGCATCGACCGCGCGGTAGACTTCAGTCCGTCATTTGTGAAGCAAGGAGTTGTATGAAACCGCACTTATAAGCACACACGGTGCGTCAATCCGTCCCCGTCAACCCGCCAATGCGTCATTCTGTGTGACCCCACTTATGCACACACAGAAAGACACAAAAGCTGAAAGAGGGTAGGACTATTTTAGATTACAATAGACTTTAGTGCACACCTTTATGTGAATGTTCTGTTGACAGTAACGAGTTCGAACAGACCGCTCATCATATTCTTTGGGAGTGTGAGCTCTGGTACGCCGAGCGCCAGACCATGCTTGACTCAATAAAATCGTTTTCTTGTGTCCCTTACTACATGGATCTTGTTGCGACTAGGGATAACTTCCGTGCGTTCAGATGTTTTTGCCATACTTATTACTGGAAGCAAAATAGGTCATAGTTTCAGTACAATGTTAGGTTCCTATTGTTTTATTTTGTATTTTTGGTGCTTTTGCGGTCGTGTCTTCAACACTGCCATAAATGATCTCTTGAATTGGCTCTCTAATAGCCATGTTTTTTCCTTCTTATTGCTGTCTCCCGTTTGCAATGGAGGGAAGTCGGATATTTCGTTTTCCTACTCCTCCTATCTTCTTTGATTAATTCATTGCGGGTTCCAAGACAGATTATAGTCATCCCCCGGGCTCGCTGGACTTCATTGTCCAGTGTTGTGAATGGTCGCCGCCTTTGATCCTGGCTTACAGGAGTTACAGCGGTGGGAATGTGTGGTGGGCCTATGCCCGATAAATAAAAAAATTTAGTGCACACGTTTGTTTAGTCATTCTTATTGAAATTTGTTTAATAATAGTACAACAAAAGGTTTAGTCTTGTTGTCATCTTTAATGCAAAATAAATAACTATAATGTCTAATCACAATTTACAATAACATTATCCAAATCTCTAAATAGTATTAAAACAGCGTGTTTATTTTTACTGTTTTTACAATCATTAAGAGAATTTCTTGCATGTGTAAGTATAATACATTTTTATATTAAGTATTATTAATTGATCACATCCAGGTTGTTAGCATGTTTTAAAGTATTTCTCATCAATTCATCTTCTTCTTCTTCTTATCTTGTGGGCAGAGCCATATGGTGTCAGAGGTTTATCAGACCGCCTTACGGACGTCACAGTCACGGTGTTCATAAGTGTTAACACTATACGGGAATCGTTTCTTAATTCTTAAATTATTCAGTGACGATACTGCTTGATTGGGTTTAGTGTAAAGCGAAATTTTCTTTCTAGCCAGCCTGTCACGAAACTAATTTATTTAGTGGTAAAGAAAAGAAAAAAAATGTCAGTGTCAGTCAACATCGCGTGCTAGCCGGGTTTTTAAAATTTTATATTTTTTTCGTCTTTTTAATGTTAGGCTTCGTTTTAAATAGGTCGGTGGATTAATTAATTCTACTTATTCTACGTCACAAGTTTTAATTCTACTGTGTTAGGGAAGCAAAATTAAAATCAAATCCGAATTCGGATACTAACTCTACCTACCTAGATTCTAGGCAATATACTATGACTACCTATGATAGTCTTAGACCATAGAGATCTAGAGAGATGCCAACCAACGCGCTGAATACGAAACCTAGTGTCGCATCACCAACAGTACCACGCGATAGAAAATATTTTGTTGGCTTGAATGTGCTCATTATCCATTGCGGTATTTTATTTTATTTATTTTATTTTATTTTCTTGGGAAGACCAACAGCTGTTGACACAATACAAAATATGGATGTCTAACAGAAAGCCAATTATAGGTCTCCGCTGATAGAAACATAATTTAAAAAAAAAAAACAGAGCTAACACTAAAAATACAAAGTGGATAACAAAAAGATAACGAACGTATTCAAGTTACAACAATCGACTGAATAAGAAGCAGTCTTCCTCGCAATAAAACTAATTACAAAGCAACATCATTAAACGTAACAATAAACATTTATAAAGCCAATTCACTCGCTAAAAAATCTACGACTTAGCGCATTCCTCGCTGACGCCACGCTAGTGCAGAAGATATCAAAGTCAAAATCTTTAGATAGAATGTTAAAGTTGTTGCCCGCTCGTGGCACAAACGCGTTTTGTCTATAGTTAGTGGAGTAGGATGGAAAGGCTAGGGGTGGGTTATGTCTTAGGACCTTGGTAGGGGCTCTGAGAGGTATCTTGGACAAGAGTTCAGGGCAGTCAATGGCTCCAGACGCAATCTTTAAGAGATATAATAAGTCAGCGACCTCACGACGTTGCTCTAACTGAAGCAAGTGATGCTTCTTGCACACCTTAAGGTAGTCATCCGAATCGTAAGGCACTCTACTACGATAACACAGATACCGGGCGAATTTCCGCTGAATACCTTCAATACGCTTAATGTAAGTGTCAAACCTCGGGTTCCACACTTGCGTAGCATACTCCAAATTGCTGCGGACAAAAGTGCAGTACAAAATTTTAATTGTTTTAATATTATTAAAATCAGCTGAACAGCGTTTTATAAAACCCAAGGCTTTGTATCAGAACTCAACGTTCGAATAATCTTTAGTACAACGCAAGCATTGTAAACTATGTACACGTAATATCTCGACTGGCTTTCAGCCTCATAATATATTGAATCTTTAATGTCGCGAGCAATGTGTTCCGTTTTTGCGCATATTGCTGCGACATTGGCCCCGCACCCTTTTCACATCTCCCTTTATTTTTTGTGATCTGTGGCTTAGACCATATCGCTAGGGACCAGCCTTGCGATAGCATTTTACCAAAATTATAATCTAAAGTACCTAATGAAATAAAATTTAAAATTGCGGATTTCAATCTACCTCGTCCCCCACAAAAAGTTAATTAAAAGTTTGTTAGTAGAATAACGCGCGTTACTCGTCCATAGTTATATAGTCTAAGAAGATAGGCTGTATTCTAATATTGATATTGTATCTAAACTTTTATAAAACTGTAACAGGAAGTGTGTCTGTACATTGAAGATATTAACAAAAAAGGTTGCGATATGGCTTTTAGGTGTCCCTGATTCCATATCGCCAATTTTTGGATTTTTTGTCTGTCTGTTTGTTTGTTTGTGCTTTTGTTTGAAACGATTATCACGCAAAAACTACTGAACTGATTTTGATGAAACTTTTTTGTTTGATAGCTTATGATCTGACTTAAAATCTGGTATAAAATTTGTGCGGACGAAGTTGCGGGTTAACGCTCGTATTATATAAAATCTCTTGCATACAAACAAAATATAATTCCGATGTATAGGGTCCTTCTCAATATGCTGACACTTTTTTAAGGGGATGATCAGACCATCAAACATAACAACTTTCTCTATGGCACCAACATCGAAATCGCGAGAAAAAATCTGATTTTCCATATAAAACTGCAAACCCACTCGAGCCAAATGTACGGGACAGCTGTTTTTTTTTCGCTATTTCTATGTACTGCCATAGAGAAAGTTGTTATGTTTGATGGTCTGATCATCCCCTTAAAAAAGTTCAGTTTGATGGTCTGATCATCCTCTTAAGAGGATATGTGAAAAAAATTGGATTCTTCAAAGCGTCATGATATATCATGAAGTACTAACAGTAGGAGTATGATTAGCGGATATGTATAAATTGAACATATAATTGAAGTCTTGATTAGAGCCAAAACACGATTAAGACACATTTTCTCGATAGAAAACAAGCCAAAGTAGCCTCCGTTTTTATTTATAAACGCTTGGAACTAATAAACGGTGAATAATAGAAACACGAGACTTGGTTTAAAAAAAAAGAGATCGATATTTTACAAATTTTGATTAGAGCAGAATTGAACTTACATAAATAGTACAATCACAATTAAATAAAGTTGGTTTTACGCTTGCGTCGTTTTGGTCGCGCGCGCTGCCCCATCTCTTTCTCTTGCATCAGGCAGTAATATAAGCTATCACACGCCCATTTCGCTTCAATTATATTTCGACATAGGCCCTTAAATAAAAAGTGTTAGCATATTAAGAAGGACCAAAACATAAACATAAACCAAAACAAAACCATACAGGGAGTAACAAAACACCATAATAATATGTAATGGTATGGTTTGGTCTCGTTTTTTTAAGCAAAACTCATGAAAAAAAAAATTGATCGAGTAGATTTAGACATTTTCTATGATAAAGAAGTTTTTTTTGCTAGTTCAAGTAAAAGTTTTTCAGTTGTTGGTCTAAACTTGAGACTGAACATTTTGGAGCCAACATCGAAATGACATCTAAAAAAAATCTGCTGTTTCATACAAAACTGTAGAACCGACTCATCTCAAATATTAAATTATGATGTCTTATCACTAAACAGCTACTTCTTTCAAACAACCTTAGGCTTAGGGTAGATGAATAAGTATTATTCTTATGACTTTTTCCTACTTTTACACATTTAAAATTAAAGTAGCCGACATACAAACAAAGATGTTTGGCGGGCGGGGGAAAACAAGACTAAGGTCCCCCACATACATACGGAACTGCGATCCGGAATCCTGATTCAGGATTCAGTGTTGTCAACTATAGTTACAAAAATTACTTGAAGTGCTGTTTAAAAAATGTCAATCTAAAAATCAAAATGAATGAAATGCCAAATTAATGACAATTGTATTTTTAGGTATTTATTAAAAACGAAACAAAAAATTTCTATACATGATAATTACTATCATGTGATGAGGTCATGGCGGTACGAATGTTACGATGATGGTTTGTAAATTGTATTCCAATATTAATGCAACTATATCAAAAGACTATCGATAGGTTTAACATTATTAGTCATAATCTGCATACAAAATGGCATGAACCATTATCACACAAGCTATTTTTGACCGTAGGCGATTTCGCAACTATGCCGCAACGACGTCGCAACTGCACCGTCACGATACGGTATCGTTCCATCAACGCCTACGCTCAAAAATCACTTTAAAATATGCCACCTGAGACATCAAAAAATCACTAGATCTAATGAAAAAGTCTCTGAAAGCGGCAACACTCCATCCGGAATCTAATTCCGAGTCAGGTTTATTCCGGATGTATGTGGCGGACCTAACAAAACAGTAAATTGGTTGTAACCTGAAGAAGTTGGGGGAAAGGTATTTGTTCTTATGATAATCTTTCTTATTAGATAGACCACTCAATCTTCTACGCGTTCATTGTGTTTATCACACACACTATCAGTTAAACGAAGCCAAATTCGTATGTATGTTTTTGGTGTGCAAATTAAGAATATTTATGTTATGTTATACATTCCGTAGCGACCAAAAAATACCTTAGTGATAATAGCTGTAGTGGTTGCTACTGCTTTTTGGATGAATTCTCTATTTTACTAGTAATTTCTACTTTTGAATCCGGACTTCTGGAGATGTGCAACTTTTTTTTTAAAGGCCTCAATTTCTCCTGTTTATAATAATTATGACCGGCGTTGAACGGCTTTTAGTTTTCGTAAAAAATGGCAGGGTCCAAATTTGAAATTCTTCTGTGTTAAAAATCTTGAATTTTTTATATTAAATTTTTAGAATTTTAAATGTTTTATTCATTAATGTTATAAAAAATAAAATAAAAACGTTGGTTAAAATTGGATAAAATTCTATTCAATCTATACTAATACCCTGGAAGCGTATAGTTTAAGGTAAGAATAGTACATTATGGTACAAGTGTGTAATGTTGGTGATTACCGCTGAGGCGCCATTGAGACCCGAGCCGTAGGCGAGGGTCTTAAGAGAGCCGAGGACGGTAATCATCAATACACACGTGTATCATACGACGTTTTTCAACACACTTGTGAAGAAAATAATAATAAAAAATCATTTTATTTAATAAATAAAATGTTTATTTAGAGAATTTATTTGTACTATTGAATATGATCTTTTTTGTATCGAAACTTTTTTAAGAACAGAGCAACTCAAGAAATCAACCAAGAAGTTTAGATACCTACTATAAAAAACCTATAACTCCCTTGTGAATAATAGTAATGAAAAAGTCACAGTTTGATTATAGGTGTCATTATGTGCCTAATTGCGGTGAAATAAGGGCCATTTTATGAGCAAGTGTGTTGAAAAATAATTTA
Organism: Agonopterix arenella; assembly: GCA_927399405.1. NCBI lineage: Eukaryota > Metazoa > Arthropoda > Insecta > Lepidoptera > Depressariidae > Agonopterix > Agonopterix arenella. The sequence goes on along the minus strand of OV656712.1, from coordinate 12,096,061 downwards.
CTCACTTCTCAAGTAATTAGTATTAATAATAATATAAGCCATGATTAAGATTTATCCTTAATTCGTATTCTGTTAATTTGGATTTAATTTTCAAAGTCAAACACTGTCTGAGCCAAACTTATATATAAGCTTGTTTCAGCATTAAATAGCTAATTATCGGTAATGAATTTATAACTAACAACCCTAAGAAGGCCGTAAGTCTTAATACTTAACATAAATAATAGAGATTAACCGGGCTAGACTACTGTCTTAGCCATAGAGATCTAGAGAGATGCCAATCAACGCGCTGAGGACGAAACCTAGTGTCGCATCACCACCAGTACAACGCGATAGAAAATATTTTGTTAGCTTAAATGTGCTCATTATCTATTGCGGTATCAGAACTCAACGTTCGAATAATCTTTAGTACTACGCAAGCATTGTAAACTATTTACACATAATATCTCGACTAGCTTTCAGCCTCATAATGTATTGAATCCTTACTGTCGCGAGCAATGTGTTCCGTTTTTGCGCATATTGCTGCGACACTGGCCCCGCCCCTTTTCACATCTCCCTTTAGTTTTTGTGATCTGTGGTCTTAGCTAAATAGGCGATGAGTCGATTAGTCAAAAACATAATTTATTTGGACGTTTAAATAATCGGTCATTATATTGCTTGCTAATTATTACTCTAAGGGGCATAGGTTTTGGCGAATAGAAGAATAGAAGCCCAGCCCTCCGAAAAGTGTATCCGTATTTTCGACTAAGGCGCTGTTTATACAACGTGTTAATGAATGAGCGCAAAACCTCATACACTCCGACTGATTTATAACAAAATAATTAGAATGAAACAATAATTTTATTATTTTGATAGTTAAAATTTAAAGTTATTCGCATTTTAAGTTTTGAGGCAAAAATGATTTGTTATCATTTCAGCAATGAATGAAAGCGCTAACGTACTCATGGATACATTTTAATAATCTTGTTGGCCCGTGGGGTGGGTTGACATCGGATTCAGTAAATTTTACAAACCAATTATTTAATATTTTGAGAAAATTACCTATGTTGAAACCATGATAATTCGATTCTGCTCTCGATTCTAAACAAACTACTTTCTAGTTTTGCGTTAATTCATTAACACGTTGTATAGAAGAGACGTGGTGCGGACGTGGCGCGGGCGCGGTGCGGCAATATAAACCTTATAGTACGTAGCATAGCGTCGTTTGGAGACGACGAGGTCGACAGGCGACGTCGCCTGGTGGCGCGGGTGCGATTTTCCTTTACGACAAAAACGACGCTATTCTATGTACTATAAGGTTTATATTAGTGTAACTTTGACTATCCGCCACCGCCACACGTCTCTTCCCACCATGACCACCAAACAATGGAAAATATATTGTTATTGTGACCCGACGGCGTTCAACGTGTTAAAAAAAATTAAGAAAAGTAGGTACTTTTTATAGATTTTTTCACTAGATAGACGAATGGTGAATATGTGAGCAAAATTCCAGTAATTATAAACGGTTGCAAGTTAGTCCAGTTTGAAAAAATAATGTTAGAAAAGCGTTATTTTCTTAACTTTTCAAAAAGAAATTCTTCGTGTGAAGTAATTTCAATCGTGTATTCAATTTTTTTTTTATTACGTATGGGTTTGCCCTCCTGACCTCAATCTAGTCCTCAGGACGAAGATGGGGTCGAAGATGTAGCGAGCTCACCCAGAAGAAGCCTATTCACTCGTAGTTTAAAGGAATTCGGGTTGTAAGCGCACGGAAATACTGACGCAGGCAAGGCGGGATGAGCTCATGTAGCTATTGGGCACACTCACCGAAGTACAATCTGTAGAAGACCCACAAGCAGGCTACTCTGCGGCGGTGGGATAGGCTATGAAGCTTGGTCTCCACCAGCTTACTGTCGCCAATGAGCCTCCTGGCTCTGCGATCAACCGAGTCGAGTGCGGCAAGTTGATACTTGGCTGAGTGATAATTGATGACTTAATTAACTATCCAAGAATACTGTGCGATATTTTTCGTTTTCGGTAACTTTTATTAAAATATAAAGTGACTGGCCATCCAGTGAGCTACATAAAAGTTGATCTCGTCGGTCCATAATTCGGAGCGAGATCCATACAAACTGGTTATATTTTCAATAATAACCAATTAAAGTCAATGATTTTTTTTCAGAAACAATCTTGAAACTAATCTTTATACTTGTAATGAGTTAGATTTTCGTTAAAATTTATAATTTTAAAGTTACAGTCCCTCAAACATTTCCATAAAAATCTAAAATTAATCCGAGCATTGAAACTGTATAATTATTGTAACGAAAATCTGACTCATTAAAATCATAAATTTGAATTCATCATTCTAGATTGTTTCTGAAAAAAAAAAACGTTGACTTTAATTGGTTAAATATGGAAACTACGATCAAACTTCGCTGGTATGCGGCGCGCATTAGCGCTTTAGGAATAAACTTCTTAACGTTTGTTGTATCCAAAATTTAGTGACTTTCAAACTGTTTTGTTGTACAATAAGGTGATACGAAAACAGTCCAACTAAAATTTGGTTATAATATATTTAACAACACTTTTTTTTCAGTGTCCAGCGGCGGAGTGTCCAGCAATACCATTGCCTGGTTCATGGTTTACATTTTAGAAATCGGAGCCTCTGTCCGTTGTCAGTTCTTCGGAACATAATTATGATCAGCCCATTGCCACTTCGTGGGTAGGCCCCCCACACGGTAGACCGACGACCTGGTGAAGGCGGCGGGAACCTGTTGGATGATGGCACCGCGGGACCGGTCGTCATGGCGATCCTTGGGGGATGCCTATGCCCAGAAGTGGACGTCGTTCGGCTGAGATGATGATGATGATTGCCACTTTAGCTTGATAAGCTCCCCAGCAAACAATTTGGTCGTATTAGACCCACATTTTATACGACTATATTGACTTATAAAAGTTATATTACGGTAATTTCGTCATATAGTGGTGCTTTATGCGTCTGATGTTCGACTATACGACTACTAAACGACCAAATTGTTGGGTCGTTTCGTTTTTCACATTTTTTTCACGGATTGAGTACAAAAAACAATAAGGCTAACGAAATTCTCAGCAATAAATCTCCTTTTTTGTTTCATGATAGAAAAAATGTGACGTCACACCGAATTAACGAGGAAAACAAACGGAAACTCGAACCACAGAGTGAGCAATAAATGATAAAAGTATATTTCGTTTTGCGGAGTTTTTCAGGGCGAAAGTCAAGAAGAAAATCTACGAAACAACTGTACCTATTTACAATTAATGGAAAAATTGGTCCTTCTTACAACAGGAAGTTAAAAAAAATATTGTTACCTAGTTGGTATAATACATACCTAACAAAAGTCCATAATAGGTAGTATTATTATTTAATTTTGTTTTTGTCATTGACATTCTTTAATTTAATTTAATTTTTCTATATTTAGTTTTTAGAATATATCTGATACCTCCTCTAGTTACTGTTTCAATGTTAAGTAATATGTTAGTTACATACGATTAAGTACCTATAGTTTGTGAAAAATAAAAACTGGAAAGCAGTGTTTTGAGACAAGAAACACAAAAAACAAACTAGAATGTTATTTTTAAACAAACGTTTTGAGTGGAATGAGTATGTAGCTCATAATCTACCAGGCTATTCCAGAGTCCAGACTCCAGAGGGAATTGACTCATTTTCAAACGCATCTTTAAGTATCCCTCGGTAGTACCTCATCATCATCAGCCTATCATCGTCCACTGCTGAAAAAAGGCCTCTCCCAAGGCGCGCCACAAAACTCAGTCCTCGGCTTTCCTTATCCAGTCGCTCCCATACTACGCCTACCAGTTCGCGGTCTCCACTCCAGAACTCTGACACGTGGGGTGTTAGAGTACTGGAGTGGAGACCGTTTGTTAGTTCTTCGGCAGATATGACCAGCCCATAGAGATCTAGAGAGATGCCAACCAACGCGCTGAGTACGAAACCTAGTGTCGCATCACCACCAGTACCACGCGATAGAAAGTATTTTGTTAACTTGAATGTGCTCATTATCCATTGCGGTATCAGAACTCAACGTTCGAATAAACTTTAGTACTACGCAAGCATTGTAAACTATTTACTCATAATATCTCGACGGGCTTTCAGCTTCATAATATATTGAATTTTTACTGTCGCGAGCAGTGTGTTCCGTTTTTGCGCATAGTACTGCGACACTGGCCCCGCTCCCTTCTCACATCTCCCTTTAGTTTTTGTGATCTGTGGACCAGCCCATTGCCACTTCAGCTTGCTAATTTTCTGAGCTATGTCAACCACTTTAGTTCTCTGACGTATCACTACATTTCTGATGTTATCGCAGAGAAACACCGAGCTCTCTCCATAGCTCGCTGAGCTTCCTTGTATTGATAAACCTACCTAAACATAAATGAAGTAAAGCACTGATTTACAATCTGTGATACATGCCCCGAAAAGGGTGGCTTTCAATTTATCCCGACGTATCGGTATAAAGGGACACCGGACTAAGCTACTGGCAGGCCACTAAAGGACAAAGTTTACGACCCAATTGTAGTAAGTCACCAATTTTGGCGGTCGAATTTCGTGTGTCCATGATGAGGAATCGCAGTGTGAGAGAAAAAGAAAATAGTTCTCAGAAGTTTCGACACAGATTTTGCCACGGGTTTTAATTTTTTGATGGGTAGAGTATGTATCTAGCAAATGAAGTTCCTGAGTGACAGAAAAGGATGGAGCGACGGAAAAAGGCGATGCGGTGTTGCCAGATGAGGTTCAACCTTTGACTACTTATATAATAAACGAGCGTTAACCCGCGACTTCGTCCGCAAAAATTTTATACCAGATTTTAAGTCAGATCATAAATTATATACCAGATTTTAAGTCAGATCATAAGCTATCAAACTAAAAAAAGTATCATCAAAATCGGTTCAGTAATTTTTGCGTGATACTCGTTCAAACAAACAAACAAACACACAAACAAACAGACAGACAAAAAATCCAAAAATTGGTGAAATGGAATCAGGGACACCTAAAAACCATATCGTAACTTTTTTTTTGTTAATATCTTCAATGTACAGACAAACTTCCTGTTACAGTTTTATAATAGTATAGATAGTCAAAGGGTTCAACCCTTATAGTATATGATCGTTTGACATATTGAATTGAATGTAATTGAAATAAATGGAATTTAATTGTATTTTATTGTGTAAATGTGACATTGAACCATTGTAATTTGAATTTTAAGTACCTACTAACATAGTTTACATAAGTGTGTTACTAACAAAATGAATCATAGTTATTCGAATAAATAATATTTTATTATTATTTTATTTTTATACTTTTCCTAACACCCTGTATATCAATCTCCATCTTGTGTTCGATCGAACGCCTAACACATCTGCAGTATTGAATACTCTATGACTGACATTTAAATTACGTTTGCTTTGACAAAACAATCGTGCCCCTGTGTAAAGCCCTGCCCCGTTAATTACTGACCAAGAAGTTACCTTCCATGTGTTTTGATGTTAGAAAATTTACGTTATACAATGTGTTAATGAATTAACGCAAAACTAGAAAGTAGTTTGTTCAGAATCGAGAGCAGAATCGAATTATCATGGTTTCAACATAGGTAATTGTTTTAAAAATATAAAATATTGTTTTGCAAAGTTTAAAATTTACTGAACCCGATGTCAACCCACCCCAAGGGCATACTCACCTTACTTACTACCAAAACAAGATTATTAAAATGTATCCATGAGCACGTTAGCGCTTTCATTCATTGCTGAAATGATAACAAATAATTTTTATCTCAAAACTTGAAATGCGAATAACTTTAAATTTCAACTATCAAAGTAATGAAATTATCGTTTCAATCTAATCATTTTGTTATAAATCAGTTGGGGTGTATGAGGTTTTGCGTTAATTCATTAACACGTTGTATAGGGTGTAAAACTAAATGCGTTACGTGTCAGGTAAACAGACCATTCAGTATACAGATTGTAAGGAAAAGTATCATTAACCTTTAAACCACCTACTCTACCCGTAAAACTGAATAACTTTTACTATGGGAGCAAATCTGTAAACGTAAAAAAAAATCAACTGTTCCATACTAAACTGCAACGCCTACTCGACTCAAATGTATGAGGCAACTGTTTTGTTCTGGCAGGTTTACTCCCATAATAAAAGGTTTTTGAAACAAATTGAACTATTTTATGTTTTTCAATACCACTTTTAACACATATAGATCCTCAATCTCAGTATGGGAAATAAGCTAACATGAAAATGTTAGCATATAGTTGGCGTATAGTTATGGAACTCATGTCGATTTGTTTCTCATAATCTCTAGATTATAGTGGTAATATTAGTCCTCGTCCGTGTGGTGTCGGCTAAGAATAGCACCATCCCATTTCCTCCCGTGGGTGTCATAAAAGGCGACTCAGCGATCTACTGAAGGATGGGCAGCAGCATCCTCTGAGTACTGTAAGGAGGTTGAATAGCCATAGCTTGCTGGCTGGTTCTTATTTAAATTTGGAACGTTGTCGAATCCCGTGATGGATTTCATTTTATTATTAGACGAGCGTTAACACGCGACTTCGTCCGCACAAATTATATACCAAATTTTAAGTCAGATCATAAGCTATCAAACAAAAAAAGTTTCATCAAAATCGGTTCAGTAGTTTTTGCGTGATACTCGTTCAAACAAACAAACAAACAAACAAACACACAAATAAACAGACAGACAAAAAATCCAAAAATTGGTGAAATGGAATCAGGGACACCAAAAAACCATAATCATCGTAACTTTTTTTTTGTTAATATCTTCAATGTACAGACAAACTTCCTGTTACAGTTTTATAATAGTATATATAGATAGATTATGAGACAAAGGGGAGTCGAAGAAAGGTTCTAGAAGCAAAAAGTAAAAAAAAATTTAAATATCCAAATAAACAATAAAGCTTTTATTTATTCTACCATCGAGTTTACGCCTCCACAGTACACACATTGATTCGATCCAACTGCGATCGCCAACCCGCCTGCCAAGCGTGGCTATTATGGCAAATCCCTCCATTTTTGGGGAGGCTTATGTCTAGCAGTGGACGTTTAATGGCTGATATGATGATGATTAGCTGTACCTCATCTGAACAGTCGCGTAATCGCAGTTGGCGCACACCTTGTCTTGGTAAGATAATTATGTTGGTTTTTTATTTTTATTTTCGTACTAACATCTAAGATATTCTTATACACGTATTGCTTTACAAGTGCCGTTTTAATAGAAAAAAAAAAAAGAATCGTAGCAAATAAAGTCAAAACGGTGCATTTTTTATATTTATTTTATAACGAGCGTTAACCCGCGACTTCGTCCGCACAAATTATATACCAGATTTTAAGTCAGATCATAAGCTATCAAACAAAAAAAGTTTCATCGAAATCGGTTCAGTAGTTTTTGCGTGATACTCGTTCAAACAAACAAACAAACAAACACACAAATAAACAGACAGACAAAAAATCCAAAAATTGGTGAAATGGAATCAGGGACACCTAAAAACCATATTGTAACTTTTTTTTTGTTAATATCTTCAATGTACAGACAAACTTCCTGTTACAGTTTTATAATAGTATAGATTCCGTTTGCATTTTTACCTAATCTTTCGTTCGATAACAAAACTAAATTTAATTTTGTTTTTAGAGTGTAATACCATCAATGAACGTAACCGTTTGTGGATAAATTGACTCCTTTCTTTGTGCTCTCTTCGTACGTAACGTACCTAAGTTTAAACACTATATAAGGTCTAACAAAATTAGGTGAAACTATTTTAAGGGGATGATAAGACCATCAAACTGAACAACTTCTCTATGGGACCAATATTGAAATCGCGAAAAAAAAAATCTGCTGTCCCATACATTTAAGTCGAGTAGGTTTGTATGGATCAGCTGATTTTTTTCGCGATTTCGATATTGGTCCCATAGAGAAAGTTGTTCAGTTTGATGGTCTGATCATCCCCTTAAAATAGTTTCACCTAATTTTGTTAGACCTTATATAATTAGCCCTATCCATTTATCATTCATGATAAAGTGGCGACAGCATTTCCTGTACAAGAACTCTACAAAATGAGATCTTTAAACGATTTTTAATCCAGTAATAATAATAATCATAAAAATTAATGACTCTGACCAGACGTTTCCAATTCCATCAGAAATTCATTACTGGAAACAGGGAAAATTGCCCCTAAATTAGACCCAGAGGCCCAAAATAGGGTCTTGATTAGGTTTACGCACCTGAAGCTATTTGGTTGGGTCCCAAATTTAATAATGTGTCAACTTAATTAAGCATTTGAGAGTATAATTCTGGACCCAACTCTTGAAACTAGGGAATATTTATTTGTAGGATATTCAAATGTCCTATTTCAATAGGACTCTGCGTTATGTACTTTACATTATGTACTCATACGTTGAACTCATCAGTTGAAAATTTATGGATATACGCATCTTAGCCCAGTCATTTTACGAAGTTTTGTTAGGCGGGATAGGGAGTAATTACCAATTGGACTTTTAAACTAAAAATACATTTGAAAGATTTGAAAGGACTGGAATGTCAGCGGCAATGTATGACAGCTGGGCATAACTGATGCATACAAAGGTGACATTAGAGATATGTTGATGACATGATGACTCTATGGTTATAATAGCCCAGTCATTTTACGGAGTTTTGTTAGGCGGGGTAGAGAGCAATTATTAATTGGACTTTTAAACTGTAACCGGAACCATTAATTGACAAAAGGACTATCTTAAAGCATATTAAAAAAAAATCGCTACGCCACATAGAAATCTAAATTATGTGTCCCAGAAGGATTTTAAATTATTAATATTTATACCAATGCCAATTTGACTTAGATTTAACAATATAAATTATTTTTGAGCAATAAAATAAGCATTGAAATTTAAAAAATGAGGTATTTATTAGAAAATTCTAATGTATTTCTCAAAACCTTCTAAGTAAACAAAAATATTTACACCATGTTTCAAGTATTTATAATGGATGTATGTCCCTCATACGGTGGAGTCGTGGTAAGTGTCTGGTTTAGGACGCCACGTGTGTTGACACTTTGGCGCCTTCTCACGTCCGGGGTCTTGTAGCCGTGCGGGGGAGGCGGCTGTGTTAGCGGAGTCTGAGAAGAGAAGGACGTATACTGGTTTGGGGGAGGGCTATGAGTTTCTGCCTTTCACTGTGGAGGCTGTTGGGGTCCCGCAGCGAAACTTTTTTTAAAGTGCCTGTCGAGGCGCCTGTTTGAGGCCACGGGGGACAGGAGGGCTGGCAACTATTTTGCCAAAAGGGTAAAGTGCGGCCATTCAGGAGGGGAATACGGCCAGCCTCCTAGGTTCTCTGCCTCCTGAGACCTGGGACCTGTCCCACCTGAGGCAGAGTACCTAGGAGGAGGCTCTGGAGGACATCTTTTATTTGTAATCTGTGTTTTAGTTTATTATGGTTTATTGTCTGGTGTTCTGTATTTTATGTGTGTTTTGTGATTAATAAAATGTATAATGGTAAAACCTTAAAAATGTGAAAAAAAAAAAATTACCATCAGTTTTTTTAGAACAAGATAATAGCTAAATATTAAAATTGGAACTGTTGCTAACGTGATTTTTTTTTAATTTTGGTTCATTTCTAGGCTCAAATTGGCTCTTCAATATTATACCGAAAAAAAAAATCAATAGTCCCGGCTCAAACCGTAAAATGACTGGGCTACCTTTCTAGTGCTGATTTGACTTTCAAAAATCGCACTCCTGACCATCAAACTGAACAACTTTCACTACGGGACCAAAATTGAAATCGTGAAGAAAATCGGCTGTTCCATAGAAAACGTCAACGGCTACTTGGTCTAAATGTATGGAGCAGCCGATTTTTCTTCGCGATTTCAATGTTGGTCCTGTAGCGAAAGTTATTCAGTTTGATGGTTTGAAACACCCTGTTTTACACTTCATACAGGTCGTTAAATTAAATAGGACACTTAAAGGAGTGCTTGAGACTAATTCAATTCAATTCATTTATTCAGATACAAAAATAGCTGAATAGAATATTAAAAAAAAAAAAACATAATAAATTTACAATCATTACAAGTACTTAGCAATAATAATAATTAGATTGACCATCAAACTGAACAACTTTCTCTATGGGACTAATATCGATATCGGGAAAAAAAATCAGCTGTCCCATACATTTCAGTCGAGTTATGTTTAATATGGGACAGCTTAATTTTTTTTCGCGATTTCTGTGTTGGTCCCATAGTAAAAGTTGTTCAGTTTAATGGTCTAAAGCACCTCTTTAAGTAAGTATCCCATTTAATTTTACATCCTGTATACATACTTTAAGTGCGTACCTGACTTTTTGTAAAAAAGCGGTCATGTGTAATCTTAGGGCAGCCGCACATTACATGAATTTTCTGTCAGAAAAATACCCGTGCACCCAATGAGTTTTTATAACCCAATCATTTTACTGTTTGAGCCGGAACTTATTATATACTTTAAACATGGTGTAAATATATTTGGCTACTTAGAAGGTTTTGAAAAATCCATTCGTATTTTCTAATAAATACCTACCTAATTTTTTAAATTTCAATGCCTATTTTATTGCTAAAACATAATTTATATTGTTAAATCTAAGTCAAGTGAGTGCATTGGTATTAATATTATTAATTAAAAAGCATTTTGGAAAACACAATTTTGATTTTTATGTTGCGTAGCGATTTTTTTTTAAATATGCTTTAAGATAGTCCTTTTGTCACTTAATGGTTTCGGTTACAGTTTAAAAGTCCAATTAATAATTACTCTCTACCCCGCCTAACAAAACTCTGGGCTATTATAACCATAGAGTCATCATGTCATCAACATATCTCTAATGTCACCTTTGTATGCATCAGTTATGCGCAGCTGTCATACATTGCCGCTGACATTGCAGTCCTTTCAAATCTTTCAAATGTATTCGGTTACCAAGCAGTAATGTAAAACAACTGGGTATAACTTAGTGGTCCCGTTAATAGCGCACTGATGCGAAGTCCTCCTTGTATGGAATGCAGAATATCATTGCGTCCACCAATATGAATCGAAGTACGGAATTTCGCCGGACCCTACATCGATTTCGACTAGTTCGTGGGATTTTTCTGCAATTTCTTATAATGCTCGGCCGCCTTTAATCGAGTATGAGAATTCATTCATGATGGTGCTCGAGAAATTTTCCATAAGAATTTAATCAACGTCTATTCAGCTATTTCTTCAACAATAAAGCTATGCCTTAAAACATATTATAACCCATAAACGGGCAGTAAAAAAACTTTTTTCATAATCCTTTTACTATCGTATAAGGGCTACAAACACGGGTTGAAAGGGCAAGGGTTCCCTACAAAGTTTTCATATTATAACTCACTTTGTTCTTTTGTAAGTTAAGTTGCCTTTTATTGATTGGGGTGACTTTTCAATTGATATGGGTAAAGTTGAATTTTATTAGAAACTAGGTGATTTATAGATAATTTTATTAGTTTACCTAGGTACTAGTTTCAGTCTGAAACTTTGTTCACGTCAAATAAAAAAGTTTTAATTTCAAATTTCAAAACTTATTTATAAAATTGCATGAAATATAAACCTAAAATACCGTTTTGGAAAAAGTCATTATCTGACATTTTTGCCAAAATAAGTTATTAACTCTCACCGATCCCCGCTACCCAAACCGCCGCGTAGCCCCAGCAATGTCCTATGCCGAGGTCCGTACTCATACAACTCCTGGGTGCCCCTACTTCGGTTGCATAAGTTCATTTATTTGGCTCGGTAGACCCTTCGTGGTTCCTCCAATAGTCCGCAGTAAAAAACAGTAGTTGCTCCCTGAGCAGAGCTGTAATAGTAATCTAAAAAAAAAAACAAAAAAAAAGAGTTATTAACACCCCCGTTCTCAGAATTACCTATTTTATTTTTCGGTCTCACTCACTTTTAAATATCTGTCATACTTTCCGAGATACGAAGGTGGCTCATTCACTAAGTACAACCTTTGTTTTGAATTCAAATAGTAGAAATTACTAACACGAGCTGTCGAGCCTTATTTCCATTCAATAAGAACTAATGGCGGTTAGTGACTTTAACCCATTCACTAACGGCACTTAGTGACTTTGTTAAAAATAAAATTATCACTAAGTGCAATTAGTGATTTTTCCACAGAACTGAGAACTCAGTTATTAATTGATATTTTGCTTAAAACGTCTATCACGTATGGGTTTCGAATGATTAGTTACTTTGAAAAATTATGTCAGGCGTACCAGAATTCACTAAAAGAGGGAAAACTTCAAAATTCAAATTCAACTGTATGACAAAAGTCATTATTTCTATTTGGTTTCATAACTATAGAATTTATAGACTTCTCGGACTTACGAAACTCTAAGATAAGATTAATGTAATCAAATTTAACGGATAGAAATCGGATGATCCAAAACTCTTGTACTCCCTTTTTGATGTTTGGTACAATTTACAAGACTTAGTAAAATTCATGGTGAATTTTTTTACGTAAAGTAGGCGCAAAGTACCTATCTTTATTTCTTTGCATTTGGTCTTTTCATGAAGTCATGAATCATGAGTAAACGATTTTATTTGAATGAATGAATGAATGAAATATACTTTATTTACACCAAAAGAAAATACAATGCACAATAGGAAACATAAACTGAATATGGTACAAATAAGGCATTTTTTGGTGCGCAGCGAAGAACAAAAAACATCTTTTATAGGTATTCCAGGTATGCCAACCGTGCTGTTTTCCCAGGGCATATTACGCTTTTTGGGGTGACCTCGATAGTTTTTAAATAGCGTTCCGAATTTTTTTAAAGTCAAGTACGATATCTGTTCAGTTTGATATTAACGCTACGAATAATTAATTGATTTTCTATTTTGTCTAAAATTGCGACAGTCCATCTGTTAGTGCTCCATTTTATTTTAGTTTTCTTTTGCAATGTATTGTTTTATCTCCTAGGTATAATTATAATACAGTTAAATAATATTCTTACTAGTAAAGTATTGTGCAATTTATATTTTTTATGTATTTTTTAATTATTGTAATATTTATGTTTTAATAACATATCAATGTTCTAGAAAATTACGATAAAAACCTAGTAAAAGCACCTTCCTGAATCTTTTATAACGCGCACAGCCAAGGAGTGGAATGACCTGGCTGCGTCAGTATTTCCGAGAGCTTACAACCCGAATTCCTTTAAAGTACGAGTGAATAGGCTTCTTCTGGGTAAGCTCGCTACATCTTTGACTCCATCTTCGTCCTGAGGACCGGATTGAGGTCAAGAGCAAACACAAAGGTAATAAAAAAAAATTTTATCGCAGTCGCTTATTATTTGCCCCATCACGTCGCTCGGCATTGGCAACAAAATCACAATGCTTTTAGCTAATATAAACATTCTTTGTATTGGATTGTTTTTATACTATTATCTCGATTTACACCATATGGTGTATCTCATTTTCATTTGTTTTCAAACGTGTTTTGTTTTTAATTTGTTTTTTTTTTTCTATGAGTAACGGCGCCATTTTGTTTTCGTCCTCGAGTAGAGGTTGCTATAAATCTTTTTTGTATACTTTATGGATATCGTTTGATCGTTTTATTGTTTAATTTGGCCCGCCAATGTTTTTTTTAAGGCGGTTGCAGAGGGGTCCATTTTATACAAAACGTTGACGCACAATACGCGTAGACGGTAGTAATATATATAACTTTGTATATATGGAAAAATAGTTTGGAATATCTAGATGCCGCATAACGAATAACATTTGCAATTTATAAAATAATTACGAAGATATAAAGCGTTGAAGTTTTTCATACAAAATTTTAAAAGCTTTATATCTTCGTAATTATATTATAAATTGCAAATGTTATTCGTTACGCGGCATCTAGATTTTCTAAACTATTTTTCCACATATAAAATATTACTTTTATTAATTCCGTCTACGCGTATTGTGCGTCAAACGTTTGTATGGACTGAAACCACCTTAAAGCGTTTTACTTTACATTTTACCGCACTAGTGCGGTAATACCTGCACCGTCTTGTCATTCGACACTTCGTAAAAGTGATTTTGTTGTTGTTTCTGATTTCCAGCCAGCGTTTTGCAAAAAAAAATATCATCTATTCCAAAATTAAAAGCATCGTCGGGATGTTATTTTTTGACAGAAGCATTAAGTTCGGGCTTTCAGCGGAGTATTGTGATTGGCGTGTCCCGCTAAACTCTTTGTTATGTGCTGGAAATCAATTTGAGCGGCGGTTTTGTATGAATGAATGTCCTTTGCAAGAAAATTGATTTTCGATTTATTTTTGATTAATAATCATCGTTTTTATATTTACAAGGTTTTTGTTTTGGCGTTACACTATACGATTTTTAGTACGTGAGCCCTTAGAATAGGATTCGCCTGTCATATAAAATCGATTAAATTCGTATTCGGGCGCTTTTAAAAAAATAGCCTTGACGAAATTGAAGTCTAATTTTTGTATTGTCTTAAATAGGCTCAAGTATAGTCTACATTTACCTAAAAAAGCAAAAATCTTGTTGTTTAAAGGTTTATAAAATTTTTTTAGTAAGTATTTTGTAAGGCATGCGTACTTCATAATCATAAGACAAGATACTTTGCTATTTTTTTAAACCGCCATTCTTCGAAAATTAAATTGTTATTTGTTCCAAAAAGATTGTCATTGTGTACCTGCGCGCGCCACAAAAAGCATATATTAGGTCTAAAAAAAATTAGTGAAACTATTTTAAGGGGATGATCAGACCATCAAACTGAACTACTTTCTCTATGGGACCAATATTGAAATCGCGTAAATAAAAATCAAACAACTGGTTTTTTATCGCGATTTCGATATTTTGCGTTTTGCGTTTATTCATTAACATTCTGTATAACTTATTTATTTGTGATATTGCTAACCTTGTAAAAAATCTTAAAGAAATAAAATACTTAATAACTCGGTTATAACAAAAAGGAGAAGAAGGCGCGATCAAATATCAAAGAACGCAGCTTTGCCTCAAAAGCCATTGATCTCTTATATAACTGAATTCAAAAGCTGTCTTTTACTATCAAATTTCAAACGACAAAAACTTTCATTATTTATTCTTAAAAAAAAAAAAGATTTAATTTCAACTTTTAGATGATATTAAGATCGAGTCAATCTTAATTAAATGAAAATTAATATAAATTTTTTATGACATGAATGTCCAACGTCCGAGACAGTTTGTTGTAATATAAAATACAGAGTGGTTCAGAAACAGGTGGAAATAATTTTTTTAGAAGTCCAAGCTAGACTTGGGGACCTACATAAACCCGCCAGGAAAAAAATCGGTCCCCACCCGATTAAAAGAAAAGGTTTTGGTTTTTGTCAAAATATTGAGGATAATTATTTTTTTTAATTTATCAATGAAATTTTTTTTCTAATTGTCTATCAATGCGTTTGTTTACACGTTTGTTTACACGTTATTGTTATGCGTCTCACAACAAAAACAAAATAAACAGTGCACTGAATTTTATTTTAATAATTACCAGAGAAATGTTTTTCCTATTTTTTTCCTGGCACGTGGTAGGTCCCCAAGTCAGCAAAAAAACTTTTTTATCCATCTACCATCCTGTATAGTGTATACAAACCGTAATAAGCTTTATTTTGATATTTTAGAAAATTAGGCACTCTGTCATAATGGAACTTCTACTATTATTGAAAAACGAACACCAAAGATAGATAACACTTTCATTATCTATCAATCTATCTTTATTCACGTAATACAACGTAAGTGAACAGAACAAAAGAATGGGTACAATCTGGGTACAATACAAGGAAATCACATTATATGGATTTAGAAGGCTCGATAGCTCAGTCGGTCGGTAGTGAACACAGAAAACTAAAGGGAGATGTGAAAAGAGGGCGGGGCCAGTGTCGCAGCAATATGCGCAAAAACGGAACACATTGCTCGCGAAAGTAATGATTCAATATATTATGAGGCTGAAAGCCAGTCGAGATATGATGTGTAAATAGTTAACAATGCTTGCGTAGTACTAAAGATTATTCGAACGTTGAGTTCTGATATCGCAATGGATAATGAGCACATTCAAGCTAACAAAATACTTTCTATCGCGTGGTACTGGTGGTGATGCGACACTAGGTTTCGTACTCGGCGCGTTGGTTGGCATCTCTCTAGATCTCTATGGTAGTGAACTTGCTTGCTGAGAAAAGGGGTCAAATCCCGCAAGGGGCAAAATGCATGTTGAGTAGGAAGCGTACCCGAGTCATGGATGTTTGTATCCATCTTCTATTATGTATTTCTTCTAATTAATGTCAGTCTGTGTGTTTGGCGTGCCTAAACCATTCGTTTGGTAAAGGTTTCTGACAAAAAACGAATAAACACAAATAAACATGGTCTAGTCATCTAAATACTTTCTTTCTTCCTTATCGTGTGGGCAGAGCTACTGGTGTCAGAGTTTTTTCAGACCGCCTTTCGGCCTCTGACGTGGTTTTTATGTAAAGACTACCACCAGAGATAGTAGTTTGGATCATTGGATCAACGGCTTCACGTGCCATCTGAAGCATGGAATCATTTTTCTTTTCAGACAATCATGTGATTTCAACCTGCAATGTCCTAACCAACTAGGGAAAAACGCACAAAGTGACATATCACTAGGTGTCCCCCGTGGGAATCGAACCCACGACCTCCACGGAGGCAGTTAAATACTTACAAGTCTGGATTAGATTCTAGTACTCCAATTGGGACTATAGACAATGTCGAAGATATTTAGATTTGCTAGCATCCCACTATGCATCCTGTTTCATGATGCACATAATTCTAATAATTTTTATGCTCACTTAATTATAATGTACAATCTAAAGTACACTGGGCGTTTAAATCATATTTGGAAGTTAATTGCTACATTATTTTGTCTATTCACCGAGCGAGTGTTTATCCGCAAAGTGCTGAAATACGTTCCTAATGCAGCCTTAATTACTACACAATGTAAAGTACATTGTTAAGGGCCTATGTCGAAAAATAATAGAAGATAAATGGGCGTGTGATAGCTTTTATTACTGCCTCATGCGAGAGAAAGAGATGAGATGAGATTGTACTATTTATGTAAGTTAAATTCTGCTCTAATCAAATTTTATAAAATATCAATCTCTTTTTTTAAATCAAGTCTCGTGTTTCTATTATTCACCGTTTAGCAGTTCCAAGCAATTATCGATAAAGACAGAGGCTACTTTGGGTTGTTTTTCTATCGAGGAAATGTGCCTTAATCGTGTTTTGGCTCTAATCAAAACTTCAATTATATTTTCAATTTACAAATATCCGCAAATCATACTCCTACTGTTAAGTACTTCATGATATATGACGCTTTGAAGAATCCTATTTTTTCACATATCCTCTTAAGTACAATGGGCCTTACAGTAATTTAACCTCTAGGTACTAGAAAGCGTGGATCGGTGTTTATAGTATCCACTTTTATTACGATCGATACAGTAAACAGAAAACCCATCAAGTTTTAACATTTTACAAACAATGGGCCCTTCGAAGTTTATAGCTTAATTAACTTACATACAGACGACCTTATTAAAGTACTAAATCAAATAGATTATTTGTATTTGACTATAAAATGCCTGTACATAATGTATTTTAATCAGATATTGGAGCGTTTTGATAGAAACGATAATCAATGACTGAGGCCGGATTCGACCAAACTTTGATTTAAAGAAGAGTAACTATACAAGGATC
Source organism: Agonopterix arenella (assembly GCA_927399405.1). Classification (NCBI taxonomy): domain Eukaryota; kingdom Metazoa; phylum Arthropoda; class Insecta; order Lepidoptera; family Depressariidae; genus Agonopterix; species Agonopterix arenella. The sequence goes on along the minus strand of OV656712.1, from coordinate 12,078,297 downwards.
AATTTTACTCTTAGCGTTTACTCCGAAATAACTTCACTTGTCTTCTACCACACTAAACCCATACTAAAGGACGAATGTATAATCCACCTAAAGAAAGAGGTCTTTGTATCCGTACTTATTGCTATGTGAGGTTATACAGTTTTAATTTGTTAGGTTTCTTCTTTCTTTAATTTTTTTTAATATTGTAACATTGACATTTCATTAGTCTTGGTATAAGCTTTACACTGTCAAAATTGGCCGTGTATAATTTACTCTCATCTTATTCATAGATTAGGGTTGGTAAAACGCAAAATCAGTTTACTCTAGGGTAACCGGAGACTTAATCTAAGAATAAAATTTACTCGCGTTTGGTTGAATCGGGTCTGAGGTATTTAGGCACTTTTAATGGCACTTACTAGATGGCGGTACAATCTTAAAAATTTCGCTGTCCCTAATTTTGGGGAGATAAATAAAATTTCCCTCAAACGAAGACTCATCGACATGCGTCCTGCCAATCCTAACCTACGGTGCCCAGATCTGGTCTCTCACTGAGTCTCAGAAGTCAAAACTCAAGGTTTGCCAAAGGGCAATAGAGCGTGATACTGGGTGTTAAAAGAACGGATCGTGTCAGACACACTACACTGCGCTCCAAAACACGAATAGCTGATGTTGTACACACGAAAACATGTGCAAAGGGCGAGCTTATCTCAGAATGAGATTTCTTCCAGCAGACCCGTAAAAGAGACAGTTAACAAACAATTACAAGGCAAACTTATTGTGTACAAACAAGCAGTATAAATAAATAAATATATATATTATGTAATATATACCTACAGCATACAATATATATCAAAATATGTATATAATTATAAATATCACTGATGGTAGAGAAAGATAGTGCTCTTTCGTTTTCTTTTCCATGTTACAAGTAAATGAGCTGTTTTCTTTCTTTCTTATCGTGTGGGCAGAGACCTGGTGTCAGAGTTTTTTCAGACCGCCTTACGGCCTCTGATGTGGTTTTTATGTAACAACTACTACCACCAGAGATAGTACGCCGGCCGTAGTAGTAGTAGGCAGGGACCAAAGGCTTAACGTGCCATCCGAAGCACCGAATCATTTTTCTTTTTAGACATTCAGGTGATTCAGCCTGCATTATCCTAACCAACTGGAGAAAAACGCATAAAGTTTCACTGAAACTTTGTGCGTTTTTTGGGAATCGATCCCACGACCTCCGTGTCGGGAGCCACTGCTCTTAACCATTAGACCCCGGAAGCAGTTAGCAATAAGCTGTTTGAAACCACTAAAACCAAGTTAGTAATATTAGAAATTGATGAAATAGTTCTCGAAACATAACTTTACATCTCTGGATTTAATATACGACTACTACATAACTATTACTAAACCACTTAGGGTGGGAAGAGAATACTCTGAAACCAAGTATGTATTGGAGTTGGTTACCATCAAAGCAAAGTAGTTTGCAATCTTGGTTGACAAGAGAGCAGTGTGAGGCGTGGTGGCTTTTCTAGCGAGTAGCGGTTCACAGGAGACGAATAAAGTTTTAAAAAATTAAAAATTAAACCCGTTAACCAATTTTTACAGATTAACCCAGTCATTTTACGGTTTGAGCCGGGACTAGGTAATTTTTTTTTTTCGGTATATTATTGAAAAGCCAATTTGAGCCCAGAAATGTTCCAAAATAAAAAAATATCACGTCAGCAACAGTTCCAATTTTAAAATTTAGCTATTATCTCGTTCTAAAAAACCAGATGGTAAATTTTTTTTTGGACATATTTAAGGCTTTACCACAACATACATACACATACAAATACAAACAAAATACATATACATATACATATATACACACACACACACACACACACACACACACACACACACACATTTAAACATATTTCAAAAATGATGTAAATATTTATGTTTACTTAGAAGGATTTGAAAAATACATTTGTATTTTCTAATAAATACCTCATTTTTAAAATTTCGATGCCTATAATATTATTGCTCATAAATAATTGCATTGGTATTATTATTATTATTAATTTAAAAGTTACGTATTTACTCTCCACCCTTCCTAACAAAACTCCGTAAAATGACTGGGCTAGATATAAAGGAACAATAACACAGAATATATTATTTTGTTGGCTACACAAGAAGTCATTCTGTCCAAAGTTTTTTTGCGATTTCAGGTTTGCTCCCATAGTAAAAGTTGTTCAGTTTGATGGTCTGTATCAACTCTGAAAGTTTCGGAACGGTAAAAAAAATAGTCCAGTATACTCACTTCCCGACCCGCTCACGCTATAAACCGACCCAGAGTATGGTCTGAACTGTACACAGCCCCGTCCTTATAGAGAGGCTTTGATACGCCTCTTGGATGTCGAGTTTTAAATTAGTTTACTAAGTTACTAGTGGCAGTTGAAAATTACTTTTTGCATTCGTCAATCGCATCTGTCATCCGATTTCTTATTGGCGTATCTATTTTATTATTATTTGGTTATAAGGGCTTGGTCAATGACCAAATAGCTACTGCGACCTAGACAGATCTATTGTAGCTGTCACCCTCGGCCTAAAGGTCATTTCCTAGGCCCACGGACTTCATGAACCGTGTTATGCTTTTGGAGGGAAGGTCCCTTAAGTCAGTAGGTGTTATTATGTATCCACCTAGATGGCGACTCCTGCTGTGAATGAGCACTTCGCATTCGCAGAGGATGTGTATGGGCGTTTCCTCTGCTTCACAGCAGAATCTGCAAGTGGGTGAATTTATTTATTATTCTGTGTAGGTGTTTGTTTAACTTGCAGTGTCCTGTTAAGAAGTCGTTGCGGTTTGAATTGATGGCATCCGAGGTATGTCTGTTTGAAAAGCCGGTCACAAGTTCTTTCGCATGCCTCAGTTCTAGTGTATCCGACCAGAGCTTACGGCTTTGGTTCACGGCCTATTCCTGTTGCACACGTCTAGAGGTGTTGCGAGAGATTGGCGTATCTATGTTTATTTTTCATGCCAACCCTGCCAGTGGCGGCGTAGCGTAGTTTTCTGCCGCTCGAGGTAAAGACAGAATTTGCTGCTCCCTTCCCCTATAGGTACAGAGAAGAATACCCATCCATCCAATTTTCTCCCGTTCCATTATATTACGGAGAATAATACTATTTTATGTTACCAACACAAAAAGAAACGCTGATTTCTTTATTACACACTCAACACCCTCTTATTTATCTCATTAGAATTTGTGTTCGTCGCATTATGTTGTGTATTGTGTTTATAAATCTTTGGCAGGAACCAGTCTCTCACATAATATTATACTTAAGTCTATTGTCCTACATTGTCATCTCGTGAACTAATATTATGTGTGAGAAGAAATAAATAGCCATTTATTTATTATGGATTGTTGAACTGAACGTGGTCTAATGGTTAAGAGCATTGGCTCCCGACACGGAGGTCGTGGGTTCGATTCCCACGGGGGACACCTAGTGATATGTCACTTTGTGCGTTTTTACCTAGTTGGTTGGACATTGCAGGCTGAATCACCTGATTGTCTGAAAATAAAAGAGATTCCGTGCTTCGGATGGCACGTTAAGCCGTTGATCCCGGCTACTATCTCTGATAGTAGTAGTCGTTACATAAAAACCACGTCAGAGGCCGTAAGGCGGTCTGAAAAAACTCTGACACCAGGGCTCTGCCCACACGATAAGAATAAGAAGAGAAGATGGATTGTTCTTATTCGTCTGTATTATCCTTAATTTCAGTTTATGCACATTATTATTAAATGTAATTAGGTACCTAAATACTTTGATGTTATTATTTTATTACTATTTTACATTAATAACGTTATTTGATAATTCATAAATTGGTATCTATTTATCTAAACTATTATAAAACTGTAACAGAAGTGTGTCTGTACATTGAAGATATTAACAAAAAAAAAGTTACGATATGGTTTTTAGGTGTCCCTGATTCCATATCACCATTTTTTAGATTTTTTGTCTGTCTGTTTGATTGTGTGTTTGTTTGATCGAGCATCACGCAAAAACTACTAGACCAATTTTGATGAACTTTTTTTTGTTTGGTAGCTTATGATCTGACTTAAAATCTGGTATATAATTTGTGCGGACGAAGTCGCGGGTTAACTCTAGTACTATTATATTTTTTTTTATAAAATAATCCAAACAGTTTGGTTTTTTTTGTTACAGATGTATTTGCTCTTGACCTCAATTCAGTCCTCAGGACAAAGATGGGGTCGATGATGTAGTGTAGGTGTGTAATATTCACGCAGGTGATTAAGTCCCTTAAACTGGTAACGAATAAATAATAACGAGAAATAGGCTCCAGAAAATTATATATTATTATATAAGCCGTCGCTGTCCCATTGTTGGGCAAAGGCCTCCCATCCTATCAACTGGTCCCCAGTAAAAGAATATCGGCGTCGAGGCAGACCTAGAAGAAGGTGGCGGGACGAAATCGATATGGCTTCTTGAAGAACTGGCATAACGAAGCGCAAAACCGGGACGAAAGGAGAGATAATTTCATATTGAATTAAAATTTCGATTGAGTTTTTTCTCGGGCACCCACTTTCCACTTTGGGGTAAAAAAGGCTACTATAATCTTGATGATTATTTGAATGACCAATATGTCTTGACTTGAAAATGTTACAATGCAATATTGTATATTAATTGTACTTTGTATGTTTTGTTTTGTTTAAAAGATGTAGCCCAGTCATTTTAACGTTTGAGCTGGGACTAATTAATAATTGACATTTTTTTGGGTATAATATTGAAGAACCAATTACTTGAGCCTAGAAATGTACCAAAATAAAAAAAAAATCACGTCAGCAAAAGTTCCAATTTTGAAATTTAGCTATTATCTCGTTCTAAAAAAACTGACGGTAATTTTTTTTGCACATATTTAAGGATTTACCATTATACATACTTCAAACATGGTGTAAATATTGTTGACTACTGAGAAAGTTTTGAAAAATAATTTCGTATTTTTTAATAAATACCTCATTTTTTAAATTTCAACACCTATTTTATTTGCTCAAAAATAATTTATATTGTTTGTATAGTCAATTCAGTGCAGTGGTATTAATATTATTAATTTAAAAGCCTTCTGGGACACACAATTTCGATTTCAATGTTGCGTAGCGATTTTTTTTAAATATGTATTAATATAGTCTTTTTATCACTAAATGGTGCCGGTTTAAAAGTCCAATTAATAATTACTCCCTATCCCGCCTAACAAAACTCCGTAAAATGGCTGGGCTAATGTGTGTTGTAGAGTTTCTGGCCGCATCTTCTCTCAACGGAATACCTTCCGACGCGTAGAGTAAAAAATTGACGTCGAAAAGCTATCTATGTACTATTATTTTGAATAAAAATTTTGGCTTTGACTTTGGTCTGACTAGATAGGCCTAGTTTAGTTTTTCAGTCGACATTCGAAACACACAACATACAATAATAAAATATACAATGGAAACATGGATTAAAAATTATGATTTTTTATCTATGCCTCTATTTGCGTGCAGTTTACCTTTATTTTTATATGCAAACGGTTTCCGGCATGACCTGGTTTGTTCAGAATGACGTATGATGCATGTGGTTTTTAATGGTCGCCATAAAACTTTTATACAACCTTTGCCTTACGTTAACAAATGGATGCACAACCTTAAAACCATTCATACAGAATTGATAACAGAATGACATGTTACATGAAGTATCGATTACCTATCTTTTTAAATTGATCTCTCTGTCTACAGGAATAAAACAGTAAATTAGGTGCATTGAAAATTTAAGATAGGACTTTATGCTACTAAAGGTCAGTTGCAGAAACGCTCATTAAAGTTAATCCTCCATTAAATCTCTTGCTGTCACTTTTTGCCTTGCTGATGTAGTAAAAGCTAGCAATAAATCTAATGGAGGATTAACTCTAATGAGCGTTTCTGCAACTGAGTGAAAGCTTTCATTTTAAACTTTCCTACACCTTTAAAATTAAAAAAAATAAAATTACATACTTGCTCATAAAGTGGCTCTTATTGCACCGCTTATAGGTGCATAATGCAGCTTATAGAACACGAACAGGGACTTCCCTGAGGTGGGACTTACCGGTGTTTGACAGTTATCAACTCAAATACCACCAATAGCCCAGTCATTTTACGGTTTGAGACGGGACTAATTAGTAGCAGATTTTTTTTCTGCACAGTATTTAAGAGCCAATTTGAGCTTAGAAATGTACCAAAATAAAAAAAAAAAACCGTCAGCAACAGTTCCAAATTTAAAATTCAGCTATTATCTCGTTATAAAAAGCCTGATGGTGATTTTTTTTGCACAAATTAAAAGCATTTCCATTATACATACTTCAAACATGGTATAAATATTTGAGGGTTTGAAAAACACATTCGTATTTTCTAATAAAAACCTCATTTTTTAAATTTTAGTGCCTATTTTATTGCTCAAAAATAATTTATACTGTTAAATCTAATTCAAATGAGTGCATTGGTATTAATATTATTAATTTAAAAGCCTTTTGGGACTAACAATTTTGATTTCTATGTTGCGTAGTGAATTTTTTATAATTTATTTTCAGATAGTCTTTTTGTCACTAAACGGTGGGGGTGACAGTTTAAAAGTCCAATTAATAATTACTTCCCACCTCTCGCAACAAAACTCCGTAAAATGACTGGCCTACAAAAACTTGTTGAAATATTGTTCACTATGAATAGAATGAATCTTATATGCGATATCAAATTGGATTCACTATCAAATCGATAAAAAGGCAAACAAATAATTCGTTTACTCGTCAATCCAAATTGGAAACAGTAAAGCAACAAAGAAACAATCCTAAATCAGTCGATTGTAGGGTCTGAATTAAATCTCCTTTCTCTGATATAGAGATGGGCAAAACAGAGTTATCGATTCAAATCCAATAGTCAAGTGTGTTATTCCATTTATTACTGTCAACAAACTGCGGTGTATTTGGCTGATAATTAAATTATAGCAATACATTTTTTTTACGTGAAATCTATCATTCAGTATTTACTTGTAAAATCAATTTTTGCAACGAAATATGTTAGGTATGACAAGATCGCTTGTTTCTTTGGAAGTAGGTAGGTACAGCAATTTTATTATAATTATTTACAGGATAGAAGCCATTACTAGGTATAAGATGTTTCATGTACTCCACTGCGCGACAGCGTTCCTGATACAGCCTATATACCCGATGTTTGTATTCAAGTATTGTGCTTGAAATAGAAAAAAGTGTTTGCCACCATATCCTCGGTGACTAGTCAGATTATATTCTATTAATGGTTATATTTTCAGCAATAGCTTTAATGCTCGGCCACACAGAGTGCAGTTGCGGGCCGGCTTTGGAACGGGTGCAGGTCGGCAGTAGTTGTAAACTATGTAAATATATGCGAGATGTCACATTGCGGCTACCGTTCCACTATGGCCCACTGAAAGGTCCAGCTCCACGCAACCCCGGCTGTACCTATATTAACTTTTGCCGTTTGCGCTGTTTGTCAGTTGATTTGCATTTTTCAACATCATAATTATTTTGTCGTACGGTCAAATCATTTAATTTATTGTATTTTGTGTTGCCATTGACTAAGCTTGTAGCGGATATATTTAGATGGATTTGATTTTGGTTTAACGAAACCTGCGTTGCGGATTCGAATTTATTTATGTGTATAATTTATCTTGATTATCCTTGTTTTTCCCTCTTCAAATAATTTGAAATACAGCCGATAATTCGATTGGTTGTTTACATCGACAACGTCCCATCTCTATTCTAAGATGAATGTCACCAATCTCTCTCGTAAAGGAGGAATAGTGAGTCTACAGAAATCTTTTCGGTTTGCCATTCAAATTGTTTGCTATTAATCTTTCTTTCGTTGTCTTGTATAAATGTCTTTGATTTAAAGGCTCAGTAATATATTTATTAGATTGAGTCTCACAATATAAAGTCTAACAAAATTAGATGAAACTATTTTAAGGGAATGATCAGACCATCAAACTGAACAACTTTCTCTATGGGACCAATATTGAAATCGCGAAAAAAAAAATCTGCTGTCCCATACATTTAGGTCGAGTAGGTTTGTATGGAACAGCTGATTTTTTTTCGCGATTTCGATATTGGTTCCATAGAGAAAGTTGTTCAGTTTGATGGTCCGAGCATACCCTTAAAATAGTTTCACCTAATTTTGTTAGACCTTATATACAAGGACAATATTCAGGATATTTTTTGATGAGTCAGTGAGTATATAAACGAATTGTACCTAATTGGCTTTTGTAATTAAAGAGGACGATTGGTTCGATCCCAGATATAAAAGAAAATTTATCGTGATCTTAGCCAATGGACGTCCACGGCTGGACATAGGAAATTAAAAGAAAATTATTATATGTACTTACTGGTTTATTCGTAGGGTACTTAATAAAATTATCTAGCTATACAGGGTATCCGATACACCAGGACTGAGGCATGCGAAAGAATTTGTGACCAGCTTCTCAAACAGACATACCTCGGATGCCATCAATTCAAACCGCAGCGACTTAAGGCTCTTAGTACGAGCCTTAACAGGACACTGCAAGTTAAACAAACACCTACACAGAATGGGGCTTGTAGATTCACCCATTTGCAGATTCTGCTGTGAAGCAGAGGAAACGCCCATACACCTCCTCTGCGAATGCGATTTGCTCATTCACAGCAGGAGTCGCCATCAAGGTGGGTACGTAATAACACTTACTGATATTGGACTGAAAAATTCACCGATTTCGTGCCTCACACGACTATCCACCACATTGGAAATGATTCTACGGAATTCGAATAAATATTGTCTCAAAAAGTTTAGGCTACAGGGCAAACCCTTAACCCGATCGTCTTTGTTTTAGGCTCAAATTGTAGCTGACTAACTTGTCCAGAGGGGTCTTGCTCATCAAATTTTTGATATCATTCCTCGTCTCCAAAATATCAAGCGCCAAAATCAAAGATTTTTTTTTTCACTTTTTCGGCCATAACTTTTTTCGTTTTTGACATTACTGGCATTAGGGACCTCCCCTCCAAAAGCATAACATAGATCCTCCCATAAACACTTGACACTGGCGGAAATGCAGTGCTAACGCACAAGCAAGAGTCCATTAATTATAAATAAAAAAAATGTATATTTAATTTTGATTGATTAAAAAAATTTTCGAAAAGAAAAAAGGCGCCATTTTTAGTCATTGGCATCATGTCAGCCGATAGACGTCCACTGCTGGACATAAGCCTCCCCCAAAATGGGGGGATTTGCCATAATCGCCACGCTTGGCCGGCGGGTTGGCGATCGCAGTTGGATTGAATGTGTGTACTCAGAGGATGCTGCTGCCCATCCTCCGGTAGATCCCTTAGTCGCCTTTTACGACACCCACGGGAGGAAATGGGATGGTGCTATTCTTAGCCGACACCACACGGCAATTTTTTTTAAATTTTGAATACCAACTTAAAACATTCAGAGTTTGAAACGACATTTTAAATATCTAACTATTAATTCTTAATAATTGTTTGTTTCTATGAAAATAAAAATAATTAATCAAGTAAATAAAAATAACACACAATCACAAGACTGCTCACGTCTCAGACGGTGTAGTCACGTTGCCACACGTTTCCTTCTAGATTAAATTCCAACACGTTCCATGCGTTCTTTGTTTACACCCTCTACTGCACCTTGCTTTGTAATTAGCTGTTTTTATTAATACTTAATAAGATTGAGAAATTAGCATACGAGATAAGCGTAGATGGAATCCTGCCAGTAATGACCTATGGTGAGCAAAAGTGGACACTGACGAGAGGACTAGAATTGATGAATTGGGTATTTATTTGAATACATAAAATATATCTTATTTTTATCTTCTCAATAAAAAAAGGTTAGGGAATAACACTGAACTCCCATTTTCATTGAGATTTTAGCTTGAATTCAATTTTTAATAACAAAATAAACTGTAAAAAGTATCTAATGAAATGTTGATGACGTCACCTATTAAACCTATACCACACCTCAGACACTTTCATACAAGTGGGAAATATTAACAAGAAGAGGTAAGCATGTGCGATTCTGAGTGAGTGCGAATACCCCATTGGGACATCCGAGTGTTCGTACTGTATGTAAAACTAGATACTCTTTATTGTACTGTATTTATACTCGGTATTACATACATACATACATACATATGCTCACGCCTATGTCCCACTACTGGGGTAGGCAGAGACAACAGATCGCCACATGCTACGATCCATAAGTTCCTCCTCCTCAACATCCATAAGTTTCTTCATACAAGCTCGTCGGTTCCGGGTACATTTTATTTGGCCCTTCTTCAGTACGCATCCGATTTGGTCAGCATACGTGCGCCTAGGGCGACCCCTTTTAACCATTCCATTCACACTTGCCTTGTAAATTTCATACGTCAACCTACTTTCGCTCATTCTTTCCACATGGCCAAACCACCTCAACATACCTTTTTCAATCCTAGTCACTACATCTTCTTTCATACCACATCTTTCTCTAATCACACTGTTCCGTAACCGGTCATTCAAAGTCACACCACACATACTACGCAGGGAGCGCATTTCAACCGCATTTATTCTAGATACATGCTTCTTCTGCCATACCCAACTCTCACTTCTCGGTATTAGCTAGTATTTATTCTGTGGTATTAGTTTGTTTTTATCTGAGATCACACTGCGCTTCGGATTTACACAACACAACTCCTTAATAGTCGGCAGAAAATTATTTGCTTAGTATTGATATATTTCTGGCGTCGAAATAATAATATTTTGCAGCCGAGAGTCGCGAAATAAACAAAATGTTGACATAAAGCGACTTCAAAACTAAAAAGGTTAAAATAATATTACAGCCGATCGAAGTATTTTACCTTCCCATCTATAAGAACATTACTTTGTTTATTGGAGTCGGTGTCAAGCCAAGCCCAAAAGCCCGCTCCCTTCCCTTCAAAGGTATAACCTCCGTTCGTTGAGTTATTACTCTAAGCTCACTCCCATGCGTAATCAAATCAGTGACTGGGCATCGAGTACCTAATAAAATTGGTCGGGTTAAAATTTGACTGCTAGGTTTGACTGCCAACTTCACACAGGTCACACAACTCAACGAACGGGAATCGGAAGATCCAAGGATTCCTAATCTGCGGAGATGGGACATAATGTGGTCAGCTGAAAACCACTTGATATCTATCGCAGTGTAGCTTCTGTCCTGTGTGCTGCTCTCTCTAGGACCTAATAGAAAGAAAAGAAAGAAAGAAAGAAAAAACTTTATTCACCATTAAAGGGACACCCAAAATACCACCACCACCTAATAGAGGCTTCACCTCGAAGATAAGAGGTGGCCAAGTACTGGAAAGACAAAGTGTGATCACCTTCACATGAGAAAGAAGAAGTAGCTCCATTATACCAGCTTAACACCTTATAACACCTATTTCAGAATGTATTGAATCAACTTTGACTTATGAACTCTTAGTCACAATACGGAATGACCTATATTGTTTGCAAGAATGGATAAGTTAGCATAATCTCAACAAATGCATGTTTCACTCACAGAAACGTTATCCGATAAGCCATTCGTTTCACCCAAGATAAGATTTCATCATTCTTATTCTTACAGCAATAAAGCATATTTTACAAAATCCCATCTCAGTTCACTCTATACCGCGCAAACTTCAAGATTTTACCACGCCATTTTCGACCCGATTTCTGATGAAAAGAAGGTTTAAATTCACTTAACAAACTTTGGAGTTACGTCGTTTTGTACAGTGACGAGTTATTATTGCACAGTTTGCGATTCAAAATAGCATTTGCATGTTTTATGCAAAGTGAAGGTGATAAGGATTAGAATCGTTTGGCAATTAGATACAAGAGAATAAGCCCGTACTCGTTTCTTTATTCTTTTTGTTGAATTTGCGACGTAATGTAATTTTTCATGAATAAGGCTCAGATACGACAATAAACATTGTAGGTATAAAAAATTCACAGATTTCGTGGCACACACGACTATCGACCACATTGGAAATGAATCTACGGCATTCGAAAAAATATTGTCTCAAAAAGGTTAGGCTACAGGGCAAACCCTTAACCCGATCGTCTTTGTTTTAGGCTCAAATTGTAGCTGACTAAATTGTCCAGAGGAGTTTTGCTCAAATTTTTGATATCATTCCTCGTTTTTAAAATATCAAGCGCCAAAATCAACGATTGTTTTTTGACTAATTCGGCCATAACTCGTTTTTTACTTTCTCGAATAACTATTTTTGCACCACCTTACACCTCTCGTAAATACGCGTCTTTTGTGCTTTTTTTAACCGACTTCAAAAAAAGAGGAGGTTTCTTAATTCGACCGTATACCGTATATATATATATTTTTTTTATGCTTGTTCGCGGATAACTTCGTCGTTTATGAACCGATTTGGATGATTATTTTTTTGTTATTAAGAAGATATTCCATGGGTGACCATGATAAGGAAACCAGGGTCTGATGATAGCATCCCCGAGAAATCGAGGGGAACCTTTGCCGGCTAGTGCGTTTGTTAATTTAAAGCACTACTATTAAATTGAACTAATGAATTCACCACTGAAAATTGTGTAATATAAACAAAATTTTAACAAAAAAATTAAAACCGATTAATTAATATTTTGTTATTTGAATATCATAATATCTTCACAACTCTCCGAGATATAAGGGGATCGCACTTTTTCGTGAAATCGGAGCCTATACTGGAGCGAACGAAAAGACATTTCCAATGTCAAAAACAGGTTGTAGGTAATTTACTCGATAACAGCGAAGCTAAAATGAGGATAATGTTTTGACGTGAATTCGATGAACGTCTTCGTCGTCCTAAAAATTGTGTTATACGTTCTTTTAAAGCCTTGTGCTCCTAAAGTATATAATTTAGGAAAATCATTATTATATCGTTAAGAAGATCCATATGACGGCTACATAAAACTATAACACATTTGACCCCCCTCTACATTCCGCAATGACGTCATAGACCGCGCCGCAGCGCAGGTCCAGGAGTCGAGTGTGCGCTGAAAATGGTGTCGCGCGATCGTCGCTCACTCCGAATGCATCAAAGTCTGAACTTCATGGTATTTTTAATATCTATACTATTATAAAACTGTAACAGGAAGTTTGTCTGTACATTGAATATATTAACAAAAAAAAAGTAACGATATGGTTTTTAGGTGTCCCTGATTCCATTTTACCAATTTTTGGATTTTTTGTTTGTCTATTTGTTTGTGTGTTTGTTTGTTTGTTTGTTTAAACGAGTATCACGCAAAAACTACTTAACCGATTTTGATGAAACTTTTTTTGTTTGATAGCTTATGATCTGACTTAAAATCTGGTATATAACTTGTGCGGACAAAGTCGCGGGTTGACGCTCGTTGAATATAATATGCTTCTGGCATGTCATAATTAAGTTAGTTATTCGTAATTTGTGTTTTAGTTTATTATGTTTTTTTTTGTCTGGTGATATGTATTTAGTATGTGTTTTTAATAAATAACACTCTTCAGTAAGTTATATAAGATGCTATTACTCGACCAAATAGTCACATAAGCGACCAACGCATAGACGTGACTTAATCAGTAGGTTCTAATAAATAACGCTCACAGGCACATACATTGTAATAATCCCAAGCAAGCACTATAGGCTTTTTATATGGAAACCATACAACAACGGCACAAACATAAATGTGGCCCAATAGTCATATTAGGAAGCTGAGTAAACGTCTTATATGAATGAAATACTGAGTAACTAAAATGCTGACTAAGCTGGTTTTATGTGACATAATATAATTCGCGTTTTTATGACGTAAAAGCGGAGTCGCGTGGCTAGAGGTCTCTCGTCTTTCGTTCGGCTCGCGATTTAGATAGCCACGCGGCTCCGCCATTTTATGGCGGTTTCGGGTATGTGTTATGTTTAAAAACAGGGCTTTGAGATCGCCATATCAATTACCGTACAATGAATGTTAACTTGAATTATAATAATATCTTCAACACTTGATACTGGCGAAATCTTTAAGGAAACGCCATTTAATTAAAATAGAATAGAATAGACGTAAAAGCGGAATAAGCTCAATCTTATATTACTAATTTGCTCGTTGGGCCTGGACGGGGATCGAACCATCGCCTCCTGCACGGCAGGCAAGGTTACTCGCCACTGGACCACCACGTCTTCATAGAATAGTGTAGGTAGAATAAGCCGTCAATGTACTTCAAATGGTACGCTTTCGGGGTAAAGTAAGAACGGGTCGTAACAAGACGGGGGATAATAAGAATGGGGTATGCGGCTCAATTTACACCACCGCGGAATGGAATGGAAGCGATCGGAATGTATATGTCATAATGGACTTTATGTCAACTGTGTAACGTACAAACTTAGATACGAGCTAAAAAATAGATCGCCCGTCTTCCACGGAATTCGCGCGCATTCTCGGGAAATCCCGCAGCTACCGTTTGCACTTTACACTGTCGACATTAAGTTCATTATGACATGTACATTCCGATCGCTTCCATTCCATTCCGCGGCGGTGTAAATTGAGCCTATAGCCTAGTCAATCAATCAATTATACTTTATTTGACACCAAAAAAAAAACAGAGTATACAGAGAGCAAACAATCAGGAAATACAAAAGGCACAAAAACAGGCGGTCTTATCGCTAAAAAGCCTAGTCATTTTACGGGTTGAGCCGAGACTAATTAATAATTGTCTTTTTTTTTGACAATTAATATTGAAGAACCAATTTGAGCCTCGAAATGTAGCAAAATTAAAAAAAAATCACGTCAGCAACAGCCCCAAGTTTTAAATTTATCTCGTTCTAAAAAACCTGATGGTAATTTTTTTTTGCAAATATTTAAGGCTTTACCATTATACATACTTACTTCAAACATGGTGTAAATATTTGTGTCTACTTAGAAGAGTTTGAAAAACACATTCGTATTTTCTTATAAATACCTCATGTTTTTAAATTTCGATTCCTATTTTATTGCACAAAAATTATTTATATTGTTAAATCTAAGTCAAATGAGTGCATTGGTATTAATATTATTAATTTAAAAGCCTTCTGGGACACACAAATTTGATTTCTATGTCGCGAAGCCATTTTTTTTAATATGTCTGTGATAGTTGGGTATGGCAGAAGAAGCATGAATCTAGAATAAATGCGGTTGAAATGCGCTCCCTCCGTAGTATGTGTGGTGTGACTTTGAATGACCGGTTACGGAATAGTGTGATTAGAGAAAGATGTGGTATGAAAGAAGATATAGTGACTAGGATTGAAAAAGGTATGTTGAGGTGGTTTGGCCATGGGGAAAGAATGAGCGAAAGTAGGTTGACGTATGAAATTTACAAGGCAAGTGTGAATGGAAGGGTTGAAAGGGGTCGCCCTAGGCGCACGTATGCTGACTAAATCGGATGCGTACTGAAGAAGGGCCAAATAAAATGTACCCGGAACCGACGAGCTTGCATGAAGAAACTTATGGATGTTGAGGAAGCTAAAGATGTGTGTCAGAATCGTAGCATGTGGCGATCTGTTGTCTCTGCCTACCCCAGTAGTGGGACATAGGCGTGAGCATATGTATGTATGTATGTATGTTTTGAGACAGTCTTTTTGTCACTAAATGGTGCCGGTTACAGTTTAAAAGGCTAATTAATAATTACTCCCTACCCCGCCTAACAAAACTCCGTAAAATGACTGGGCTAATAGACGGACCCTATAATATTAGGTACAGTCCGTGAGCACTTATAGGTAGAACAGGATTCGGGTAGGATTCGGGCCTATTAAATAAGCTTGGGTTATTGTCGGACGCACGCAAATATAACATTAATCTACTGCTCTACGTATGAACTTTTTAGTACTATTGTGAAACTATTACAACTAATTCAACTAATGTTATTTGCCATGATCGTATCTATTAACATACACTACGAGTTTCGGTACTACAAGTGAAACGTAGATATTCTGAAGTTTCAGAATGTCTCTGACTACCCCCTCAGGGAATATAGTCGTAAGCATATGCTTTTGCTTATGCTAAGATACACATATAATTTTAAGTACACAATGTTACTAATAAACCTACTAACAAAATTATGGATTTTCTTTTTTTTGGTCCGAAATAAATGAGTATTTAATTTAATTTAATTTTACCTGTCAGGTGAATCCTATTCTAAAGTGTTCATGGACTGTACTAGATACAAGAGCTTAGATATTCCGTGACAAGAGCAAAATCAAAATAAAGAAAAAATTTGGTTTATGATACCAAAAGGTATGAAAAAGTCAATTTTAAAGTCGTTGATTGCCTGTCGTCTGCATGGTGGTCTAATCAAATCACGAATCTACGTGCGCGCTGATTGGTTTAAATTATGCGTAAATTTTTTTCAGGGTCGTCGTGATTGGTCAAGGTCTATCTCAGTAGCTCGAATGTGAGTTATTAATAAAAAATATTGCCATCCTATTGCAGTAGGGCTGGCATGCCACGCACGACAAAGCGACTAAACGAGAAAAGCGTCATGCATGCGCGCTCATTTTGGTATGCATGAGTATGATGCTCATGCGTAAACATGTGCGTAAAGACGGAGACATATCTCGATTTTCCTAGATTTCTCGGAGGTGGAAGTTTATTTGATTATAGCTAGACGAAAATTTTTCGTAAAGTTACAAACGTAAAAATTATTTTTCTCTTCTGCAGTGAAACACCAGATTTTATATAAAATTAATAAGTTGTGCCTTTAGTTTTACATAAAAAAAAATCTAGTTTACTTAATACAAAAAATATTTAAATATGAGATAGCATGAAAACATGAATATTTTTTATAAAGAGACTTCTTCTATGTTTTTTCTAAGATGCCCTTGAATCCTGATATTGCTAGTCGCAAAGATGTAGAAAAAAAAAGATAAGAATAAGTAACAAAAATCTGTTTATGTTTACAATATATAATAAATTGTATACCACTAAATTGAAATCAAATAAAGAATTTTATTTAAAAAAAAAAGATTTAAATTGTAATCAAATAAAGAATTTTATTTTTATTTTAATTATTTTAAATGCTGCGATTAATTTAAGATTTGTATGGAAATCTTTGAGGCACTATTCGTACTGTCACTATTTGTCTTGTTCACGTAGTTAAAGCTAGCAAGATATTTAATGGAGGATTAACTCTAATGAGCGTTTCTGCAACATACAATATGTAACTTTAAAACTGTATACATTTTAACGAAAATCTGGCAACAATACAAGCATTATTAGTTTCTAGATTGTTTCTGAAAATTTTTATTTTTAAATTTACTATTGAAAATATAACCGGACTTATACAGGGTGTAAGTGACAGCCTAGCAAATACTGAAACGGTGAACTCAGACCATCAAACTGAACAACTTTCGCTATGGAGCCTACCTCAGAAGACGCGAAAAAAAATCAGCAGTCCCATACATTTGAGTCGGGTAGATACTACAGTTTTGTATGGGACAGCTGATTTTTTTTGCTTCTCCTGAAGTAGGCTCCATAGTAAAAGTTGTTCAGTTTGATGGTCTGAGTTTACCGTTTCAGTATTTGCTAGGCTGTCACTTACACCCTGTATAAGGTCTAACAAAATTAGCTGAAACTATTTTAAGGGGAGGATCAGACCATCAAACTAAACAACTTTCTCTATGGGACCAATATCGAAATCGCGAAAAAAAAATCAGCTGTCCCATACAAAACTGCAAACATAACTCGACTCAAATGTATGAGACAGCAAATTTTTTTTTCGCGATTTCGTTCGACCTTTTATATAAGGTCTAACAAAATTAGCTGAAACTATTTTAAGGGTATGCTCAGACCATCAAACTGAACAACTTTCTCTATGGGACCAATATCGAAATGACGAAAAAAAATCAGATGTCTCATACATTCGAGTCTAGTTATGCGTGCAGTTTTGTATGGGACAGCTGATTTTTTTTTCGCGATTTCGATATTGGCCCCATAGAGAAAGTTGTTCAATTTGAAAGGTCTAACCAAAATTAAGTGAAACTATTTTAAAGGGATGATCAGACCATCAAACTGAACAAGTTTCTCTATGGGTCCAATATTGAAATCGCGAAAAAAAAATCTGCTGTCCCATACATTTAGGTCGAGTAGGTTTCTATGGAACAGCTGATTTTTTTTCGCGATTTCGATATTGAGCCCATAGAGGAAGTGGTTCAGTTTGATGGTCTGATCATCCCCTTAAAATAGTTTCACCTAATTTTGTTATACCCTATATAGAGAGCGCTCCGAATTTTTATATATCCTCATAAATAATATTATATGACAAAGACTCTGAACTGACAATTTTAGAAAACGGAGATAAAGAAAAAACTGTATTAAACAGCATTTTCTTTTTAACTTATCAAATTTCTTGGCCTAACATCTCATCTCTTAGTCTAACAAGACATAAAATTTAATAAAATTCTCTGACTTTGACATTGTAATCTTAGATCATGCCTAAAAAAGATGGGAGAAAAGAAAAATTTTAAAAGAGAAAATATTAGATAAAAGTTTCCTTTAACAAACCACTTTTTAGGATTCGGTAGTTCAACAAGGAACCCTCTGGGAACCCTAGTGTTTCGTCTATTTCGTCCGTATACCCTGCTCAGCACGGCTATCATGCCACCCGCGACAAAGCGTTTAAACGAGAAAAACTTCATGAGCGCTCTTTCTGGCATACATAAAATAATAAAGACGGAGGCACATCTCGATTTTTATCGCTTTCTCGGGGGTGGCATTCGAGGCTTAAAGCTGAGAGCACACTTAATTGCTCACTAATTTTTTAATCGATTGTAAAAAAAGGCATGAATAACCCAAAAACAGCTCAACAAATGTAAGTGAAATGTACAATTGTACATATTCCAAATATGGTATAAAGGAAATATTGGTAGAGGAGGAGGACGACATTGGAGGACGGAACCAGATAGATTATTGACGCCATTAAAAAATGGCAGGTTAAAAGTAGCCGAATTCGATAGGAATGTATGGATCTATGGAGGCGCTACTTGGGAATGTTCCTTCATTGAAAAGGGAAGACCTTCCACCAGGCTATGTGTAAAGCCTGGGGACCGACCGTGGTCCAACAGTTTTTAGTTGGACCTTGTATATGTATCGAAACTTTGTGATAATTTCTCTTGCGCGATGTATGTCTTGCATTCGATTGTGAACCTTATTTGTAGTAGGTTACGAGTTACGTATTCACGGTGAACGTTGTCTATGTATGGAGCATATTTCCGAGAGCGACGGTATCGCCATCTGTTGGCATCTTTGCTATAACTTGTGGGTGCTGACATCAGTAGCAAGTCCCCACAGATCTAGAAGAAGCAAGAGAGGTGTGTCAGAGCCGCCCAAAGTGGAGACCCATAGTCTCTGCCCAGGCGTTAATATACTCGTAATAATTATGTATAGTCGTGATCATATTGAAGGGTAAACTCCCGCTATCCCTGAAACGAAGACTCATCGACATGACTGTGTATCCTGCCTATCCTAATCTACGGTGCCCAGACCTCGTCTATCACTTAGTCTCAAAAGTGCAAACTCAAGGAATGTCAGAGGGCAGTGGAGCGTAGTATACTAGGTGTTAAAAGAAAAGATCGTGTCAGAAACACTACACTGCGCTCCAAAACACCAATAGCCGATGTTAGGGAAAAAACTGCCAGAGTATAGTGTGATTGGACCGGCCACGTCTGTCGAACACCAGGAAAGGTGGGCACAAATTGTCACGCTCTAGATCCCAGAAAACGTTCGTCGGCGTCCGAGTAGTCCTAAAAAGAGGTGGCGGGACGATCTGTACCCGGACTTTCGATTTTTGATATATCGCGACCGTTTCGGTCCGAATTTCATTGTAATAGAGTTGACATTGGAACGAAAACGTTCACGCAATTGCGAAGTTCAAATGTCCGGGTAGAGGCCCTATTTTCTTTCGATGATGCATGGCCAGAGCATACCCAAGACAGAGATGGTTGAAAGATTAAAGGGGAGGCCTTTGCCCAGTAGTGGGATAAAATAGGCTAGCAAAACAAACAGTCGTGATCATAAATTCATAAGCTATCTATCGGTCAGCTGGCAGGTTTAAATACTCGTATAACTGTATAGATTTTATAACGTAAGTAATAAACATTGCAAAAGCCGTAAGAGAATACTGCAGTCTATAAAATATTCATATAAGATATAGTATACAAGGTAATGCAGCTTCTAAACGATATATCACATTCCCTAAGGAACATTGTTCTAGATACTGTGTACTTTACTTACACTAGTAGCACCTAGTAGATTGATATTTACTGAAAGTGTATAAAAAATCCAAGTTTCAAGGATGGAAATAATTTTAATTATGACCCTCACACAAAAATAGCATACATAGGTTTAGGTACATAACATTTACGGTTTGAGCCGGGACCGGTTTGATATTTTTTTTCGGTATGATATTGAAGAGCCAATTTGAGCCTAGATGTGTACCAAAATTAAAAAAATCACGTCAGCAACAGTTCCAATTTTAAAATTTAGCTATTATCCAGTTCTACAAAACCTGATGGTAATTTGTTTTGCACATATTTAAGTCTTTACCATTATACATACTTCAAATATGGTGTAAATATTTTTGTCTACTTAGAAGGTTTTGAAAAATACATTTGTATTTTCTAAAACATCATTTTTAAAATTTTTATGCTTATTTTATTACTCAAAAATAATTAATATTGTTAAATCTAAGTCAAATGATTGCATTAGTATTAATATTTTTAATTTAAAAGCCTTCTGGGGCGCATAATTTTGATTTCAATGTTGTTTAGCGATTTTTTTTTAAATATGTTTTAAGTTAGTCTTTTTGTCACTAAATGGTGCCAATTACAGTTTAAAAGTCCATTTTGTTCTCTGGGTAGTGGGCTCGGTGGCGAAATTGGATAACGCAGTTCCCCGGTTTGGAAAAGTGCGGGTTCAAGTCCCGCCCGAGACAAATTTGTCAATCTTTAATTTGATTCGAAATAGCGCAACATGGCTGTAACATCTTTAAAAATCAATAATATTTGAAATTAAAAGTCTAATTAATAATTACTCCCTACCCCGCCTAACAAAACTCAGTAAAATGACTGGGCTACATATATTATTGTGGTTTTTTTGGTTATATTGCCTAAGATTCGCATGGTATTCTATTGCGTGCAATCATAAAACCTCATTCGCTCTGAAGCTTAGGTATAATGTGTGTTTTATCAAAAACCCTCCACCCTCAACTAATCCTGGGTGACACGACAATGACCATCTGTTTAAAGACAGCGCCGTCACTTAGATATGTAGTTCGGGTGGCGTAATGCAGATGTCGCCTCTTTAGTACGGGTGCATATCGGCAGACGTCGCCACCGTCTTTTCACCTTTGTTTACCATCGACTGACCTCTCTAAGTGGACAAAACCTGGAGAGGATTCGGTCATTCCAATATACGATCGAACCGAGAACACACGTTGTCTTATTTAGCTCCACCCGAGGGTCCACCAGCTCCACGAGCCAACACCATCCATCCTGAAACCTTTTTAAACCTCGAGACCACAGTTTATCACATTCAATTGCGTATTTCCAATATATTTCTACGTCGTTTTCTTATTAGGTGCTTGTCCCTATAAATTAAGGTCTAGGTCTACGAAAGGAGACTTACTGGCTGGCTGGACGAAATTCCCGAGCCAACCACATGCTATAAATTACAATAACTATATTTCGCGACGGAAATTTTATGACCGGAAATTCCATTTGCGATTTTCCTAGCTTGGAATTACATATCAGTTTTAAGGTGGTTGCAGAAGGTAAATTTTATACAAAACTTTGACGCACAATACGCGTTGACGGTATTAATATAAGTAACTTTGTATATACCGAAAAATAGTTTAGAAAATCTAGATGCGGCGTCACAAATAACATTTGCAATTTATAAAATAATTATGAAGATATATCTCAAAAATTTCAAAGCTTTATAAAGCTTTGAAATTTTTCATACAAAATTTTAAAAGCTTTATATCTTCGTAATTATATTATAAATTGCAAATGTTATTTGTTACTTTTATTAATTACGTCTACGCGTATTGTGCTTCAAACTTTTGTATGGACTGAAACCACCTTAAGTCGTAGGTAAGTAGTAAGTTATACAGGGTCCAACTTAATATGCTGACGGTTTTTGAAGAAGATGCTCAAACCATCAAACTGAACAACTTTCTCCATGGGACCAAAATCAAAATCGCGACAAAAAAAATCTGTTTTTCCATACAAATGGAGAAAAACATGGAAAATTATTGATCTGACAGCAAAGTGTTACTGAACTATTTTGAGGGTTCCGTACTGAAACGGACCGGGTGAAAACGGGACCCTATTCATAAGCTTACGTTGTCCGTTTGTCTGTCCGTCCGTCTGTTTGTCTGTCTGTCTTTCTGTCTGTCCTAGCTATTTAGGACTATAACTTTTGAACCGTAATAGCTAGATAGTTGATTTTTTTTACAGAATATGCGTTATTATGGCGGATTTGCTAACAAACAATAAAAATGACATAAAGTAAAAAATTGAGTTGGCCTTTATACAAAAAACTAGTTTTTATAAATGTTTTTTTTCGCTCTATCGTAAAAACGGTAATACATACAAGCGTCAAACATGGTGTGATTATAGAGCAAACTCTACAGTATAACAACAAATAATAAAAACCGGCCAAGTGTGAGTCGAAAGTCCCGAAGAAAACAAAACTTGTTTAATCTTGAATTAAACATATTAACGGGTTCTTACCGTGTTTTGGTATATGAAAACAAAACAAAACTTGTTTGTTTATATTTCGTATGGTACGGAATCTTCTGTGCGCGAGAAGCCCGACTCGCAATTGACCGATTTTATTTTTTAATGAAAATTCCTCATTGATCCAGCCTGTTGCCTAATACCATTGAGTCATCTTTGTGGCTGGCGTTTTTCTGGGCCTCCACTTAAACATTCTTCTGGTCCATAGCATTGCATCTACAGTACGACCAGGAAAATAATTTCGCTCGTCAATCTTCGTTTTCGCAGAGCAGGCCCGAGTCCCCGACAAAACCCGACGTCATTTAGTAATCAAAGGGTGCAAAGTCGGATAGCAGTGAAAAGGGCGCGAAAACAAATAAGCCAATAGTGTAAACGGATTGAAGGTGGCACATCCTGATTGGTGGATATTATTACGCGCGGTATTAAAATTTGCAACTGCGCAGGTACATCGGTAAGACTTATAAACCTGGTACTACTGTACACGTGCACGTCCCGCCCATGTCCACTTCCGACGTTCTATCTGTTTATTCCTGTTAATTTGAAGTACATCCAGACACGTTTCTCCTTAAGAATCCAATTAAAAATAAAACAAAAAGCAACTTGTCGCAAATATATGCCAAGCACAAATTGCAAGGACCGAATTAAATGAAGTTAAACAATCTTTAACAATACGAAAATGGACTCTGTCTTGTTGAATTGAGAATCGCTATTGTATTGGAATCCCAACTAGTGCAGTTGTAGAGAAAATTGCTGTCTTCCGCCGCTTGCAGTCGACAGATTGGCATATTGTTTGGATTCAGACGTAAAACACTGGATATGACAAGTGGTCAGGATGGTATAGAAAATGTATCTTAATCCAATGGTAAAGAATTTACTAACTAGGACAGTCTTTGTTAATGTTGATTGCGTAATCGTAATTTAGGCCCTACAAAATTTAATCTTGGGTATGGCAGAAGCGTAAAGATATTATCCCTTACAGTACAGTGTCACCAACTTATCTGTAGAATGAGCGATGTCGCCACTTTCTGTATCAAAGAATGATTTCATTTTGAGGATAATTTCTCGTACACCACTTTCGGCATGATTTTCACAAAAAATACTCAGAAATATATAGAAAAACAAGAACTCGATTGAACAGCACAGACTACATCGACTGACAGCAACAAAATGACGTTTTCAATAGTAGTTTCGCTTTTGGCCATTCTACAGATAAGTTGGTGGTTCTGTAATAGAGGAACTGACATGAGTTGTCAAATGAAACTGTTTTTGGAGGTTTTCAGGAGACTATCGGTATGCAAAAATATAAGCACTGTCTACAGGGTGAAATTGATATCATTAGCATCTTTTTAAACTAAGAGTCTACCCATCAAACTGAACAACTGGGAGCAAACCGATCGGAGCAAAAAAAAATTAGCGGTTGCATACATTTGATTCGAGTTGGCATTGCAGTTTAGTATGGAACAGCTGATTATTTTTTTGCTCCGATCGGTTTGCTCCAATAGTGAAAGTTGTTCAATTTGATGGGTAGACTCTTAGTTTAAAAGGATGCTAATGATATCAATTTCACCCTCTAAGGAGTCAAACGTGAATTCGTGGATTATTTAATGAAATAGTGTTAGTATATTTCACAAAATTATCTACGGTTTCACTTTCGATTCGCAATTATTCACAGAAACCGGATTTGTACATCGCGCTATGATCCCCAAAAACGTTTCTATTGCCTTGCGTCACTTATCTCTTTCTATTATACAGTGGTGCCGCTAGGTACATCTCGCTCTCTCACCTCTATTCCGTAAGGTATAATAACTTTAATAAAAAGTGATTCTCCAAAAACACTGCCTAAATCATCTGCAATAGATGTAAAGGCCTATGACGACGAAGAATAACTTTATGGACAGAAGACACACGATGTTTTTGAATCAAGGATTAACGCCGTGGAAATGCGGTCATTGAGAAGTATGTGTGGTGTAACTATGATGAACAAATTAAAAAAAAAAAACATAATTAGAGAACGTTGTGGTCTGAAAGAGGATGTAGTGACAAAGATAGAGAAAGGTATGTTGAGATGGTCTGGTCATATGGAAAGAATGGATGAGGGCAGATTGACGAATGCAGTCTACATGGTGAAATTGATATCATTAGCATCCTTTTAAACTAAGAGTCTACATTGGAGTCTACCTATCGAACTGAACAACTTTTACTATGGGAGCAAACCGATCGGAGCAAAAAAAATCTGTTTTTGCATGCATACATTTGAGTCGCGATCTCGCGCGCCGTCATTGCAGTTTAGTGAACAGCAGATTTTTTATTAGCTCCGATCGGTTTGCTCCTATAGTAAAAGTTGTTCATTTTGATGGGTAGACTCTTAGTTTAAAAGGATGCTGATGATATCAATTTCACCCTGTATAAGGCAAGCGTAAGTTGGAAGGGGACGGTCTAGACGTACAAACAACGACCAAAATGGTGACGTGCTTAAAAAGGGCCATGTCAGATCTACCCGAAACGTACCGAAACCGACGAGCATGCAAAGTACTAATTAATGTGGAGGAAGCTAGAGAGGTTTGTCAGGATCGTAGCAGGTGGCGTTCCATTGTATGCTGCAAGGACTATCCTTCCACTGCGTTGGGAGAGACAACTATGAAAGCCAAGTCTAATAGATAAGCCAACTTTTACCATGCCTGTAACGAACAGTTCCGCAATCAATGTACGAAGCCTTACGTATAAATCCATAGCCTGTTCCTTTGTGTTATTGAACAATAGACGTGTGGGATGCGACGCGAGCTGCATTTAATTGATTCTCGTATAGAAAACAGATTAATTAGTTCGACTTTCATAAGGAGGAAATATTTTTTTTATTTTAAAAACGAACATAGTAATTATTTCTTTCGACTTACATTATAGGGAATAACGATCTAGGGGCATCCAGAGGAATACACAGACCTCAGCATGTGCAGCAGCAACCTGATGTTGCTGAGGCTACGCGGCGGATTGGAGAGCGGGGATCAATGAAAAGCGTCTTGGGAAGTGCAGGTATCGTCTGGAGACGCCAGAAGAAAGAGGAGTGGGAAGTGGGCAGAGGTTGCGGCTATTCCCACCGCCGGGGACGTCGATTACAGTGACGACGCATTACTAAAGGTGCAAACAAACTGGGCTTACGTACGTGATGCCACGTCCATCAGAAGACATCAGTTTTCATAGTAAATATATGAAAAATCATTATTTAGAAACACATTCATCTTACGTGACGTCGCTGAATTATAGTAGTTTTTATAACGTGGCGTGGCATCACATAAGCCCAGTTTGTGTCCACCTTTATTGTGTTACCGATCGTGTTGTGTTAGTTTGCAATTGTGAGTCGTGCCTGTTGGGCCGGAATTCAATGGTACGCGTACGTAGCGTAGTCAATGGGCACATCTTTCATAATAATAATATCGACGGGATAATATAGTCCAGTCAATTTACGAAGTTTTGGTATGAGGGGTGGAAACTACCTAAATTATGCACTCATAATTTGTCATTTGTGTTCCACTGGACACATACCAGGAGTGGAGTTTTAAATCTGTTACCGGCACCTTTAGTGACTAGTGGACAATCTGAAAATACATTTAAAATACCTTGCTACTTGGGATTTGAAAAATTTATTTGAAATACTAATTTATTTTTCCAAGTTTTCTAAAAAGACAACAATATTTACTCCGTATTTGAAGTGTGTATAATGGTGGATATATAATTACCTAGCCTGAAAAATTACGAAATCCATTTTTACAATAACAATTTTTAGATCGAGAATTTGGGACTGTTGCTGACGTGCTTTTGATTTAATTTTGTTCTATTTCAAGGCTCGATTTGGCTCTAAAATGATATAACCCAGTCATTTTTTTAAAATTCAATGCCTATTTTATTGCTCAAAAATACTTTCATGTTTGTTAAATCTAATTAAAATGAGTGAATTGGTATTAATATTATTAATTTAAAAATCCTCTGGGAGATGCAATTTTGATTTTTATGTTGCGAAGCGAAATTTTTTATAATATGTTTTCAGATAGTCTTTTTGTCACTAAATGGTTCCGGTTAAAGTTTAAAAGTCCAATTCATAATTACTCCCCACCCCTCCTAACAAAACTCCGAAAAAGACTTTTTTTTTTTTTTTTTTTTTATTACCTTTGGTCTTGCTCTTGACCTCAATCTAGTCCTCATGACTGGGCTAATACTCCGAAAAATATAATTTCGTAATTTGTTGCGGGTCAAAATGTAAATTGACTGGGCTACTATTAATTTCGTTTCAATATCGATCGTAGGCAAGTTAAACTACTGATATAATTTGGGATCTGTCACGGATGGGACATAAAATGTTGGATGCGATAAAATACAGCGATTAATTCGATTCACCGCAGTCATTCTACTGTTCAATTACTTAATTTAATTAGCGAACGTGACTTTTGACAAATAAATCTGTTTTTATTTAAATACGTAATAAATTCCATTAAACTGTTCTGGGCGCACATTGGTTGAGTACTTTGACTACTTATATAGGGACGCGTGATGATGTCTTCCTTGCCGATACGGCTACGGCGACTGCTGCTGGTATGATGGGCTTCGCTGATGCGCCCGGATGTGACTAATGTAGCCAATCTTTGCAGTGAAGGTGCGATCGCATATGGCACACTTGAGCGTGCCATTTTCGTAATTGTATTGTATAGCCGCAGGTGGTCGGGCTTTAAGTTGGTCCCGCTTAGCATCGAGATCCTATCTTCTCTTTTCTTCAAAAGTAGAAACATTTGCCTGGACAAGATGCCTCCATTCCGGGCGCTTAGCTGCGCGTTCCTCCCAGCTCTCCGGGTCAATAGCACAGTTTTTCATGTGCCTCTTCAGCACGTCCTTGTAGCGAAGAAACTGACCCCATCTTTTGCGCTTGCCGTCTCTGAGCTCCGAGTAGAAGACACGCTTCGCCAGCCTTTTTTCGGACATGCGGAAGACGTGGCCGCACCAGCGTAGTTGCCGTCTCATTAGATAGTAACAAACATTTCTGCCACTTTTTGCGGAGGGGGGGGGGGGGGGGGGGGGCATGGTAACATGAAATCCGCAACGTTGGATTTTATTCCCCATATCTTCTGGTTTTGTCGGGGGACTCTGTGTAAATTAAGATTGAAGAGGGAAGAATTATTTTCCTGATCGTACTATACCTACTGCACTTAGCCGCACGCCGAAAATAAGGCCCGTATTTTTATCTCTTTTCAGATACTGCTATGCCATGCCAACTGCCAACCCATGGGTTTTAAAAGTAAAACATAATAAATCTAACTTAATCCCTTTGTACAGAATTATGTAGCATGTAATTGTATACTTTGTCCATAAATCTCTTTCATTTATTAACAAAAACAAAAAAAAAATTAAAGCGTTAAAAATAGGGATGTATGAGAAGTATCATTATTAACCACATACCTACTGTACACATCAAACTGAACAACTTTTGCTATGGGAGCAAACCTGTCAGAATAAAAATAAGTCTCCTCTTTCATATATTTGAGTCGTGTATAGGCATTGGAGTTTTGTATGCTACAGTTAATATTTTTTGGGCTGACAGGTTTGCTCCCATACTAAAAGTTGCTCAGTTTGATGGGTAGAGTAAGAGCCCTTTCACACGAGCGATTTTATTCGGCGATTTCTCGGCGGAGCGAGATCGCAGCGAGCACGCGGCATAATAAAGTGCTCGGTCCGCCAAGAAATAGCCGAATAAAATCGTTCGTGTGAAAGGACTCTAAGTGGTTTTAAAGGTTAGTAACACTTTTTCTTACAGCCTGTACAGAGTATCAGTTTCGGTGGTTATTCTTTCGTATAAGAGGTGGTTCTTCTGTATAAGAAGCCATAGTTTCTTATGCAGGATTTTTGAGGACGAAAGAATTTTATCCCTAAATCAACTCGTACGACTTACAATATGCCAGAAACACAGAGAAAATATGTACAAAGTAGTCCATAAAATACCTACTTCACTTTAAGGTGGTTCCAGAGGGGTCAATTTTATACAAAACTTTGACGCATAATACGCGTAGATGGTATTAATATAAGTAGCTTTGTATATATGGAAAAATAGTTTAGAAAATCTAGATGCCGCGTCACAAATAACATTTGCAATTTATAAAACAATTACGAAGATATAAAGCTTTGAAATTTTTCATACAAAATTTTAAAAGCTAAGCTTTTATATCTTCGTGATCTAAATTATTATAAAACTGTAACAGGAAGTTTGTCTGTACATTGAAGATATTAACAAAAAAAAGTTACGATATGGTTTTTAGGTATCCCTGATTCCATATCACCAATTTTTGGATTTTTTGTCTGTCTGTTTGTTTGTTTGAACGAGCATCACGCAAAAACTACTGAACCTATTTTGATGAAACTTTTTTTGTTTGATAGCTAATGATCTGACTTAAAATCTGGTATATAATTTGTGCGGACAAAGTCGCGGGTTAACGCTCGTTATATTATAAATTGCAAATATTATTTGTGACGCGGCAACTAGATTTTCTAAACTGTTTTTCCATATATAAAATATTACTTTTATTAATTCCGTCTACGCGTATTGTGCGTCAAACTTATGTATGGACTGAAACCACCTTAAACTAATTTGTCTAGTATTGTTAGTGCTCGTCGCTGTTGATCCTGGTTCACATGAGTTACAGTGGGGATGAGAATGAGCAGCATAGTAGGCATAGGCCTAATAAAAAAACACCCTAAAAAACGTTCTAAAAGCCATAAAAAAGACGCTATTATAATTATTACGCCATTCAATTGCGAAGGTCAATTTAATAACACAAATAATAATGAAAAGTTCTTTGAAAAACGTAATCACAAAAAGCTTTAGGTATGGTTTCATTGGAGGCATTGTATAACTAATTTCAGTTTGGAACAAGGCATAAATAAAATGGCACTGTATACAGGGTGAAATTGATATCATTAGCATCCTTATAAACTAAAGAGTCTACCCATCAAACTGAACAACAAACGGAGCAAAAAAAAGTCAGCTATTGCATACATTTGAGTCGAGTTGGCAGCGGTATGTATGCAATAGTTGACTTTTTTTTGCTCCGATCGGTTTGCTCCCATAGTAAAAGTTGTTCAGTTTGATGGGTAGACTCTTTTGTTTATAAGGATGCTAATGATATCAATTTCACCCTGTATACAGGACACGATGTAAATTTAAATGCGTTACATATCGAACAGAGTGCTTCAGACCATGAAACTGAACAACTTTTACTAGGGTGGTTCTAAGAACCACACTTGAATATTTTGCTCGTCTGCATTAAATCTTAATTCAATATCTTAATTGAATCGGTAAAAAGCTTGCAAACACATTTTCCTAAAATACCTGAAAGCTTTCTAATAGAACCCATCTTATTTGCGATCTTTTGAGAAAGGTGAAGAGGTTTTATTAAATTGATTAGTGGAATCCGAAAAAAATGTTTTCATAAAAATTATTAATGAACTATTGGATTGGAAAATCTTTTTATTAAGTAAGTAAGGCTTTTATGTAAAGTGCCGGCGATTGAGAAAACATTTTTCGACCTAAGTTATGTTATACTTGATGTAGGTATATTATACAGGTTCCTTCTTAGTATGCTGATACTTTTTTAAGAGGATGATGCTCGAGTAGGTTTGCAGTTTTGGTACCATAGAGAAAGTTTTTCAGTTTGACGGTCTCATCATCCTCTTAAAGAAGTGTCAGCATTATTAAGGACCCTGTATAACTGTCAAATTTAACAAAAATTTTGGATTTTGGTACTTTTAAAAACATTTCATTGTTTTTCGACTTTGCACTGCTACAGTTTTTCGCAGAATTCCAAGCAGTTATTAGTCAAAAGAAGGAGAATCCAAGTTCTGGAATATAGACCACATACTGGCGGGTGTAGTGTGAGATTCTCCGGCGATGGACCGACAACCTGAGACAGGAAGCGGGGAGCGCCTGGATGAGGAAGGCCGAGGATAGAGTTGTGTGGCGCGTCTTGGGAGAGGCCTATGGTCAGTAGTGGAGGATGTGATGTCACTACGATTCAAGTAGGATTACAAAGACGGGTCAGACCTCCAGTGTGAAGTTGCCCCGTAGACTATATCCCATCTTGTATCCTGCCCTTTATGCCCGGACACCTGCACGCGAACGGAGCTTGTGTACGCTGCCGATAGTGTTACCCGTGTGGTGATATACTAGGCTGGAATAATTTTGAATGACCTTCCATCGACTCGAAGAGAGCTAGCAAGTCAATCACGAGGCGGCGGTTCGATTCCTGGCCTGTACCACTAAGTTCTACGTTTATGTACGGCTGTATTTGCCATTATCTAGCTCGGCGATGAAGGAAAACATTGCGAAGAAAACTTGAATACCCGAGAATGAAAAGAAAATACCGTAAGTTCGGAGCTTGGAACGAACACAATTGACCAGTAATGGTCGCAGTGCTATAGAAGTTTGCTAGCAATAGCCCAGTCAACAATAATAACCATTGACTCGAAGGAAGATAAGTGGTCGATTCTGTAGTTCCTATACTATTATAGGAACTACAGAATCGACCACAACAATTTTTAAAAACTTGTCAAGTACCTACCCTATGGTAGGTACTTGACAAGTTTTTAAAAATTGTTTTAGTTAATCACTGATGTCTAAGGACTTTATAGAAAATTTATAGAGAAAATCCTCTATACTAATACTCTATACATAATTATAGTGCAAGAAAAAACATCAACAAAAAATATTATTTAAATATCCCGCGATTGATGTAACAACATTAATAAATAAAATAAAATAAAATAAAATAAAATAAAACGCTTTTCTTGAAAATATACGTGGCTATATGCAGGTGACGTCATCGCGACTTCACCTGCATGTGACACATACTTTACATGCGGTTGACGTCATCAATCATTTGGCCAATCGCAGTCGTTTACGATCACGTGACTAAAGTAGACAAACAAAATATTTTCTTTGTCGATTTTCTCTTAAAATATCCAGAATTTTTCTTAACTGACTAAGTAGTTGGTTTCCAAAATGCATATTCAATCCGGATACCATCAATAGATCCTAGATATTTTTCATGCTGTCAAATACCTTATTCTGCGTACACTTCTTAACACTGTCTCATGGGCTCAAATATATTTAACTACAGTATAACTTAACCGTAAAAAGTTCGTAAAGTAAAAGCCTCTCATGTCTAAGTGCACAGTAAAACTGGAGCAATAACCAAGTTTATCGTCTATTTGCTTCTTATTATAAGTTTTAGTGGACACAAAAATAAAAACGCGCTAAGTGCAAGTCAAACTTTCGCAATTAGTTGAACATAAACCAGCACTGACAGCAAAATAAAGTTCGTTTTTTATTTTTATATCAATTGCATATGCTCACGACTATATTCCCCTAGGGGATAGTCAGAGATATTCTGAAACTTCAGAACATCCACATTTCACTAGTAGTACCGAAACTCTGTCCAGTGTGACGGGTAGTGAGCCCGTCGCCACTTTTAATGGACAGTGGGTACAATACATGCCTCGAAATCGAAGCATGCAGGTTTCCTTACGATGTTTTCCTTCACTGAAAAGCCAGTGGTGTTACAAATCGTACATAAATTCCGAAAAACTCATTGGTACGAGTCGGCCTGGACGGGGATCGAACCATCGCCTTTTATATCAATTAAGTGTAAAAAACTAAAAGTCGAGAAATGCTGCAATATTTAGAGGGTAGCCTTAATTGGTATAAAGAATATAAGCTTTGTCTACATATTAATATGCTGAATATGAAATTCTGAAAGTTTACCAATCCGCATTGGGCACGCGTGGTGGACTAACGTCCAAGAAGGGTAGGCCTGTGCTCTGCAGCAGAACGTATTACAGGCTGATGCATGAAGGACGAGGCTACCAACCAAGTATATCACCAGTCAATGCTATTATAACATTTTTAGTCAGATAAATCAAAATATTTCAATAGGATTGGCCCGGCTATGCCTGTCGATTGCAACCGAAAAGATTTACCTAAGTTCTAACACCATGGATCCTGAAGAATTGTATTTTGCCATAAGAGTCGACCTCGGAAGACAATGTCTTTCAAGATCAACACTGACAGCGAGATGATACCTTCAATGGTGGATGGGGCTGGTTCAAGACAGACATAATTGGGTAGTTAGTTAAGATAGATAAGATAAATGTTTATTTTTAACTTTTGCTTAAAACTATTACATTAAACAGTAGACCAAAAACGAGGCAAGCCTGATACGCGAGGTCTACGATTGGGAATCCTTAACAATAAACAAAATAATTTAGTTACGAACTAGTACAATTGAAACAAAGTGAGAGGGTGTGTGTGAGGGGGTTGACTGCATCAAATATATTTTAGTTTTATCTTCTCAGTAAAAAATACGTTTGAAAATAATGCTAAACTTACATTTTCAGTAATTCTGTAGCTTGAATAATATTTTTAATAAAAGGATAGGTAAACTATAAAAAGTATCGAAACGACGACGAAAAACAATGACATCACTACTCATGACTCAGTACAACTTTTCATACAAAGCTCGTGTTTTGACGTTTGACAAAGAGTTGCTGATTTGACTAGTTGGAAATTTGCGGATTATGAGGATGGAGAATGAAGCGAGAAGCATTTGTACAGCAGGAAGATAAAATGAGCTAGGAAAAAAAGAAGTAAAACACGATTATAACATTAAAATAAAAAACAAAATTAACGCTGTTGCGCCATTCCTAGGCTGAAGTCAATAATACTAATCTAAAATAATACACGTCTATTACCTACAAGGAAAAATGGTTGTATAATCAACAAGGCAAGCCTCAACGTATGATTACCCTTTGATTTCTGACACCGTATAAATAAGGAAATTAAGACCTAAATTACATAGACAATTCATTACACATTCGACTGAAGGAGACCTAGGATTATCAACTACGAGTAAGTTATCATTGTTACAATGTTCTAAAATTTTACACAGTAGCTTTGTAACTTAGGTTAACATCATATATGACTCATCATCATTATCTTATTTAAGAGCTACGCTCTTGTCGATGGAGTATTCGCCAATCCTGTCTCTTTTCCGCTAGTGTCTTGAGTTTTTGATACGACACGACATTAACCTTTTCCTTCACTTGGGCTAGATAACTCTGTCTAGGTCTTACTCTGCCTCTCTTCTCTTCCAGTATGGTTTTAAAGAAATTGTCGTTTCGTATAAAGTGTCCGATCATTTTCCCCCTCCGGTTTATATAACTAGGACTTAAAGGACTAGTGGCTACTTATAAATCAATGCAATCTTGCATTTTCTTCTTCTGATTTTCATTAAGTTTATCTTGTCATCGTGATTTAGTCAAAGATATATTGGTCATCATTCTTTTGCCTTTATCCTACTATTTGGGGTCATCTTCTTCCACTCATCTCTCTTAGTCGTTATTTCAGCACTCACTCCTTTCTTACACATATCATCCTTTACATAATTCATCCACCTTTTCTTCGGCTTTCCTCTCTTACTAACACGCTTTTCACAGTAGGACGAAACACCTTGGAGCCATCTGTTTCATTTTTCGACTAGATTAATACCAAAGTAATATCTCCGTATTTTTTGATAGTTTGTCTAGTGAAATCATCAATTGAATACACTATTGGAATTACTTCATTAGATAGAAAATCGTCACAAAGATCACGTATGTTCTTGTATTTATTTTTGGTATTTATACTCACGTATTCACCATAAGTTTATTTAGTGAAATCATTAAAAAATTCTATAAAAAGTAGGCATTTTTGGTAATTCTTTTTAATCGAAAATACGAAAATAAGCACACGCACGCACTTTTCGGAGGGCTGGGCAATTATGTTTCCCATAGATAATATTCGTCTGAACCTATGTCTTCTGGTCTCTCCGTATCACATGTCCATATCACGATATTCTACTGTTACCCGGCAATTTTTCTGTTATAGGTAACACTTTCTAAATTTCTCTTGTATACTCATTCACAATCCTGTCAATTCTAATTACACCGCACATCCATTTCAATTCGCATCTCAGCTGCATCCATCGTCGTTTCTGATCCATCTTTTTTGTCTTTACTTATATTTGTAAGACTCATTCCAGTGCAGTATCTTTTCTGTGTAACTTTAATCACTCAATCACTACCTCAGTCGCACCTCACGGACGCCTGGAGCAGCCGCAGATCTCGCTGCCAATAAAAAGAGAGTGGTACTCGGACCTGGAGCGACAATATCTCTTGTTCCGGTCGCCGTGGAGACCACAGGGGTGTGGGGAGCCGAGGCTAAATACTTCATCGCTGAAATTGGGCGTCGCCTTAGGGAGCGAAAATGTGACCCCCACTCCGGTTCGTTCCTGGTGCAAAGGTTGGCCATAGCAATACAACGCGGCAACGCTTCTAGCGTTATGGGCACCTTTGCACCTGGGTGGATACGGGGCGGGCTATTTGATGTTTATTAATTTTAAGTTGTTTTTATTTATAATAAATATTACTTTCCATTACAACGAAATAGAAAACAATTATAAGATAAAAAAAAAATTAATCACTTTAGGTAATTAGGCACTGCAGTTATTTTTGGGAGACTGAAACTCATTTGTTAATGTTCCAAATTTTCTATAAGTTGTTTACACAACAACTTCTTTTGAAATGTTTCTACAGCGAAAATTTTCGTTGTTTTAATTCTGTTACTAATTAATCATCGTAATTGTTTTCTGCTGCTTTAAGTTTTACACTAGGTATGAAGTTAAGTTTTCACAGAATTTATAACTTTATAAACTATTCTTGGCATTTTTCTTCACCTACTTCGTTGCCTACTTGGTTGTTGCGGGTTTTACATCCTTTTCTCACGCAGCATCTCCTAGAAAAATACTTTTTCCAGTCATGCGAATCCAATTGCAGGCGGGATGCCAGGTTTATATTCTTGTCTTGTTTTATTTTGATACATCAAATGTAGCCAGCCACGTACGTGGATGCATATCGCGCTATATAAGCAAGAGCGCGTCTGACACGCTTATGATAGTGCCACAGGCATTGTATAGGGATGGTTTTAAAAAAAAATCCACATGATTCCGCTTCAGCATCCGTTTATCTATACATAATTATGAATAAACATTTTATGCTCTTCGTTGGTAAGCGCATCTCTTGGGAATGGCTGGACCAATTTAGCTAATTTTCTTTTTAAAGATAGTTACAGTGCGACATAAAAGAGTAGACAAAAATTGAGGACGCCACTTCTGTTTAAGAACGTCAAAATCACGAATAAACTGGCAAGACCAACTTACAGTTTGTACTAAAATATTTAGTTCCTTTTGCTACCGTTTTCTACTCTTTTTTGTTGAACTGTAGTCCGGTGGTTTTTAGATAGGACAACGTCGGTCTGGTCAGCCAGTTTTTATTAAAAGTACGCTTGCTAAGAGCAATATTCTTGAGTATTCCTAGGCTGGTTTACTCTTAGACGGGATATCCAGTGAGAGTTATGAATTGTAAATAAAGCAAATGACGCAAATAGACTGCAATCTTGAATGCAATGTATGCAATATGCACTCGGCTGTGGCACAATGCAATGTCAAAGTTCAGAAATAGTCAGCTGCTGGTCTCGATTTAACTCTTAGAATATTTCAGGATTTAGGTCACATTAAAATATTGCCGATTGCTCTCAAACGTTTAAGGAAAACACCGAACTTTCAAACGCTGCCTGTAGAAGTAATTATCATGCATCTGAATGCAAATGCTTTCTTCGTATATCTTTAGAAATGCGAAAGCGCGATGGTTTATAATTTTACCTAATAGACTAAGATCCCACTGCAAGTATTCTACAGTATTTGTTAAGGCAATGATACAATATATACATAGAGATCTAGAGAGAGGCCAATCAACGCGCTGAGTCCGAAATCTAGTGTCGCATTACGACCAGTACCACGCGATAGAAAGTATTTTGTTAGCTTGAATGTGCTCATTATCCATTGCGGTATCAGAACTCAACGTTTGAATAATCTTAAAATCTCGACTGGCTTTCAGCCTCATAATATGTTCAATCATTACTGTCGCGAGCAATGTGTTCCGTTTTTGCGCATATTGCTGCGACACTGTTCCCGCCCCCTTTTCACATCTCCCTTTAGTTTTAGTGATCTGTGATTATACCAGTGTTAATGTCGTGCAATTACTTTGCTCCTAAAAACATAAGGTTGCCATTCTGAATCAACCCTTTTATATAAGGTCTAACAAAATTAGGTGAAACTATTTTAAGGGGATGATCAGACCATCAAACTGAACAACTTTCTCTATGGGACCAATATGGAAATCTCGAAAAAAAAATCAGCTGTTCCATACAAACGTACTCGACCTAAATGTATGGGACAGCAGATTTTTTTTCGCGATTTCGATATTGGTCCCATAGAGAAAGTTGTTCAGTTTGATGGTCTGATCATCCCCTTTAAATAGTTTCACCTAATTTTGTTAGACCTTATATAGCGGATGCAAAAATTTTCTTCTTGTTGTACTATTATGTAATACAATCTTACTACAAAAGAGGAGATTTCTTAGGAAGTAATCACCAAAACAGTTCAATCGTCTCTTCGAACAAAATAATACGAACATCCTACGTTGTGAACAATAAGCAGGCATTTTTATTTTTCGTGTAGCTGAATACTATTGGCAAGCTTCAGATGTGTATACAATTTATGGACTAAAGAAATGAGAGTTTAAAAATTCAACAGGAAGATAATTTTTGCATTCGACTTCCAAGGGGTTGCGACAGGCTTTAAGGTAGAAAAGCAACCTCATTTCTCAGAACTCCTAAACGATGAAATTTCTACTGGAATATGTAACATTGCACAAACAGATACTGAAGAAAACTTGCAATGGGATCTTGGAGTTAACTTACCCCGAAAATACATTATAACCTACCTTTGTTATTCCAAAGTTTCTAATCACTCCCTGGGGGCTTTATGGTTTCAATATCATAAACAAGGTCTTCTAATACCAAAGAAACTTAAACATAATACAACTATACTACTATTATTATTATCAACGTTAAACCCTGTCTACCAAATAATAATAACTATTATATGTATTACGGAGACGCAAACTGAAGCAGAATCTACATATAAATGGTGGCCACAAACCAACTGTGGTTCGTAGTTGACAGATAATGGGGTTCCATACCCACGCTTATATGTTTGTTATATGACTAATGACACAGTAGAGATATTCAAGCAGTAGTACAGATATTTCACTGTCGTTAAGGTCTGGTGATCAGCGTATCAAAAACCTAGGGGCGTATCTGCTAGCGAAACACCTGTCACGCTAACTGGAAAGCGGCTAGAGGACGTCCAAATGTTCAACACCTTGGCAGCCTGGTCTGAGTAGCGACAAAGCTGCGGGGAAGGAACTGAGCTCTTAGTGACTGCTAGGCTGGCAGCCGCTGAAGCCAAATGCCAAAACCCATCCCAAACCAACATTCTTAATTATAACAACACGCACAATTTGACTGACCAACTGTATTGCGCTGCGTGTAACATACTTCTCAAAACAAAACTCTGATTCTCCTGCCACATTTGAGCTCATGCCAGGAACCAATGAGGGTCGCTGTCGACGGATACGTCGTGGAGGACATCATCATTAGACATCATCATTAGAAATACACAGAAATACAGAATCTTAGTTAGAAATACAGATCTGCGTTCCAAAACTGGCATAGGTG
Source organism: Agonopterix arenella (assembly GCA_927399405.1). Taxonomy (NCBI): domain Eukaryota; kingdom Metazoa; phylum Arthropoda; class Insecta; order Lepidoptera; family Depressariidae; genus Agonopterix; species Agonopterix arenella. Next base: position 12,039,809 of record OV656712.1, on the reverse strand, counting down.
ACAGTAGGCTTTAAAACAACTCAGCTGAAATAGGACATTATGTAAGAGGTAGATCAAGATGACTGCAGAATGGGTTCCACAAGATTGCCAACGTCGAGCAAGGCCCAGGAGAAGATGAATTGAATACCTTCCTGAAGGGTTGGATCGAGATTGCATTGCATAGTGACGGCGCGCGCAACGTCTGTCACATGCTGAATCGTCACTCGCGTTTGACAGCTGCGATATGTACATACTAGACGCCGCGTATCAGCGAATTGCACAAACATTATGGTGACTGGTTTTAGGTTTTGCGTTGAGATATTCCACTGCATTTCATTGTTACTGTGCTTATCCTTAAACGTAAAGTTGGCAGCAGAATCCGAACGTGTGGGAGCTCCCATTAAATATAACTTCAGTATTTGGAAGAGAAATTATGGCGCTAACGTTTTTGTTAAACTGGAGTTTGGAAAAGTGTGAAAATGCGTGCCAAGTTGATGAGGGAAACATGATGGATTAGTGAAAGATGTTCCATTTATAATGCTAAAATGTTTTGATGAACATTTTTAAAAATAGATTTGACGTAAAAAGCGGCTTAGCAATGTGCTAGAGTGTTTAATACGTAACAAGATTTTGCCATCTGGTTTCGGCTTAGAATGGACTAAGGTGGAGCCTTGTAATTGCAACTATCTGGAGCCCGATTGCGCTAAGTTAAAACATCGAAGTTCTATTCTTATCCAATTTCAGTTCTAATCACATTGCAATCCAATTACTATTCACCTGTGTTGAATTCCGCATCGCGCTAAACTCTATGTAACTGACAGTCAATAACGTCTTAGCGATTTGTCAAAACGGCTCTAACGGCTGTCAAGAGCAGTACGGCGATTAGCGAAATACCAAATGTGTCAAAAGTTATGGTTTGTACGTAGTCCAATACCAGTTCAATCACCGAATATTTACCGCGATTGCAGCCCTGGTAATTGCAACTATGGAGCAATTGCACTTATCAGAATCACAATTCAGTCCTTCTCTTTATACCAACACCTGCCTTCTAGATGACTAGTCCATTGAGAGAAGAACTGAATCGTGATTCTTATGAGTGCAATTGCTCCATAGTTGCAATTACCAGATAGTTGAAATTACATGACTCCACCTTACCCCAATTTTTCCCGGGGGTGTTGTACGAGACGACTAAGGGCGACTATTTTTTCTATATTATGCCAAGTTTCAGATTCTAGATAAATTGGGTGACAGACACAGAGATGATTCTACAGGGTGAAATTGATATCATTTACTAAGCTCAGCATTTGCATAGCTGTTGCATATATTTCAGTCGAGTAGGCATTGCAGTTTAGCATGGAACAGCAAATTTTTTTTGCTCCGTTCGTTATGCTCCCGTTTGATGGGTAGGTTCTTTGTTTAAAAGGATGCTAATGATATCAATTTCACCCTGTATCAGAGTTCCGATTTGCCAATTATGGTACGGAACACTAATTAGAGAAGTTGGTATATGTAGCTTTGCGAGATTAAAAAAAAAGGTCAATCTTTTCATAGAAATCGGGCCCCGATGTGTATAAAATATTTAATATTGCTTCACCCTTTCGTGGTTACAAAGTACACGAATCGAGGTTTTCATTAAAACGCCAAATGTAAGCAAACGAATCAAAAAGGATTTTTTATTAAAATTTAAATTAATACTGTATTAAAAGGATTTAACATTTAAGTTATTTAATCATTTTGTAGAAGGGTTTAAATAAGAGCTGATTAAAATGACATATAATCCTTTTACTTTGTACCCCGCTGCAAATTAAAATTTTTTTACTGGTCTATTCTAGACACGGAGAAATTACGCGCTCCTTTAGGATTCTATGACATTTTTTTAGTTAACACATTTAAACTCTAGAGCATGATCCCTTTCGGAGTAGTCAGAAACATTGCTACCTGTTGTCTTGCTTGCAGGTTGTTACAGGCAAAAAAAAAACCGACTTCAAAACTAAGAAAGTACTAAGAGTGACTCCTTTAGTACTTTTTTTTACTTTTGACCCGAGCGTGGTCTTGCGTGGTTTTCGTGCGTCGCGTTTTTGCCTGCCACGAGGCTCCGCAATCCTCAATCTCTTCTTCTTCTAGACCAAAAACAATCCCTGAGATTGGGATAGATTCTCCCATAAACTACTTGACACTGGCGGAAATGCAGTGGTAACGCACAAGCAAGAGTCCATTAATTATAAATAAAAAAAAGTACTAAAATAATAAGATAACCAGTGTCTTTTAAATTCGCATCTATAATAACACTAATTTGTTTTATTGGAGTCGCTGTCAAGCCGGTATGATTCGCGATTGGGCTTAGAGGCTTTTTCTGGGCTTAGCTTGACACCGACTCCAATAAAACAAATTAATGTTCTTATAGAAGTTAAAAGAGGCTGGTTAACTTATTATTTTAGTACTTTTTTTTTAGTTTTGAAGCCGGTTTTAATTTTTTGATAAAATTTTTTGTGTTGGTATTATATTGGGTTGACATATCATCAAAAGGGGAACATCAATACGAAACATTTATTTCAATCGCCCCTGATTTGGTACATATTTTTGAGGAGTTCCATTGTCTATCTCCGAAGCCCTTAACTAGATGTTCACCAAATTAATATGGGACCACCTCTGAAGTATGACCTACCAAAAAAACAATAACAATCAAAATCAATTCATAATTAGTGGAGTAATCACGTAACAAACATTAAAAAAACATACGGGTTGAATAGACAATTGAGAACCTTTTTCGTCGGTTAATAAAATACTATTAAAACTGCCACCCCTCTAAAAATATGCTATACAGGGTGTAACATTAAATACGTTACAAATTGTAAAGGGTGCTACAGACCATCATACTTGTTATGTATAGCTCCTACCAATACCTACACCGTCAGCTCAATGGACTTTCAGCCGCTGTGGAAGTTCGCGAGGCATGTCACACAACGTGATCGCTGACCTCATTCTAATTTTAATATTATATAGTGTCACTTTTCGGCCCAGCGTACCTAACTTCGGTCGCATCCAAATTCCTAGATTAAGACTTTTATTTGTAAAATGTAAATATAATTTAGTACCAATCTCTTCTCGTCTTCATTTCACCTCCACTGTAGCCACCCACTATAATTTACTGAAAAAAAAGGGGTAAATTTTATACAAAACTTTGACGCACAATACGCGTAGACGGTATTAATATAAGTAACTTTGTATATATGGAAAAATAGTTTAGAAAATCTAGATGCCGCGTCACAAATAACATTAGCAATTTATAAAATGAAAAATTTCAAAGCTTTATATCTTCGTAATTATTTTAAAAACGTGCGTATGTACGTACGCTGCATCTTACTTGAGAGGTTCCATTCGAGTAGCAGGTTCGGCAGCGGAAAGGGCAGCAGTACGTAAACACCAATGTTACACAACTTTGGAGCAGAGCTACTTATTCGTGCCCTTCGCTGTGGAGACGGCGGGCCCGTGGGGTCATGAAGCAAAAACTTTTATGAGGGACCTGGGCAAACGTTTACGGGATGCGGGTAACGGTCCTCGTGCCGGGTCATACCTAGCCCAACGCATATCATTAGCGATTCAACGCGGAAATGCGGCCAGCATTATGGGCACCTTCGGGCCAGGTATCACCTGGGGCGGGCTTTTCGACTAAGTAGAATTAGTTAAATTTGTAGTTTAGAATGATTAGAATGGTTTAAGTTTAGGGTAAGTTTTATTTGTGCTTTTACTATTTTATTCCTTTAAATAAATACTTCATTTTAAAAATTGCAAATGTTATTGTGACGCGGCAACTAGATTTTCTAAAAAAAAAATTCCATATATAAAATATTACTTTTATTAATTCCGTCTACGCGTATTGTGCGTCAAACTTTTGTATGGACTGAAACCACCTTAGTGGAGGTATTACTACCGTTTTTTGTTTGTTAAACCCTGAACCTCGTAAAGAACCTGGATGATTTCCTTCTTACAAAGAAGTCGTTGAAGTATGAAGAAGTAGGTGAAGAAAGAATCGGCATAATTCATTCATTCATTCAATAGTTCTGATTATACTGACAAAGTTTTTATTGTATTATGATTGCTTGTTTTATGGGCTGTAAAAATATGATGTCGTATTATGTTTGGGATGATATGACTTGACCCAGATGTATGGTATGTCCTTGCCGATGGCATGATGAATTGCACATTTCGACATTCGATTTATTGAGTTCCATAACCATATCTTTTTTTGTCTTTATTTTATGGGAGCTTTTCACCCTGAGGTTATGTCAACCCTATCGCGCATTTAACCTTGAGAATCCATAAAACAAGGTCATAGTTTCAGTAGAATGTTAGGTTCCTATTGTTTTATTATATTTTGTATTTTTGGTGCTTTTGCGGTAGCGTCTTCAACACTGCCATAAATGATCTCTGGAATCGGCTCTCCGATAGCCATGTTTTTTCCTTCTTATTGCTGTCTCCCGTTTGCAATGGAGGGAAGTCGGATATTTCGTTTTGCTACTCCTCCCATCTTCTTTGATTAATTCATTGCGGGTTCCAAGACAGATTAGAGTCATCCCCCGAGCTCGCTGGACTTCATTGTCCAGTGTTGTGAACGGTCGCCGCTGTTGATCCTGGCTTACAGGAGTTACAGTGGTGGGAATGTGTGGTGGGCCTATGCCCAATAAAAAAAAACCATAAAACAAAAACCTAATAAAAACTACCACCCCAATTCTTCCCGTAGGTGTAGTAAGATATGACTAAGGGATTAAAGGTTTCTTATGCAGTGTTTATGTGGGTTTAAGGCCACCTTTAAGTAGCCACCTTTTACCACTTGACACGTCATTCCATTCTGAAACTAAAATTGTTACATTCTTCATAAAATTAGTTGTTATAGCATTATTTCTCACCACCCCTAAAGAGATTACAATCATGAGTTTATATTATTATGTATATACCACAGATCACAAAAACTAAAGGGAGATGTGAAAAGGGGCGGGCCAGTGTCGCAGCAATATGCACAAAAACGGAACACATTTCTCGCGATAGTAATGATTCAATATATTATGAGGCTGAAAGCCAGTCGAGATATTATGTGTAAATAGTTTACAATCCTTGCGTAGTACTAAAGATTATTTGAACGTTGAGTTCTAATACCGCAATGGATAATGAGCACATTCAAGCTAACAAAATACTTTCTATCGCGTGGTACTGGTGGTGATGCGACACTAGGTTTCGTTCTCAGCGCGTTGGTTGGCATCTCTCTAGATCTCTATATACATACATGCACTACTACACCATTTTCAGCCTCTCCCGCCCGTCCCGTAGGGGCGACTAAAATGGCGACAAAAGAGCGTACAACAATAAAAAGATTTAGTTTTTAACTATCATATAATTGTATTAGCCTCAGCGATTGATACCGGGCACATTCCAATTGTAAAGGCTGGACTTCGTCCACTGTACTGCATACCTCGTTGGGGCTGGACAGCTATCAACACTTCGACCTAATCTGATCTTGAGTGCTTCGTGGTTTGGTCTTACTAATTTGCTCGCTATCGATAGGCCTAAAGATAGTATCGAAGTTCTGAGAAATTGAACATTAACCAAAGAATAGAGCATTTGAAGGAAAATAAACCCTGCACTTAGTGTAGAATTGTAGTTCGTATCTTCTATCGATAATCAATACCTAAGTAGTATATCGATTCTATCGATCGGCAACACTACTCCAAACGGCATTTAACACGGAACACTATACAAGATGAAATTGATATCATTGGCATCTTTTTAAACTAAGTCTACTCGTCAAACTGAACAAATTTACCATGGGAGCAAACCGATCGGAGCAATAAAATAATCAGCTGTTTCACAGTTGAGTCGAGCAAAAATTGAAATTTATTATGGAATATGGAACAGCAGATTTTGTTTGGTCCGATCGGTTTGCTCCAATAGTAAAAGTTGTTTAGTTTGATGGGAAGACTTAGTTTAAAAGACATAGTTTAAAAGGGATGCTAATGATATCAATTTCACCCTGTATTAAGGTATGTAACATGGTGAAATTGATATCATTAGCATCCTTTTAAACTAAGAGTCTACCCGTCAAACTGAACAACTTTTACTATGTGAGCAAACCGATTGAAGCAAAAAACAATCTGCTGTTGCATACATTTGAGCCGAGCAGGCACTGCAGTTTAGTATGGAACAGCAGATTTATTTTTTGCTCCGATTGGTTTGCTCCCATAGTAAAAGTTGATCAGTTTGATGGGTAGACTCTTAGTTTAAAAGAATGCTAATGATATCAATTTCACCCTGTAGATACATCTACAGCTTTTTGCGATCTCCGCAAAGAAAATCACTAAACAAGCAATTCTGGCAAAAGATTGTACAAATTTTTTTTTCCTCTCAAATTTATTGTCCAAAAATACAGCCGACCATCAAAGCAGGGCATTACTCTTGCACGAAATGGCGTGGTAATCGTTAAGTCGCGTTTATTACCAAAATATAGACTGGAACGAACGAATCTTTGTCGATTACAATGCTATTTGTATGCGAGATTTGTTATTTTTTGGTTTAACTTGTTCGGAGGTCAAAATAAATCTTTATTAGCTTTATCCGCCATTTTCACCCTTTTTGTTTGCTTCTAATATTGTTATTTTATGTTTTTGGTGTGCTAAATAAAATATAAGAAGAAGAAGAAATAAAATATAAGATTAAAACGAAAGTCTGCGTGTTTGTTACCAGTGATGAGATATGGAACAGAGACGTGGTCGTTCACTCAAGGCCTCATAAAAAGCCTGAAAGTCACCCAAAGGGCAATGGAGAGGGCTATGCTCGTAGTTTCCCTGCGAGATCGAATCAGAAATGAAGAGATCCGCAGAAGAACCAGAGTAACTGACATAGCCCAAAGAATTGCTAAACTAAAGTGGCAGTGGGCGGGGCACATTGCTCGCAGAACCGATGGCCGATGGGGCCGAAAAGTTCTCGATTGGCGACCGCGTACCGGAAAGCACAGCGCGGGTAGGCCCGCCACACGGTGGACCGACGACCTGGTGAAGGCGGCGGGAACCCGTTGGATGAGGGCAGCGCAGGACCGGTCGTTATGGCGATCCTTGGGAGAGGCCTATGTCCAGCAGTGGACGACCACCGGCTGAGATGATGACGATGAAATAAAATATGAATTGTAGATGTCAAACTACAATAATTCATATTTTACTGACCGTCGTTTTGTTAGCATTCTAGGTTTGCTTGGTAAGCTTGAGACCACAGATCACAAAAACTTGAGACGCATTTCCCGAAATCTGAATTGATCCTTTCAAAAATCTTAGGGTTCTATACTTATATTTTATTCAAATAGGGATAACCCTTTACAAGGGTCTGTATTCATCTGAAGTCTGAAACAAGGCCGGATAATCCGGATAACATCAATGTCTGTCACTTGGACCGATGTGATTCCGATAGCTCTATCAGTCAATGATCTGATTGATGTTTTGGAACAGTGTTCTTTTACCTTTTTAGTAAGGAATCTTTACAGATAAATTGAGGAGACAATTCTCTGCGAGCTTTCTTTTTTTTGACTTTAGTTGGTATATCATTGTATAGGCCGATAGCAAAACGACACGGATGTCGATCTAACCACAGATGCGGTCTGTTGTCCTCTCTCCTCCTTGTTGACGCTTAAGCCAGGCCCCGACATAAATTCAGAGTTCGGCTTCCAAGCCGAGCATTTTGCTGAGTTTGGACCTTTTTGCCACCGCGGCGCACAAACAATCTCTTTTATTAATAATCTGTTTTTAATATTATACAAAAATGTTTCCGTGATAATGTAAAAGATTGTATGTGTCTCGGAGATCCAAGTAAAGATTTTTTCTTTCTTTCTTTCCTCACCGTCCTTTAATTTGATGGAACGGGAAACCAATACAATCAGAAGGGCTCTAAGACGACTAGAAAAAAAAATGTTTTAATCTAAACAAAAAAACAAAGTTCTGGACCAACCGAGCCTATTGTGCTGCCGCCAGTGGTATTTCTTTTATTTCTTAACAATTAAACAACATTTCCAAAAAACAAGAATGTCGCATTGTGGAATGTCCCATTGCAGTATAGGCTCAGTGCAGTTCCGATAAGGTATCTACTAGACTTATTCTTAATTCTTTGTAGTGAAAGTTTTTTTTTCACTAGTCAACTTCGAAATTGATTTACAAGCTGAAGTTTATGTTCAATAAGGTTAGACCCAAAAGTTTATGTTTCTGGCGAAGTTTATTTTAAAAGTAACTACGAGTAACTGTACGGTTTATAAAAGAGAACCCTTTGAACTGTTAACATCAATTCTAGCTTTTAATAAAAAAAGTTATAACGGTTAAAGAAAGAAACTAGGAGCCCGCCAGTGTTGGTTTCTGGTTCACACGAGCCCATAACTCTGGCAGCGTTGCTGCGTTGTATTGCCAATGGTATGCGTTGTACCAGAAACGAACCGGTGCCGTCGGCTGAATTCCTTGATAAAGTCCTTGTTTTTCAATACGTTTGAGTTCAGTACCCATTCGTAGGTATTGCAGTTTTTAAGGTTAACATACCCAAAGAATGCTAACGAGACACTAGTTGTACTAAGTCAACGCTGCACGCTGTTCATCCGCCTGCCCGTTCTTACTCTAAAAGGATGTATCTTTTGAACTGTAATAGGTATAGAGTTGAAATTTTCACAGAATATGTGTAATTATTTTGGATTTGCTGTTTTTTCTTTAAGTTGATGGTTATGTATATACAGGGTGAAACTGATGTCATTCGCATCCTTTTAAACTTAGAGTCTACTCATAAAACTGAACAACTTTTAGTATGGGAGCAAACCGATCGGAGCAAAAAAAAATCATCTAATTCATACAAAACTGCACCCGCCGCCGCTACGGAACTCGAATCAAATGTATGCAACAGCTGATTTTTTTTGCTCCGATCGGTTTGCTCCCATAGTAAAAGTTGTTCAGTTTAATGGGTAGATTTAGTTTAGAAGGATGCTAATGATATCAATTTCATCCTGTAGTGCTTATGTTATTATGATTTGCAAATAAATATTTTAAAAAATGTACAAAATTAAAGGGGATACAAGAAACGTGCTATCGTAAAAACGGCAATACATACAAGCCTAAAACAAGGTGCGATTAAAAAGCACGCTCTAAAGGTAAACAGCAAATAATAAAATCCAGCCAAGAGTGCGTCGGGCTCGCGCTAAAGATCGCGGAGAAAATTTAGTTTTTGTTGGTAAATATGGAGGAAGGCAACCCTCGTCGGTATGCGAGTTCAATTCGCACTTGGCCGGTGTTTATGGAACAGAAGAAATTTCCTAAGACTAGATAGCATGATCAATAGATGCAATATCTCCGAACTGCCTCCGTGGTCTAATGTTTAAGAGCATTGGCTCTCGACACGGAGGTCGTGGGTTCGATTCCCACGGTGGACACCCAGTGAAATGTCACTTTGTGGGTTTTTCCCCAGTTGGTTAGGACATTGCAGGCTGAATCACCTGATTGTCTGAAAAGAAAAATGATTCCTTGCTTCGGATGGCACGTTAAGCCATTGGTCCCGGCTACTATCTCTGGTGGTAGTAGTCGTTACATGAAAAACCACGTCAGAGGCCGTAAGGCGGTCTGAAAAAACTCTGACACCAGGGCTCTGCCCACACGATAAGGAGAAGAATCTCCGAAGAAAATATCAAGAACACCCTCTGTAAAATATTCACCCTTATTTTTTTGTTACCAAACAAAATTCAGATAATGAAACAAAACAACTTTACCTAAGGAACATGGGTCGTCATCTATATACAGGGTGAAATTGATATCAGTAGCATCCTTTTAAACTAAAAGTCTACCCATCAAACTGATCAACTTTTACTATGGGAGCAAACAGATCGGAGCAAAAAAAAAAATCTGCTGTTGCATACATTTGAGTCGAGTAGGCAGCGGCGGCGGGTGCAGTTTAGTATGGAACAGCTAATTTTTTTTTGGTCCCATAGTAAAAGTTGATCAGTTTGATGGGTATTGCACCCTGTAGTCTAGCATGGAACTTTCGATTTTTTTTCTTGCTTCGATCATTTTGCTCACATATTAAAAGTTGTTCAGTTTGACGGATAGACTCTTAGTTTAAAAGGATGCTAATGATATCAATTTCACCCTGTATACAAGATAAATTTTTTTATCGTTCCGAAACTTTCAGGGGTGATTCAGTAGATCATCAAACGGAACAACTTTTACTATGGAAGCAAAACTTAATTCTAAAAAAAAATCGGCTGTCTCATACATTTGAGTCGAGTAGGCATTGCAGTTTAGTATGGATCAGCTGTTGTTTTTTGCAATTTTAGCTTTGCTCCCATAGTAAAAGTTGTTCAGTTTGATGGTCTGAACCACCTCTGACAGTTTTTGAACGGTAAAAATATCATTCGGTATAGATGCTGTGCGTAACAGACGAAATAAAAACTCATTCTTTTGTAGTAGAAGTGCGTTAATAAACAAACAACGTTTCTAGTTTTTAGTCAAATGAGATTTGCCTTTTTTTATTTAGCTACGTTGTAGTCAAAGTAAATGGTCACTAAATTTAGGGAAAGTCGTAATTCCCACAAGACATAAACCTGGCCAGAACTGGGACAACGGATTCAAAGTTTATATCCATTTTGTTTGTAAATAGAGCCTAATGGACAACCCTGGCTACACCCCTGGCGACTACGACGAAGGATTTATTAGATCCGCCACATACATCCGGAATAAACCTGATTCGGAATTAGATTCTGTATGGAGTGTTGCCGCTTTCAGAGACTTTTTCCCTAGATCTAGTGATTTTTTGATGTCTTAGGTGGACTATTTTAAAGTGATTTTTGAGCGTAGGCGTTGATAGACCGATACCGTATCGTGACGGTGCAGTTGCGACGTCGTTGCGGCATAGTTGCGAAATCGCCTACACTCAAAAACCGCTTGTGTAATAATGGTTCATGCCATTTTGTATTTCAGATTATGTCTAATGTTAAAACTATCGATAGTCTTTTGATATAGTTGCATTAATATTGGAATACAATTTACAAACCATCATCGTAACATTCGTAACGTCATAACACCATCACATGATAGTAATTATCATGTATAGAAATTTTTTGTTTCGTTTTAATAAATACCAAAAAAATGCAATTGTCATTAATTTGGCATTTCATAAATTTTTATTTTAGGCATTTTTTGAACAGCACTCTAAGTAATTTTTGTAACCATAGTTGACAACACTGAATCCTGAATCAGGATTCCGGATCCCAATTCCGTATGTGTGTGGCGGACCTTAAAGAGGCGGGAAACTTACAGCTACTTTTTTGTCATTTTAGTATTGATCACTAGGTATTTATTATTTGGGGGACGGCTATTTGCAAGCCGTAGCTTTTTTAGGGTTCCGTACCCAAAGGATGAAAATCTACTATACTATTCTATTCTATTTTTATTAAATGGCGTTTCCTTAAAGATTTCGCCAGTATCAAGTGTTGAAGATATTATTATAATTCAAGTTAACGTTCATTGTACGGTAATTGATATGGCGATCTCAAAGCCCTGTTTTTAAACAAAAACACACACCCGAAACCGCCATAAAATGGCGGAGCCGCGTGGCTATCTAAATCGCGAGCCGAACGAAAGACGTCTACTCGAGAGACCTCTAAAATCTATTATTAAGCTTCCGTTGTCGGTCCGTCCGTCCGTCTGTCAGTCTGTCCTAACTCCTGACTATTTAGGGCTGTAACTTTTGAACCGTATTTGCTAGGCTGATGATTTTTTTACAGAATTTGCGTTATTATAGCGCATTTGCTTACAAATAATAAAAATGTGAAAAAGTTAAAAATTAAGGGGGGTCCTAATATAAGAAACGAGTTTTTATCAACGTTTTTTCTTCTCGCTCTATCGTCAAAACGGTAATACAATACTAGCGTCAAACTTGTTGTGATTAACTGATTATACAGGGTGTAACGAAACACCCTAGTAATACTTAAGGGGGTGCTTCAGAACATCAAACTGAACAACTTTCAATATGGAGCCAACTTCGAAATCGCGAAAAAAAAAATCTGCTGTTTCATACAAAACTGCAATGCCGGCTCGATTCAAATGTAGGGGACTGCAGATTTTTTTATTTTTCTCGATGTTGGCTCCATAGTTAAAGTTGATCAGTTTGATGGTCTGAAGGACCTCCTTAAATATTACTGGGGTGTTTTGTTACACCCTGTAGAACAAGCTCTACATTGTAGAGCTTATGTGGAGGCCAATTTTTTATGTGTTGTTATATTGTAGAGATATTAACAAAAAACAAGTTACGATATGGTTTTTAGGTGTCCCTGATTCCATTTCACCAATTTTTGGATTTTTTGTCTATCTGTTTGTTTGTGTGTTTGTTTGTTTGAACGAGTATCACGATATAACTACACATAAAAAAATGGCCAAGTGAGAATCGGTCTTCCATTAAAGGTCGCGGGGAAATATTTTTTTATTTTATTTTAATATGTTGTGTGATGGTGTTGTACGGAACCCTCGGTGCGCGAGTAGCCCGACTTGCACTTTTCCGGGTTTTTTTATAGGCATAGGCTCGCGGGGCGCGGGCGTGGTTAATTGATTACGTAGCCAGTGCGGACGCACTTTTAAAGTCAAGATAGGCTTCGTCACCCAAAGATTACATCAATGAAGCTCTCAAAATCACCAGCCATAATCAGTCGTTGTGATCAAGGCCATGAAGCATCGTATATTCTATTCTAATCTTCAAATTGCGGCTCCATTGTGGTATAGATATCGATAATTTTGCCAATATCCAGGTACCTATAGATAGCAACTGTGCTTGTACGGTAATTAATATTTTGGCTTATCTCAAGGATCAAGGTACAAAACCACACACTTTGAGCTACCACAAAATGGTGGAACCACGTAGCAATCTTGCCGTCTGAAATACCCCTTAAAATATGCTGTACCTAGGTAGGTAGATTGAAGATTACACTCTGTAAACAAGGTGTTATTGAAGTTGTTAGTTTCTACACTCTGCACATCAAATTGTGCAACTTTTACTATGAAACGAACTTTGAAATGACGAACATCACATAATATAAGGTCTAACAAAATTAGGTGAAACTATTTTAAGGGGATGATCAGACCATCAAACTGAACAACTTTCTCTATGGGACCAATATTGAAATCGCGAAAAAAAATCTGCAGTCCCATACATTTAGGTCGAGTAAGTTTGTATGGAACAGCAGATTTTGTTTTCGCGATTTCGATGTCGGTCCCATAGAGAAAGTGTGTATGTGTGCCATCCTAAATACACTATGAAACATATTCTAAGTCACAAGTGTTTGGTGCAGACGCCCCGGAAGGAAGTTCCACAGCTTGGCAGTGTTACTGGTTCTAATGCACAGGAAATCCTGCTCCGTGGTGAATGTTTGTTGTGTGAAATAGCTTACTGAGCATCTTGTGTGTAAGGTGTGTTATAAACATTTTTTGAACATTTATGGATACTAGACGAGGTGCAATAGTTTGTTGTTTAATTCTGGCTTTAGTATCGATAGCAGCACACCGGCATCAACCGGCATCGATTTAAAAATTTGTTTATACGTTTAATTCTTACCCGAAATTGTACTTTGAAAACTATTATATAAGGTCTAACAAAATTAATTGAAACTATTTTAAGGGGATGATCAGACCATCAAACTGAACAACTTTCTCTATGGGACCAATATCAAAATTGTGAAAAAAAATCTGCTGTCCCATACATTTGAGTCGAGTTATGATGTGCAGTTTTGTATGGAACAGCAGATCTTTTTTTCGGGAATTCGATATTGGTCTCGTAGAGAAAGTTGGTCAGTTTGATGGTCTGGTAATCCCCTTAAAATAGTTTCAGCTAATTTTGTTAGACCTTATAAAATATGTATACGCTATACCTTAACTACTATATTTTATGTTAAAAACCTAACACGTAAATCTATTTACACACGGCGTCACATCAAGCTATACAAAACCAACATAAGCTGGCCTCGCTTAAGTTGCATTACGTATAATGTCGCGCGGCCAGCTTATGTTGGTTTTTTTGTAGCTTGATGTGTCGCCGTGTGTACAGGGTGTAACAAAACACCCTAGCAATAATTAAGCGGTGCTTCAGACCATCAAACTGAACAAATATCGAGAAAAAATTTAAAAATCTGTATTCATTTAAAAATCTGCAAAACATTTTCGATACTGTGGCTTTCTTCTTCAGCACCCTGTTTATTTAGGACGAGGTACACAATTTATTTCGTAAGTTTTTTCGGTTTGCTAGTTCAGCAAAAATTATCCAATTACTTTTTATTATCTAAAAAAAAAAATGAAAAACATCTTTAGATTTATTATTTTCGAAAACATACTACGTAATTTGTTTTGTTAGGAAAACCAATTTTTCTTTCTAATTTGTAAATTCTTTTTAATGGTAGAGATGTGTTTGGTGTTATTATTATATGTATTATTTTTAAGAATTTTTTTTGTGAACTTGTTATTATTTAATTCAGTTTTAGATTTACGGTTTCGATAGTAGATTTTTTAGATTTTTAATTTTTATTGTTAATAAAGTTTTTTATAACCAAAACAAACAAAATGGTAGAGATTTTATTAATATTCCAATTTATGGCAACGGGCGACGGGCTCACTCCCCTAACTTATTTGATATTAGTTAGAATAACTGGCCAAGTGCATGTCGGACCACGTGCAGGGTAGGGTTCCGAAGTTGCCGTCACAATATACTCGTAATAAGGGACTTAGAAGGAGGCTTTTTGTTTTATACTATGGTTTAATAAAGTCTAAAAAGTACATTTTACAAGTTGGTCGACTATTACTTGTAAACTTGTAAAGGATCAGGTCCTAAAGCCTACTTAGCGGTGATAGTTTTCCTTTTAATTTCGTTATATACAGGGCGTCCCACGGCGATGCCACACGGAGGGAAAGTACCTTAAATATTAAAGATAGGATATTTTACTGAAAGAAGACATCGTTTAATTTTTAATAATAAGTAGAACTGCAATCACAGATTTTTTTAAAATCGCCTACCTCAACCGGGAATCAAACCCGCCAAATGTGATGGTAAAATTACAAGTATTTTATAATAGCGTTTGAAAGGGCTACTCATAAGCATTATTTTTTCCTAAATAACCTAGCTTATTAAATGAAACTAAGATCATAAAATTTAACATTTTAATTTATTAAAAGAAATTATTAAAAGAGTGAGAATTTGTATACAACAGAACGGATCACATTTTGAGCATTTGAGAAATTAATTTTTTTTTTAAATAAAATGTAAAATTTTATGATCTTAGTTTCATTTAATAAGCTAGGTTATTTAGGAAAAAATAATGCTTATGAGTAGCCCTTTCAAACGCTATTATAAAATACATGTAATTTTACTATCACATTTGGCGGGTTTGATTCCCGGTTGAGATAGGCGATTTTAAAAAATCTGTGAATGCAGTTCTACTTATATTATTAAAAATTAAACGATGTCTTCTTTCAGTAAAATATCCTATCTTTAATATTTAAGGTACTTTCCCTCCGTGTGGCATCGCCGTGGGACGCCCACTGCCATGAATTTTTTCACATATCCAGAAACAACCGTTTAGCTGGCAGAGGGGGGCAGGTGGACAGGGGGGGGGGGGGGGGGGGTACACTTGACTCTAAATCGAAAAATCATTATCTCAAACCCACAATATTTTTAAACGACCTATTCATCAAGTCAATTTACAGCTTTCTAGTACTAAGCGTCTTTGAGCTAAGCCGCGGACGGACATGGCGAAACTATAGGGGTTCCTTGTTGACTTCGGAGCCCTAAAAACTCATTGGTACGCACAGCGACACATCAAGCTATTCAAAACCGACATACCGCATAAACGTTGGCCACGCGTCGTTATACGTTACTTGACCTACGCGCGGCCAGCATAGATTAATACGCATATTGGATATAGATAGGTAACTCGCCTTGAATTTTACGACGTCCTAATTGCGTTGCCGCTTATTAGCACTAGGGGGCGCCACATTATGAAATAAATTGAAAAAGACGATCGGCCGACACGAGGATCGAACCTTAGCTACCCCGATCGTAAGCCGGTTGTCTAGACCGCTAGACCAACAAGACTTTATGGGCGAAATCTCTCACTACTACAGCGCAGCGCGTGAGGTGTAGTGCGCTGTTACTCCGATATGAACCCTAGTTCAACACATAGTGCTTCGAAACATAACCGATAGATGGCGGAAGCTGTCTATGGAAAATCAGCGTTCTACTTAGTTGGTACTAAGATAACATAGCATGGCCAGCTTATGTTGGTATTGTATAGCTTGATGTGTCGCCGTGTGTACATGGCATGTCGTCAGTGTGGATTCGAACCCGTACTCTCATGATAAAGTGTTCATATCTCTCCACAACGCGCCACCGATGCTCTACCTATTTCTTTGATCGATGCTTAGAAAGTAAATAAACGGATTAAGGTGTATTTTCCTTTAACGCATGAATAAAAACATGTTTTCCATGAAACTTGATACGCCATTTCGGACTAATGGACGAAAATGATGGATCACATCCATGTAGTCGACAGGTTCTCACTTGAAAATGTTATTTAAAACGGTTTCGAGAGGTTATGGATGTGCATATCAGTGCTCAAAACATTTTCTGAATTTTAAAGTAGTTTTCAGATTTTGCATGTTACCTATCTTTTTTGCATAGCATAGCATATGCTCACGACTATAATCCCGAGGGGGAAGTCAGAGATATTCTGAAACCTCAGAACATCCACGTTTCACTATAGTACCGAAAATCTGGCCAGTGTGACGGGGAGCGAGCCCGTCGCCACTTGTAAATGGACAGTAGGTACAATACATGCCTCGAAATTGAAGCATGCAGGTTTCCTCACGATGTTTTCCTTCACCGAAAAGCCAGTGGTGTTATAAATCGTTCATAAATTCCGAAAAACTCATTGGTACGAGTCGGCCCCGACGGGGATCGAACCATCGCCTCCTGCACAGCAGGCACGGTTACTCGCCACTGGACCACCACGGTTGTTTAAACCTAATCTATCAGCTATCTTTTTAAACGGGCAAAAATCCCTGTCATTAAAGGGATCAGGTCGGTTACGTCCTTTTCCCTGACTATTTCCCCGAACGGATATTCCCCCGAAC
Organism: Agonopterix arenella; assembly: GCA_927399405.1. Taxonomy (NCBI): domain Eukaryota; kingdom Metazoa; phylum Arthropoda; class Insecta; order Lepidoptera; family Depressariidae; genus Agonopterix; species Agonopterix arenella. Next base: position 12,022,662 of record OV656712.1, on the reverse strand, counting down.
GGCCATTTCCTCGCACGTCCATTTCCTTGTACATCTAAACTATTAAAAAACTGTAACCGAAGTGTGTCTGCACATTGAAGATGTTTAGAAGAAAAAGATTACGATATGGTTTTTAGGTGTTTCTGACTCTTAAATCAACCATTTTTTAGATTTTTTTGTCTATCTGTTTGTTTCAGCATCAAAGCTATCAAACCAAAAAGTTTCATCTAAATCGGTTCAGTAGTTTTTGCGTGATACTCGTTCAAACAAACAAACAAACACCCAAACAAATAAACAGACAGACAAAAAATCCAAAAATTGGTGAAATGGAATCAGGGACACCTAAAAACCATATCGTAACTTTTTTTTGTTAATATCTTCAATGTACAGACAAACTTCCTGTTACAGTTTTATAATAGTATAGATTAAAAATTCTTTCAAAGACTGTTTTCGAACAGGCCTTTTCTAAATATGTTTATACTATTATTGAATACCTGTATACCTGTGTAACCTGTTTATTTTATTTTCCAAAAACGAAGAAAGAAGAAGAAGTGACGTGGTGTTTTGAAGATTATTACTTATTTTCTGACTTTTTAGTTTTTACTACTTACCACAAGTAAGTGTGTAACTTGTCTCTATGTATTTTGAATTTTGCTTGACTTAACAGAGTATGTTATATCCCCCATGTTGCAGTAATAACCGCTTCCTAAAGGTGGTTGCAGAGGGGTCAATTTTATACAAAACTTTGACGCACAATACGCGAAGACCGTATTAATATAATTAACTTTGTGTATATGGAAAAATAGTTTAGAAAATCTAGATGCCGCGTCACAAATAACATTTGCAATTTATAAAATAATTACGAAGATATAACGCTTTGAAAAGTTTTTTACAAAATTTTAAAAGCTTTATACCTTCGTAATTTTTCCATATATAAAATATTACTTTTATTAATTCTGTCTACGCGTATTGTGCGTCAAACTTTTGTGTGAACTGAAACCACCTTAAGAATATTTTATTTGTTACTAGCTGGTGCCCGCGACTTCGTCTGCGCTTCGTCTGGACAATTCACTCAATATCTTTATAAATTGTAGCCTATGTGTTATTCTGATGTATAAGCTATATTATTGTAAAGTTTCAATAAAATCCATTCAGTAGTTTTAACGTGAAAGACAAACATCCATCCATACTTACAAACTTTCGCGTTTATAATATTAGTAGGATTTCTTTTAAAACCTCAAGACATCGTCAACTGGAAAAAATTATGTTTCATATAAAAACACTATTTGAGATAAAGGTCATATTTGATAATGCGAAATGTATTCACGTTTTATGCGTCTTATCACCAGTGCGCAGCGCAAGTAGGTATAGAGCACGTATGCGTTACCGATTGCATTAAAATTGTAATAGGTAATTTCATTAAATTGTTTTAAACATTTTTTTTAAATAAAAACCATTTATTAATAAGAAAGAACAAGCATCAAATCTGCAATACGCTTTGTCAAAAGTTAAACAACAAATAAACAAACAGCAACCAGCAACATCAACAATATTAGACGCACAAAACACCAGTATAATTATGACGAAATTACAGTAATATAACTTTTATAAGCCGTTGCCTTGTGGTGCCGGCTACGACTAGCACCATCCCATTTTGCCGTGTGGTGTCGGCTAAGAATAGCACCATCCCATTTTCTCCCGGGCAGCAGCATCCTCTGAGTACACACATTGATTCGATCCAACTGCGATCGCCAACCCGCCTGCCAAGCGCGGCAATTATGGCAAATCCCCCCATTCTGGGGGAGGTTTATGTCCAGCAGTGGACGTTTAATGGCTGATATGATGATGATGATATGTCTATGTCAACATCAACAACATTAGACGCACAAAGTACCAGTATAATTATGACGAAATTACAGTAATATAACTTTTATAACTCAAAATAATCATATAAATGGAGGCCTAATACGACCAAATTGTTTGCTGGGATGCTTCGTCAAAATATTAACCCATACAACAGCCCGGACACTACATACAAAAAATTTAAATTGACAAGATGACGTCAGCACATGCGGTGTTCCTCTTAGGTAACTGTCGGGTAACCAGAGAGCGATAGAGGGGGTAAGGTAAAAAGTTGGTGGGAGGATGGTAGTGTCCGTACTATATGTAGTAATAGATACTTTTTCTTATACTGTGCCTGTACACTCCGAATCTGCTACAAGCTTCGTCAATATAAAGACCAATCCCACGCAACCCCGGCTCTATGGTCCCCATGGTTACATTTTTTATTATAAATTACAAATGTTATTTGTGATGCGGCATCTAGATTTTCTAAACTATTTTTCCATAAGGTGTAACAAAATTAGGTGAAACTATTTTAAACGGATGATCAGAACATCAAACTGAACAACTTTCTCTATGGGACCAATATCGAAATCGCGAAAAAAAAACAGCTGTCCCATACATTTAGGTCGAGTAGATTAGTATGGAACAGCTGATTTTTTTTCGCGATTTCGATATTGGTCCCCTTGAGAAAGTTGTTCAGGTTGATGGTCTGATCATACCCTTAAATTAGTTTCACCTAATTTTGTTAGACCTTATATACATAGTTACTTATATTAATGCCGTCTACGCGTATTGTTCGTCAAAGTTTTGTATAAAATTGACCCCTCTGCAACCACCTTAAACTGAAGAATTTTTGCTATGGAATCAATGTCGAAATCGTGAAAAAAATCAGCTGTTTCATACAAAATTGTAATCCCACTGGACCCATAAATGTATGGGACGGCAGTTTTTTTTTCTCGATTTCGGTGTTGGTCTCATATAGAAAGTTGTTCAGTTTGATGGTTGTATGTTAAAATCGACTTCCTAGATTTTCTTACATACCTAGTTAATTACATAAAGGTGAAGCTAATATAAGGATGTTAAAATTGGATTGCCTATCGAGCATGAGGCGATGGTTCAATCCCCGTCTAGGCCAATTCGTACCGATAAGTTTTTTGGAATCTATTTAGGTACGATTTGTAATACCACCAGCTTTTCATTGAAGGACAATAAAGTTTCTTGAGTTTTTAGAATATCACTGTCTGCCTATGTATAAGGCATCTATACCGTATACGTACAGTACGAATTATTTGATTAAATAGACTGTACATAACTTCAGCATAAGAATTGAAACGACGCAGTGATAGCTTAAAAAAAGATTGTGAAATCTGGGCTTCAAGTTCCTATATTGAATAAATTATTTTGACTTTGGCTTTGGAATAATTATGGTGGTATATCGTCACGTCCCAAATACCGCAGTGTCTTAAAACGAAAGTCTTCGATCAGTGTGTGTTGCCAGTGATGACATATGAAACAGAGACGTGGTCGTTCACTCAAGGCCTCATAAAAAGGCTGAAAGTCACCCAAAGAGCAATGGAGAGGGCTATGCTCGGAGTTTCCCTGCGAGATCGAATCAGAAATGAAGAGATCCGCAGAAGAACCAGAGTAACTGACATAGCCTAAAGAATTGCTAAATTAAAGTGGCAGTGGGCGGGGCATATTGCTCGCAGAACCGATGGCCGATGGGGCCGAAAAGTTCTCGAGTGGCGACCGCGTACCGGAAAGCGTAGCGTGGGTAGGCCCCGCACACGGTGGACCGACGACCTTGTGAAGGCGGCGGGATCCCGTTGGATGAGGGCAGCGCAGGACCGATCGTTATGGCGATCCTTGGGGGAGGCCTATGTCCAGCAGTGGACGTCCATCGGCTGAGATGATGATGATGATGATTATGCTATTATTTGAGTGTTATCAGCTCGCCAACACGTTGGTTGGACGAGACTGTAAGGGTTAGGTACGGGTTAGAAATGTATCAGGGTTTCTTTTGTGTAACACACCCACTCGATTTGATCAGTTTCAAATAGATTATTGTATTTTTGATAGTTCTTGGCGATTCTGCTTCTTAAAAGGATTGTTAATGTGAATCTAGCAGTATCCATACAAAACGCGAAAAAAAAATCTGCTCTTCCATACAAAACTGGAAACCTACTCGAGCCAAAATGTATGGGACAGCAGATTTTTTTTCGCGATTTCGATGTTGGTGCCTAAAAGAAAGTTGTTCAGTTTGATGGTCTGATCATCCCCTTAAAAATCACGAAAACAAATCATTCTGTGAAACTTACCAAATTATATTTGGATTTAAATTATTAGGAATTGTTTTGGCGAAAAAAGGTCCCGGTACGAATTAGGTATGCTGGTACCAAATTCTCAATAAAGGTGCCGACACCCCGAATACGTACCTAGGTACGTACATACTTTATTTGCACCGTAATGGTGATAGGTATTATGTATATAATATATAGTATATTATTTCGTACAAATTTCTTTGTGTACATATTTTTATATAGGATAATAGAATAGAATAAAAACAGCAGTGACGTCCATCAGGTTACGGAGATGATGATGCCGATGATAAAATAATAAATTTTATGTACCTAGAATAATTTTATGACATTCTTAATTCACTAAAAGCTTTTTTATTTTTACATGTAAATTATTTTACAAAAATCTTGTGGTTATAATAAATGTACATAAATTAATTTAATTCATAAGTCAAAAGTAAAACGTTAATTTGACTGACGAAAACCAATAACTAAGTAAAACAATTAATTTTCTACTTACATTTTCAAATTGTTTTGGCGCCGGTTCAACAATTTCTTAATGAACTGTAAAATTAGTTTCCAAGTTATTCTTACACTCACTATAGTATTGTTTACCCTCCGAATTAAAAACACAATTTATTAAATAGCACGACAGCCCTACTTCAAAATTTAAAAAAACAAGCGCAGAGAAAATTACAATTTAATTAAAAAAAAAACAAAAAATTTGTTTACTGTTGCATAAAAATCACTGGCCAAAAACACTTGTAAGATTACATTAGAATGTTCATTGAAAACTTTTTCGAATTTCGAACGGTGTTAGGGCGCGAAGCAGCCGCTTGGCACGCGCGTCGACGGTTCCAGTAGAACTGAATTTCCCGCGTTCGGCGCCAGACCAAGCGGAAAAAAGACGGCGTTGCATTGCGTTGCGGCGGCACGATTTTTTTATCTCGAAAATTATGGGGAAAACTGATTTTGTACCTTGATAAGAAATAAATTACATAGTACCTACTTACTTTAGTATTTTTAAAGCTGACTCATTCGTTTTAATGAGTTTGAAAATATTGACCGTTAAGGTGGTCCATCTCAGTTCATATATAGACTGATATTCTACTTATACAATTGTGTTTTATTTTTGTAAAATAGAGCAAGTTAAAATGTGTGTTATTTTGTAAAATTGAGCAATTTAATTTGTGTAGTACTTTTCGTACAATACAGCAATATAAATAGTAGATATTTAAGAATAATTTCATTGATCATAAGAATATAATTATATAATTACTACTACACTGGCTGTCGTGTGTGTTATGTTATGTTATGATTGACGCAGCATTTGTTATTTGTTTTGTGTAGACTTTAAAGAATAATTTTTATTATAAATAAACGTTCTTATTGTATAATTTATTGATTGATAAAATAATATTATTAGGTACTTATGTGCTATTTTAGCAAAAATACTTTTCTTCTTTTTTATTTCCGTTTCTTTTCTAATTTGATATTTACAAAAATTTCTAAAAACGCTCATTCTTCTATAAGAGAGAATTCCTCCATAGTGAACTTGTACCAGAATACGATTTTCATGAAAAACATTCAAGGGCCTTGCCACTTACACAGTTTGAATAATGAAGTTAATCTTGAAGACTTTTTATCAAGATCTTTTGACCTTTCACAAAGTTCGTTCAAAAATTAAATTGAAAGTTAAAATTCACTGAACAACGGCTTTAAATCGTTTAAAGGAAACTCTAACTTTGTAATTCAGTTGAAAGGTTTCGTTCAGGAATTATTTAACGATTCAATATAATATAAAATAGAAAGGGGTACGTTCAAGAATTTTATTATTTAATAGGAAAGACTAGCTCAGATTGACAATGTTTGTTTTCTGAGTTTGACCCTTTCTGTTTGAAGAAAAACGAATACAAGAACAAAATCTATACTATTATAAAACTGTAACAGGAAGTTTGTCTGTACATTGAAGATATTAACAAAAAAAAGTTACGATATGGTTTTTAGGTGTCCCTGATTCCATTTCACCAATTTTTTAATTTTTTGTCTGTCTGTTTTTTTGTGTGTTTGTTTGGGTGTTTGTTTGTGTGTTTGTTTGTTTGAATGAGTATCACGCAAAAACTACTGAACCGATTTTGACGAAACTTTTTTTGTTTGATAGCTTATCATCATCATCATCAGCCTATAAACGTCCCACTGCAGGGCACAGGCCTACCCTCAGGGAGGGTGTATGGGCATTAGTCCACCACGCGTACACATATGCATCAGAATTTCTTCTTCAGCGTATGCAGGTTTCCTCACGATGTTTTCCTTCACCGTTTGAGAGCAGTCGGTATTAGTCGGTAAGTTAGAAAAACTCATTGGTACATAGCATGTTGTCCGTGCGGATTCGAACCTGGACCCCCATAATTGGGTGTCCATACCTCACCGCAACGCGCCACCGACGCTCTGTCGACGCTTGATAGCTTATGATCTGACTTAAAATCTGGTATATAATTTGTGCGGACGAAGTCGCGGGTTAACGCTCGTATGTACTAAACTTGTTGGTCAAATGCAATCTACGTGATAAACGCTGATGTTAAAGTTGAAGTAAAAGTAAAAATATTATTACACTTAAAAACATTGAAAATGCTGAGGTTCTTTTTCATTTTGCTTGCGTACTTTTTACTTACCCTATCGCATCGTAGTACTTATAATCCGTGCGCGCAGTCGGTTGATCAAACGAAGACTGTCGTGTAATTGGTTAGTTTTTTTTTTTTTTGTTTTTTTTTTTGATGTATTTATCTAAAACAATAACATTACATTTTATCATACAAAGCCACCCTACGAAAACCACGTATGGTTCTCTTTATACGTTTTGGTGCTCTTTTGGTTCGGACACTTTTGAGCATGGAATTCCAGTAGTTGGTAAGTCAATGCCCATGACAAATGAAAATCTTGATTAAATCTTGATTTCAAAAAAACTTCCTTCTTTTTTGAAGTCGGTCAAAAAATGAGCTCATCGACCGAAGTCACGAAGAATCGTCGACGTTGGTAACATTGCAAGTTTAAAATTGACATCCAGTCTTTTCTCATCTACTGTTTGACCGATTTATAGTTTTAGAAGCTGTTTTGTCTTAAATTGCAAAATTTCTGTACATGGAATTTTGTATGCTTACTTTATGACCAGAATGCGTTTAGTATTCCATGATGATGAGCTCCTGACCGATTTCGGCCACGGCGACTGCTTCAGCTCCGATTTTGGCGCTCATGTGCTTTGAATGTGACTCACGAAGCCTATTTTGTAAGTAAAGGTCCTCGCACATTGCGGACACGAGAGTACACCATTAATATATGTGTAATTGATCGCCGCAGGTGGTCGGGCTTTCAATTCGTCGCGCTTTGTGTCAGTGTCAGAGCGGCGTTGAGCTTCAAAGTCAAATACAATCGATTTGACTAAGGCTCTCCATTCTGGCCGCTTGACAGCCAGCTGCTCCCACTGATCAGATGCTATGTTGCATCTTTTCAAGTGACGCTTCAGCACATCTTTGTACCTGAGGAGTTGTCCGCCATGCTTACGCTTGCCCTCCTCAAGTTCCGAATAGAAGATGCGCTTCGCTACTCGCTCCTCTACCATACGTGACACGTGACCAAGTTCCATATAAATTAATTAAGTAATTATTAAGGTATAAAATTAAATTAAATTAATTAAGGTAATATCATTGTATAATAATATTGTATTTCCTGATTGTTTGCTCTCTGTATACTCTGTTTTGTTGGTGTCAAATAAAGTATCATTATAAAATAATCGAATCCGCAACGTCAAATATTAATCACATGTACCTATCTATAATTAAGTAATTATTAAAGTATACAATTAAATTAATTAAGTATAAATTAATACTTAATTAATTAATTAAGTATACATTTCTTTTACTTCTTAGCGCTCTTACAGACGAGCGACAATTTGCGGTCGCAGAGGGTCGCGCGAAGGTCGCGCGTCAGTCGCGGCGGCCGTAAAGTCTACGACTCTCGCTTGCCACGCAAAAACATAATGAAAAAAAAAGTATTGTCAATATTATGATTGTGATGTGTCCGTTTAAGAAGTATTTTCATGTTTTTCTTCTTATTACAAAGAAAACTATTTTGATGGGTTTTGGTTTTGGATGGAGCTTGCACCCTTAAACCGTGCGATTTGACACCCTTAGGCCCGATTCGACCAAATGCGAGTAAATTTTATTCTTAGATTAAGTCGCCGGTTACTCTAAACTGATTTTGCGTTATACCAGCCCTAATCTATGAATAAGTTGAGAGTAAACTTTAAACCGCCAATTTTGACTGTGTAAAGCTTATATCAAGACTAATGAAGTGTCAATGTCACATAATTAAAAAAATTAAAGAAAAAAGAAACCTAACAAATTAAAACTGTTTAACATCACAATGCAATAAGTAAGGATACAACGACCTCTTTCTTTAGGTGGATTATACATTCGTTCTTTTATTATGGGTTTAGTGTGGTGGAGCACAAATGAAGTTATTTCGGAGTAAATAACTGGAGTAAAATTGTTCCTTGTATAGTTACTCTTCTACAAATCAAAGTTTGGTCGAATCCGGCCTAAATCCGGCGTAAACTGGAATAAAAATTCAACGCAAAAGAAAATGTGGGTAACAGTGAAATAGTACTTTTCACATTTTGACTTGTCCCTAAAAACTCATTAACCTTAAATATTCAAATTCTTACTTGGAGATTGTAGCTCCATCGGTTTGTCGATAATTCTGCCAATGTCAAAGTTGAGAGACATAAATATAACAGGTACTATTTTACACACTAAGGCCCGCTTCCGCCTAGCAGGGTTATCGTTATTAACTCGGAACTAGACGCTAATTTGGAATTAAATTATAATTATGTCTTGCACCATCCTGTTTTAGGCGCTAAACTTGTGTTATATTTAAACCGCCGATGTGGTAGGTTTAAGTCACTAAACTACGTGTTAAATGTCAAAATTGAGGCAACAGCTGTTTTTACAGTTTTGTTGTAGGCTCGCGCAACACTCTAACAAAAAAAAAGTTATATGAAACGTGCACCGCGCCATTTAATTTCTTTGAACGGTTGCACACGTTTCATACATTCTGGATAATCGTTCACGACCAGTTTTTAGTATGGAAGTCCGGACTCATAACGTAGTGTATTACATGCTCTTTGATAACATGAATGAACGATGAAATGTCATTGCCAAAATGAAACGAATGAGTGAGAATGAGAAAGTGAAAGAGACGTGCGTATATTATGTTCATTCATCATTGACTTTTCATATTTTGTCGGATTACATAAACTCTATGGTCATTTAGGATGTTGCCAGAGAAAAACAGAGAACTGTCAGGTTAGTTAACTATGAACAAGTTTTCATTGGCGCAAGACTATCTTCGATAACACTCGTTCAATATTTAGGTTGGTGCTACTAAAGACGGGGTTACGCAATTTAACCCAGCATTTGGCGCAAGTGGGCCTTAATGAATTTCTAGACGGTAATTATAATTAATTTACTGACATTGAATATTTCCTAAATTTGACTTGACATTTTCCTACACCTAATTTATAAATCGAATTGACAATAATTAACTATTATACTTACATTGAACATGTACTTCTTAACTTTGCACGTCTATCTAAACCTATGTTACTTCCTATAAAATTTATCACCGATTATTTGTATGCCTAATGGTAGATCACAGAGAACTTTTATATTTTGTACTTACAACAACTGTAATACCTGTGTGTCACAAATAAAGATTTTGATTGATTGATTGATTGACTAAATACCGCAAAACATGTTTGACATCTTAAAATTCAAATCACGCAAAAAACAAAATCTACAAACAAAACGGTTTACTATGTAGGTAGTTATCATGAAAATCCTTTTATGGGCCGCCAGCTTTATGGGGGCCTCTAATAAAACATGCGTATCATACGGAAGTGGTGAGAAATTTAGGAAAATTCCCGCTTTCGGCGTATAAATGATGGGTAATAAATAACGGCAGGGACACGTCTTGGTAGAAAAAAATGTTACGAATAGGTATTTAATTTGCTATATCGTACCAACCTAATGTCAGAAATGGTAGAAAAATTATGACGTATAGTTATTTACTATGTCGATGTCGTACCTAAACCTAATGTCAGTAAATGGTAGAAAAAATGTGATGAATAGGTATTTACTATGTCGTACCTAATGTCTGTAAATGGTAGAATCAAATGTGACGCATAGGTATTTAATATAGCTTACCTTATATCAGTAAATGCTAGAAAAAATCTGACGAATAGGTATTTATTGTATTCGTCACATTTTGTTTCTATCTTTTACGGTAGAAACACATGGTAGAAAAAAAATGTCTAATGGTAGAAACAAAATGTGACGAGCAAAAATTCTTAGTCTATGGACGAAAGGTATTTACTATTTATAATTTTTTTCTTTCATTTATAAGGCTGGGCTACACAGAGTGCGGCTGCGGGCCGGCAGTAGTTGTAAACTATGGAATTATATTGACGACCCGGTTGATGTAATGGTTGCCACGCCGGACTGCCAAAGCAGGGTCCTGGGTTCGAATCCCGGTTTGGTCATGGATGTTATATGTTTGTGCCGTTGTTGTATGATTCCCATAACAAAAAGCCTAATGCTTACTTAGAATCATTACAATGTATGTGCCTCTGAGCATTATTTATATGCGAGGTGTCACACTTGATAAATAATTTTTCTTTCTTTCTTTCAGTCCGGCGCGGCTGCGGGAAAGCTGCGGAACGGTAGCCGCAGTGTGATACCTCGCATATAATTCCATAGTTTACAAATACTGCCGGACGGGCCCTCAGCCGGCCCCTCAGCCGGCCCGCAGCCGGCCCACAGCCGCACTCTGTGTGGCCCAGCCTTTAGCTAGAATACGACTCTACCAGTCATTTATAAATATATGTGACAAGATTAAATTATAACAAAACGACTTATGACCGTAAATAAGTCACATAAAAACGCAATGAATACGTCCGTAAGAGAGAGACCACGAATACAAATAGTGAATCTAGTGAATAATAAAACACTCAAAACATTTTATTACTCTGAAATATTTCACAAATAACCCCTTTTCTTCGTCACGAATCAAAGAGTTAGTAGGTACAGCAGTAAATAAACGACCGTTGAAATAAATTAACCTCCCGAGTGACATATTAAAGTAAGTCCCGTGCCATGGAATGGGCGTTTTCACACTGCGACGATAACGACACCGACACGATACTCATATATCGTCAGCTCGGACGACAACGATATCGGAACGATATCGGTACGTGACACGATATTACCAACAGCTCTAGGCCCCGTATCCGGACTTTCGATTTTCGGTATTTCGAGAAGATTTCGGTCTGAACTTCATTGTAATAGAGTTGACATTGGAACGAAAACGTTCCCGCAATTGCGAAGTTCGAATGTGCGGGTATAGGCCCTGCTTCACGCCGCACTGTGTCGTCACTCGATATCGGCACGACAATCTGTCGGCGACGATAACGTTGACTACAACGACACAGTGTGAAAACATTTAGTAGTGATTGTATCAAACTACCAGTCCGACGATATCGTGTCGGTATCGTGTCGTTATAGTTATCAGATAATGTGAAAACGCCCAATACCTTTTGTAGGTATAGTCATCATTACTAATCAGTAATCACCAAATACAAATACAAATACAAATACAAAATCATTTATTTGTGAAACACAGGTTACAAAAAGTTGGTACATAAATTAAGGAAGACCTCTGTGATCAGCCTATTAGGCGTACAAATTTACAAATTATTATTATGGGTATACAATATAATAAAACTATGATTATTTAGGTTTCCATGTCAAGAATTCGTCAACTGAGTAGAATGTATTTTCTATTAAAAATTTACATAATGTCTTTCTAAATGTCAAATTGCATGCAATGTCTCTTATACATTTAGGTACATGATTATATACAGTTGGAGCCATGTAGAGGACACCCTTCATGTACAGTGCTGTTTTAGCAAGCCAGGTTCTAGTACAAAGCCTATCCTGTAGTCGTGCTCTATTGACTCTTTTATATTCGTTTATGTGCTGTCTTACATAAATTACCAGCTCGTATATGTAGATCGAGGGAAATGCCAAAATATTAAGCTCTTCAAAATATGGTCTACAGCTATCTATCCTTTTTAAATTACACATAGCTCGTATACATGATTTCTGTGCACGAAATACGCGCAACCAGTTAGTAGCATTTCCCCAGAAGATAATTCCGTATCTCAACCTTGATTCAACAGTACCATGATACGCCATAAGTAGAGCCTCTTTATTTACCTTCCCTGATCCCTCCCATCATCATCTATTTATCTATCTATCTACTATTATGAGAAGAGAAGGACGTATTCTGGTTTGAGGGAGGGCTATGAGTTTCTGCCTTTCGACGTGGAGACCTTAGGCTGTTGGGGTCCCGCTGCGAAACTTTTTTTAAAGTGTCTATCGAGGCGCCTGTTTGAGGCCACGGGGCGTCCCCCGTGGCCCAAACGTGGAGGGCTGGCAGCTATTTTGCCCAAAGGGTAAGTTTCGCCATTCAGAGGGGCAATGCGGCCAGCCTTCTAGGTACTCTGCCTCAGGTGGGCACTTTGTAGGACATCTTTTATTTGTAATTTGTGTTTTAGATTTTTTTTTTCTAGCCTATTTCATCCCACTGCTGGGCAAAGGCCTCCCCTTTAATCTTCCAACCATCTCTATTCTGGGCAAGCTCTGGCCACTTGTCGTCAAAAGCATCCAGATCATCCCGCCACCTCTTCCTAGGACGACCGTTTTCTGGGATCCAGGGCGTAACAATTTTTGCCCACCTCTCCTGGTGCATTCGACAGGCATGACCGGGCCGGATTTAGATTATTATGGTTTTTTTTTTCTGATGTTCTGTATTTTGTATGTGATTTTAATAAATATTATATTATATCTACTATTATTATAATTATGTACTATGGCTTAAAACTATTGACTTAAACTTGTAATCTCCGCAGGAATGGAAAGCCATACGAATAATAATAATTATAATTATGTTATACCGGTGTTGATTCTTTTTTACCGTCCCGGAATTTTCAGGGGTGGTTCAAACCATTGAACTGAACAACTTTTAAAATGGGAGCAAAGCTTAAATCGCAAAAAAATCTTCTGTCTCATACATTAAATTTGAATCCAGTAGGCATGAAAGTTTAGCAAGTTTAGAAAGTTTATGAAGTTTATGATTTCTTAATGCGGTTTTTTTTACTTTCCGCGGTCGCCTTTCCGCCGCGACATTTGTCTAAAAATATCGCGGCGTCATCGCAACAATAAGCCAAAAATAATCCCTTTTGGGGTGGTCATAAACATTGCTAGAATTACCAATTTTCCAACTATCAACTTTCACTACGATATCGTTTCGTCAACGGCTTCGCTCAAAACTCGCTAGTGTGAGATGGCCCTTACATTAAATTTAGAATTGGTTGAATACGTACTAAATAACGCTCGTAAGTAAAATTTATGCATCGTTTTTAAGCCATAGAAGCAAAATCGATCTAATTTTTAAGACATTTATCATCATCATCATCATATCAGCCATTAAACGTCCACTGCTGGACATCAGCCTCCCCCAAAATGGGGGGATTTGCCATTATCGCCACGCTTGGCAGGCGGGTAGGTGATCGCAGTTGGATCGAATCAATGTGTGTACTCAGAGGATGCTACTGCCCATCCTTCAGTAGATCCCTTAGTCGCCTTTTACGACACCCACGGGAGGAAATGGGATCTTAGCCGACACCACACGGCCAAGGCGAAACCACACGATTAGAGAAGACAGTAATCTAACTTAATTTATTTTTTATTTATAATTAATGGAATCTTGCTTGTGCGTTAGGACTGCATTTCCGCCAGTGTCATGCAGTTTATGGGAGAATCTATCTCAATCTCAGGGATTGTTTTTGGTCAAGAACAAGAAGAGTTTCAGGATTGCGGAGCCTTGTTGCAGGCAAAACACGACGCGCGAAAACCACGCGAGACAAGTGCTCGGGTCAGAACCTGCAACGTGACTCTCACTTAATATTATTAAATGCGAAAGTTTGAGACGATGTTTGGATGTTTGTGGCACAATCACGCCTAAACGACTGAACTCATTTGAATGAAATATAGCACAAATTTAGATAATGTTTATAAAAGTATTTGTTACTTTTTAAAGTCAGCGCAGACGAAGTCGCGGCTAGTAGACTAGGCAGCTAGTATTTATAATAAAATTTTTTATTTTACAACATATTTACATAAAGTGGGATTGGGCCGGCCATGTCTTTCGAATGCACCAGGAAAGGTGGGCAAGAATGGTAACGCCCTGGATCCCAGAAAACGGTCGTCGGCGTCCAGGTCGTCCTAGAAAGAGGTGGCGGGACGATATGGATGCTTTCGATGACGCGTGGCCAGAGCATGCCCAGGACAAAGAAGGTTGGAGGATGAAAGGGGAGGCCTTTGCTTAGCAGTGGGTTGAAGTGGGCGCTAGTAAAAAAAAAGTAAAGATATTTCTATATTTTTCAGTACTGGCTTCAATATTTTTATTTCCATAGACTAGCTACCACTTAAAGTAACATGATCCAATAATACACATACACAAAACTACAGTCTATTAAAACAAACATCACGTTACATTATGAACTCTATCACAATTCAACAAGGACCACAAAATGTTCCCTGAAAAATTATTGGTGCTAAAAATAAGCGAGCCCTCTGGGTCCTATGTAAAAATTACACTTTGAGGTAACTACTTCAAAAGCGCTAGGATCTGACAAAATAGAGTCGAAACTAACATTAGAATGTGCCCGAGCACTCAACCAGCTAGGACGGACAAACTCTGTCACCCTAGGCTGGGTGCCCGGACACTGCGGTATTGATGGAAATGAGGCTGCTGACGAGCTGGCACGAAGAGGGGCGGAAGAGGACGCCATAGGCCCCGAGCCTTATTGCGGCATCTCCCGCAACACCTCTAGACGTGTGCTAAAGGAATGGGCCGTGGACCAAAGCCGAAAGCTCTGGTCGGATACACCAGGACTGAGGCATGCGAAAGAACTTGTGACCGGCTTTTCAAACAGACATACCTCAGATGCCATCAATTCAAACCGCAACGACTTAAGGCTATTAGTACGAGCCTTAACAGGACACTGCAAATTAAACAAACACCTACACAGAATGGGGCTTGTAGACTCACCCACTTGCAGATTTTGCTGTGAAGCAGAGGAAACGCCCATACATCTCCTCTGCGAATGCGAAGTGCTCATTCACAGCAGGAGTCGCCATCTAGGTGGATACATAATAACACCTACTGACATCAGGGACCTCCCCTCCAAAAGCATAACACGGTTCATGAAGTCCGTGGGCCTAGGAAATGACCTTTAGGTCTAGGGTGACAGCTACAATAGATCTATCTAGGTCGCAGTAGCTATTTGGTCATTGACCAAGCCCTTATAACCAAATAATAATAATAACACTTCTACACTTGCGTTTCAAATTTCTAAGCGTTTAAATTCCGTATGAAAAGCAACGTTCTTGTATTAACCTACTTTACAATGTTGTTTAGAACTATAGAGACCAAAAGACATCATCCATTTTGGTCCAAAATTTGAAAGTGCCGGCCAAAAAATTATAATTCTGTTAAAACAATAAACTTAATATTACTATAGAACCAATGACGTTAGTAAACAACTTAGAATAGATTGTTAGTATACAAAAAATAAAACGTACATGACCATAAAAAAAAAAGAATATCCAAAAATACGGGAAAATCATCAAATTGTTCTAAGTTTCCAGCTCTAATTATCGCGTTTTGGGATAATTTGTAATTTTTTTCTGCCAATATTAATTGTTAGAGGTTGCTTCGACTGATTGTTAACATTTTACAAAAAAAAATGTCTGCACTTCGAGCACAGACCACTTAGTTTAATTGTTTTTTCTGAACCGAAATCTTTTTTTTTGAATCTTTTTTTTTATGGTCATGTGCGTTTTATTTTTTTAAATATTTTTTATGGATAGGATGCATTAGTCAAGCTGCCTCCCATAGCAGTTTGATTCACCATTTCTGGGACACCCTGTATACTTAAAAACCATGTTAGTACAGTATAATACATAATAGTCCTATAATTTAAACATAGCCTATTTTCTGATAGAGGGGGCAGCGGAGAGGTGTTGTTCCCTCCAGTGCCTCCAGAAGGGACAGTTGTGGCCGGTTTGAAATGGTGTTCAGGAGACGGTTGGTGCTACTTTGGACGCGACACATCAGGGAGGCGACTCTACTGCGTATTATGGCAGGCAGATGCAAAGCTTAAATTGCTTTAACTGCTGGCTGCATGCAGCTTTCATGACATCATAATAAATGTTTAGACGGACCAGTTCCACAAGTGTTCCATGTGCAAACGACTTGAGGCTTTTGAGATGTGGGTATACAGGAGGATGTTGAAGATATCATGGACGGATAGAATTAGCAACGAGGTGGTCCTGCAGAGGATGAACAAGAGAGTAGAAATCCTAAAAACCATGAAAACTCGGAAATTACAGTACCTCGGTCACATTATGAGAAGTGATAAATACCAACTTCTTCAAATTATTCTGCAGGGGAAAATTTTGGGAAGACGAATACCTGGTAGAAGAAGGACGTCCTGGCTTAAAAACCTGTGCGAATGGTTCGATGTGGACACAACCTCACTGTTCAGGGCTGCAGTCTCAAGGGTCCGAATAGCCCTATTGATAGCCAACCTCCGATAGGAGATGGCACCACAAGAAGAAGAAGTTCCACAAGAATTTTCGTTTTTGTTGGCCTGCACTTTTAGATTTAGGCCAAAATTTCTACATTATGAAGTTTATTATCTTCAATAATATCCACAGCGAGTTCTCGCTTCTTCTTTTTCTTTTGTTTTCTTTCTCTCTTCTTTGAAACAAAAAAATACAGTGGAAAAAATAAAGTGCATACCTAATGCAAAATAGTTTGCTGTAAAATGGTTTTAAAGTGATAATACCTAACCATAGATATAGTAACTAGATGAAACCATAACGTGGCCGCACATGAAACAGCAATTTGCATACTAAAAGACAATTTGTTTGGCAAGATGTCATCAACATTCCATAGGTTTGACATTGGTTTACATTTTGCCAAACACAAAAACCGACTACGGTGAACGAAACAAAAAATAATATTTCTGTTGGCTACATTTTTCAGCGTAAGCGTAAAATTTTTATTCAGGGTGAAATTGATATCATTAACTTAGCATCCTTTTCAACTAAGAGTCTACCCATCAAACTGAACAACTTTTACTATGGGAGCAAACCTATCGGAACAAAAAAAATGTGCTGTTGCATACATTTGAGTCGAGTCGGAACGGCATCGGCACGGCACTGTAGTTTGGTATGGAACCTCACTTTTTTTTTGCTCCGATCGTTTTGCTCCCATAGTAAAAGTGGTTCAGTTTGATGGGTGATAATAGACTCTTAGTTTAAAAGGGTGCTAATGATATCAATTTTACCCTGTAAATACAGGGTGTAAGTGACAGCCTAGCAAATACTGAAACTGTAATCTCAGACCAAATGTATGGGACTGCTGATTTTTTTTCGCGTTTCCTGAGGTAGACTCCATAGTGAAAGTTGTTCAGTTTGATGGTCTGAGTTCCCCGTTTCAGTATTTGCTAGGCTGTCACTTAGGGTGTAAGTATAATCTAAGGTACTAACTAAAGTTTATTTTCACTCGTGTATAAGTTTTTACACGCCTACTCACATTGACATTAAGCAACAATAGAAAAGTCCCTAAGGAATGTTCAATTTATTTTCAAAACAATGCAATATCTCCCCATGGAACGTGTGAAAAAGGAATCCGAATTATTTGGAACATTTTATCCGTAATTGAGTTTATGGTTTTGGCATTATTTCGTATTCAGATTTTAACATTGTGTTTGTTGTGACGATATGACCTATAAATATAAGGTGTAACAAAATTAGGTGAAACTAATTTAAGGGGATGATCAGACCATCAAACTGAACAACTTTCTCTATGGGGCTAATATCGAAATCGCGAAATAAACCTACTCGACCTAAATGTATGGGACAGCAGATTTTTTTTTCGCGATTTCGATATTGGTCCCATAGAGAAAGTTGTTCAGTTTGATGGTCTGATCATACCATTCAAATAGTTTCAGCTAATTTTGTTAGACCTTATATATAGACAGGGTGTAGAATTAAACGCGTTACATATTAAAGGGTGTCAGATCATAAAACTGAACAACTTTCCTTATACAGCCAACGTCGAAATCGCGAAAAAACAACTTCAGTTTCATGTGGTACATTTGCGTTGAGTCACCATTGATGTTTTCTATAGAAAAGTGAAAATTGATCAGTTTGATGGTTAAGCTTCCATATGTAACGGTACCTAAGACCATCAAGCTGAACAACTTCAACTACTTAAAAAATTATAGAATACGAGCGTTAACCCGCGACTTCGTTCGCACAAATTATATACCAGATTTTAAGTCAGATCATAAGCTATCAAACAAAAAAAGTTTCATCAAAATCGGTTCAGTAGTTTTTGCGCGATACTCGTTCAAACAAACAAACAAACAAACAAACAGACAGACAAAAAATCCAATAATTGGTGAAATGGAATCAGGGACACCTAACCATATCGTAACTTTTTTTTTGATATATATTTTTTTCATTTCGCCACCTGAACCGGCACCCACGGCACCCACGATAGATCCAGGAACTTGAAGAGTAATTTTGCGATGTCGCACAATTTCAAGACAATGACCCCATACCCTACCTGCAGCGACCAAAAAAACATTTTCAATGTTAAAAAAACCATCTTCCCCATTTCTAATTCGATTTTTTAAAAAGATATTTTAAGAAGTAACCGCCAAATCTAGCGGGAATGTAAAGAACCTTTTAAGGAATTCATAAGGTTGGTTACATGTAAATCAAATTATGTCGTGACATTGTTCCTTCTAAGGGACTGTAACTTGGTTTAAGCGTCACTCAAGTTACCTTTTAACTTAAGTACAAGGTACGCCTCACTTACCGTCTGTTATCTTTTGAGGTAAAAATGTTGGTAGGTAACTATTTCTTTGTTGAAATATGTTTAGTTCTAAGATCTTTTTATATGTAGACACGTTGCCCGCGCTCCAAAATCGCAACAAAAAAGCAAGGTAATTTCCCGGCTTTCACATAGTCACGCGCCGTCTAGTAAACGGGCTACACGTCGTCATTTGAAAGTGCAGTGATGTTAGCGTATGACGCGTCTATTTGTAACATCATTTGGTTTAGTTATATTTTTTTGAGTCGAGGTTAAGGCAAACCTCGAGTCGTAAAAGGTGGCGGGGTGAGTTGGATGCATAGATTAATAATACCTGCTGGGGCCAACTAAATTATGCTGAAAAATTTTTAAGGGGATGATCATACCATCAAGCTGAACAACTTTCGCTATAGGCCCATCATTGAAATCGCGAAAAAAATGGAATGATATGTCACGTAATGGTAAGTAAAAAACACTTTATAAGAAACCCTTTATCTCTAGTCGTCTCCTACGAATTTCCTAAATGTTAGGGTCCATTCTAAACCGGATCCACGTGGTATGTAAAAGATAAAAAGGATTTTTGAAAAAAAATAAAGAAACCACTTCATTAAATACTAAATACATTCATTTCCATACATAAAAAAACACTCCTTTTTTTATTTAAAAATAAATTACCAATGAGACGAATGTTCTAAAGGGCTATGAAATAAGCCGGAATGCGACAAGGTTGCCGTCCAAATAGCGGACTTTACAAAGGGAGTTACATGAGCTGTAGATATCAGGTCAAATCGTGACTGGTGAGATAATCCATGCGCTATGACTGGGGTATGCAGAAATCTGACTGGGGCAGGAGCATAAGCGATAGGACCATATGCAATATGACCCAGAGCAAGCGATCGCTTCTTTAGAAAATGCCCATGATGACCGTGACTATATGGAATAGTAGAGTGAGAAATTAAAGGAGAAGCAATAACTGAATGTGACACTATTGAAGGGCTAGTGTGAATATCCCAACGAGATTGATGAGATACCGCTGGAGCTATTGCGATTTCATGAGCGACTGCTATAGGAGCATGAGTGACTGCATAAGGGGCTGCGTGGTAAAAAATCGGAGCGTGAGAGTAGACTCCATGCGTTAGAGCCAAAGAACGCTTCTTCAATACGTGTCCATGGGCTGGTCCATATCCATAAGCAGGTACAGCAAGGTCATGGGCTGGAGTGACGACGTGTGAAACCACAGCAGGGCTTGTATTGACGTCTACACGACTTTGATGAGACACGGCGTGAGTGACTGCGATGGGGGCATGAGCGACTGGAATAGGAGCTTGTACAGTAATCGGTGCGTAATGTTCCGGAGTTTTCGTCAGGAGCAGGGTGTCTTCGTTGATTAGCTCTGTTCCCAGTTCTTGTGGATTTAGGAATTCATGGTAAGCATGCTGTGGTATATACGATGCGCAAGAGACTGATGCCAGAGTGAAGAATACTAGTAAAGTTTTCACTGTGGTTTTGTTAATCCTGGAGATCACTTCAAACCTTTTGGTCGACTGATACGGTTAAGATAACATTCAGAGCTTTTTATACTTTAAAATTTATGCAAAAATGTGTTTTAAGGAAATGAGAATACAGTTGTGAAAGTAAATGACCTCAAGGTTTTGTTTTTGGTTGCTTCCGATGCATTCGTTTTCAAGCTTGGGTCCGATGATGTCAATGTCATTGACCTTGAAGCGTGTTCGTAATAGTATTTTTATTATTGTTTTAATTGAATATTGTGAATTCTCATCTCATTGCAATATATAATTTCAATAATAAAATCGTTATACTTAGTGGAATTATTTCCGCAGAGTAGTGTTTTCTGTATGATTGTTAGCATCACTACCTACCTATTATGGATGTGCAACAGTGAATTAGCTGTTGTGATTGTGTATGTTGATTGTACGAGGGAAATATGAATAGGGGATTATTACTTAGTTATTATTATTGGATAAATACATGAAAAACAAGTAAATACAAATACTTGTTTTTCATGTATTTATCCATTATATTCCATATTAGCACCTAAAGTGCATCAAATTTAATGCCATCTACTTACTTCATACCAACAAATTAATTTTTATTTGGCTGTTATTCCTAACTGTGCAATCCAGTTGATTTCCATACATTATTTTACAGTATTTTTGTTTGAGTTGAATATTATGATATACATATACAAATAAGTAGTAAGTATAAGTAATTAATGCTTGTCTGTGTATAATTTGCCGTGTGGTGTCGGCTAAGAATAGCACCATCCCATTTCCTCCCGTGGGTGTCGTAAAAGGCGACTAAGGGATCTACCGGAGGATGGGCAGCAGCATCCTCTGAGTACACACATTCAATCCAACTGCGATCGCCAACCCGCCTGCCAAGCGTGGCGATTATGGCAAATCCCCCCATTTTGGGGGAGGCTTATGTCCAGCAGTGGACGTCGTGATAATGATGATTATGATGTCTATGATATGCGTATGATGTGCGTATTTGTAGAAAGGATACAAGAACATATTAACAACACTAAATCGAAATTAATATTTCAAATGATAATTAACAGCACAGCAACATTTGAACGAGAGAGCGTGTTATCTCATTAACAGTAAGTACATGCTTCATAATTTACAGACCTCTCCACGAGTAAGTAACTTATGTATTTATGCCCCTATTACGCAGTGTAATGGGTACAATTTGTGTTTACTCGACTGCGCCAAAAGGAGGGTAATGTTTTGTCTTCAGAATTTGTTAGCTTTGTTCTTAAACAGTGACTAATTATGAGTTTCAGCAAAAGAGATAGTATAACTGTGTGATTTGCGGCTTAGAATAATCGACCCTAGGCGGCATGTAATCTGCACTTCCAATGCTCATACTAAAAAAATATTTTTTTCCAACCCCCTTTTAATTTTTTTTTAAATTTAACTGGATATAGGCCAGGCACTGGGTAGGTTCTGACTTACAAAAGGTCAGGGAGAGTTCTAATTTGGTGGGTTTGTACAGTTTGGTTTCCTCATAAAAATACCAAGTTTGCGATCTTGATTGAACGGCGCTCGCGCAGCTATATTGTAAAAATGGTACCGAAAAACAGATTTTCGATAATATCTTCTCGCCAACGCCATCTAGGTTAAAAATGGTTTTTACAAAAATAAATACGATATTGCACGGCTAGCATGCCACTCACGACAATCGAGATGCGCCTCCATCTTTATTATTTTACGTATGCCAAAAAAGAGCGCGCATGACGTTTTTCTCGCTTAAACGCTTTGTCGTGGGTGGCATGTTAGCTAGGCTGCAACTTATGTCGTATTGCTGTAAACTGTTTGTGGTGAGATTTTTTGATTTTCAGTTTTAAGGGTCGAAAAACATTTGGTTCTTCATAACTAACTACCTCATTTCTGTTTTCGGGCTAGTGTTATCTGTCTTCATTGCAAATTTCGATTCAATAGGTGCAAAAATGAGTGAGTAATTGAGGTAGGGCATACAGACAGACAGACAGAATGGACGAAAGTATAAGGGTTCTTTGTTTGACTACGGAAACCTAAAAAGGTTTACAATGGGTGGCATAGAAGGCGCTTTCAAGATACGTTTTTTGTAGTGCTTTTGGGGGGTAAAAAGTTAGCCACCTTCCTGCCGCGCCTCTCCAACCCGAAAGGGGCCAGACTCCAGCCCAGAACGTAATTTTCTGTTAAATACTCCTTTGCATTACCTTGTTAGCAAATATCTCTCTCATTAGGCTAGTTTTCCACGAGAACTGTGTGTAATCGAGGAGAAAATCCCAATATCTAGCTCACTTGATTGTTTCTTGAAATTGAAGTTATTCTATTGGCGGATTTTTTCCTCGCCCTCAGCCTGGCTACCTCGCACTAAAACCAGCCATACCATTCAATTGCTTCTATAGGAAAGTTTGTCTGTTGTTGTTGTTGTTGTTTGTATCCCAGAAGACGAAGTCTTCTGACTGCTTCAAGGACTCTTCTTTTAACTGATCGAGTCTGCAAGTTCAAATCGTTGAAATCGTCCGCCTCATAATAATGTTTATGTATTTATTTTTAGTCGATGTCCACAGAACATTATAAGAGGGGTTAGAAATGCTAAGTAGCGCTTTTGCTTCGGAGACGGCTGTCGCCACTTGTCTTTCCGCTCACGCTCGCTGCCACAACTTCTCCACGCCGCGTGCCTTCTGGTGTAAATCATTGCATAATCTGTAGCGACGCGTTCCATGCCTACTTTGCACTTCTTACCCTTCTTATAATGTTCTGTATCTATGTCTGTGTTGCGTATGTACGCTTAAATTTCCCAAACCCATCTCAATGATATTTGGCAGAGAATTCGCCTGGAACTTGAGAAGGGACACAAGGATGCAATACTACTTTTTATCGCGAAAACAAAATTGATTCTATTCGGGCGAAATCGCAGAGAAACAAAACTATGTATACTTAATTAGAAAATCAATGCTATTTGTGATCTCGTTATACTTCCAAATAATTTGTACCCTTGTAACCTTGGCAGGTTGTGGTTTCCAACATTTCGACGAGACGAAAAAACGAGAAACTTCAATAAAGTTATTCCACCAGTCCAGGTGCTCTTCGTAGAAAAGCTTAAGTACTCAAATCTCAACATACAGAAATCATATTAGTCACAAAACAAAGGAATTCAGCTCCTATTGTTTCCTAGTTTTGTTAAATGGAACACACAATATTGCAGCCCACGTAGACTTTCGCACAGGCTGTTTGAATTAAAACTGGCATTCTGCCAAACGATGAGTATTCTGGCTAACTCTTATTGAAAAAAATATATTTTTTGTAGCATATTTAAGAGAGATTTTGGCAAACGGTTCGCAATTTATTAACACTTGTTACGTCATTATGTAAAGTTAAAAGTTAAATATTATATTATATTACGTGGTACTTCAGACCATCAAATTGAACATCTCTCACTACGGAGCCTATATTGATATTGTAAAAAGAAAATCTGCTGTTCCATACATTATGGTCGAGTAGCCGTTGAAGTTTTCTATGGAACAGCATCTGAATGAATGAAATATACTTTCATAAATCATAAATCATAAACTTTATTGCATCCTTGAGGTATTTACAGATCTTAAAAATAGGTTACAGCGCATCTCAGGAACAGCAGATTTTTTTATTTGCTCCGATCGGTTTGCTCCCATAGTAAAAGTTGTTCAGTTTGATGGGTAGACTTTTAGTTTAAAAGGATACTAATGATATCAATTTCACCCTGTATAACTTTGGTGCGAGCTAAGAATAGAAATTTTTACACTGGTAACTTTTCTGGTTTTAAAGCGGTATTTCGGCGGAGTTAAATTGATTGCGGATTCCGTGGCATTCGATTTTAATCCTTTATAGGAGTCAGATAGGTTTTTAATTCGATTGCCGGGAATTTGATTGATAGCTCGGCCTGTTTTTGACAATTTTGAGACGTAAAGCCCGATAAATTTTTGTTGAGACCGATTTAGAAGAGAAAAGAAATAATTTGCTCAGTGTTTTGGCCGTTTGGTTTTTGGAACGGTACGGGTGATAGGAATTTAAGCGAGAACCTTTAAATACAATTATAGGCTTTAGGATCACACTGTAGGGCAAAGGACTCCTCTCATGAATAATGGTGCCCCCACGTGTGCCCAGAGTGGTAAAACATGCTGAGTTACAGTGAGTGTCCATATTGTCAAGCATTAGGTGGCCGTAAGCAGGTAGCAAAAGATATTTACTATCGGGGACCTTTCGTCTGACCACTTAAATAAAATCTCATAATTTCGCGCAAAAATTATTGTTTGGAAACTATTCATTAATTGGTGTATTCATCAATAGTGAGGGGCTAGACAGGGTTTCTATTTTTTAGTATGCATGCAAAAATGATCCTAATTGTGGTCAGGCGGAAAAGTACGCGATAGTACCTAGTAGATAGTATCATTTTGGCGCATCGTTAGCGATATATTTGCTTGATTTCTGTCACTCGGTTAGAAGGTAATAGACTAAGAGATAAGTGTACTTTTTGCAACCATCAACTGCAAGGCTGATTCAGTGTTTATGAGGTGTAGAGCATCTCTGTGATGAGGATGGACCAGGTCTGCCTGCATAACTCCAGTCGGTTTAGAAGTTACTGATGTTTAAACATCAGTAAAACATTATATTATTATCATATTATTGTAGTATGCACTGTAGCTATGTGAACAGTACTAAAACTAACATGGTTCATCAGTCTGTTTAGGAGATACAGCCGTTCAAAGGTCCGACTTTTGAACGGCCGTAACTCCTAAACTTACTGGCAGTTCATGTCAGTTTTTGTACTTTTTACAAAGCTACAGTGCACACTACAATAATATCATACGATCAACCTTGCAGCTGATCGTTAATTTTTTACTAACCTTTAAACGTCTGTAACTCCTAAACCGACTGAAGTTATGCAGGCAGAACTAGTTCAACCCCATCACAGAGATGCTGTACACCCCATAAATACTGAATCAGCCTTGCTGCTGATGGTTGCAAAAAGTACACTTATCTCTTAGTCTATAACGTCGCATACGTCGCACGGTGTACGAAGTAATAAGAACGCTGTGGCAAGCTTCACTAGGTACAGGTCACTTAGGTAACTAAGCAGAGTAGTAAATCCGAAATTGTTGATGCAAAAATAGTTAAATTATGCTCATAACGACATCTAGCGGACTAGAATGTTCTAAATTCGGTATACGCAGCTTAGTCTGGAGAATACCCATAAACTTAATAAACTATCGTAATAGACCAACAATCTCCTCATGATCGCATCACAGAAAAAGAAATGTTAATATGTGCGATATTGATACGTGTGTGAGTTTTAGTGATAGATTTTGGAAATCAATCTCTATGCGAAACGGTTTCTTTTTCACGTAAGTAGGTATACAATATTTTTAAACATAAATATTTGAAATAATACATTATCTGGAAAATAGGACGTTTATTTCATGTAATGAATGTATTACGAAATAATTTCAAAAATGACATATAATCAATGAAAAAAAGTATTACTAAAGTAGTACTGTACTAATGGTATTTACCTTTGAAACGTCTCTTTATTTGAGTTCCTAGTACAACTTACACTGCATTCGAGTACAGAACCGTAATGATTTTTTATATTTGTCTGATAAAACACAAAATGAATTATAAAGAAAATCATAAAATAATATGAGATAATTTTTTGACAGGATACCAACCGAGACTTCAATGGTTAAAAGTGGTTTTACGGCTATTATATTAGGTTTTTCGGTTAGTTCGGAATCTCATTCGCACACTGTGTTGGTCTACTTACGGTAGTAATATTAAGTTTATGAGAATACCACTCTTTAGTTCTATTGCTTTGAGGAACATTTTCTCCTCGGTTGCTGGGGAGCAACCCCACGTTATAATTATGATATTATACTACACGTGGCCAGCATATAACATAACATATAATTTTGTATAGCTTGATGTGTAGCCATAGTGTCGCCCTGTGTTACGAAGTAACTAGCAACCTGAGGTACTGTATGTAGTACCATACTCTCCCTTATACTGTGACAACACTTTTGTCTGGTCTTTTAAGGTTGTCTGGATAAATCGCTTTTTAGCGATAAGACCGCCTTATTTGTACAATATTCAGTTGGTATTTTAATTATATTAATCATTTATTTATATTAAAGCACTACATACATAACCATTAACCTAAAGAAAAAACAAAAAAAAACAAAACTAATACTACTTACAAATAAAAAATGTCCTCGAAATTTCCGCCGCTTGGCGGCAAGGTGCCCAGGAGGCTGGTATCGTTACCTCTTTGTATGGCCAGGCTGATGCGCTGACCGAGGTAGCTGCCAGCCCTCTGGTCACCGGAGACCTCGATTAGGCGCGCCGATAATTCTTTAAATAACCGGCTCGCCTCTGGCCCCCACGGACCCAATGTCTCGACCCTAAACGGTGCAAATATGTAAGCCTCGCCGAGGTTTACATATAAGCGCCGTTTGAGGTTTTCCGCGGTAGCCGCCGCCGCACCCGCATTGGATGAGGTCGCATGGACGTGGGACGGTGCCAGTGTATCTACACAGGTAGCGTCCCAGACCAGCGACCTCCCCAATTTCCATGGAACGAGCGTTATTCCGTCGGGCCTCTTCTCATCGCTCCGTATTAGACCTCTAGGTTCTAAGATCGCGGGTACATTGGCAGTAACAAGGGCCCGACGGATAACGTCGTTCAATGTTGCGTGGCGTGACCAGCGGCCAGCGCTCCGGGAGCAGGAGAGTCCGTGGTGGCCGAGTTCGTTGACGCCCTCACCGCATTGGCAGCGGTGAACTCTACATGTCCGAACGCCCAGACGGAGACCAACTAAAACTGACAGGTATGAGTTGCTCAGTAGGGTCCCAGATTTGGGGAGGGTAGTGCCTGCAACCAGTAGCCTGACTCTTTCTCAGAGACAGCGAGTAGGCGAGCGCGGTCCGTCTCGTTCTAGGCAGTCGATAGAAGATCGCGCTGGATCTGGAGGCAGAGCGGCTCATCCCACTGTCTCTGGGACTGAGGAGCAATCGGTTGCACGCTCGGGCATGCTATTGACCAGGCGAGTTTGGCCTCGGCCAAGAAAGCCACCTCTACGGAACCCAGTGACGGGTTAATGATTCTCCCGAAGAGGTTGTGCGTACTGTGGACCGATGACAAAAACGCAGGCAATGAAACGCTTGAAATTTTGCGGATGCCCAGGCCGCCGAGGCGGATCGGAAGGGACGCCTGGGTCCAGGCTCTCTCTTCAATGTTGCAATTTAGAATTTCGGTGAGGCAATTTTGTATCATTTTGTCTAAAGATGTTAGAAGGTCATTATTCAGTTTATGTTTCCTATTGTGCATTGTATTTTGTTTTGGTGTAAATAAAGTATATTATTTCATTCATTTCATTCATTCATTCACTTTTCCACGAGCACTTCTTAAATCTAACTAATAAAAATAGGAAACTTTGACGACCATACAATAAGTTTCTATCTATATCCCCACTCAAATAAACCGTTTATTACTAATAATGTTTTTTTATGTTGGCGCATTCGGGAAGACGTTAATACGAACGTAAAATCTCTCGCTGAATATTTTCGGTTTTGAGTATCACTCAGCTGATGAAATTGGCGATCAGTTTTGGTTTATTAGTTTAAGGGATATCGCATTCAGAAGGAGTCGAGGCGGCGTCGAGGCGCGGGCGCGCCTTGGCGACTTTGACATACGGCCGATAATTGTATAGGTTACGAGCGTTAACCCGCGACTTCGTCCGCACAAATTATATACCAGATTTTAAGTCAGATCATAAGCTATCAAACAAAAAAGTTTCATCAAAATCGGTTCAGTAGTTTTTGCGTGATACCCGTTCAAACAAACAAACACACAAACAAACAGACAGACAAAAAATCCAAAAATTTGTGAAATGGAATCAGGGACACCTAAAAACCATATCGTAACTTTTTTTTTGTTAATATCTTCAATGTGCAGACAAACTTCCTGTTACAGTTTTATAATAGTATATAGATTAAATGTAAAATCGTTTTTTTACCCTTAATTCGGCCAAGTACGATTCGGACAACGAAAGAAAGAAAGAAAGAAAAAAAATTTTATTCACCATTAAAGGCACACACGAAACCGCAGAGTTCATTGAAAGAAATAGTAAGTAGTAGCCGTGTGTGCCGCAACGGTGAATAGGACACGACTCAACGTAGTGCCTTACTTGGTAAGCAAGGCATTGATTGACAACGGACTCGCTTACGATCAATATACAGGGTGTAAAGGAGGTGCTTCAGAAAATTAAACTGAACAGCTTTCAATATGGGGCAACAATTTAACTCGCGCAAAAAAATCAACTGTTCCATACAGTGGGCTGAGAACCCATTGAGACGTTTTCTATGAATGACATTGGAAATGTCTTTTCGTTCGCTCCAGTTTAGGCTCCCATTTCACGAAAAAGTTCAATCCCATTATATCACGGAGAGTTGTGAAGATATTATATTAAAAAAACTGAAAAGACGCGTATTTACGAGAGCTGTAAGGTGCAAAAAGAATTATTCAAGGAAAAAAAAAAGAGATTGGTATTTTACAAATTTTGATTGGAGCAGAATTGAACTTACATAAATATTACAATCACTATTAAATCAAGTTTATTAAACGCTTGCGTCGTTTCAGGCGCGCGCCGCCCTATCTCTAGGCAGTAATATAAGCTACCACACGACCTTTTCGCTTCAATTATTTTTCGACATAGGCCCTTAATTAATATAGAGGTTTGAATCCGCCCTTGGCGCCCCCTGTAGAACCCTGTTGGTGAAAAACATGAGTTTTATTTGCATCATCGAATTTTCCTCACCAGCAGGGCTAGCATGCCACCCACGACAAAGCGTTTAAACGAGAAAAAGGTCATGCGCGCTCTTTCTGGCCTACGTAAAATAATAAAGATGGAGGCGCATCTCGATTTTTTTCGTTTTCTCGGGGGTGGCATGCTAGGCCTTACTGGTGAGGAAAATTCGATGGTGCAAATAAAACTCATGTTTTTTACCAACAGGGTTCTACAGGGGGTGCCAAGGGCGGATTCAAACCTGTATATTAATTAAGGGCCTATGTCGGAAAATCAGCTGTCCCATACATTTGAGTCGAGTTATGATCGCAATTTTGTATGGGACAGCTGATTTTTTTTTCGCGATTTCGTCATTGGTCCCATGGAGAAAGTTGTTCAGTTCCATGGTCTGATCAGCCCCTTAAAATAGTTTCAGCTAATTTAGTTGAAAAACATGAGTTTTATTTGCATCATCGAATTTTCCTCACCAGTAAGCCTTTTTACAAAAGCCCTTCTAAACTTTCATGCCTGAAATATTAGCGTATCAGGTTTCATCATAAATATCAAATTATGGTAGGCATTGAGGTTTGGCGTTCGACGTTGATATGGGTAGATTTATTGGCTTACTTTTATCTCAATACACTAAACAAGCAGTACAGTCACATGAGTAGTTCGCTAAATTATGTATCATCATCAATAGCCTATACAGGGTTGGAAATTTAATGGGACACTTGCTTAAATGGGTGCTTCAGACCATCAAATTGAACAACTTTCTCTAGGGGACCAATATCGCTGTATTGCTGTTTTGAGACGAATAAAAAACTTTTACTTATTTCAAATTAAAGATTGAAAAATTTGTCTCGGGCGGGACTTGAACCCGCACTTTTCCAAACCGGGGAACTGCGTTATCCAATTTCGCCACCGAGCCCACTACCCAGAGAACGAAACTTTCAATCTGTTGCGTCTTAAGGGGACGTCTTAGGGGGAGGGGATTTTATTTATTTATTTATCGATATCAGTTTCCTCCTCTTTGTCTTTGGCATGGTGGGGGTAAAATTGGAGAGTTGACTATTTTTGATTTGGTCTGGTTTGGATTGTTGGTCTGATTCTGGAAAAGTAACCGATCCGCATTGTAAGACCGAGTTTTCATTGAAGGGTAAAGTGTGTTCTGTCAATCAGTTTGGATGCAAGCAGATATCAGTTTCCTCCTTTTTGTCTCTGGCATGGTGGGGGTAAAATTGGAGACTTGACTATTTTTGATTTGGACTGGTTTGGATTGTTGGTCTGATTCTGAAAAAGTAACCGATCCGCATTGTAAGACCGAGTTTTCATTGAAGGGTAAAGTGTGTTCTGTCAATCAGTTTAGATGCAAGCAGATATCAGTTTCCTCCTTTTTGTCTCTGGCATGGTGGGGGTAAAATTGGAGAGTTGACTGTTTATAATATATTTTAGTAAAAAAAAAACGTTTGAAAATTTAACTATGAAAAGCAACGAAACGACGATGAAAAACAATGATGATGGCGTAATGAATAGTAATTCATTATTTAGTAACATTTTTCATACAAAGCAAGCGTTTTGACGTCCGATAAAGAGTTCCTGATTTGACTACTTGGAAACTCGCGTATCGTGATTGTCTACTTGCTGTTACAATTTTAATTGCAAGTCCCTTTTGTAGTCGTCGTGTGATTGATCGGCTGGCTTTGTGTTTACTGTCGCTACTGATTGTTTATTGTATTGGGCTTTAGTATTGGTAGGATGAAATTTTATTAAATTTACATCGTCATGAGTCAGAAACGTACGAAAATAAAAAGATGAAAGAAACTGTTAGTGTGGACATACTTAAATTACATAAATTAACGACCATGATCCCTTTCGGGGTGGTCAGTAACATTCTTACAAGTGCCAAATACAGGGTGTAAAATTAAATGGAGGGTGCTTCAGATCATCAACATAAATCAAACTTAACATCTCTTACAAAGGGTGTTTGGCATTTTGGTACAATTCATTTAAACTTAACGATTATTATATGAATGACCATAATGCCTTGAATGCGATTTTTGAAAGTCACACAGTTGAAATCAGCAGTAGAAAATGTCAAAATTACTTTGATGATTATGCATCATTCGAATATTTGACTACTTACTTAGGGACTAGTTAGTACCACTAAGTTCTTCGGAATTTATGTACGGTTTTTATCATTTACTAGCTCGGCGGTGAAGGAAAACATCGTGAGGAAACCTGCATTCCCGAGGATGAAAAGAAAATACCATAAGTTCGGAGGTATGCGTAAAATATGGGTGAGCTTGGGGCGAACACAAAGGACCAACGCTGGTCTCCGTGTTACATAACGACCCTTGCTTGCAATAGCCCAACCACAAATAATAGGGACTAGTTACGTGTATATTCTACAAACACACATTTCTGCCACTTTTTACGGTAACATGAAATCCGCAACTATGGATTTTATTCCTCATAACTTTTGATTCTAATTTTGAATGATAAAAATCATGAAAAGTAGTCTCGTGTGAACCCCAAACGTTATAAGTTCGTAGATTGTTTCTCAATTATAGGCTGTCTCGTTTTGTGATAAGGTATAAAATTGAGTGTAAATGCACATGATCAATTGTTCTTATACCGTGGCAGAGGCTAGTCCTTATAATAAATAGTCAAAGTTCGAATACGATTTTGAATCTCACCGATTCCAAATAGCCCTTCTAGTTACGTTTTAACTTTGTGTTCTGTTTAAAATATGTGTGTTGAAAAGTTTCTGGCTGCATCTTCTCCGCAATATCACACATTCCAACGCGGTGCTAGAGTCAAAAAAATACGTCAAAAAGCAATGTATATTTTGATCAAAAAATTTTGCAATTTATTATAATACTAGCTGACCCGGCGAACTTCGTACCGCGTCAGAATCAGTTTTACCCGACACACACTTGACCTTCCCTGGCATGTGCACAACAACCCACCAAATCGCAACGCAATCGGTACAGCCGTTCTCGCGTGATATCGAGACCAAGGGAAACAGGGATTCATTTTTATAATAATATAAAATTAGGTGAAACTATTTTAAGGGGATGATCAGACCATCAAACTGAACAACTTTCTTTGTGGGACCAATATGGAAATCGCGAAAAAAAAATCAGCTGTTCCATACAAACCTACTCGACCTAAATTTATGGGACAACAGATTGTTTTTTACGCGATTTTGATTTTTCGAAAAGTTGTTCAGTTTGATGGTCTGATCATCCCTTTAAAATAGTTTCATCTCATTTTGTTGGATCTTATACAACGTGTTAATGAATAAGCGCAAAACCTCATGCACCCCAACTGATTTATAACAAAATAATTAGAATGAAACCATAATTTCATTATTTTTATAGTTAAAATTTAAAGTTATTCGCATTTTAAGTTTTGAGGCTAAAATGATTTGTTATCATTTCAGCAATGAATGAAAGCGCTAACATACTCATGGATACATTTTAATAATCTTGTTTTGAAAGTAAGTAGGGTGAGTACGCCCGTGGGGTGGGTTGACATCGGGTTCAGTAAATTTTAAATTTCACAAACCAATTATTTAATATTTTGAAAAAAAATTCCTATGTTGAAACCATGATAATTCAATTCTGCTCTCGATTCTAAACAAACTACTTTCTAGTTTTGCGTTAATTCATTAACACGTTGTATAATAGATTTTTAGAGCTAGTTTACAATCAAATTTCGTATATATAGCGATGAAACTCGCCCATCTTAACATAATTGACACTTGAAATTGTTCGAGAGCTAACTTCAAGATGTATTCAAGTCAAACTTACCTTAACTTAGATTGTTTTGGTCAATTGATGTCAACTCAACGATTCAATAGGTATTTGATTAGTTTTCAAAAGTCTATTGAATCCCATACTTTTGAGTGAAATTATCTGTTTACTAGTTGTCTCCCACGGGTTTTCCTGATTGAAATAAAAAAAAATTGATATGAAAGGGATCACTGTATGACTGCTGATTGTCAGAAAAGAAAAATGATTCCGTGCTTCGGATGGCACGTTAAGCTGTTGGTCCCGGCTACTATCTCTGGTGGTAGTAGTCGTTACATAAAAAACCACGTCAGAGGCCGTAAGGCGGTCTGAAAAAACTCTGACACTAGGGCTCTGCCCACACGATAAGAAGAAGAATGTGTCAACAATTTATTTTCTATTCTTTTTTAAGTAACACTAACTTTTATTTAAGTATTATCACTTAATTCATTACGAAGGAATCATAGTAAATGTTTCTACAAATCAATTCGTCAACAACAACAAAAATATTAGCAAATATATGTTATACTAATATGTCTGTCACCTATCACACAGATTTTTTTCACAATTGAATGACACAAAATTTTTATTTCTATGTTGCGTAGCAAATTTTTTTTTAATATGTTTTAAGATAGTCTTTTTGTCACTAAATGGTACCGTTTACATTTTAAAAGTACAATTAATAATTACTCCCTACCCCGCCTAACAAAACTACGTAAAATGACTGGGCTAGGTGGCCAAGACGTTGCCGTCGAACGCGGTCGACCGGTCGACCGCGTTGTCTTTTATAGTAGCCTGCGAAGCGTTCAATAAATTAAATAAACATCTAATACTATCTGGAATTTTATGTTGTACCTACTAAATAACCGTATAGACCAGTTTAACAACTAGTCAGACTCTGTCGTTACTGTCAATGTTGTTGTTATTTTTTAGAATTTTATTTTTATGTGTG
Organism: Agonopterix arenella; assembly: GCA_927399405.1. NCBI lineage: Eukaryota > Metazoa > Arthropoda > Insecta > Lepidoptera > Depressariidae > Agonopterix > Agonopterix arenella. The sequence goes on along the minus strand of OV656712.1, from coordinate 11,988,397 downwards.
TTTTATGTTTTTATTTCATTTTTATTATAAATTCTCATTAGGCTTTTTTAACTTCAATGTTTTTACCAAAATTGTTTCTGGTATAGATGGCAGTGGTTTCTTAGTGAACAATGAAGAAATATTGGTGTTAAAATAAGTGAGAACAGGGTACAGCTGAAAATCAGGGCTGCGCTCGCTTTGATCTCTGATCAGATCACTCGGCCGGCACAATACTGAGCTGATCCATTTTGTCGCAAGCAGACTCTATAAGTATAATTATTGTAATTACTATTACAATTACTGTACCTACATTAAAAAAATAAATAAATCATCGCGAAATTTAAAAAATTCCAAAAAACTTCAAAAATTGAAAAAAAAACCTGAAAAAAAAACTGAAAAACTGTAGAAGACGTCGAAGCTTCAAGGTTTATTAAAATCGGGCGATTATTTTCTTAAAAAAATGTGCATAGATCAGGTAATTGCTGCTAAGTCTATAGTGGTCGAGGAGGAAATATTCAAACTTGATACTTCTACGACATTCTTTTTGAAAATGCAAGGCAAATTGGAAACTGGCAAGTTTCCATATTACCTACGAAAAGAATCAGCGTTTTCTTTGATGTTATGAAACATTGGTATCGATTAACAGACGAGCATTAAAAAATGCCAAACATCCACCACAAAAATATACAATTTTTGATCGAATAAATATGTCAGGAGTACAGTTTTTCAATGTAGACCGCCAGGTATATCTGAGTTCCAATGTAGACTGCTTACTTGAATAGTTTGGCCACTTTTGACTATTTATTATAAGGACTGGCCCTCTGCCACGGTATAAGAAGAATATATCATGTGCATTTACATCCAATTTTATACCTTATCAACTAAACGAGATAGCCTATAATTCGGTATGTAATGTTATTTTCAGGTATTTTTTTTCATTTTAGTTTCGTAGATTAGTCTATTTTAAACAACTAATCTCTTTATTTTCGATATCCAAGCTATATAGTTAATTTTCTATAATTTTTCAAAGTTTTTCTAGTTATAGGTCTTTGCTTTACGTAAACGCAAACTCTTTGCTTTACGTAAAATAATTTCTAAAAAAAAAGTTACTTCATTGACATTGACATTTGAAACCAGTGCTGCCAGATGTGATATCGGAAATTTCCCCACATTCATATTGTTATCCTACAAAATTATATGTTCTGACTGTCTCCCCAAATCTCTACAAAACCATAGACATCACTTTGCTACCTACTGATAGGAACAGGTATCAAACCATGATAGGTTAGTCAAGCTTTTTATAACAGAACACCCTAGTTATGTTGTTTTTACGATGATAAATTGATTAAGAAAACACTCAAAATTCTCCACTTTGATCATTTTTTCCCTACCATTTAATTTCCCCAGAGACCAAATTTTACCCCATAATCGCGGAAAAAATTTGACAACCCTTTCGTTGACATTGACGTTTATTTGACGTTTACTTCTTTTTTTACCAAAAGCAACGGATTTAAGCCCATTCAGCCTCTGATATGACGTCATTTAGAAGTCGAATGAATGTCAAGTATTTTTTGTATTTTTGTTAAAATATCCACAATCTTATAATTTCAAGAGTTTTAAATAAAAAAATAAGGTTTCTTGATATAAAATCTCGAAATGGTTATGGAATCAGCATAGCTTAAGTTTTACTTTCCATACCGAATTGCGAAACAATAACTTCGAACTTAGAACGTTTGGGGTCCACACGAGACTACTTTTCATGATTTTTAACATTCAAAATTAGAATCTAAAGTTATGGGGAATAAAATGCAAAGTGGCGGATTTCATGTTACCTCGCCCCCCGAAAAAAGTGGCAGAAATGTTTGTTAGTAGAATTACACGCGTAACTAGTCCCTATATAAGTAGTCAAAGCCCCTGAACTATATTCATTACTGTGTTGACATCTCAAGACTTTCCAATTGAAATAGAATATACCCACAAACGAAGTGCCTCCTAGAGACAGGTGTAACATTATTACGCTTATAACATAACACCAGACTATCATAAAGGCAAGTTATAAGCATAAAGTACAAGAACTTAGCTATGGCATAGAATAAATGCTATAGTTCCTACTAGGGTTACCACAACATGCTAAGAATTTGTAAGGAAGGTAAATAACGATTATTCTGTCCATCTATCACTGGATCAGTTGGCTCTGGATCAGTTCGTCGTAGGAAAATATATATTTTTCATATTTCTCCATTATGTTCCGTCTTTCGCCCTCTACATCCAGTGAAAAAAATAGGCGTGTCGCATAATATAATTTGACCTATCTTCAACGAAATAAAGATATAAAAAATATAAGGATTACAAGATATAGGTACCGAAACATACTAGTAATTATTTTAACGAGCTGGTTTTAGACCATCAAACTGAACAACTTTCACTATGGAGACAACGTCGAAAAAACAATAAAAATCTACTGTCCCATACATTTGCGTCTAGTATATAGGTAAAAATGGAACAGTAGATTTTTTTAAATTTTTCTTGATGTTGCTCCAATAGTGAACGTTGTTCAGTTTGATGTTCTATATCACCTCTTTAAATATTACTAGGGTGTTGTGTAGGGTGTTATTACACCCTGTATGGGATGAAATTGAAATCATAGGTACCCAACACTCTACATAGGTATCAAACTGAACAACTTTTATTATCATCAGCCCACTTATATAATCATCTAAACAAAGAACTAAACATTTACCCACAAACATATTTTGACTGCAAAAAGACACTAACTACTTGGCTAAAGGCAAAAACTTACCACGAAATTGAGTCAATTGTTCAAACGATGCTGTAAAACATAGCTAGAATAATAAACAGCTAAATAAATATATATGTAACTAAATAACTATGTAACTATAATGCACTATCCTATATAAATAAATAACACACACTCACTCACTCACACCTATATACTACTGCGCACACTCACCATTATCTTGCTTGTACCGTTTTCAAAATTATTTTCTCACATAACTATGTAAACTTAAACTTAACATCGGTCTTTAAGTATTATTATTTCTATTTGTTTTTCTTTTGTTCCATTTTAACTAACTAAATATATATGTAACTAAATAACTATGTAACTATAATGCACTATCCTATATAAATAAATAACACACACTCACTCACTCACACCTATATACTACTGCGCATCACCATTATCTTGCTTGTACCGTTTTCAAAATTATTTTCTAACATAACTATGTAAACTTAAACTTAACATCGGTATTATTATTTCTATTTGTTTTTCTTTTGTTCCATTTTAGTATTTGTTAACTTGATCTACTATTCGTAATAGTTATAGAAGAGCGGAATATCCCCACACAAGCAATTTTTTTTTTGCTAAAAAGGAGATTCCTTCACCTGATTTGCATCGTAGATGAAGTTACTGAAATAAAAACTTTTTATTTATTTTATTATTTACGAGCGTTAACCCGCGACTTCGTCCGCACAAATTATATACCAGATTTTAAGTCAGATCATAAGCTATCAAACAAAAAAACTTTCATCAAAATCGGTTCAGTAGTTTTTGCGTGATACTCGTTCAAACAAACAAACAAACAAACAAACACAAACAGACAGATAAAAAATCAAAAAAATTGGTGAAATTGAATCAGGGACACCTAAAAACCATATCGTAATTTTTTTTTGTTAATATCATCAATGTACAGACAAACTTGCTGTTACAATTTTATAATAGTATAGATTATTTATTATGGGAGCAAACCTGAAATCATAAAAAAAAGATAATCAAATGATGTTCTATTCAATATTTGAGTCGATTATGCAATACAGTTTTGTATGAAACAAGCAATTTCAGGGTGGTTGCCATACTAAACGTTGTTCAGTTTGACGCGTAGAGATTTTGGTTTCTTAAATTACGAAACTTAAATTTGGCTCTTTGCGAGAGTCTAACCCACAACCCTCGGATTGGCAGGCAGATTCACTATCTACTACGCTATCGTTTTCTATTCTATTAAGAATAGAATAGAATGGAATGGAATGGAATGGAATGGAATGGAATGGAATGGAATGGAATGGAATGGAATGGAATGGAATGGAATGGAATGGAATGGAATGGAATGGAATGGAATGGAATGGAATGGAATGGAATGGAATGGAATGGAATGGAATGGAATGGAATGGAATGGAATGGAATGGAATGGCATCAAATGGAATCGATTGGAATGGAATGGAATGGAATGGAATGGAATGGAATGGAATGGAATGGAATGGAATGGAATGGAATGGAATGGAATGGAATGGAATGGAATGGAATGGAATGGAATGGAATGGAATGGAATGGAATGGAATGGAATGGAATGGAATGGAATGGAATGGAATGGAATGGAATGGAATGGAATGGAATGGAATGGAATGGAATGGAATGGAATGGAATGGAATGGAATGGAATGGAATGGAATGGAATGGAATGGAATGGAATAGAATAATTTATTTTCTGGAATATGGTACAAACATAGCTATAATAGTATTCAAAGTCCAGCATATTCTGCCATTACAGGCGTGAAAATGTTAATACTATACAGGGTCCTTCTTAAATGCTGACACTTTTTAAGGGGTTGATTAAACCATCAAACAGAACAACTTTATCTATGGGACAACATCGAAATCGCGAAAAAAACAGCTATCCCATACATTTGGCTCGAGAAGGTTTGCAGTTTAGTATGGAACAACAGATTTTTTGTCGCAATTTCGATGTTGGTGCCATATAGAAAGTTTTTTTAGTTTGACGGTCTGATCGTGCCCTTAAAAAAGTGTCAGCAATTAATAAGAAGGATCCTATACAGGTGTAAAATGAAATGGGACACTTACTCAAAAGGGTGTTTCAGACCATCAAACAGAACAACTTTATCTATGGGACCAACATCGGAATCGCGAAAAAAAGCTTGCAGTTTAGTATGAAAGAGCAGATTTTTTGTCGCGATGACGATGTTGGTGCCATAGAGAAACTTTTTCAATTTAACGGTCTGATCATCCCCTTAAAAAAGTGTCAGCATATTAAGAAGGATCATATATTATTATATATATTTATTCAGCTTTGCTTGATGCCTATTGTCTTTCGCATTTGACAACCTTAGTTCACTCTTAACGAAGTCACACGAACCACGCCATTTTCATTCTTAAGATGTTTGTAGAAAGCTCCAAGTATACTTGAGTGGAATTAACACTAAGTTTCTTCTTATCACCGCATTTCGCTAACTAGGGTAAAGTTTCAAATTATGCCATGTATGTATACCCATATACCTACGTATGTATGTTGGGAATGCGGGGTGGAGGTAGTATCGGTTATGAGGTCGGCCTTCATAATTTTGTTCCTTGCATTAATCAAATTATACAAGAAGCTTCAATATTATATTTCTTATGCTACATTTACACGCTTGGCAAGTGTTGACAAGCATTCACAAACACAAGCGTGGAAACGGGGGTGTTTGGCTTGGCTTGCGTGTGCTTGCAAGAGCTTGTGCCGACCCGGGCCATTGTCGGTTTTTTGACACGGATCAAAGGAAGCTTGCGGCAAGCGCTTGCGAATCGACCATGAGTGCTTATATTTGTTTTTGTTAATATTTTAAATAAAAATATAACCCTCCTTCTGGCGCAGTTAGGTAAAAATATGTCAAGGCAAATGCAAGAGCCGAAACAACTTCGACGTCCACGTCTGCCATGTTTGCATCTCCGGAACACACAAACGCACTCGCAAAACGTGTAAATTGCACACAAGCGTTTGTAAAGGCTTGAACCTGGTGGACGAAGTCTCGGCAAGCGTGTAAAATTAGCATTAGAGTCAATTTCTACAACAGCTACCTACTTATTTTTATATCTTACAATAAAATTTTTAGTACAATCAGGTGTGCAGGACATTTTTAAGTGTGTGCGTTAAACACTGATGCTCTAGTCATTCAATGAAACATGATGCTGCTTTAGCTGCAGCTGTGCACCGTGAAATTATTAAAACTTCATAGCGAGCTTGAGATTTTTGTGGCATAATATAGACATGAGTTTCGGGGCCCTAGGCTTAAAAGTCCAGTAATGATTTCGTTCTGAGAAATTGTAGAGTAGGATTTTTTTAAACTAAACCCATGCTTTTGAGGCATTCCTTAGCACGCGCTACTGTCCCACAAAGACTACTTTGGAAGAGCACAAAATAATCACGGGACACCTCTCGCTCATAGATCGTCCATACTGACCAACCCGACAACAATATTATCCAATCTACCGTAACACGCTCGCGTTAATAGACTGTCCATACTGACCACCCCGACAACAATATCCAATCTACCGTGACACGCTCGCGCTCAAAAATTGTCCATACTGACCAACCCGACAACAATATCCAATCAACCGAGACACGCTCGCTCTCATAGATTGTCCATACTGGTCAACCCGACAACAATATCCAATCTATCGTGACACGCTCGCGCTCATAGATTGTCAATACTGACCAACCCGACAACAATATCCAATCTACCGGGACACGCTCGCTCTCATAGATTGTCCATACTGGCCAACCCGACAACAATATCTAATCTACCGTGACACGCTCGCGCTCATAGATCGTCCATACTGGCCAACCCGACAACAATATCCAATCAACCGAGACACGCTCGCTCTCATAGATTGTCCATACTGGTCAACCCGACAACAATATCCAATCTACCGTGACACGCTCGCGCTCAAAAATTGTCCATACTGACCAACCCGACAACAATTTCAACCTACCTACATACCATACATTTCAAAACATATCCATCCACCTAAATACCGTTGCAAATATCCTGCATCAATGTAAAGGATCGTAAAATATTTTTTCTCCATAATTTTGCTCGAACGTATGTCACGTTTACAAGACCGTAAATATGTCGTAACAAGTAATACGTCATCTTACCGCCATGTGTTTACGTTCTTCAGATATGTCTCATGCATGATAAACGTATCGGTATGTCGGAGTCTTGTGATTAAATCAGGCTTTTGGTAATAAATCTAGCATATGATGAAAAAAAAATAATCAAACATTTAAACTTTGTTTTACACCAAAACCATCAGAGTACACAGAGAGTAAACAGAGAAGGTAAAAAATAAGGAGTTTTTATCGCTAAAAAGGAAAACAATTTCTAATCGTAATTAAAATAAACGAACCTAAGTATTTCATTTTTTTTATTGTGACATTCTGCTTTTAAGTTTTTGCTTTTTAATACATAATAATAAGCTATCTTCAGATATAAACAACGACTTATAGCAAAACATAAAATCCTACAAGTAATACACACACTCCAGAGCGTCGCCGCAAGACATGGTGACAGGACAACAGGCTAGCAGCATTCCCCCTCTGAATAGTGAGGCTGATTCTTTGTGCCAGGAAGCTGCCAGCTCTGCGGTCACCAGAGGTATCATTGAGACGCCCGGATAGGTATTTCATTTATTAATTACTAATACTGTTTTGTAAAAATATCCAATTATATCGGTAGGTATTTTATTTTAATTTAGCCTTATGATCAAACGAACTGAATTTTTAAATAAACTGATTTTTTTTTTATTTATATAAACGAATGGACTCTTGCTTTTGCGTTAGCACTGCATTTCCACCAGTGTCAAGTAGTTTGTAGGTCTTCCATCCCAATCTTAAGCAAAAACACGGTTGTGAATAGATTGCGGAGCTTCGTGGTATGCTCAAACGTGAACTGCGCGAACACCACGTCAGACATCTGCTCTCACCAAAACTTGCAATCTGACTCTGGTTTTACTTTATGACAACAGTTGAGTATTCATTTAGGCGTGCCGGTTTTAATCGTACGGTTAGGTTTTTGCAGTGAACTATTATGTACAATGTTCTAGAGTTAACACGAAAGTCAAACGTTTAAATGTGCCAAATGTGAAAGAGGATATTGAGATGAGATGTGGCAATCCCGCTGCACTTAAATGGGACAGCATAGGTTACGAGTGCAACTGCACACTGCACTTTATTATGCTGTCTTCTAGAACGCATATATTATGTAATAATAACTATAGCCCGACCGGAAAAATAAAAAAACCTCGCCATGTTGCGGAAAATGATTGGAACTAATTTTTATACGTGGCACACTGACACTAAAGGTTGAAGTCGATTGCAGCGCCCCCAAACCAGGTTTTTTATATTTCTGGTCAGGCTTTACATGCGTTTTTAATGAAAAGCCTGACTTCTTCATAAGCCTGCGACATAATTATATAATTATATCTTTGACATAACTTAACGTTGAATTCTATAGTCTAATTACTAATAGTCAACTCATGTAAGAAGTATTTATGAAAGTGAGATATTGAAATTCGTAGATACACGTTTTTCAGGTAAAGTTTACATTGTAAGGGGTTCTTAATACGGCTGTAAAATAAGATGCATATTATTAATAGGAATGCTATACAGATATAAAAATCAGCTCTCCCTTACATTTGAGTCGGGTAGGTACAGCAGTTTTGTATGGGACAGCTGATTTTTTTTCGCATCTCCTGAGGTAGGCTCCATAGTGAAAGTTGTTCAGTTTGATGGTCTGAGTTCACCGTTTCAGCATTTGCTAAGCTGTCACTTACACCCTGTATGTAAACTGAGGAAGGAAGGTAGACAGAAGGACATTTTCTCTTTTATTCACATAAAGAAGAAAATGCTCATGTACAGGAGTGCGATTTTTGAAACTCATACTTTGAACTCAGCAGTTTAAAATGTCAAAATTACTATGGAGATATGCATCTTTCTACTGCTGATTTGACTTTCAAAAACTATTCTTTAGGAGTGCAATTTTTGAAACTAAAATTTGCAGTAGAAAGATGCATATCTCCATAGTAATTTGGACATTTTAAACTGCTGAGTTCAACAAATGAGTTTCAAAAATCGCAGTCCAGGGCATAACAGGTCGCGCTAGTAATATTTAAAGGGGTGTGTTAGACCATCAAACTGAACGACTCTTAAGGTATATTATAAAGAGATATAAGCATAAGCAGAAGCATATGCTCACAACTATATTCTTCGAGGGGGTAGAGAGATATTCTGCAACCTTAGAACATCCACGTTCTACCAGTAGTACCAAAACTGTCCAGTGTAACGGGGAGTGAGCCCGTCGCCACTTGTAATGGACAGTAGGTACAATACATGCCTCGAAATTGAAGCAAGCAGGTTTCCTCACGATGTTTTCCTTCACCGAAAAAGCCAGTGGTGTTATAAATCGTACATAAATTAAAAAAAAACGTACATAAAGAGATATAATTTCATAATTCATAAAAAGGCTGAAAGTCACCCAAAGGGCATTGGAGAGGGCTATGCCCGGAGTTTCCCTGCGAGATCGAATCAGAAATGAAGAGATCCGCAGAAGAACCAGAGTAACTGACATAGCCCAAAGAATTGCTAAATTAAAGTGGCAGTGGGCGGGGCACATTGCTCGCAGAACCGATGGCCGATGGGGCCGAAAAGTTCTCGAGTGGCGACCGCGTACAGACACGGTGGACCGACGACCCGGTGAAGGTGGGGGGAACCCGTTGGATGAGGGCAGCGCAGGACCGGTCGTTATGGCGATCCTTAGGGGAGGCCTATGTCCAGCAGTGGACGTCCATCGGCTGAGGTGATGATGATGAATTTCATAATACGGACCTTTCCCGTAATATTGGAAAATTAAACCCCATAAAAAGGAAAATAACGGTTTATTACCCGCTCACGCGATGATTGAAATCTTTCAATTAAAATAAACTGAAATTGTACACAAAATCAATCAATGTCTACATTTCCTATTTTCGATAATTCCAACCAAAGCTTCTGTTAAGAACTTTATGTTTACTTTTTAATCTTGGAAGGGCAAATGGAAATTCTGAAATTAAACTTTTCAATCTAAGGATCAAAAGACATTCAAATTCAGTCGTAAGACATACGCGGCCGGCGTCGCGCCGGCGCGGCGGTTTCAGACAGTTTTTTTTCTAACCAGTTTCCTCCCATTGTTAGGCAAAGGTCTCCCCCAGAAGCTTTAAAATTAAAAACTATTTAACACTAAATTAAAACACACATCGTTGTCCCTGACTCCAAAGCACCGATTTTTGAATTTTTTGTCTGCCTGTTTGTTCCAGTTTTAAGCATCAACGCGAAAACTACCTACTGGACTGATTTTGACGAAACTTTTTGTGTTTTGAAACTTATGATTAGCCTTAAAACTGGTAAACAATTAAGGGGACCGGTGCGGATAAATTTTCAGGCAAAACCTAATAGCGGTGCTTCAGCAAGAACATACACAATGTACACAACCGTTCGCGAACGAACTCGCAACGCGATACTTTTTATTATTATTTGAGCAGCAGTTAGGTAAAAAGTGGTAGCATATGCTCACGACTACGACGGGTAGGCAATACTTGTCTCGAATTTGAAGCACGCAGGTTTCTTCACGGTATGTTCCTTCACCGAAAAGCCAGTGGTGTTACAAATTTTACATACATTCCGAAAAATCCGTTGGTACGAGTCGGCCTGGACGGGGATCGAACCATCGCCTCCTGCACGGAGGGCAAGGAAACTCGCCACTGGACCACGGCTTTTAAAAAGTGGTATCTTTACCTTTTTTTAGCACCACTGCCAGCAGAGCAGTGGTAAAATGTGGTAACTGTAATTTGTGGCTTCCGTCACGGACTGTAACTTTACAAAGATACAATTTTGTTTACGATACAAAGTAAACAAAAGTTTTAATTGCTCGGGTAGGCACTTTGGCATCGGCCGGATTAATTTAAGAGACTGAATTTATACCCTGGAAAGTTTTACTACAAGATCCCACTGCAAATATACACACTTTGTAGGCAACCTATACATATAAAATGTTTCTATGACTTGATTTACTGACTTATTGACAGAAAATGCACAGCCTAAACTGCTGAAGATAGAAACATGAAACGTAGAATGTAGATTCTACGGAAGATTTAGGAGTACACTAAGAAAGGGTTTTTCGATATTCTAATTTCACGTTGAAGAGGTCGCGGGTATACATATTCCAGTGGAAGAGTTCAAGAGTTCTAAAAAGATTGGGACCACCCCCTATCAGCCAGATGCAATAATTTTGTTCCCATTGATTTTTTATAGTTGCCCCCCCTCCCCCCCCTTAAGCAATAAATGCTATACAAAAATAAAGCAAAACGTAGCAAATTAAGATTGCCTGCGTAATCATGCAACAACAGGGCTGCCGCATTATTTTCGGTCGTACGAATGAGGAAGAGCTCACACTTTGTACATGTTTTCTCACCTTTGTGTATTATTATGTCCGTGTGTACAATAAAGTGTTATAATAATAATAATAACATTCACTCGAAAACTATTGGACTGATTTTGATGATTTTTTCACATATGAAATGTCCTGTTTTCTGTGAAGGTTTCATTACATAATAAAATGAAGCAACATTACAGGAACAACATTTCATTGCCTACATAAAAAGATTGCGACCTGATTCTGAGTGTCCTATTTATTTAGGATCCTTAAAGTAGGTACGACATTTTCACTGGTATAATATTGTATCATTGCCTAAACAGGTGGGTGTCGAAAACTTGCAGCGGGATCTTAGTTTATTAATATATACCTCGGCAAGTTTCGTAAAGCAAACGATTTATTGGTTACTTTATTATTTAAAAGGTTGATTGCGAAAGATGGGATACTTTTGGAATTAGTGTTTACGTTCGCGATCGACTTGGTTTGGAGATTATTTTAGGAAAAGATATAAATGGAAATTAAACAACTGGAACTGGTTGGATTTTGGTACTTTAAATGTGATTAGATAGATTTGTGTGACAATATCCAAGACATTTATTTAATTAGTTTAACAAGTAGACTGAATCGTACAACCTAATTTAAAACAAAAAAGGCCATGCGCGAGTCGGACTCGCGCACCTAGGGTTCTGTACCACCACACAATATCATATTATAATAATAGTCGCTAGCGTAGAGGTCAAAAAACTGCGTTTCTTGAACCAAAGATTTCCTTTGGAATAAAAAAGATAATTTTTTTAAATATATTTATCCCATAAATATAATGGAGAACAATATTTTTAAAGTATCATCGACAAATTAGTTTATTAGAAGCTTTCTCATTTTCCCGTTGCTTACATAATTATAAAATTAGAGGTTGGGTTCCGTGGCCAACAAAAAATAATGTGGCTTGACTTATAATTCAATTAATTAATTATGTGTCAGTATTTCCGAGCACTTACAACCCGTATTCCTCTAAAGTACGAGTGAATAGGCATCTTCTAGGTAAGCTCGCTACATCTTCTACCCCATATTCGTCCAGAGGACTGGATAGAGGTCAAGAGCAAATCCATCCTTAATAAAAAAAAAAATTGTTCTGTGTTTGTACCAAATCATGTTCCAAAATTGACATTAGTTTAACGAGTCCCATTATTTGAATACGGAACCCTAAACATTTTTAAATACATCTATTTACCATTTTAAAACTGTGAATCCTTACGAGTACATAAGTACCTTGAAATAAAACATAAGTCATATAAAGCTTAATACACACTTAAAACTCGACCTTTTATAGCTCGAGCAATATAAATGGAACTTTGATTACTATTTCATTATTGTGGCCTCCGCATGCTCGTAAAGAGCCTGATGGTCTGTAGAGGTACTAATCGATATCGAAGATCAAAGGCTCAACTTTGATAGAAAATAAATTGATTTGCTAACAAACGTTTCTAGGTTATGAAAGTGTAAACATCAGTAAAGTACTAGAACTACATAAACTCTTAGAGTTTAGACATTATATTTTAGGCTTAAGGGAAAGGTTGCTATAATTGTTATAATAAAGCTCCTGGACGTTTAAAACAGTGGTATAAAATTTTAATGATAATGAAATAAACATAAGATGGAAAGGTGTAGAATTCTTTGAAGCGTTCAAACCATAGAGATCTAGAGAGATGCTAACCAACGCGCTGAGTACGAAACCTAGTGTCGCATCACCACCAGTACCATGCGATAGAAAGTATTTTGTTAGCTTGAATGTGTTCATTATCCATTGCGGTATCAGAACTCAACGTTCGAATAATCTTTAGTACTACGCAAGCATTGTTAACTATTTACACATAATATCTCGACTGGCTTTCAGCCTCATAATATTATACTGAATCATTACTGTCGTGAGCAATGTGTTTCGTTTTTGCGCATATTGCTGCGACACTGGCCCCGCCCCCTTTTCACATCTCCCTTTAGTTTTAGTGATCTGTGCTTTAAATGCTCTAAAAGAATCACCCTCGGCCGTCCCGTAAGCGAAACATGTATTTTGTAATTACTACCTGTTTTTCCGTTATAATTGTAATTAGTATGTCAAAGCCACGTTTTGCTATTCAAATAATAAAAGTTTGAAAAATTACAGATGGGTGGGACTCAAACCCACTAATTGCTAATCTTTTCTTTATTATTTAATTGTACTTTGTTTTATTTTATTAGAGTTTCTGGCCGCATCTTCAACACCTTTACCTTCCGACGCGGTGGTAGAGTCAAAAAATGACGTCAAAAAGCTATCTATGTGATATTATTTTGAATAACCCGCGACTTTGTCCGCACAAATTATATACCAGATTTTAAGTCAGATCATAGGCTATCAAACAAAAAAAGTTTCATCAAAATCGTTTCAGTAGTTTTTGCGTGATACTCGTTCAAACAAACAAACAAACAAACACACAAACACACAAACAAACACACAAACAAACAGACAGACAAAAAATCCAAAAATTGGTGAAATGGAATCAGGGACACCAAAAAACCATATCGATACTTTTTTTTTGTTAATATCTTCAATGTACAGACAAACTTCCTGTTACAGTTTTATAATAGGACGAGCGTTAGCCCGCGACTTCGTCCGCACACATTATTTACCAGATTTTAAGTCAGATCATAAGCTATCAAACAAAAAAAGTTTCATAAAATACGGTTCTGTAGTTTTTGCGTGATGCTCGTTCAAACAAACAAACACACAAACAAACAGACATACAGACAAAAAATCCAAAAATTTGAGAAATGGAATCAGGGACACCTAAAAACCATATCGTAACTTATTTTTTGTTTATATCTTCAATGTACAGACAAACTTCCTGTTACAGTTTTATAATAGTACTAGCTTTTGCCCGCGACTTCGTCTGCGTAGACATGTAATTTTGTCTAATGTCTCGTCTAAGGTCATGAAGGTCATGGTCCGAACCAAGTCTAGGAATCCTGGCATGTAACATTAGAATGGCGATTAAGGAATGGGCTGATAAAAGACACAGGCTAATTATCGTGTGGGCAAAGCCCTGTTGTCAGAGTATAATAGCAATATAACACCACGAATCCCACAGTTCATACTGAACAAAAGCAGGAGCAAAGCTCGTGCCATCGTCGGAGCCCTCACCGGGCACTACGCAACAGGCACGATAAAGCTCACTCTAGATCCCGGTTGCCGAGCGTGTGGAGAGGAGGAGGAAACCATGGAACATTTGTACTGTGTGACTGCGATGTCTTGGTGGGTAAACGTATGTGACTCCTGAGAGATGGTTATTCATTACAGGTTTCTTACCCTGAACGCTATTGCCTCCCTCATTTTCCAAGTTTTTCAAAGATGAAGAAAATAATATGTAGGGTTCAATACAAAAGATACCATTGGGCCGAAGTGTTGCTGGCTTGCCATTTCCCATAATAAGATAAGAAAGTCATGAACTTAAGCTAAATCAAAATCAGAAAGTACCCCAAGTAATTCTGTAGGTATCAGATTTAAAAGTCATTCACTGGATCCATCACTTAAATTTTTCTACTGTTCGTCGTTTATTAGTTTTTTATTTATGTCGAGCAGCATAATAATCATCTTACGACCCACTGCGGGTCACAGACCTCCACTCACGTATAAGCGTTAGAGGATACTCTACCGTGAAGGCAAGAGCTAAAACGATAATATTATAGCAAGCTAATGGTCAATTTGCTAAAAAAGATTTTCAATTATGTAAGTAGCTACATTACCGACCTGTGGTGTTATATTATAAGGAACTTTTAGATACGTAGGTACCTTTTTATACGTTGTGGTAGAATGATGTTCTATAGTTAAGTTGCACAAGCCCTCAAAAAATCATAATTGAGACCGAAAATCAAACAAAACAAAAATTTGGCAAGAATTACTGCAACAAAATTCGTCCTTTCTGTAAAATAAGGTTATCATTCCGTAGCATTGGCTCAGATTGGACTCAGACAATCAATATACTTACAATGATGTATTACA
Source organism: Agonopterix arenella (assembly GCA_927399405.1). NCBI lineage: Eukaryota > Metazoa > Arthropoda > Insecta > Lepidoptera > Depressariidae > Agonopterix > Agonopterix arenella. The sequence goes on along the minus strand of OV656712.1, from coordinate 11,973,130 downwards.
ACGATAATATAATCAACTAAATTTGTAAGCTCTTGCTATAGCTAGGTTTTTGAATTAATAATTGTAGCACACTTGCTTTAAAAAAACTCCCAACGCCATCTATTAAGATGAAAACAATACTACGATAAAATTTTTGAACACTTGATTTTTAATATTTGACGACCCGGTTGGTGTAATGGTTACGTCGCCGGACTGCCAAACCAGGGTCCTGGGTTCGAAACCCGGTTCGGTCATGGATGTTATAAATGTTTGTGCCGTTGTTGTATGGTTTCTATAATAAAAAGCCTATAGTGCTTGCTTGGAATCATAACAATGTTCCTGTAAGCGTTATTTATTTAATTATTTTTCTAATTCAGCCGGTAAGTAACTATACAATCAAATCTGTAAGACCGAATATCTGAGATGTCTTGAGCGTGAATTGAGTATGGTACTTGCTTCAAAAAAACACGCAACGCCATCTATTAAGATGAAAACAATACTACGATAAAATTATGAACACCAACTTTAGAAAAGGTTAAAAGAAAGAGGATTTTTAGTATTTGCCGACCCGGGTGGTGTAATGGTTACCACGCCAGACTGCCAAACCAGAGTCCTGGGTTCGAGTCCCGGTTCGGTCTTGGATGTTATATGTTTATGCCGTTGTTGTATGGTTTCCACAATAAAAAGCCTATAAAGCTTGCTTGGGATAATTAAAATAATGTTTGTGCCTGTGAGCGTTATTTATTTATTTGTTTTTTGTGTGGGGCCGATCTGCCCACGCCAAGCTGGTGGATACCGGCACTAAACAAAACGTGTCGGATTATAACTGGTTGCTTGAAACCGGCTCCAGTACAGTTGCTTTACCCACTGGCTGGCATAGCGCCCCCAGATGTAAGTAGGGCTGTGGCAGGTTCTTCAGAGAGAGCCCAAATGGTGGATGAATGACACACGACATCCCATGCATGGCTTTATTCCTGCGCCGCAAAGGCTGCCAAGCCGACGCAGCTTTATGAAGTGTGTCGACCCCCTGAATACTGGCCCAGCGCAAGCAAGGTGTACTCTATGGCGATAAAAAGTGTCCCTCCCAACTCCATTTGTGTCACCGTCTGAGAGCCACACGCCTAGAAATGACTTGCCTTGGGCGACCTGGAAGTCTTTAAACCGACTTCGAACCCAGGTCGGTCGCAGTAAGGACAACATGGTCAGGTGGGGATACTCGGATGCGCAAAATGTGACTTGCTTGTGTGGAACTCCACAAACGATGGCCCATCTCACATCGTGCCCTGCGTGCCCTAACATCTGCACGCAGGAGGAGCTCATAACTGCTAGCGACGGTGCAGTATCGGTTGCCCGATTCAGGCAAGCTACTATTTAGCGACTTTGTTCAGAATTTGAAGTCGACACGATAAGAAGAAGATTATTTTTCCAATTCGCCAAGTACCTATACAATCAAATCTGTAAAACCGAATTTTTTGTGTTGATGATAGAACCACAAACATAATATTAATATTAGTGAGATACCTGGTAGGATGGTAGGATTAAAATTAGAAAAAAGCCAAAATAAAACATCCTGCGCTAATATTAGATCTGATATGATCTCAAGATATTATTATGATTGAAGGTCAGGCCCTTAACATATCAAGCCTAACTGCTTCTGTATAATCCGGTGAAAAATGGATATAGTCGTTGAATGTATTTAAAAAAAAATAAAAATTCTCGACCAAGAATCGAACCTACACCTCATGCACGAAAATCTAACCATATACCAAATATACTACACAGCTGTTGTCAAAACTGTTGAAAAAAGTAAATATATTTTTATCACTGCAATCTACACAAATGCATCTGTCAGCGTCAAATTGGCGCTAGTGAGCATAGAATAAAAACGTGGTATATGTTTCAGCATGATAAAACATTGTAATTTATCCCACAGGAACCCATTGCTAGGATAAAAAGTATCCTATATGTTAATCCAGAACACATTCTATCTGCGTTCATCAAAATCCATTCAGCCGTTTATGCGTGATTGCGCCACAAACATACAAAATTACGACTTTACAAACATCGTCACAAACTTTCACGTTTATAATATTAGTGAGATTATTAGTTCTTCTTCGTGATGGCATTTTTCATTATTGAAAACAATCAAGTGTACTGGCAGATACAAAATTATTTTTTAAGTATGATTATCACTGAACGGAACGCGTCGGGGCGCATTATATATATATTACTTTATTTTTTATATATTTAACTTAATATGCTGACACTTTTTTAAGAGGATGATCAGACCATCAAACAGCTTTCTCTATGGGACTGTCATCGATATCGCGAAAAAAAATCTTCTGCCCCATACATTTATGTAGAGTAGGATTGCAGTTTTGTATGGAACAGTTGATTTTTTTTCGTGATTTTGACTTTGGTCCCATACAGAAAGTTGTTCAGTATGATGGTCTGATCATACCCTTAAAAAACTGTCTGCATATAAGAAGGACCATATACATCTTGCAATCCGGTCAGATGCGTGCAAAATCGGTGACGGTCGCATTCCACTGCAACGTCGCCTGGTCAGCACTCGCTGTCAATTTGCGTGCATTTGAAACAACGGCTGAGGTGCACGTATGCGCCTGGATTCCAGCGAATAATTTCGTCCGGAAGGACGCAGTCGGCTATTGCCGAATGTTACATTAATTTATGTAAAGCTCATATCAAGCGACAGTCCGCAGGGCGGTGGCAGGTTCCTCAGAGAGAGCCCAAATGATGGACGACACACGACACGGACGGACTACAAACTTTGAGTCAAGATAAGTTTAGAACTAAACATTTAAAAGGAAATCACAGATATTGGTTTCTAGATTGTTTTAAAACCATTCATTTTTTACTTTAATTACTAAATGTTCAAACTAAGCTTCGTTTTGTATGGAGCGCCGTAGAAAAATGCGCAAAATGCACGGCGGCACATCGCATCGGCGGCATAAAAAACCGACCCTTATTAATTTGTTAGAGTTGTTCGTTTGTATTTTAGTAATAATTTACGGTATTTCAAAATAGTTCCTTACCTGTCTTGTAATTACTTTAAAATATTAGCTATTATCCAGTCTTGCGTAACTGTGTGATTACACCGTAAATAAAAACATTCCGAATTAAAAATCGAGTTTTAGACATCTTTCGGCTGCTGATTTGAAATCATGATTATATTATATTCTCTTTGTTTGAAATTGGCGTGCAGTTTTTTTTTTTAATAATTACTCCTGCTTTGTTTGCACTGTACTTCTACAAAATGTCAAGAAATTTGTAATTCGAATCTTGTTTTCTTGTGGCCAGTACTAAGGTTTTTTTGTTATGCAAAGGTTTTCTCCATGGAGTTTGAAAGATTTTATAGCCAAAAAGAAAAACAATGTTATACCGGTGCAGTCATCAGCACTGGACAATGATAAAATTTATAATTATTGGTATTTATTTTGTAATTTATTGTTATTTTCGTTATTTATAAATCAAACAGTCTTCAGAATTAGCTTACTTTATTACAAGTCTTTTAATTTTCATTAGTGTTACTTAGTTGAAATTGAAATGGTACCGTACATTGGTTGCACTTGCGGTTATATGTTTATATCTCCGGCTCCCGTCAACGTAGCGAGATAAATTATATACCAGATTTTAAGTCAGATCATAAGCTATCAAACAAAAAAAGTTTCATCAAAATCGGTTCAGTAGTTCTTGCGTGATACTCGTTCAAACAAACAAACAAACAAATAAACAAACAAACAAACAAACACACAAACAAACAGACAGACAAAAAATCCAAAAATTGGTGAAATGGAATCAGGGACACCTAAAAACCATATCGTAACTTTTTTTTTGTTAATATCTTCAATGTACAGACAAACTTCCCGCTACAGTTTTATAATAGTTTAGATTTAGATAGATCTGGCTCTTTTTGGGCTAAGTATTTAATCAATCCAAGAATCAGATTGTAGACAAAGTCTCACAAAAACTATTTGAAAATAAAATTCCAGTGTCCTTTTCAGTAAGGATTACACAATTCATGAAATCATGACCTCTCGGGACCAGCGTAGCGTCCGAAAACCTTTCAGGACGAATAGGGGATGATTTCTGAAATAAATGTTACGTTTTAGACGGATTTTCCATTTTAATGTTGTTTTTAAAAATCATCATAATTCTGTTGCCGATTTCCCATTATTTGGGGTCGGCTCAATGATATTTTGTTTGAAAAAATAAAAATAAAAAACCATTTAAATGTGTCTCACATTTGCTGGCGGCGGGCCCCTCCAAAAATTTATTTCCCATACTAAATATGGGAAATAAATTTAATATGGGAAGCTGTGGGCCATCGTTGCCGCGACGGCGGCGGACGGCTTCCCATACTAAATGACATTTTTGTATGGGCCGGCCGCCTGTCACCGTCTATAAATGTGTCTCAACCCTTAAGTTTCCAACCCTTTCTACTATCGGACTTCCAGACGCACCGCGGGTTATTACCCCTTTTCGGTTGACATCCCACATAGATATGTGGTGTGGTGTGGTGGTGTGGTGGCTGGTGCAGATGCACCAAGCGCTTTTCTAAATCTTTTATAATGCGCACAGCCAAGGAGTGGAATGCCCTGCCTGCGTCAGTATTTCCGAGCGCTTACAACCCGAATTCCTTTAAAGTACGAGTGAATAGGCTTCTTTTGGGTAAGCTGGCTACATCTTCGACCCCATCTTCGTTCTGAGGACTGGATTGAGGTCGAGACTCAAGAGCAAACCCATAGGTAACAGAAAAAAAGGTATACCTACGGTTATATTATCAAAAAACTAGAAAACAATTGAGACACAAATCTGGGTCCTTTTAGGCTTTTATCAGACTAAAATTAAAACGTGGGCACATTGAAGTGTTTCAAGGGGATATAATTTCTTAGTTCTAATCTCTATGACAACAGACAGGACGTCGGCATTAAAGATGAGATCATGAAAGTAAAAAATTTTCCAAAACATCCCGTATTTTGTCCGGAAAGCTTGCAGGATTTATATGTCTAAGATGTCAAGGAGCCATTGGTTGAAAGGATCGGGAGGACCTATTAAATAAACATTATATTGAAAAGGTACCTATGTTTTGTTCAGATACTTATTGAAATAAATGGTAGAATAGATTTCTGTAGTAGAATTTTTCGGTAGATCGGATTTTAATAAAGTATTATCTCAGAATATTCATAAGAGTAGGTACAAGTATTATATTCATTTAAAGGACTTTCAATCAATGCTGCCATTCATAAAAAACACCTTTTGGGGTTATTCTTTCGAAATAAAATTTCTAACCCATTATGATTATTGATTTTTAAACATGTTACAGCCATGTTGTGCTATTTCGAATCAAATTAAAGAGTGAAAAATTTGTCTCGGGCGGGACTTGAACCCGCACTTTTCCAAACCGGGGAACTGCGTTATCCAATTTCGCCACCGAGCCCACTACCCAGAGAACGAAATTTTCAATCTGTTGCGTCTTAAGGGGACGTGAGCGCCATCTACTGGTAGTTATTTCAAACTAACCAACCCGTCCAGCATTACAACTGGAATTCATACGATATAGATGACACACCCTGTTCCAATTTCAAATATTATTAATTTTTAAACAAGTTACAGCCATGTTGTGCTATTTCGAATCAAATTAAAGATTGAAAAATTTGTCTCGGGCGGGACTTGAACCCGCACTTTTCCAAACCGGGGAACTGCGTTATCCAATTTCGCCACCAGAGAAAAAGGTTTGGAAAAGTGCGGGTTCAAGTCCCGCCCGAGACAAATTTTTCAATCTTTAATTTGATTCCATTATGATTACATTACGATTCCATTATTTTTGTTTTAATATACGGTATGCTAAAATTATAGAGTATTAGAGATGTTAACAGACAGATAGACAGACAAACAGTTACTGACAGACACAAGTATGGGGTTCCTTGTCTAACTAAATTACGGAATAAACTGAAGTCACACAGAAACTTATTTTAACAATGTTTGTTAAAAAGCTCAAATGAAAAAAAACATTTTGAGAAAAAAAACAGCTTTTCCATAGAAAATGTCAAGGACCCAAATATACGACCCTATGATTATTGAAAATATTTCTTGTAGTATAGTTTCTGATTGCATCTTTTATACACCGAAAACACCTTCCAACTCGGTATGAACTAATAAAACTGACTGATTCAAATCGGCATTCCCTGTTTCATACAACCGTTCTTATTTAATTAGTTAAAAAGAATAGAAAAAAGTATAACTGACCTTTGTACCCTCGAAATTGAATTTAGTGGAAAGCAGGTAAATTCTGCGGTTTAATTTACTCGGATTAGAAGCTTTTTGTTGGTGGAATTTACGCAGGGAGACTGCCGCTTACACCGAATCAGGCTACAGTATGAAGTGACGATAGGTCATATCATTGGGTCATAACCAATTTGGAGTGCAGTCACTGTGTATAATTATACAAATGCAGACAGTAGCCCAGTCATTTAACGGTTTGAGCCGGGACTGATTAAGAATTGATATATATTTTCGGTATAGTATTTAAGATGAAATTTGACCTTAGAAACGTACCAAAATTAAAAATCTCCTTCTAAAAAACAAAATGGCAATTTCTTTTATGCACATATTTATTTTTGAATAAATACCTCATTTTTTCAATTTCAATGCCTATTTTATTGCTCAAAAACAAATTATATTGTTAAATCTAATTAAAATGTCTTCCATTCATATTTCTTAGCCGTTCAGCGTTCATTTCAGCACGCACTCCTTTCTTACACATATCTTCCTTCACACAATCCAACCATCTTTTCTTTGGCTTTCTCCTCCTACCACAGCTATCCACATTCATACTTAATACTCGTCTCGTACTAATATATTTTTTTAATAATATATTTTCAACCCTCCTGATGGAAAGCGTTAACTTTCGTCCCGCTGCGCTAAACGAAGTTGCCGCTTTCTGCCTGCGTCGAGAGAAAAGTAGTGTACTAACCTCGGGCAGTAAATAATAAAGCCTCAGATCACATGTTTGTTGACCTCAGCTTCGCCTCGGCTAACAATTACATGAGATCTGAGACCTTTCATATTTTCCTGCCCTCGGTGTGTAATCTACTATTAGTTAAGTTTAGTTAGTTAAGTTACAAGACGGTGTAACAAAAAGCGTTACGGGCCATGAATTTCACTTTACAAAGGCAATTTGTCTTTTTCTCACATGCTCGTATGTGTAATTGGTATTTGTTCGGCTTTAGTTGTAATCCACAAACAATATTAAATATCATGAGAGTTTTTATTTATTTTTCATTTACTTCTTCAATAACGTGACAGATGGCATTTTCATTCACTTCATAGATAAAATATACCTATAGATGTCAAATATAGACGAAATTTGTTTCGCTTAGTGGGATCATACACGACGCATGTCGGAGCGGCAGACGTCAGTCCGTCATTTGTGAAGCAAGGAGTTGGGTGAAACCGCACGTAGAAGCACACACGGTGCGTCAATCCGTCACCGTGTGTGCTCCTACGTGCGGTTTCATACCATCTTATGTGAATCACCTTATGCATGGCAAACAAGAAATGGGGCGCTACGGGCAATATACAGGGGTTAACAAAATGCTTATGTAACTTATTCGTAATAGAAAGCTAACCATTCATTCATAGGCCCGAAATCTATACAATACCCACGTATACTACATGTTACTCCACTCCGATATCGCAGAGAAACCTTTCTAAGTGCTTGTACTTACATCAATTTTGAATGTTAGTGAATGGCTGCTGATAACAGCCATTCGATCCCAAGATATGACTCGTAGGGCTAACAACCACATCCAATCCACACAATCCAGAACCACTTCAACCTCCTCCCATCCACCCCCCGCACATCAAAAGTTCGCCCGCTCACTCTCACGCACCCTCATTCACAAACGCAGACGCACACACACTCACGCACACACACACACACAAACACACACACAAACACACACACACACACACACACACACACATACTCATTGCATTACAAAACTCTTAAAAATAAGTCGATATTTAAAAATTTTTTTTTTAATTATTATTATTACTAAAAACAGCCTATGTCTTAACTGTTAAGTTTAGCATAACAATAATTTATGTACATTTAAATTGGGGAAGCCACTGCAGCATGTACCACAGCTTGCTCTCACATGCTGCAGGGATTTCATTGATGTATTTTTACTGTTATGTGTCAAATAAACGTTTACTTTATTTATTTATATTAAGAGGTAGACTATCAAACTGAACAACTTTCACTATGGATCAGCTGTCCCATACATTTGAGTCGAGTCGATACTGAAAAAACTAAAAACTTTAGGGTCAACTTAGTCGGAATTGATTTTGAATTATTACCTATTCAATTAAATTAATATATTAAAATTAAAGGGCAATCAATAAGAAGAACAATATTATTAAAATATAGTAGTAGTTTCGTTGTCTAGTCATTATAATACAAGTCCAGTAGGCCTAGCATGCCACCCCCGAGAAAACGACAAAAATCGAGATGTGCCTCCATCTTTATTATTTTACGAATGCCAAAAAGAGCGCGCATGACGTTTTTCTCGTTTACACGCTTTGTCGTGGGTGGCATGCTAGCCATGCAGGTACGTTAAAATGTGACTAGATAATTTGTGTGACAATGTCCAAGATATTTATTATTTTATTATTCATCATCATCATCATCATCTCAGCCGATGGACGTCCACTGCTGGACATAGGTCTCCCCCAAGGATCGCCATAACGACCGGTCCTGCGCTGCCCTCATCCAACGGGTTCCCGCCACCTTCACCAGGTCGTCGGTCCACCGTGTGAGAGGCCTACCCACGCTGCGCTTTCCGGTACGCGGTCGCCACTCGAGAACTTTTCGGCCCCATCGGCCATCGGTTCTGCGAGCAATGTGCCCCGCCTTTAGTTTAGCAATTCTTTGGGTTATGTCAGTTGCTCTGGTTCTTCTGCGGATCTCTTCATTTCTGATTCGATCTCGCAGGGAAACTCCGAGCATAGCCCTCTCCATTCCCCTTTGGGACTTTCAGCCTTTTTTTTATATTATTATTATTAATATATAATTAAAATATGATCTACCTTTGTTTGTAATTTTCAGGAAATGATCATCTACTTATTGACGACCTGGTTGGTGTAATGGTTACCACGCCGGACTGCCAAGCCAGGGCAGGACCCTGGCTTGGCAGGTCCGGTTCGAATCCCGGTTCGGTCATGGATGTTGTATGTGTGTGCCGTTGTTGTATGTTCCCATAACAAAAAGTCTAAGGCTTAATTTGGGATCATTACAATGCATGTGCCTGTTAGCGTTATTTATTTATTTTATTCGTAGACAGGAATTTTATTAACCTTTGTTGTTCCACATTCAAAATCAGTTCGGCCTAGGCCAAACTAGTAAAGCCTAAAGTTTTAAGGATAAATTTAAAATAGCTTGGCCTGAAATCAGGTTTGGTCGGTAACATAACATAACATAACATAAATATTCTTTATTTGCACACCAAAATATACAGTAACAAAAACGAATAAAAAGAACGTAAGGGTACAAATGGCGGTCTTATCACTAAAAGCGATTTCTTCCAGACAACCATGGGATGGACGAACTCTTAAGTAAAAAAACTTGCTATGGCGGTGTAATAAGATATAAAATATATAGCATACAGGTATATTATAATATATACATACATATAAATATAATTTATATGTATGTATATGATTTATATATAAAAATATATACATACAAAATATCCAACAATAAATAATAAATATATTATATAATAAGTCTAATGGATCAAAGTGTCATATTAATAATTTAATAACAATGAGTCAAAGGGCGAGATAGTGATCCCTTACTCGTTTTTTAAAAACGGGCAGGGAGGGAGCTTGTCCTATAGTAAGAGGCAGGTCATTCCATAATCGAACAGATTGCACTGTAAACGAATTATCATAGGCGGACGATGTGTGACGTGGAATAGCTAGTAACAAAGTTTGAGCAGAGCGCAGTAAACGGTCATGGGTGGCATGTAGGAATGTGAACCGGTCCTTGAGATATGATGGGGTTAAGGGGAGGAATAGGACAGAGTACAAGAGGGAAAGAATATGGAGATTACGACGAAGTCGAATCGGAAGCCAGAGCTTGGAACGAAATTCAGAGACGTGGTCATACTTGCGAAGGCCAAATATGAACCTAATACAGAAGTTCTGGAGCCGCTCAAGTTTGTTTAGTTGCTCCTCATTGAGATCGAGGTAAGCAACATCGGCGTAGTCATCAGCGTAGCGTCAGCATCATAGCGTCGGTATCATTATATATAAGGTCTAACAAAATTAGGTGAAACTATTTTAAGGGGATGATCAGACCATCAAACTGAATAACTTTCTCTATGAGACCAGTATCGAAATCGCGAATAAAAAATCTACTGTCCCATACATTTAGGTAGAGTAGGTTTGTATGGAACAGCAGATTTTTTTTCGCGATTTCGATATTGGTCCCATAGAAAAAGTTGTTCAGTTTGATGGTCTGATCATCCCCTTAAAACAGTTTCAGCTAATTTTGTTAGACCTTATATAAGTCACTGTATTTATGATTCAGGTGAATCATTAACTGACTTAAAGAACCTTGAAGGGTAAATTACGGGACACCCTGTAATATAAAATGTTTAATTAAAATTCCTAATCTTTCTAAATTTATAGGTATAGGAGGCCAGATGGAACTAATTGCTAATTCAAGGCAACATTTTCTCAATAACTTATCCTGTATATCAAACAAGATTGCCTTCTAGCCCAGTCATTTTACGGTTTGAGCCGGGAATAATTAAAAACAGTTTTTTATTCGGTATAATATTTAAGAGCCTATTTGAGCTTAGTAACGTACCAATATTTAAAAAAAATCCCATGAATAAAAAATAAAAATTTTGCTTTTATCTCGTTCTAAAAACATGATGGTAAATTTTTTCACGTATTTAAGGCTTTACCTTTATACAAACTTCAAACATGGTGTAAATGTTTGTGTCTACTTAGCAGGTTTTGAAAAATACATTCGTATTTTCTAATAAAAATCTCATTTTTAGCCCAGTCTAAGGTTGTAAGTCTTTAGATTGTCTCGAAGAAATTGCTTTTTAGCGATAAGACCGCCTGTTTTTGTGCCTTTTGTATTTCCTGATTGATTGCTCTCTGTATACTCTGTTTTTTTTTTTTGGTGTCAAATAAAGTATAATTGATTGATTGATTGATTTTTTTTAAATTTCAATGCCTATTTTATTGCTCAAAAATAATTTATATTGTTAAACCTAATTCAAATTACCATATTTGTACCATATTCAGTTTATGTTTCCAATTGTGCATTGTATTTTCTTTTGGTGTAAATAAAGTATATTTCATTCATTTCATTCATTCATTCAAATTAGTGCATTGGTATTTAATATTATTAATTTAAAAGCCTTCTGGGACTCACAATTTTGATTTCTATGTTGCGTAGCGAATTTTTTTTTTTATGGTTTTCAGTCAGTCTTTTTGTCACTAAATGGTGCCGCTTACAGTTTAAAAGTCCAATTAATAATTACTTCTCACCTCTCCTAACAAAACTCAGTGAAATAACTGGGCTATTCCCCTTTTCCCTACTTATAGAGTTAATACCGTAAGATTTAGGGAGAAGCGAGATGAAGTGCTTCTTTAGAAAAGGGAAGATCTTCCCTAAGACAAAACAGTTGTTGTGAATGATCCTATCTCAATACAAAAAGCGAACATGTTTTTACCCCATTACATTTTTTTTTCTATGGCAGTATGTTTCGATTTTATTTAAAAAAAAAATTTTATTGTCTGCCCCAAAAGGATCGTGTTTCTTGTTGCCGATCAAAAAGGCGACAATCGATAATCGATATCGAATTATAGAAACTGCTTGAGTCATGATCACGTGAAATTTAGCGAATAATATTTTTTTTTACTAATCTATCTAATCTAAACTATTATAAAACTGTAGCAGAACGTTTGTCTGTACATTGAAGATATTAACAAAAAAAAAGTTACGATATGGTTTTTAGGTGTCCCTGATTCCATTTCACCAATTTTTGGATTTTTTGTCTGTCTGTTTGTTTGTGTGTTTGTTTGTTTGTTTGTTTGTTTATTTGTTTGTTTGTTTGAACGAGTATCACGCAAGAACTACTGAACCGATTTTGATGAAACTTTTTTTGTTTGATAGCTTATGATCTGACTTAAAATCTGGTATATAATTTATCTCGCTACGTTGACGGGAGCCGGAGATATAAACATATAACCGCAAGTGCAACCAATGTACGGTACCATTTCAATTTCAACTAAGTAACACTAATTAAAATTAAAAGAATTGTAATAAAGTAAGCTAATTCTGAAGACTGTTTCATTTATAAATAACGAAAATAACAATAAATTACAAAATAAATACCAATAATTATAAATTTTATCATTGTCCAGTGCTGATGACTGCACCGGTATAACATTGTTTTTCTTTTTGGCTATAAAATCTTTCAAACTCCATGGAGAAAACCTTTGCATAACAAAAAAAACCTTAGTACTGGCCACAAGAAAACAAGATTCGAATTACAAATTTCTTGACATTTTGTAGAATTACAGTGCAAACAAAGCAGGAGTAAATATTAAAAAAAAAACTGCACGCCAGTTTCCAACAAAGAGAATACAATCATGATTTCAAATCAGCAGCCGAAAGATGTCTAAAACTCGATTTTTAATTCGGAATGTTTTTATTTACGGTGTAATCACACAGTTACGCAAGACTGGATAATAGCTAATATTTTAAAGCTATTATAAGACAGGTAAGGAACTATTTTGAAATACCGTAAATTATTACTAAAATACAAACGAACAACTCTAACAAATTAATAAGGGTCGGTTTTTTATGCCGCCGATGCGATGTGCCGCCGTGCATTTTGCTCATTTTTCTACGGCGCTCCATACAAAACGAAGCTTAGTTTGAACATTTAGTAATTAAAGTAAAAAATGAATGTTTTTAAAACAATCTAGAAACCAATATCTGTGATTTCCTTTTAAATGTTTAGTTCTAAAGTTATCTTGACTCAAAGTTTGTAGTCCGTGCTGCGGTCCGTCCGTGTCGTGTGTCGTCCACCATTTGGGCTCTCTCTGAGGAACCTGCCACAGCCCTACGGACTGTCGCTTGATATGAGCTTTACATAAATTAATGTAACATTCGGCAAAAGCCGACTGCGTCCTTCCGGACGAAATTATTCGCTGGAATCCAGGCGCATACGTGCGCCTCAGCCGTTGTTTCAAATGCACGCAAATTGACAGCGAGTGCTGACCAGGCGACGTTGCAGTGGAATGCGGCCGTCACCGATTTCGCGCGCATCTGACCGGATTGCAAGATGTATATGGTCCTTCTTATATGCAGATAGTTTTTTAAGGGTATGATCAGACCATCATACTGAACAACTTTCTGTATGGGACCAAAGTCAAAATCACGAAAAAAAATCAACTGTTCCATACAAAACTGCAATCCTACTCTACAAAAATGTATGGGGCAGAAGACTTTTTTTCGCGATATCGATGACAGACCCATAGAGAAAGCTGTTTGATGGTTTGATCATCCTCTTAAAAAAGTGTCAGCATATTAAGTTAAATATATAAACAATAAAGTAATATATATATAATGCGCCCCGACGCATTTCGTTCAGTGATAATCATACTTAAAAAATAATTTTGTATCTGCCAGTACACTTGATTGTTTTCAATAATGAAAAATGCCATCACGAAGAAGAACTAATAATCTCACTAACATTATAAACGTGAAAGTTTGTGACGATGTTTGTAAAGTTGTAATGTTGTATGTTTGTGGCGCAATCACGCATAAACGGCTGAATAGATTTTGATGAAATTTGGCACGCAGATAGAATGTGTTCTGGATTAAGATATAGGATACTTTTTATCCTAGCAATGGGTTCCTGTGGGATAAATTACAATATTTTATGCTATGCTCACTAGCGCCAATTTGACGCTGACAGATGTATTTGTGGAGATTGCAGTGATAAAAATAGTATTTACTTTTTTCAACAGTTTGTACAACAGCTGTGTAGTATATTTGGTATATGGTTAGATTTTCGTGCATGAGGCGGAGGTTCGATTCTTGGTCGAGAATGTTTTTTTTTATTTTTTTTTTAAATACATTCAACGACTATATCCATTTTTCACCGGATTAGACAGAAGCAGTTAGGCTTGATATGTTAAGGGCCTGACCTTCAATCATAATAATATCCTGAGATCATATCAGATCTAATATTAGCGCAGGATGTTTTATTTTGGCTTTTTTCTAATTTTAATCCTACCATCCTAACAGGTATCCCACTTATTATGTTTGTGGTTCTATCATCAACACGTCTCAGAAATTCGGTTTTACAGATTTGATTGTATAGGTACTGGGCGAATTGGAAAAATAATCTTCTTCTTATCGTGTCGACTTCAAATTCTGAACAAAGTCTCTAAATAGTAACTTGCCAGAATCGGGCAACCGATACTGCACCGTCGCTAGCGGTCATGAGCTCCTCCTGCGTGCAAATGTTAGGACACGCAGGGCACGATGTGAGATGGGCCATCGTTTGTGGAGTTCCACACAAGCAAGTCACATTTTGCGCGCCCGAGTATCCCCACCTGACCATGTTGTCCTTACTGCGACCGACCTGGGTTCGAAGTCGGTTTAAAGACTTCCAGGTCGCCCAAGGCAAGTCATGTCTAGGCGGGAGGCTCTCAGACGGCGACACAAATGGAGTTGGGAGGGACACTTTTGTCGCCATAGAGTACACCTTGCTTGCGCTGGGCCAGTGTTCAGGGGGTCGACACACTTCATAAAGCTGCGTCGGCTTGGCAGCCTTTGCGGCGCAGGAATAAAGCCATGCATGGGATGTCGTGTGTAGTCCACCATTTGGGCTCTCTCTGAGGAACCTGCCACAGCTCTACTTACATCTGGGGGCGCTATGCCAGCCAGTGGGTAAAGCAACTGTACCGGTTTCAAGCAACCAGTTATAATCCGAAACGTTTCGTTCAGTGCCGGTATCCACCAGCTTGGCGTGGGCAGATCGGCCCCACACCGGGCACGCGTATTCTCCAGCGGAGAACGCGAGAAAAATAAATAAATAACGCTCACAGGCACAAACATTATTTTAATTATCCGAAGCAAGCATTATAGGCTTTTTATTGTGGAAACCATACAACAACGGCATATACATATAACATCCAAGACCGAACCGGGACTCGAACCCAGGACTCTGGTTTGGTAGTCCGGCGTGGTAACCATTACACCAACCGGGTCGGCAAATACTAAAAATCCTCTTTCTTTTAACCTTTTCTAAAGTTAGTGTTCATAATTTTATCGTAGTATTGTTTTCATCTTAATAGATGGCGTTGGGTGTTTTTTTGAAGCAAGTACCATACTTAATTCACGCTCAAGACATCTCAGATATTCGGTCTTACAGATTTGATTGTATAGTTACTTACCGGCTGAATTCGAAAAATAATTAAATAAATAAATAACGCTTACAGGAACATTGTTATGATTCCAAGCAAGCACTATAGGCTTTTTATTATAGAAACCATACAACAACGGCACAAACATTTATAACATCCATGACCGAACCGGGTTTCGAACCCAGGACCCTGATATCGACATAAATAAAAAACTAATAAACGACGAACAGTAGAAAAATTAAAGTGATGGATCCAGTGAATGACTTTTATTTGATACCTACAGACTTACTTGGGGTACTTTCTGATTTTGATTTAGCTTAAGTTCACGACTTTCTTATCTTATTATGGGAAATGGCAAACCAGCAACACTTCGACCCAATGGTATCTTTTGTATTGAACCCTACATATTATTTTCTTCATCCTTGAAAAACTTGGAAAATGAGGGAGGCAATAGCGTTCAGGGTAAGAAACCTGTAATGAATAACCATCTCTCAGGAGTCACATACGTTTACCCACCAAGACATCGCAGTCACACAGTACAAATGTTCCATGGTTTCCTCCTCCTCTCCACACGCTCGGCAACCGGGATCTAGAGTGAGCTTTATCGTGCCTGTTGCGTAGTGCCCGGTGAGGGCTCCGACGATGGCACGAGCTTTGCTCCTGCTGTTGTTCAGTATGAACTGTGGGATTCGTGGTGATATATTGCTGTTATTCTCTGACACCAGGGCTTTGCCCACACGATAATAAGAAGATTGCTGATGAATTTCCTGCAGTGTTGCAGACCCAGAGAGGCCAGAGCATTCTAGCCGGTGTCTTTTATCAGCCCATTCCTTAATCGCCATTCTAATGTTACATGCCAGGATTCCTAGACTTGGTTCGGACCATGACCTTAGACGAGACATAAGACAAAATTACATGCCTACGCAGACGAAGTCGCGGGCAAAAGCTAGTACTATTATAAAACTGTAACAGGAAGTTTGTCTGTAAATTGAAGATATTAACAAAAAAAAAGTTACGATATGGTTTTTAGGTGTCCCTGATTCCATTTCACAAATTTTTGGATTTTTTGTCTGTCTGTTTGTTTGTGTGTTTGTTTGTTTGTTTGAACGAGTATCACGCAAGAACTACTGAACCGATTTTGATGAAACTTTTTTTGTTTGATAGCTTATGATCTGACTTAAAATCTGGTATATAATTTGTGCGGACGAAGTCGCGGGTTAACGCTCGTATTTTTATATTTCTGTAATGTCCAGATATCAAAAGTGACAATTTCCCTATTTTTGGTTACAATGGTTAATTTTATTCGTTAACGAGCGTTAACCCGCGACTTCGTCCGCACAAATTATATACCAGATTTTAAGTCAGATCATAAGCTATCAAACAAAAAAGTTTCGACAAAATCGGTTCAATAGTTTTTGCGTGATACTCGTTCAAACAAACAAGCAAACAAACAAACACACAAACAAACAGACAGACAAAAAATCCAAAAATTGGTGAAATGGAATCAGGGACACCTAAAAACCATATCGTAACTTTTTTTTTGTTAATATCTTCAATGTACAGACAAACTTGCTGTTACAGTTTTATAATAGTACGAGCATTAACCCGCGACTTCGTCCGCACAAATTATATACCAGATTTTAAGTCTAGCTATCAAACAAAAAAAGTTTCATCAAAATCGGTTCAGTATTTTTTGCGTGATTCTCATTCAAACAAACAAACAAACAAACACCCATAAAGCAGACAGACAAAAAATCCAAAAATTGGTGAAATGGAATCAGGGACACCTAAAAACCATATCGTAACTTTTTTTTGTTAACATCTTCAATGTACAGACAAACTTCCTGTTACAGTTTTATAATAGTATAGATTAATAGCTGGGAATACACAATTGTAAAAACGTTACTGGAGGCTTTTAGCTTATTTTTAAACTAACCACAATTTAAACCAAAGTTAGACTTAACCAAGATTAATGACCTCAACAAAGTTTAAGTAAAGGTATTTCACCCAAAACTTAGGCGGAGACAGGTTTGGGAAGCTTAGTTTAATATTATACTAAACTATCTGGTATTAAGAGAAGTTTATTCCAAAGGCTCCCGAGCATGCTGCATACAAACGAACTTCTGTCCTATTTTGAATACTTATCACCAATTAAAGAAAAATATGTAGATGACACGATTGTATCAAGACCTCCGCTTCCAAGTACCTAGTAGACAAAGTTGTATTACGTTATGCAACACAACCTGCCAACCAAATAATTTCTACTCTACACGTGTGTCGCTCCACCAAGGAGCATCCTCAGGAGTTAGACCGACGAACGTTCGATACAGAGTTGTTACTCCGCCGAGCGTCCGACACCGAGTGACCTGTGCGCTTTTTTTTTTTTTTTTTTTTTTTTTTTATTTTTTTTTTTCGAATTGACCAATACAGCATTGCTCAGGGAGCATCGACTGCTTATTACTGCGGACTATGGGGGGACCACACCAGTGACGGCGAAGCGCCCTGGTAGGTCTACCGAACCAATGCATGAGCTGACCTGTGCGCGCCGTCTGTCGTCTATTTATACCCGTTTGACAGTGCCCCGCCCCTGTCGGTTGGTGAAAGTGTGTGGTGTGTGTAATACAACTTTGTCTACTAGGTACTTGGAAGCGGAGGTCTTAATACAATCGTGTCATCTACATATTAGTCATGGATTTCCGCAAAGTAACGCCTGATTCAATTAATCACCAATTAAAGACACTTGAAAAAAAAAAAAAAAAATACAAATAAAAAATTTTTCTTTCTTTCTTTGCTTTACATTTATCAGATTTCCGTTAAAATATAAAGGGCCTTCTTGATATGCTGACACTTTTTTAAGGCGATGATCGTAGCCAAATCTGCTACGAAGTGCTATGGCGTAGGCAGCGTAGGCATTACCTCTAATTTTGATTTTATTTTAGACGAGCGTTAACCCGCGACTTCGTCCGCACAAGTTATATACCAGATTTTAAGTCAGATCATAAGCTATCAAACAAAAAAAGTTTCATCATAATCGGTTCAGTAGTTTTTGCGTGATACTTGTTCAAACAAACAAACATACAAACACACAAACAAAGAGACAGACAAAAAATCCAAAAATTGGTGAAATGGAATCAGGGACACCTAAAAACCATATCGTAACTTTTTTTTTGTTAATATCTTCAATGTACAGACAAACTTCCTGTTACAGTTTTATAATAGTATAGATTACCTCGTGTTTCTTCGAAGTTTCTTCGAGTTTACTTCATCCGCATAAATTATATACCAGAGTTTAAGCCAAATCATAAGCTATCAAACAAAACAGTCTCATCAAAATCGGTTCAGTAGTTTTTGCGTGATGCTGTTAAAAAACAAACAAACTTTTAGACTAGCTGTTACCCGCGACTCCATCTGCGTGGACTATTAAAAAGTATTATATGTGTTTTTCCAAAACATATTCTATCTGCGTGCCAAATTTCATCTAAATACGTTAAGCCCTTTATGCGGTATTAAATGACAAACATCCAATCATCTTAACATCCGAACTTTGACTTACGAGTACATTATTTTATTTTATTTTTATTTATTTGGCAAAGTAACAAAGTACAATCTAATACTCGATCTTAAAAATATAGCAAACGAGCGTTAACCCGTGACTTTGTCCGCCCAAATTATATACCAGATTTTAAGTCAGATCATAACCTATCAAACAAAAAAGTTTCGTCAAAATCGGGCCAATAGTTTTTGCGTGATGCTCGTTCAAAAAAACAAACAAACACACAAACAAACAAACAAACAGACAGACAAAAAATCCCAAAATTGGTGGAATGGAATCAGGGACACCTAAAAACCATATCGTAACTTTTTTTTTGCTAATATCTTCAATGTACAGACAAACTTCCTGTTACAGTTTTATAATAGTATAGATATAGATAGATAGATAGATTAAGCTACATCAAATTTGCACCTCAATTATAACTGCGCACAGCGTTCTAATTATATTGTCACGAATTTACTACACGTGATAAATTAAATTTTTAAACATAAGAGCTAGGTAGGTTGATCGACGAGCTTGTATGAAGAAACTTATGGATGTTGAGGAAGCTAAAGATGTGTGTCAGAATCGTAGCATGTGGCGATCTGTTGTCTCTGCCTACCCCAGTAGTGGGACATAGGCGTGAGCATATGTATGTATGTATGTAGGTTGATTAGTGAGATTCACAGGTGAGATTTCAGTTAAAAATCGTTTTGCGTCATCATCATCATCTTATTTAAGAGATACGCTCTTGTCGTTGAAGTATTCGCCAATACCTCTCTTTTCCGCTAGTCTCGCGGTCTATTGGTCCTTTTGCGTCAGGTATTAAAAATTGATTCTAATAATCTTTTTGAAAGCATGCTCAAGACAAGGTGCCTGTCCACCTCCCAACTAGTTATATTTGAAACGAGCGTTAACCCGCGACTTCGTCCGCACAAATTATATACCAGATTTTATGTCAGATCATAAGCTGTCAAACAAAAAAAGTTTCATCAAAATCGGTTCAGTAGTTTTTGCGTGATACTCGTTCAATCAAACAAACAAAAACCCAAACAAACAGACAGACAAAAAATCCAAAAATTGGTGAAATGGAATCAGGGACACCTAAAAACCACATCGTAACTTTTTTTTTTGTTAATATCTTCAATGTACAGACAAACTTCCTGTTACAGATTTATAATAGTACGAGCATTAACTCGCGACTTCGTCCGCACAAATTTTATACCAGATTTTAAGTCAGATCATAAGCTATCAAACAAAAAAAGTTTCATCAAAATCGGTTCAGTAGTTTTTGCGTGATACTCGTGCAAACAAACAAACAAACACACAAACAAACAGACAGACAAAAAATCCAAAAATTGGTGAAATTGAATCAGGGACACCTAAAAACCATACCGTTACTTTTTTTTTGTTAATATCTTCAATGTACAGACAAACTTCCTGTTACAGTTTTATAATAGTATAGATAGATAGATAAGAAGACATATTTCATATAAAATAAATAAGGCGTGCAACGTTTTCAGCGAGTTGAAGACAAATGGCTGCAGGGCCCTTACAACATCATTCAGTCGTGAACTACATGGTACAAATTATGTACTGCAGCGGAGCAAAATTATTTACCAAGTTTCGTTAGGTTAAGGTGGTTGCAGAGGGGTCAATTTTATACAAAACTTTGACGCACAATACGCGTAGACGGTATTAATATAAGTAACTTGCTATTTATGGAAAAATAGTTTAGAAAATCTAGATGCCGCGTCACAAATAACATTTGCAATTTATAAAACATCGTCATCATTCTCTTGCCCATTTCCCATTATTTGGGGTCAGCGCAATATGTCATCCTCTTCCATTCATCTCTCTTAGCCGTCGTTTCAACACTCACTCCTTTTTTACACATATCATCCTTCACACAATCCATCCATCTTTTCTTCGGCCTCCCTCTCCTACTACAGCCATCCAACTTCATACTTAACACTCGTCTCGTAACATGACACTCTTCTCTCCGCATTACATTCCCATACCACGATAATCTATTACCCTGCAATTTTTCCGTTATAGGTGCTACTTTCAAACTTCCTCTAATATACTCTATATATCAATTTATAAAACACTTACGAAGATATAGAGCTTTGAAATTTTTCATACAAAATTTGAAAAGTTTGATATCTTCGTAATTTTGCAAATGTGATTTGTGACGCGGAAACTAGATTTTCTAACCTATTTTGCCATATATAAATTAAATTAAAGTAAATTAAATTAAATTAAATTAAATTAAATTAAATTAAAAATGATTTATTTCAGATTATTCATCCATATTGTGTTAGTAACAATTGTCTTATAACTATGTTAGTTCACAAATACATTCATTCATTAATAACATTAAGTAAATTACAATATTACATAACATTACATTATTGTACAAAGGGGGATGAGCTGGCATGCAGTAGCATCCACCTCTGCACCATGGGGGAGTCCCACCGCTCAGCCAATACGCTCAGGATGCTATTATAAAATATTACTTTTATTAATTCCGTCTACGCGTATTGTGCGTCAAACTTTTGTATGGACTGAAACCACCTTAAGTCAGTTTTATTTACTCAATATTTTTATTTATTTTTAATGTGCATACTTACCTTCCTTTATTCGTCTTTAATAAAATATCTCAATTCCTGTTTAATATCTTGTATTACTTTCTTGCTTTTTGTATTATATCGTCTACAATCGGCTACAAGTTCTTACTTCACAAAGTTCATGAACATACGGTTAGGCAGAGGCACGGATTAAGAAAGAGTATCTACAAGGTGACATTGAAATGAGACGACAAATTTTTAGGGGTGTTTTTTTTCCAATTTCAGGTATGCTCTCATAGTAAAAGTTGTTCACTTTAGGGTTTGAACAACCCCTAAAAAGCCAATGTTTAAAAATGTCACCTTCTCTCCCGTCCTTTTTTCCCGTTTGTATGAAACATAGAGGACGCGGACGGCGTTACTCGTGTCAATCCTCTATGTTATGAAATTACAGCTTACACGGAAATAAATGTTTTGTTAAATATAACCGAACTTTAGTGACTTCCAAACTGTTTTGTAGCACGTAAACAATCGTTTGGTTATAAATAGCATAACTTTTTGCTAGTTAAATAGAAACGTTTGGTTAAGTGCTACAAAACAGTTTGGAAGTCACTAAAGTTCGGTTATATTTAACAATACCTTTTTATCAGTGTAGTGTCCAATATCTGGCAGAGGTGTAGACTTGGTGATCTACAAATTTCATCAGATCTAATTTTTCTTAAGAGGGTACCGAGCCTCTAGTGCTGCCCTCAAATGTATTTTTTTTTTACTGAAAATTAAATGCAAAATCAGCCAGTATTTAGATTATGAAATTTATTTTTATTTTTCTACCGCTCCGCGCTCGCCTTTATACCATATTATTATAAAGAAAAGGGTCTGAATGAAAAATAGTGAGCAATACACAACGATAAAAAACGCTATTATGTCAAATATCAACGTAACTGTTCGAGCAATGACGCTGAAATGTTCACCAACTTTTATACTGAAAACTTTACCAAAAGTAAATTTAATTTAGGTATTCGAGTTACAGTGTGCTCGGAAAACTATACAAAATTATTGTTATGAACTGTGTGAATTGTGTGTTTTATAAATCACTTTCAAAACTTTCAGGGTTGGTCCAGAACATAAAGGCTCCCGTTATTAAAATGATTTCGGCCAATTTCGTCACCTTTGAGGTTTTGACAAAAGTTTACGATTATTAGTTTTTAGTGCACTTTGTATGATTTTAATACTGTCGCAATAATAACGCGTCTGGCAGCCAGGTGGGTTGACGACATCTGGAAAAGTATCAAATTCAAATTCAAAATTTTTTTATTCAAAATAATACCACATAGATAGCTTTTTGACGTCATTTTTGAGTCTACCAACGCGTCGGAAGGTGTTCCGTTGAGAGAAGATGCGGCCAGAAACTCTACAACACACATCTTTTTAACAAAACAAAATATACAAAGTAGAATTAAAATACAATATTGCATTACATAGAGTAACATTGTCAAGACCAGGTGCCCGATTGCGCTAAGTTAAAACATCGAAGTTCTATTCTTATCCAATTTCAGTTCTAATCACATTGCAATCGAATTACTATTCAACTGTGATGAATTCCGCATCGCGCTAAACTCTATGTAACTGACAGCCAATAACGTCTGAGCGACCTGTCAAAACGGCTCTAACGGCTGTACCGCGATTAGCGCAATACCAAATGTGTCAAAAGTTATGGTTCGTACGTAGTCCTATAACGGTTCAATCACCAAATGTATAAGGTCTAACAAAATTAGGTGAAACTATTTTAAGGGGATGATCAGACCATTAAACTGAACAACTTTCTCTATTGGACCGATATTGAAATGGCGAAAAAAAAATCCGCTGTCCCATACAAAACTGCAAACATACCTCGACTGAAATGTATGGGACAGCAGATTTTTTTTCCGCGATTGCGATATTGGTCCCATGGAGAAAGTTGTTCAGTTTGATGGTCTGATCATCCCCTTAAAATAGTTTCACCTAATTTTGTTAGACCTTATATATCGCGATTGCAGCCCTGGATGCGGTTGGCACAGGACCGAGAAGGATGGGAAAATAGAGAGGAGGTTAATTCCCTGCAGTGGGTAGATGTCCATGTGGTGTCGGCTAAGAATAGCACCATCCCATTTCCTCCCGTGGGTGTCGTAAAAGGCGACTAAGGGATCTACTGAAGGATGGGCATGCCAGGAAGCTCATAGGTGATCCATCCTCGGTGGCGAAGCTGCAAAGTCTTGAGCATCGTCGCAAGGTAGCCTGTCTGTCTGTTTTTTATAGGATACATTTCGGAGAGTGTGCGACGGAATTACACAATCTAATACCTCCGTCTCCCTTTCATCTGCGAGGGACGAGACACAGGCTGGGTTTCCACCCATATGTTGTTGACCTACCAGCAATTCGCACGAAGAAGTTTGCTTCTTCTTTTATAATGCGCACGGCTAAAGAGTGGAACGCACTGCCTGCGGACCTGTTCCCTGAGCAATACAACTTGGGCCTCTTCAAGGCGAGAGTGAATAGGGATTTTTTTAGGTAAGCATGCTACATCTTCGGCCTCATCGTCACTCAACATCAGGTGAGATCGGGGTCAAATGTTTACCTATCAAACATAAAAAAAAAAAAAAAAAATGAGCAGCAGCATCCTCTGAGTACACACATTGATTCGATCCAACTGCGATCGCCAACCCGCCTGCCAAGCGTGGCGATTATGGCAAATCCCCCCATTTTGGGGGAGGCTTATGTCCAGCAGTGGACGTTTAATGGCTGATATGATGATGATGATGATGAGTGGGTAGAAAATGAAAATGATGAAAATATGATTATAGCATGAAGCGGGTCGCGGGTCGCAAAAACGATCGCGATGTTATCTTTATAATAATACTCATTTTGTGTCAATTGTTCTACTATCCAACGATAACACTGAAAAATTTTCTCAACAAAAACAAAGCCGAAATAGCGAAAAAAAAATCAGCGGAACCAATATAGGGCAAGTAGGATTGCAGTTTTGTATGAAACAGTTGATTTTTTTTGAGATTTCGCATTGGTCCTATATAGAAAGTTGTTCAGTTTGATCATAGATTTTATGGTCAGATCATCCTCTTAAAAAACCATAAGCATATTATAAAAGTCTATGCATGAAAAGTCACAAAAAATTTTGCGAATTTCCTATCGGTTTCTTTGGTTAACTTATTCAGTATCATAGGTACAATCACCCCATAATGTTTCCCTAACACGCTGTATACGCATTATCAATAGGTATGCATTGTTTTGGAGTAGCCACAGGTAGGTACATCCTGTACCTACCTGTCGTAGTCTGGAACTTTTTATATTTGACTCCTTATCAAATCACTATGCCAAGTCACGTAGCTGAATCATGCCACAGTAATGACTAAAGGCGCTTTAGAACCAGATTTTTTGTGACCTAAGCGAATTTAGACTTAGGCTTATCATTCTACAGAACTATAAATTTTCACGATTTTGCTTAGATTAAAAGAAAAAAACTTTAAATTTTTGAATTACATTAGTTTGTTATAACGTTGTGCTTGTATTATGAGAATTTTTTTGTATTCCGGACCAAAACTAGCAAAACTGAATACTTATGGAATCTCCTTGGCGTCTGTCTGTCCGTCCGTCCTTCATTGGCATTTTTCTTCTTTTAGACATTTGGAAGCTGAAATTTTGCACATAGCAATTAATTATCCAATCACATGAATTGAGACAAAAAACCTTAAACTTTAATTTGGGTCAGTTTTAGGGTTCTTCTTCTTATAGAGTGGGCAGAGCCCTAGTGTCAGAGTTTTTTCAGACCGCCTTACGGACTTTGACATGGTTTTTATGTAACGATTACTACCACTAGAGATAGTAGCCGGGACTAACGGCTTAACGTGCCATCCGAAGCACGGAATCATTTTTCTTTTCAGACCTGCAATGTCCCAACCAACTGGAGAAAAACGCACAAAGTGACATATCACTAGGTTTTCCCCGTGGGAATCGAACCCATGATCTCCGTGTGGAGAACCACGGAGGCAGTCATTACGGATCAGAAAGGGTAAGTAACAATAAAAATAAAATTTTCTTCAATATCGTATTCAGTTGAAAGCTTATGAAAATGCGAGTTCAAAAATATTGTTTTTTATTTCTTTGTGCAAACTTCTTTGATTTTTTTTTCAAAAGTATCCAATGTGAATTCTTTTCCCACATGTTAATAGAAAACAATCGCACGAAATCACTCCCTGCGTCTGTGTTTCCAAGCAAATACAATCAGGATATTTTCAAAAGAAGAGTTAATAGGCTTTTTCTGGGTGAGCGCGCTACATCCTCGGCTTCGTCTACACTTCCCATCAGGTGAGATGAAGCCAAGCGCAAACCCATTATGAATAAAAAAAAAAAAAAAAAAAAAAAAAAAAACGAAAATTATTCGTATTGAAGTATGGATTTAATGTAGATATAAACAATTTAATTTTTAGTTCAATTCCCGTACCAAACACTCTTAAGGTGGTTTTAGTCCATACAAAAGTTTGACGCACAATACGCGTAGACGGAATTAATAAAAGTAATATTTTTTATATATGGAAAAATAGTTTAGAAAATCTAGTTGCCGCGTAACAAATAACATTTGCAATGTATAATATAATTACGAAGATATAAAGCTTTTAAAATTTTGTATGAAAAATTTCAAAACTTTATATCTTCGTAATTATTTTATAAATTGCAAATGTTATTTGTGACGCGGCATCTAGATTTTCTAAACAATTTTTCCATTTATACAAAGTTACTTATATTAATACCGTCTACGCATATTTTGCGTCAAAGTTTTGTATAAAATCGACCCCTCTGCAACCGCCTCAAGACTGTCTTTCTTTCTTTTCGTGTCAATGGTTCTGCAGTGATGTTTTTATATTTTAGTAGCCAGGTGTTCGGCAAGCCTGACAGCGTAAGGAGTAGCTGTATTTAAACTGTAATAGAAATTAAATAGAATATTATTCAAGCCAATATAAACAGCACCAAAAGTAGGTACCTATCTCAAATATTTCAGCACCACATCAAAGTGGCGTTAAACAATCAATTTAAGTTAGAAATTCAGTCTAAACTCCCCGACGCAATTTGCGGGAATTTGGTTCAACAAGTGCTTAAATTAATGTAAGTTATTTATCAAGAGGCCGATGACGTGTGAAAATAAGAAAACTTTTTAATCATGATCAATCAATCAAATATACTTTATTTTGCACCAAAACATAAACAGTAAAATACAGAAATAAAAATACAAGAGGCACAACATAAGGCGGTCTTATCGCTAAGAAGCGATTTCTTCCAGACAACCTTAGGGTAAAATTTTTTTTTTTCAAAAATGAGCTGTTATCAGTAAAAAACAAAATGTAAGTATACAAAATAAACCTATTATAAATACATATATAATATACATACTCATATAAATATATATAAGGTCTAACAAAATTAGGTGAAACTATTTTAAGGGGGTGATCAGACCATCAAACTGAACAACTTTCTCTATGGGACCAATATTGAAATCGGGAAAAAGAATTCGGCTATCCCATACATTCAGGTCGAGTAGGTTTGTATGGAACAGCTGATTTTTTTTCGCGATTTTAATATCGATCCCATAGAGAAAGTTGTTCAGTTTGATGGTCTGATCCATCCCTTTAAAATAGTTTCACTTAATGTTGTTAGACCTTATATATATATATATATATATATATATATATATATATATATATATATATATATATATATATATATATATATATATATATATATATATATATATATATATATATATATATATATATATATATATACATACACACACATACATCATACATAAATACGCGTACTACACAACAAAATACTATAGGAAAACATGAACCACAGACATAGGAAAAGATGTACGTACGGAAAACAGATCGAGGGTCAGTTCAGTGATCAAGGAAATGAGACTTTACTTTCGACTTAAAAATATTCAAGGAAGGTGCACGTCTGATCGACTCTGGCAACAAGTTCCATAGCCGAACGGCATGCACGGAGAAGGAATAGGTGTGGAAATTAGTGGAGTGGATGGGCATATTGAGGGAGAGGTTTTCAGAGGAACGCAGATGACGGCCAGTGGTGGAGGAACAGAAAACAAAGCGTTCCTTGAGGTAATTAGGGGTCATGGGATTGAAGAGGATGGAGTAGAGAAGGTTAAGGATGTGAGCTTCCCTACGATGTTCTTCGATCAGCGTCGCAAAATCAGCTGTCCCATACGTTTGAATCGAGTAGGTATTGCAGTTTAGTATGGGACAGCAGATTTTTTTTTCGTTCTGACAGATTTGCTCCCATAGTAAAAGTTGTTCAGATTGATGGGTAAAGTATGTGGTTTAAAGGTTAATGACACTTTTCTTTACATCCTGTAGACAACTATGGATTCGAAATAATGATGAAGAGTACATTATGGTACAAGTGTGTAATGTTGGTGATGACCGCTGAGGCGCCATTGAGACCCGAGCCGTAGGCGAGGGTCTTAAGAGAGCCGAGGACGGTAATCATCAATACACACGTGTATCATACGACGTTTTTCAACACACTTGTGAAGAAAATAATAATAAAAAATCATTTTATTTAGTAAATAAAAAGTTTATTTAGAAAATTTATTTGTACTATTGAATATGATCTTTTTTGTATCGAAACTTTTTTAAGAACAAAGCAACTCAAGAACTCAACCAAGAAGTTTAGATACCTACTATCTAAAAAAAAACTTGTGAATAATAGTAATGAAAAAGTCACAGTTTGATTATAGGTGTCATTAGGCACATGCCTAATTGCGGTGAATTAAGGGCCATTTTATGAGCAAGTGTATTGAAAAATAATGTTTGTCTCATGTTTGACTCAATTAGATTTTGGTCTTAGACAAATAGAGAAAGTTTAGTTTGTTTACCCATTCAGATTTCAGGGTTGGCTGAAAATCAGCGCTGCGCGTATTTACCCTCGTGTCAGCACAAGTTGAGATTTTTATTATAGGTTCTACGTGTCAGCGTCATCTATCTATACTATTATAAAACTGTAACAGCAAGTTTGTCTGTACATTGAAGATATTAACAAAAAAAAAGTTACGATATGGTTTTTAGGTGTCCCTGATTCCATTTCACCATATTTTGGATTTTTTGTCTGTCTGTTTGTTTGTGTGTTTGTTTGTTTGTTTGTTTGAACGAGTATCACGCAAAAACTACAGAACCGATTTTGATAAAACTTTTTTTGTTTGATAGCTTATGATCTGACTTAATATCTGGTATATAGTTTGTGCGGACGAAGTCGCGGGTTAACGCTCGTACTATTATAAAACTGTAACAGCAAGTTTGTCTGCACATTGAAGATATTAACAAAAAAAAAGTTACGATATGGTTTTTAGATGTCCCTGATTCCATTTCACAAATTTTTGGATTTTTTGTCTGACTGTTTGTTTGTGTGTTTATTTGGGTGTTTGTTTGTTTGTTTGAACGAGTATCACGCAAAAATTACTGAACCGATTTTGATGAAACTTTTTTTGTTTGATAGCTTATGATCTGACTTAAAATCTGGTATATAATTTGTGCGGACGAAGACGCGGGTTAACGCTCGTTCATGATAAAATTGAAAATCTGGCATATGAATTATGGAGACAATAAATGGTTTACGTCCAACGTCTGAGATGATGATTTTTTTTTTTAATATTTATTGAAAAGCTTGGTCTGAGGCCATGTCGCTCTGTGGGATTTTCTATTGGGTAAGTTCACAGACATTACTAGATATTAGACGTTGATGATGATGTTGTCTTGAGCATTATGCTATGCTATTTATTCTGATTATCTATTGTTATGTTTATAATTATTATGCCTGCCGTGTAGGAGGCGATGGTTCGATCCCCGTCCAAGGCGACTCGTACCAATGAGTTTTCCGGAATTTATGTACGATTTGTAACACCACAGGCTTTTTCGGTGAAGGAAAACATAGTGAGGAAACCTGCATGCTTCAATTCCGAGGCTTGTATTGTACCTACTGTCCATTACAAGTGGCGACGGGCTCACTCCCCGTCACACTGGACGTAGTTTCGGTACTAGTGAAACGTGGATGTTCTTAGGTTTCAGAATATCTCTGACTACCCCCTCGGGGAATATAGTCGTGAGCATATGCTATGCCATGCTATGTTGGCCTTAGTTTTTATGTTGACGAAGCATGTTGCAGATTTAGAATGTATGTAATATATTAAGTTTTTGACGAAGCGTGTTGCTAATTGGGTTCCTGTTTAAATATATTTCTTTTTGACGAAGCAAGTTGCAGATACTGACATTTTGCAGATCTGGGTTAAATTTCAATAAAATTTAATAATTTACGAGCGTTAACCCGCGACTTTGTCTGCAAAAATTATATACCAGATTTTAAGTCAGATCATTAGCTACCAAACAAAAAAGTTTCATCAAAATTAGTTCAGTAGTTTTTGCGTAATGCTCATTCAAACAAACAAACAGACACACAAACAAATAAACAGACAGACCAAAAATCCAAAAATTGGTGATATGGAATCAGGGACACCTAAAAACCATATCGTAATTTTTTTTGTTAATATCTGCAATTTACAGACAATCTTCTGTTACAGTTTTAAAATAGTATAACCCGCGACTTTGTCTGCACAAATTATATACCAAATTTTAAGTCAGATTACTAGTTATCAAACAAAAAAAGTTTCATCAAAATCGGTTCAGTAGTTTTTGCGTAATGCTCGTTCAAACAAACAAACAAACAGACAGACAAAAAATCCAAAAATTGGTGATATGGAATCAGGGACACCTAAAAACCATATCGTAATTTTTTTTTGTTAATATCTTTAATGTACAGACAATCTTCTGTTAAAGTTTTATAATAGTATAGATAGATAGATAATTGTAACTTCTTCTTGGTCGTAACATCATGGCTGAGGGACGTGACCATCATGGGTCGTTTGTGCCACCACAGCACAAATAATTGTATCAGCTATGCATAGATTAATGAATTAAATCTACTGTATTAAGGTGGTTGCAGAGTTAATTTTATACAAAACTTTGACGCACAATACGCGTAGACGATATTAATATAAGTAACTTTGTATACATTGGAAAATAGTTTAGAGAATCTAGATGCCGCGTCAAATAACATTTGCAATTTATAAAATAATTACGAATATATAAAGCTTTGAAATTTTTCATACAAAATATTAAAAGCTTTATACCTTCGTAATTATATTATAAATTGCGAATGTTATTTGTGACGCTGCAACAAGATTTTCTAAACAATTTTTCCATGTATAAAATATTACTTTTATTAATTCCGTCTACGCGTATTGTGCGTCAAACTTTTGTATGGACTGAAACCACCATAATATAACATCAAAATAAAAAATAAAGAATAACAAAAAACGTATGTATAAGGTCTTAAAAAATTAGGTGAAACTATTTTAAGGGGATGTTCAGACCATCAAACTGAACAACTTTCTCGATGGGACCGATATTGAAATCGCGAAAAAAAATCAGCTGTTCCATACATACCTACTCGACCTAAATGTATGGGACAGCAGATTTTTTTTCGCGATTTCAATATTGGTCCCATAGAGAAAGTTGTTCAGTTTGATGGTCTGAACATCCCCTTAAAATAGTTTCACCTAATTTTGTTAGACCTTATATTATGTACAAATCAGACAAGGTTATGGCTAAAAGGCTATTTCATTCCTTGTATCGAGGCTGTAGTGTGATTTAGCCCCAGGGCAAAAAGAGATTTTGTCCTAAAGATATCAATAAGTTTTTGTGAATAAAAGGCCAGCATAAGGCCTTTCATTTCATTTGGTACCACATACCAATGATTATACCAATAATCTCGGTAAAACAAAGTTTAGAAACAAGGCCTATGTCCAGCAGTGGACGTCCATCGGCTGAGATGATGATGATGAAAACAAAGTTTAGTTATGTAAGTATAGTTTATGTAGATTATACAGGGTGTATCTTATCTTATCTTGTAGTGGGGGCTGGCAAGCCAGCAACACTTCGACCCAGTGGGATCTTTTGTGTTAGCCCCAATACTTTTTGTTTTCTTCACCCTTCAAATACATGGTCAATGAAGGAGGCAACACCATTGAGGGGAAGAAACCTAAGATCTCCCGGTTTCGGGTATCCATCTCCGAGGAGGCACATGCGTTTTACCGCCAGGACATCACAGTCACAAAGAACATGCTCCATAGTCTCTTCATCCTCTCCGCATGCTCTGCAGCTGGGATCCAGGGTGAGTTTCATTTTGTGCATCATCGCGCCTGTAGCGTAGTGCCCAGTGAGGGCTCCGACTATGGCACGAGCCTTGCTCCTGCTATTATTCAGTATGAATCTTGAGACGCGAGTTGTCACATTGCTGATAACGTTTTTGGAGTGTTGTAGGCCTACAAGGCTAGACCACTACAGTTTGTGTGCTTTATCAGCCCAATCTCTAATGGCCATTCTTATACTGCATGCCGGGATTCCCACACTTGGTTCTGGGCCAACCATCTTTCGTTCTGACCCAGCCCTCGCCAGCTCGTCAGCATTCTCATTACCCTGGACGCCGGTATGTCCCGGAACCCAAACTAATCTTACGGTATTGTGAAGACCAAGCTTGTTGAGGGTCTTCACTCCGTTCAGAATTAGCTTGGAACTCACATAGTAGGAGTTCAAGGCTTTGAGAGCTGCTTGGCTGTCACTGAGGATATATTATAGTCTTGTTGGTTACCTTCCTGTATACATTCTACAGGGTGTAAGTGACAGCCTAGCAAATATTGAAACGGTGAACTCAGACCATCAAACTGAACAACTTTCACTATGGAGCCTATCTCAGGAGACGCGAAAAAATATCAGCTGTCCGATACAAAACTGCTGTACCTACTCGACTCAAATGTATGGGAAAGCTGATTTTTTTTCGCGTCTCCTGAGGTAGGCTCCATAGTGAAAGTTGTTCGGTTTGATGGTCTGAGTTCACAGTTTCAGTATTTGCTAGGCTGTCACTTACATCCTGTATAGTTGAAGCAAAATGTACCTATGACCATTAATGTTTGTGCCGTTGTTGTATGGTTTCCATAATAAAAAGCCTGAAGTGCTTGCTTGGGATCATTACTATGTATGTGCCTGTGAGCGTTATTAAAAAAAAAAAAAAAAAAAATGTCTTTGACATTGTCACACAAATTATTAAGTCACTAGACTAGACTAGACAACGATATAGAATACATATACAGGATGTTACAAAAATATAAATAAACATTTAAAGGTGTGGTTAAGACCATCAAACTGAAAAACTTTCACCATGGGACCAATATCGAAATCGCGAAAAAAAATCGGATGTTCCATCATCATCATATCAGGCGATAGACGTCCACTGCTGGACATAGGCCTCCCCAAAATGGGGAGATTTGCCATAATCGCCATGATGCGATGCGTTTGCGATGTCCCATACTAAACTACAGATCTACTGGAGCTAAATGTATGGGACAAAAGATTTTTTTTCGCGATTTCGATGTTGGTGCCATAGAGAAAGTTGTTCAGTTTGATGGTCTCAACATCCCCTTTAAAAGTTTTAAATGTTTATTTATACTTTTGTAACAACTTTCGCTATGGGACACAAATCAAATTCGCGATAATTAACCCGCAGTCCGCTTAACATGTGGCTCGATTAGGTTTGCAGTCTTGTACGGAACAGCAGATTTTTGGTGCCATAGAGAAAGTTGTTCAGTTTGACGGTTAGATCATCCGCTTAAAAAAGTTTCAGCATGTTAAGAAGGACCCTATACAGAAGGAAATTGATATCATTAGCATCCTTTTAAACTAAGAGTCTACCTATCAAACTGAACAACTTTTACTATGGGAGCAAACCGATCAGAGCAAAAAAAAAAGGTGTTGCATACATTTGAGTTGAGTAGGCACTGCAGTTTAGTATGGAACAGCAGATTTTTTTTTTGCTCCGATCAGTTTGCTCCCATAGTAAAAGTTGTTCAGCTTGATAGGTAGACTCTTACTTTAAAAGGATGGTAATGATATCAATTTCGCAATTATATAACGTCGACCAGTAAAACATTGAGTGAAACTAATAAAAATATATAATCTAATTTCCTAAGTAAATAAAACTAGTCAAACAAACCGCCCCAGGATCATTTCTCGCCCAACGGTGCCCATAATGCTGGCTGAGTTGCCTCGCTTGGGCGAGATATGACCCAGAACGGCGGTCGGGACCTTTTTGACGAACCTAGCCGTCGGCAAATCTCGGTAGCCGCTAATAAAATATAACGAAAGTCGTAAAACAAATGAAAAACTAATTAAGACAAACATTTTCCCTAACATTGGAGTCCGGAGACAGTTCTAAAGTGTAATTACAAATTCTAGAATGTTGAATGTAAATTGTTGGATGTATCATAGCCTGCTAATACTATCCTACCATCTACACTTATAAACTAAATAATCTAAACTATTATAAACCTGTAACAGAAGTCAATCAATCAATCAAATATACTTTATTTTACACCAAAAACATAAACAGTAAAATACAGAAATAAAATACAAGAGGCACAAAATAAGGCGGTCTTATCGCTAAGAAGCGATTTCTTCCAGACAACCTTAGGGTAGAGGAAACGGTGAAAAGAAGAAAGGTAGGCGGTGTTTCCAGAAAAAAATATCAAAAATCAGCAGTTATTAGTAAAAACAAAAAGTAAATATACAAAATAAACCTATTATAAATACATATACAATATACATACTCATATAAATATATATATATATATATATATAGAAGTGTGTCTGTACATTGAAGATATTAACAAAAAAAAGGTTACGATATGGTTTTTAGGTGTCCCTGATTCCATTATTATTATTATTATATAAGGTCTAAAAAAATTAGCTGAAACTATTTTAAGGGGATGATTAGACCATCAAACTGAACAACTTTCTCTATGGGACTAATATTGAAATCGCGAAAAAAAATTCTGCTATCGCATACATTTAGGTCGAGTAGGTGTGTATGGAACAGCTGATTTTTTTTCGCGATTTCGATATTGGTACCATAGAGAAAGTTGTTCAGTTTGATGGTCTAATCAACCCCTTAAAATAG
Organism: Agonopterix arenella; assembly: GCA_927399405.1. Classification (NCBI taxonomy): domain Eukaryota; kingdom Metazoa; phylum Arthropoda; class Insecta; order Lepidoptera; family Depressariidae; genus Agonopterix; species Agonopterix arenella. The sequence goes on along the minus strand of OV656712.1, from coordinate 11,938,429 downwards.
TTTCAGCTAATTTTGTTAGACGTTATATAAGGTCTAACAAAATTTGCTGTCCTATAAATGTCAGTCGAGTTATGTTTGCAGCTTTGTATGGAACAGCAAAATGTTTTTTCGCGATTTTTATATTGGTCCCATAGAGAAAGTTGTTCAGTTTGACGGTCTTATCATCCCCTTAAAGTAGTTTCACCTAATTTTGTTAGACCTTATATGTATAACACTTTATTGTACACACTAGAAATATAGCAGTAGTATTCCATATCACCAACTTTTGGATTTTTTGTCTATCTGTCCGTTTGTTTGTGTGTTAGTTTGTTTGTTTGAACGAGCATCGCGCAAAAACTACTGAACCGATTTTGATGAAACTTTTTTATTTGATAGCATCTGACTTAATATCTGTTATATAATTTGTGCGGACGAAGTCGCGGGTTAACTCTAGTATATCATAAATGCGAAATTATTTCTGTTTGTCTGTTACGTTTTCACGGCTAAACCTTTGAACCGAGTTTGATGAAATTTGAGGGATATGCTGAAATATAAAAGGGTAAATCTTGTATCTTGAGAATATGATGTTTTGCGAAAATGATATTATCGACGGAGGCTGTTCACCCTTTGATTTTACGCATTAATAATTTCTAGGTATTTTATTCAATTCCAAGGTTTTATACATTTCCGCTATCATATGCATTTTTTTTTTAATTTATTTATTGTAAGAAAAATGACAAAGATGTGGACAATTGAACTTCCAAAAACCATCGGAGGTTTATCCGGAAGTGCAACATAAACAGTACAGTTACATCAATCAGAGGACAATTTTGTAGGTACGACTTATGCAATGCAATACAAAGATTTACTTCGTTAGGTAGATACTTAAAAAAGTAATTTGTCAAAATACAAACAGAATTTAATCTGATATATAAATATTCAAAGGTACAGTCACGTATTAAAACGCCGTGTGGTGCCGGCCAAGAATATTGCACCACCCAGGCCCATCCCGTGGGTGTCTTAAAAGGCGACTTAACGACGAAGGATTAACCGGAGGATGGGCAGCAACGTTCTCCGAGTATATTAATACCCAACTGCTATCGCCAATCCACCTGCCAAGCGTGGCGAATATGGCAAAACCTGCCTTTTTGGGGGAGGCCTATGTCCAGCAGTGGACGCATAAAAGAGGCAGAAATGATGATGATGATGTATTGAAACAACTTAAGGTGGTTTCAGTCCATACAAACGTTTGACGCACAATACGCGTAGACGGAATTAATAAAAGTCATATTTTATATGTGGAAAAATAGTTTAGAAAATCTAGTTGCAGCGTAACAAATAACATTTGCAATTTATAATATAATTACGAAGATATAAAGCTTTTAATATTTTGTATGAAAAATTTCAAAGCTTTAGATCTTCGTAATTATCTTATAAATTGCAAATGTTATTTGTTACGCGGCAACTAGATTTTTCAAACTATTTTTCCATGTATACAAAGTTACTTATATTAATACCTTCCTTACATACTTCCTTACTTTCCTTCCTTACTTACCTTCCTTATATTAATTCTTCGCGTATTGTGCGTCAAAGTTTTGTGTAATATTGACCCCTCTGCAACCGCCTTAACCATAAATCGTGCAAAACAGAATCAAAAGAATAAAAGCTTCACTATTTTCTATCTCCACTGCAATCTAAGCTATTAAGATTAAAATTGACAATTCTGCAAGCACAAACACTGTTAAATGCCGTACATCGCTACGCTGTGGTTAAATAGGAAATCTTTGTCTTGACCAAAGGTTGTTAACTCCGAAATTGAGTTCCATTAAATCAAATTATGGCTCGATTATCGTCAAGGAGTTAGGAAGTGTGGACCTTCTTTATTTTCCTAAGAGTTATAATAGCCCAGTCATTTTACGGTTTGAGCTGGGACTAATTGATAATTGACATTTATTTTCCATATAATATTGAAGAGTCAATTTGAGCCTAGAAATGTATCAAAATAAAAAAAAAACACGTCAGCAACAGTTCCAATTTTAAAATTTAGATATTCTCTCGTTTTAAAAAAACCTGATGGTAAATTTTGTTTGCGCATTTTTAAGGCTTTATCATTATACATACTATAAACATGGTGTGAATATTTTTGTCTACTTACAAGGTTTTGAAAAATACATTCGTATTTTCGAATAAATACCTCATTTTTAAAATGTCAATACCTATTTTATTGCTCAAAAATAATTTATATTGTTAAATCTAAGTCAAATGAGTGCATTGGTATTAATATTATTAATTTAAAAGCCCTCTGGGAGACACTATTTTGATTTCAATGTTGCGTAGGGAATTTATTTTTAATATATTTTAAAATAGTCTTTTTTCAACCGCCTTCATTGTTACTAAATTTTGCCGGTTAGAGTTTAAAAGACCAATTAATAATTACTCCCTACCCTTGACTGGGCTATAAATTCAACGTTTTTTTTACAGCTCTGCTCAGGGAGCAACTACTGCTTTTTACTGCGGACTATTGGAGGGACTACGAAGGGTATACTGAGCCAAATGAATGAACTTAAGCAAACGACCTAGGGGCACGCGGCGGGTTGGGTAGCGGGGACCGGTGAGATAAAATCAACATTTATCAGCAATGCATTTCACTAAGCGCAAACATAATTCGTCGTTGAAACGTCGGCGAGCTTTCAATTTCATGAGTCAAACTCATATAAAATCTCCGACGATCTGAAGGATGCGAGCTCGTCGATGTTTTTGACAGCGATGTGACGCTTAGTGAATTGCACTCCAGCATTGGTAGCATGCCACCATGACACGGCGGCGCTATCACACCATCGCTCTCTTTCTATTTGCGCGCGAACGAACGAGATAAAAGACGTGATACAGTCGTCACGTGTAGCATGCTAGCACAGCTGCTTAGCGAAGAATCTGCAATCTCTAATATTAGTGCCATGCAGAAAAATTGAAGAATTTGCCAAATAACATAACGGCTAGCCGTTTTGTATTACGGCGGATCATCGTTTAGCCGGATTGTCAATGCTATTCGTACCGCAAAGTAATCATGTTGCATGATAAAATGACCATGCTACCGGAATAAAAACACTATTTGACACGTTTTTACTTTTTTCGGACACAATATCGGAAATAGCCGATAGCCAATGAGCGTTTAATTTTCAAAAAGGGGTTCTTTAAAATAATAAAGAGGGAAAAGATGATCAAAAAGATGACAACGCATCTTTTGATGGAATATTTCATTATCTGCTAATCATTTTGATCCAAAATTGGTTGTTGCTGTAAACTGTTTACTTCTGACATGGTTGTATGGGCTCAATCCCTTGGCTTTAAAAAAAATGACAGGCACAGTCTTGACATGATTTTGACAGAATTTCACGAAGGTCTCTATGGAGCAATAAACATGCCATTGGAGTCACGTTGCAGGTACTGACCCGAGCACTCGTCTCGCGTGGATTTCGCGCGTTGCGTTTTTGCATGCCACGAGGCTCCGCAATCCTCAAGTCCATTAAATATAAGTTTAAAAAAAATGTCATGTTTTTAGGAACTAAAATTAAAAAGGAAAAGAAAAACGCTCATTGGTTTCCCTTGCCAAGCCAATGATCGAACTGTAATCATTAAATAAAATAACTCATTAAATATCTAAGAAGTGTAGAGGATGTACGACGTACTGGACGCACGGGAAATTGGACGTTTAAGGAAGTACACATCGGGGGAAATGGACATTCGGGGAAGAGACGTAGTGGACCGACTGCGCTGTCCATAGTATTATATGACCTAACGGGCTAGAGGAGATTTTACCGTATCCTTCTACTTTTAAGTTCGCAGGCTAGCTGAAAAAGCCGTGGGGTATTCGTTAAATCAATTTTGATATCAATTATTTTTAAAAGGTCAAATCTTTGGGCTAATTCTTTCCTTCATTCTTGAATTCTACTAAGCTTTTGAGAGTGCGCTGACTGAATGGACACTGATAGAATACTGATCCTGTCCATATGAAAACGCGGGACAGATGCGGCGCAGACATCCGTACCGCGCAGCTTGAGTATAAGTCACTCAAATCCTTGAGTATAATTAACACGGAGTTTAGTGACTTAAACCTAACCCATCGGTGGTTTAAATATAACACAAGTTTAGTCCCTAAAACAGGATGGTGTACGACATAATTATAATTTAATTCCATAGTAGCGTCTAGTTCCGAGTTAATAACGATAACCCTGCTTGGCGCAAGCGGGCCTTAGTCTTCTTCTTAGGTAACTGCCGGGTAACTTGAGGGCGATAGAAGGGGTGAGGTAAAAAGTTGGTAGGAGGAAGGGAGTGTCCGTACTGTACGTAGTAATTGACGAGCATTAACCCGCAACTTCGTCCGCAGAAATTATATACCAGATTTTAAGTTAGATAATAAGCTATCAAACGAAAAAAGTTTCATCAAAATCGGTTGAGTAGTTTTCGCGTGATGCTCGTTCAAACAAACAAACACACAAACAAACAAACAGACAGACAAAAAAACCAAAAATTGCTGATATGGAATCAGGGATACCTAAAAACCATATCGTAACTTTTTTTTGTTAATATCTTCAATGTACAGACGAATTTCCTGCTACAGTTTTATAATAGTTTAGAATATAGTCACGAGAAAAGGTCTCGCAGAAGATGCTGCTTGAATTGTTTACAATGGTCGTAAAGGCTGATGCTTCCTGAGCAAGATTGTACAAGCTTTTGTAATCTGTGGTACAAGTGCTTAACATCGTTCTGCCTGACGGCACTAATACTTAGTAAGAGCTATTAGGTACGTATAGTGCTAGGAAGCTTAACTGTTAATAAGCTAGTTATTGGAAAAAGGATTTGGTATTGACAAGAGCTCTCTGTAGACTTCATTCTAGTCTATCTAAACTATTATAAAACTGAAACAGAAGTGTGTCGGTAGATTGAAGATATTAACAAAAAAAAAGTTACGATATGGTTTTTAGGTGTCCCTGATTCCATATCACCAATTTTTTTATTTTTTGTCTGTTTGTGTGTTTGTTTGTTTGTTTGAACGAGCATCACGCAAAATCTACTGAACCGATTTTGATGAAACTTTTTTGTTTGATCTAGTATATAATTTGTGCGGAAGAAGTCGCGGGTTAACTCTAGTACTATTATAAAACAGTAAATTAAAAAAAAAAGTTTGTTCGTTTGAACGAGCATCACGAAAAAACTACTGAACCGATTTTGATAACATTTTTTTGTTTGATAGCTTATGATCTGACTTAAAATTTGTTATATAATTTGTGCGGACGAAGTCGCAGGAAAACTCTAGTACTACTATAAAACTGTAAATTAAAAAAAAGAAGTATGTTTGTTTGTTTGATCGAGCATCACGCGAAAACTACTGAACCGATTTTGATGAAACTTTTTTTGTTTGATAGCTTATATCTGACTTAAAATCTTTTATATAATTTGTGCAGACGAAGTCGCGGGTTAACGCTAGTTTTAAATAAAAACACATTTTATGTTAACACTTTATATTGTACAAACAGACACAATAATACACATACTTAAGAAAACATGTAAAAAGGAAGAGCTTATCTCTAAAGAGATTTCTTCCAGCAGACCTGCAAAAGCAAGTTTGCCTTGTGAGTATTAACTGTCAATAATCACAAGGCAAACTTTAGTCTCTCCTACGAGAATTGAGAGGTTTGTTGGAATTGACCGGAGCTTCGGTATTAGAAATAATCACCGAAGCTAAGCAACGTCTCGGAATATACAGGATATCATTAGCATCCTTTTAAACTAAAAGTCTACCCATTAAACGGAACAACTTTTACTATGGCAGCAAACCGATCGGAGCAAACAAAAAATCAGTTGTCACGTTATTGCGACTCAAATGTATGCACATTTGAGTGGCGAACTCGCGAGTCGACATTACTGTTTAGTATGGAACAACTGATTTTTTATTTGCTCAATTTTTTTATTTTTTTTTATTTTTTATTTTTCCAAAAGACATTACAAAATGGTATCTTTACATTAAATCTGCCAAACTGCATGACAGTTTGTTGGCAGATGTAAGCTCTCTTTTTTTATAGTTTTAATTCTAGTACTAATCCCAACTAACACAATACTATACTAATTTATATATACATATTATTTATGCATTTATAGGTACCATATGTAATTTTAATTTTATTTTATATTATTGTATAGGTACACGTACAGATTACAGTCAAGATGAAACCATTTACATTGCAATAAGATATGTAGAACTAGATTGTAATCCAATTACACATGTACACAGCATCACTAACTTTAAAACATGGCGGAGTGAGTTTGTTACATAAATTAAAATCTTAATTAATTCCTAAAACATCGAAGCGAAACGAAGCAAGTACATTTAAGTCTACATAGGCAAGGCACCCAAATTTTAATAAGCATCAACATTCAATTACCTAACTAGCGTTCGTTCCAATCCAAAAATGAAAATAGTATGAAACGAAAGTAGGTAATTATTAAAATTAAAAATGAACTCATTAATTTACATTAACATATTATTATACGTTTTACGTTTTGCTTATTTACTAATACTAGTCCAATGTGTTACAGTTTTCCAAAAGTATCTTATATAATTTTGATTTGAAAGTAAATTTTGTGATTTTATCTTGTCTAAGTTTAAGTTCTGAAGGAATCTCATTGTAAATTTTTGGTATCAAATAATGTCTTGCTCTTTGGCCGTAATAATTACAGATTCTAGGTACACGCAAAGACCACCTACACCTGAAACAGGTGATAATATTGATAAGGATTATTGTAACAGCCAACCATGTTTACTGCTAATAAATGTTGTATTCTCTTCTAACGCTACAGGGTGCTAGGGTAGTAGGGAAAGTTATTCAGAATAATGGGTACAATCACCCCATAGGGATATCGAATACAGAAGGAGTCGAGGCGGCGTCGAGGCGCGGGCGCGCTTTGGCGACATTGACATACGGTCGATAATTGTATACCAAGAATCCGAGCGGCGCGCTAATGTCATTAAGGCCCGCGCCCGCGCCTCGACTCCTATATGGGGTGATTGTACCCATTATTCTGAATAACTTTCCCTAAGAAACCTACAAGAAATTCGCAAAAAAAATGCAATCAGCTGATCGAACGTTTGTATAAAAAGCCGGGAAAAAAATAGAATTTCCTATAGAGGTTTCTTAGGGAAAGTTGTTCAGTACCGTATGGTACAATCACCCCATAAAATAATGAAACTGTTTACCCTAACACCCTGTATATTCGTTCCAAAAATAGCTCCCGTAAAGCATTACCCTCCTTCTGGCGCAGTTGGGTAATAAACAAACTGTCAGGTAAGACGAATGACGAACAAACAATAGATGTTCTTTCATGTCAAGACAATTAGTAATTCAAGAGGAGTTTTTGGTAAATTGAGCCTATTTTGTTGACGGTGTTTTGTCCAGGGATGTATTTGTGAGTTTTTGTAACTGATAGCCCCCGATGAGTGCTAATTTGATCCTACTATCGGTTGTAATATTAGATCAAGAATAAAAATGGCGAAGTTCGAGTCGGACTCGCGCACGGATACCCATACTATATTACCAAAAAAAGTTAGTTTTCTCCGGGATTCTAAACGCAAGCCCGACACACACTTGGCCCATTTTTATTATTTGTTGTTTTACTTTAGAGTATGCGCTATAATCACACCAAGTATGACGTTTGTATAAATTACTGCTTTTACGAAAGAGCAAAAACAATACACGTATCTTTAACGTAAAGCCCGTGAATTTTTTAATTTTTTTTTTGGGTTTTTTACTATCTGTTAGCAAATACATACACAATGAACTCACGACCATAATCCCTTTCGGGGTGTTCAGAAACATTGCTACAACTACCATCCGTATTTCAGGCAATTCTAGGCTTATGTTGAGTTTATTGACGGTTTCAAGATAGTGTGACGAATAAAAAAAAGCAAATTCGCCATTATAATCGCCGGACTGCCAAACCTGGTTCCTGGGTTCGAATCCCGGTGCAGTCATGGATGTTATATGTTTGTGCCGTTAGTGTATGGTTTCCATATTAAAAAGCCTATAGTGCTTAACTTGGGATCATTACAATGTATGTGCCTGTGAGCGTTATTTTTTTTATTTTATAACGCATATCCTGTGATTAACTTTCAACCTAACTCAATCCTACTCATCCAACTTTTTTTTTTTAATTATTTGTTTACATATTCACCATAATAACGCATATTCTGCAAAACGGTCAACTGTCTAGCTTTAACCCTTAATAGAAGTTAGGATGGATGGACATACGGAGGGATGGACAGCGTAGGCTTAGGCAATAGGGTCCCATACTTTTAAAACTAGGTACAGAATCTACGCTCCAAATTCAGGATTCAGATGTCAAAATTCAGGAGGCAGATTAAAAAATGCCCAAAAAAGAAAATCTTTGGAGAATTTTGCATATAGAGGATTGGAGAATTTGATGGATCAGAGAATCGAAAAAAGAGGGAAGATATTTTCTAGGCTTTATTTAACTGTACAAGCTTTTTAGTCTTAGTACGTCCCTGTTAAAAGCCGTTCACATTTTCCCTAGGGTTGTTTCTGATGTGTTTTCGTCACGTGAACTAAAAATAAAAGGAGAGTGAAGAGGCGCTCGTGTTTTCGTTGTGTTTCCATAAGGCTTTGCGTAGGTGACCTATACACGACGACAACCTTTTCATATAAAATACAAATGACACATTCCATTACACACTCATCCCACACGCACACATTCACATTACCGTTGAGAAAGCAAATGACGCAAAAAATGGGTTTATTTATTGGCTATCGTTCAAAGCAGATTTAATTGATTGAAGCAGAGTTTAGTCGGAATTTCGACCGAATGTTGGCCGTGTTGACCAGTGTGTTGACACCTACCAAAAACCGCAATAAAATGTGTCAAAAATAAAAAGGACCATACGTATCTGTTCGTGTTTAAAGTGTATATATTGGTTTGAAAATAAGGTGTCTATTTTTGAATGAACCTAAATAATGTAACATTACATAAATATTCTTTATTAAATAAATAAATTAAAAAAAAAAAGTAAATAAATGAGATCAAAGGTAAATAAAATAACCGTTGACGCGCTCCACACAAACAAAGTATGGTCACATTTTTAATAGTAACCAATTAGTCAATGAAATTTTACAGAAACAATCAAAAAACTAATCTCTATGCTTGTTATTTTTTTTTTATTATTTCAAATGGGTTTGCTCTTGACCTCAATCCAGTCCTCAGGACAAAGATGGGGTCGAAGATGTAGCGAGCTTACCCAGAAGATCACTCGTACTTTAAAGGAATTCGGGTTGTAAGCGCTCGGAAATACTGACGCAGGCAGGGCATTCCACTCCTTGGCTGTGCGCTTTATTAAAGAATCAGAAAGGCGCTAAGTACGGATTTGTGGGATATGAACCAAAAAGGGGTGGTATTCAGTCAGATTTTCGTTAAAATGTATAGTTTTATAGTTACAGTGCCTCAAAGACTTCCATACAAATCTTAAATTAATCCTAGCATTGAAACTGTATATTTTAACGAAATCAAGACAGAATACCAGCATAGAGATTAGTTTCTAGATTCTTTCTAGAAAATGTCATTGATATTAATTGGTTATTATTAAAAATATAACCATACTTCGTTTATATGGAGCGCATTCGCTGCTAAACTCAAAACAACGACGCGACGCATATGCTAACACAACAGCATGCGATGCAATCCCGGGTAATCCGGACTCACCAGGCGGGTCGTTATTGCGGACCTACGGCGCGGTCGTCAGCAGTAAACGTGGAACTGGGTCAAGTAAACAAAATTATCCGTAGTCGCGCTAACAGGTCATCTAGGAGAGTTTTTACCTACGTCTGGAAGAAATCACTTTTAGTGATAAGGCCGCCTCTTGTACCTTTCTTGTTCGTGTATATTGTTGTTGTTTTTTGTTTATTTTGGTGTGCAAATAAATAATATATATCTTTATCCTATGTTATAGAAAGGAAACTTCCACTTCTGTTACACCCTGTGTACCGATTACTATAAAGTACAACAAGGTAAGATACTACATAAACAAAATAAAATAGTATGAAAACAACACACTAAAAATAAAAATTCCCATTTTCAACATAAAAATATAAAATATTTAAACACTCTTTATTGCCACAATAAAAGAGGAAAGAATTTAGAAACTAATATTTTCTTCCTAACAACCGTTTTCGAGCTAAAATATAGGGTTGAAAAATGTAATAATGTTTTTAAATGGAGCTAAAAAGAGTACACTAGAAAACTAAGGCTTTGAAAGAAACGCTACGAATTCAAATTAACTCTTTAATAATGTTTTTTATTTCTTTAAATAAAATTCTTCCAGCGAATAAACGTCGAAGGAAGTAAACATACTCCAAAACATGAACGAGCGGTAGGGTTACCAGAAACAGACTTATCATTTCCTGCATGGCTAGCATTCCACCCACGACAAAGCGTTTAAACGAGAAAAACGTCATGCTGCGCTCTTTCTGGCATACGTAAAATAATAAAGATGGAGGCACATCTCGATTTTTATTGTTTTCTCGGGGGTGGCATGCTAGGCCTACTGTAGGCCTCGCATGCCACTAGGCCTAGCATGCCACCCCCGAGAAAACGATAAAAATCGAGATGCTCCTCCATCTTTATTATTTTACGTATGCGAAAACGAGCGCTCATGACCTTTCTCGTTTAAACGCTTTGTAGTGGGTGGCATGCTAAGTATTTAAAAAAATCCCACTGGAATAGAGGAATAGTCCCCATAAACTAGACTTAATTTTATAAGTTTATGATTTCTCCCTAACCCTACGTCCTGGTAGAGAACTGTAACACCGACGTCCACATTGGGTAAAGATTACCCTGCACATTGTTTAGTGCCTATTTTGAAATCTACCTGAAAATAAAAATAAAACCTTATGTATTATTAAATATAGAATAAATAAATAATACTCACACTCACAGGCACATACATTGAAATGGTCCCAAGTAAGCACTAAAGCTTTTTTTTATTATAAAAACCATACAACAACGACACAACATCCATGACCGAACCGGGATTCGAACCCAGGACCCTGGTTTGGCAGTCCGGGCGGCGTGGTAACCATTACACCAACCGGGTCGTCATATGGGTAATGTTCATAAAAGTTTTCTTAAAATTAAATAATCATCTTTTACAAAACTATACTTGTATCTGACTTTTTATCATACAACTTTCAGGGGATAGTTTTTGCTGCGCGCTCCATGCAAAGAAGCATAGCATAGCATAGCATATGCTCATGACTATAATCCCGATGTAGGGTAGTCAGAGATATTCTGAAACCTCAGAACATTCACGTTTCACAATAGTACCGAAACTCTGCCCAGGGTGACGGGGAGTGAGCCCGTCGCCACTTGTAATGGACAGTAGGTACAATACATGCCTCGAAATTGAAGCATGCAGGTTTCCTCACGATGTTTTCCTTCACCATAAAGCCAGTGGTTTTTATAAATCGTACATAAATTCCGAAAAACGCATTGGTACGAGTCGGACTGGACGGGGATCAAACCATCGCCTCCTGCACGGCAGGCAAGGTTACTCGCCACTGGACCACCACGGCTTAATGCAAAGAAAGTCTGGTTATATTTTCAATAATAGAGATTCTCTTTAGAGATAAGCTCGCCCTTTGTAATTGTCTATTATGCTGTTTTCATTTAAATTTCCGTGTGTACAATAAAGTGTTAAAATAAATAAATAAATAATAAAACAATTAAATGCAACGATTCTAGTCTATCTAGTCCAGTCTAGTTTAGAGCCTAAGCATTAAAACGTAATTAAAACATTATTCACAATCTCCAAATCAATAATAATAACACTGTTTTAACGTGTCTATCTCTAGACCTTGAAAATATTAGCTTTGAGAATTAAAATTACTAATATCCTTCAAAGAATTTCATCCCGTAATAAAATCGTTAAAGTGTCCATTAAAGTTTCTTTTAGAATCGCTTAGAAAATCTAATGTGACGTTTTCGGAGGAAAATCACCTTCGCTTCGTCGCTTTAGACGTGATATAATTAACTAGCTTTATTGGTTCTGTATTGATGGAAATGAGGCTGCTGACGAGCTGGCACGAAGAGGTGCGGAAAAGGACGCCATAATAGTTAGGGCCTATGGCTCGGGAACCTTACTGCGGCATCTCTCGCAACACCTCTAGACGTATGCTTATGAACCAAAGCCGTAAGCTCTGGTCGGATACACCAGGACTGAGGCATGCAAAAGAACTTGTCACCGGCTTCTCAAACAGACATACCTCGGATGCCATCAATTCAAACCGCAACGACTTAAGGCTCGTACGAGCCTTAACAGGACACTGCTAGTTAAACAAACACCTACACAGAATGGAGCATATAGATTCACCCACTTGTAGATTCTGCTGTGAAGCAGAGGAAACGCCCATTCACCTCCTCTGCGAATTCGAACTAGGTGGATACATTATAACACCTAATGACATTAGGGACCTCCCCTCCAAAAGCATAACACGGTTCATGAAGTCCGTGGGCCTAGGAAATGATCTTTAGGTCAAGGATGACAGCTATAATAGATCTATTCAGGTCGCAGTAGCTATTGGTCGTTGACCAAGCCCTTAAACCAAATAATAATAATAGTAAACTAGCTTTTGCCCTAGATTTCTTGCATTTCAGTCATGCCATGAAAAACATGAAAAACTCTGGCAAGTAGGTACTTGCCAGAGTTTTTCCTTCTTACGTAGGTATGTAATACCGACTGCTCTGAAACGGTGAAGGAAAAATATCGTAAGGAAACTTGCATTCGCTGAAGAACAAATTCAGATGCGTATGTGAAATTTACCGCGCTATATAAGGTCTAACAAAATTAGCTGAATCTATTTTAAGGGGATGATCAGACAATCAAATTGAACAACTTTCTCTATGGGACAGATATCAAAATCGCGAAAAAAAAATCAGCTGTTCCATACAAACCTACTCGACCGAAATGTATGGGACAGCAGATTTTTTTTTTTGCGATTTCGATATTAGTCCCATAGAGAAAGTTGTTCAGTTTGATGGTCTGATCATCCCCTTAAAATAGTTTCACCTAATTTTGTTAGACCTTATATTATCTGAATAAAACTGTAGCTGAAAGTTTGTCTGTACATTGAAGATATTAACAAAAAAAAAGTTACGATATGGTTTTTAGGTATCCCTGATGCCATATCACCAATTTTTGGATTTTTTGTCTGTTTGTTTGTTTATTTGTGTGTTTGTTTGGGTGTTTGTTAGTTTGAACGAGTATCACGCAAAAACTACTGAACCGATTTTGATGAAACTTTTTTTGTTTGATAGCTTATGATCTGACTTAAAATCTGGTATATAATTTATCTCGCTACGTTGACGGGAGCCGGAGATATAAACATATAACCGCAAGTGCAACCAATGTACGGTACCATTTCAATTTCGACTAAGTAACACTAATTAAAATTAAAAGACTGAAGACTGTTTGATTCATAAATAACGAAAATAACAATAAATTACAAAATACCGAAAAACCGATTTTGATGAAACTTTTTTTGTTTGATAGCTTATGATCTGACTTAAAATCTGGTATATAATTTGTGCGGACAAAGTCGCGGGTTAACGCTAGTAGTCTATATGCGGATTGTATTGGGCAAGCGTGTGGACTAACGCCCATACACCTATTTGAGAGTAGGCTTGGGCCATGGAGTGGGACGTATAATCGCTGATGATGATGCTAGATACAAGAAAACATTCATGGCTTGAGTACAAAATATATTCATAATTTCATCATATAATAGAAATATTTGTTAATATTTTCATTTATTGTCCCTTTCAATTATTTTAATTTACAGTATTGCTTTCCACTTTACTGCATTTCTTACAGCAATTTACTTGATAAAAATAAAATCTAATAACTTTTATCCATACAATTTCACCATTAATTGAATGAATTCCCTTTCAGCATTTACTTTTATAGCGCAATTCAATTTCATGTTATAAAAAGAAGTACAAACTGGATTATTGCTCGCTGGAGAGCGAAATACTTTGACCAGCGGTTCTCAAAGTATTCGGGCGTACTTATGACCTACGTACGGTATTACATACCTACGTAAAAAGGAAAAGCTCTGGCAAGTAGGTACATGGCATGACTGAAATGCAAGAAATCTAGGGCAAAAGCTAGTTTATTACTATTATTATTTGGTTTTTAGGGCTTGGTCAATGACCAATAGCTACTGCGACCTGAATAGATCTATTGTAGCTGTCACCCTAGACCTAAAGGTCATTTCCTAGGCCCACGGACTTCATGAACCGTGTTATGCTTTTGGAGGGGAGGTCCCTAATGTCAGTAGGTGTTACTACGTATCCACCTAGATGGCGACTCCTGCTGTGAATGAGCACTTCGCATTCACAGACGAGGTGTATGGGCGTTTCCTCTGCTTCACAGCAGAATCTGCAAGTGGGTGAATCTACAAGTCCCATTCTGTGTAGGTGTTTGTTGTGTAGACGGACTTACCTACTTAAAAGGGAGATAGTTCTCATGATAATGACCAACTTTACTAAAAATTATTTGCCTTTTTACACTAAATGCAATCAGTTGATCGAACGTTTTTTATATGAAAATTTTAAACGATTATCGTGAGTTTCCCTTAGGTTCCATGAGGAAAGTTTTTATCGAGCTCGCTTTGCTCGCTCCAGGATTTATTTTTGGGTCGCAAATTTGCAACCACTTATGTACTATATACTTTTTTTAATTATTAATTTAATTTCACTATATTTCTGTGAAATCTCGACCGCGCTTCGCTCGCTCATGGCTATGATCGTATTACATGGGCCTAGACGCATTGCAGTAAAAACTCGAGCTTGTTCGCTCCAGGTTTTAGATTTTATTGCAGGGTTAGGTACCTTGCTGGAATATCAAAATACCCGATATTTTGTTGAACGTCGAGACAAAGTTTGAGAACCTTCGCTCTTTCCACAGCCAAGAACGAAAGTGTGTAAGCATTTTATACAATTTTTATTACAATATTGGTAGTGAAAATAATGAAAGTGAGTAGGTACAAAACTATTGTTTCAAATACAAACAGCGTTTTTACTTAAAGTATAGGGTACTTCTTAATATGCCGACACTTTTTTAAGGGTATGATTAGACCATCAAACTGAACTTTCATCAAACTGAACAACAGTATGACATCAACATTGAAATCGCGAAAAAAAAGAGATGTTCCATACAAAAATGGGAACCTACTCGAGCCAAATGTATGGGACAACTGATTTTTTTTCGCGATTTCGAATTTTCGATATTGGTTCCATAGAGAAAATTGTTCTGTTTGACGGTCTGATCATCCCCTTAAAAAGGTGTCAGCATATTTAGAAGGACCCTATATACATATTCTTCATATTCTTAATATAGGAAATGGTGAGTCCCATGACTCACCACGTCATAAAATAACAGAACCAAAAAATGGCACATGTCTCTAATGTCACCTTTGTATGCATCAGTTATGCTTAGATGTCATCATACATTACCGCTGACATTCCAGTCCTTTCAAATAATTTCAAATGTATTCAGTCACAAAACAGTAATGTACAACAATTAAGTATAACTTAGCAGACCGTTAATAGCGCACTGAGGCGAAGTCCTTCTAAAAGGTCTAACAAAATTAACTGAAACTATTTTAAGGGTATGATCAGACCATCAAACTGAACAACTTTCTCAATGGGACCAATATCGAAATCACGAAAAAAAAATCAGCGGTCCCATACATTTAGGTCGAGTATGTTTGTATGGACCACCGGTTTTTTTTTCGCGATTTCGATATTGGTCCCAGAGAGAAAGTTGTTCAGTTTGATGGTCTGATCATCCCCTTAAAATAGTTTCACCTAATTTTGTTAGATCTTATATACTCTATAGAATGTCTTTGAATGCAGACAAAAGGAATAGGCACGCATCAAAGCTATATTTTTTAAGACAAAGGATGAATTAAGTAGTGCATTTAGTAGTGTGGTATGTGTGTGTAGTGGTTGCGTATGTGTATGTGTCGTTTAGTGTAGCTTTAATCATCATCAACTTATACAGGGTGAAATTGATATCACTATCATCCTTTTAAACTAAGAGTCTACCCATTAAACTGAACAACTTTTACTATGGGAGCCAATGAGTTTTTATTACCATAGAGTCATCATGTCATACAATATCAAAGCCTAAACATGGCACATATCTCTAATGTCACCTTTGTATGCATCAGTTATGTCCACCTGTCATACATTGCCGCTGACATTCCAGTCCTTTCAAATCTATTCGGTTAGAAAGCAGTAATGTAAAACAACTGGGCATAACTTAGTGGTCCCGTTACTAGCGTACTGATGTGAAGTCCTCCTTGTATAGAATGTCATTGATGAGAGCAAATCGACAGGAGCAAAAAAAAAATCAGCTGTTCCATGCTAAAATGCAACAGCAGATTTTTTTTGCTCCGATCTGTTTGCTCCCATAGTGAAAGTTGTTTAGTTCGATGGGTAGACTAAATGCTAATGATATCAATTTCACCCTGTATACGTCCCAGTGCAGGGCAGAGGCTTACCCCTCAAGGAGGGTTATGGGCGTTAGTCCACCACGCGTGCACAATACAGATTGGTGGACTTCACATGCACATAGAATTTTCTTCTTCAGCGTATACATAATGCAATTTTACTGGTTTGATAATCAAATCATAAATTATGCTAAAATTTATTTATTTATTTGGAAAATCTACAGCGATACAGAAGTAATTATGCTAACTTACAGTCTAACAGAATGGCCAATTACAGATTTTCACTTTTATACAGAAAAAATTCTCGGTCTATTTTGTAATAATTATACATTACTGAAACCAAATTATCTAACTTAGTTTCTTGTACACAAGATAGGTACGTGGAGCCACTTCTTATGCAGTAAGATTTGTATTCTACGCCCTTGTTAAGCATAGTTGTATGCAAAATGACATGTGTTTGTAATATGCATGTTACAAGTCGCTATCAAACTGCTTACAAAGCCTCACAAAGCTGTTCGTGCAATGGAGATCGGAGAAGTGATTAGAAGTGACACTTACATGGCACTTTAAATGGCACCAGGCTGAGTTACGTGTAGGAGCGAAGCTCCGAAGCGTCCCCTCTGGAACCTGGTGAACCTGGTCTCCGGGGTCAAATTACTCTGTGATGGCACTAAGTGCTAATGCTCATATTAATCAATCTATTTACCAAATACTAGAGGCGACAAGACGAGCAAACGTCACGTGCAACACATGAGTAGGTGCTCCCACTCATGTGTTGCACGTGCCCGCGATGCTTCGCGGGCGAGTGAAAGGGAATACGCTATTTTCATTTAGTTTTCTAGGGCATCGATAGATGGCGCTACGGTCTGTGCGAATAGAGGTCAAAATTTCAACGTATGTTTCTTTAAAACAATAAAGATGCCAACGCATCTTTTAAGAGGATATGTGAAAAAAAATAGGATTCTTCAATGCGTCATGTATCATGAAGTACTAATAGTAGGAGTATTATTTGCGGATATGTGTAAATTGAACATACAATTGAAGTTTTGATTAGATCCAAAACATAAAAAAGTAATAGAAAAACGAGACTCGATTTAAAAAAAGACATTGATATTTTATAAAGTTTGATTAGATAGTACAATCACAATTAAGTAAAGTTTGTTTTACGCTTGTGTCGTTTCAGGCGCGCGCGCCGCCCCATCTCTTCCTCTCGCATTAGGCAGTAATATAAGCTATCACACGCCCGTTTCGCTTCAATTATTTTTCAATTTTTTTTAAATGGAATATGTCATTATATATGAACAATTTTCATCGAAAATTTGAAACTGTTTTCGTCTGACATAGCAGTATGGGCGCGATCGTAGTAGTCTACCAAGATTGACCACACGTGCCTAATACGGATTGGTAGAGATCACATAGGTACGCAACAGAATTTCTTCTTCAGCGCATGCATTTTTCCTCACAAAGCTTTCCTTCACCGTTTGAGAGCAGTCGGTATTAGTTATAAAAAAAAAGTTATAAAAAACTCATTGGTACATGGTATGTCGTCCATGCGGACTCGAACCCGGGTCGTTGAGCGTTCAATACCTCTCCGCAACCGCGTCACCGAGTCTACCTCAAAGGGTTGATTACAGTTGTAATAACGTTTCTGACCATACCCAAAAGAGGTTTTTTTTTACGTAGCATGTTCGATGTCCCACTGCTGGGCAAAGGCCTCCCCTTTTACTCTCCAATCCTCTCTATTGTGTGCAACTTCTGGCCAACTCTCCAAGAAGGCATCCATGTTGTCTCTACACCTTTTTCTGGGTCTGCCTCGACGCCGGCGACCATCCTGGGGAACCCAGTCTGCGGTGATTTTGGCCCATCTACCCAAAAGAGGTATTATGTTTGTAAATATGACCTTTCTACAAATTGTTAAATCTACAAGAGGAAAGTAATTTAAATTTCGCAAAGCAAACTAAAGTGGTGAAAACCACAACTTTAAGTTAAGCTACATTGCTTTCCGCGTGTACGGTGACGAAGTTAAAATGCATACATAATTTGTAAGGAGATTTAATAGTCTACTTCTGATTAGCTAGGGCTTTGTTTTGAGAAAGAAAACGGGTCAAAATGAGCACAAGGTCAAGGCTTGGTGACGTGCTTAAAAGAGTCAGCCCGAAACCGATGAGCATGCATGAAGGGGACGGTTTGGCCTCAAGATCGTCTCGGCCTGTAGCCTCGCAAAAATTACACGAGGGAAGGGAGATGGGTGGTAATGGAGGGTATTAAGGCAGTATACCTAAGCGTTGGACGCATCGGCTCACGCGCCTACACGGAGCTCGGCTCACGGCCTCCCCTTTTTTCGCTTAGTTCTTAGTAGGGCTAGAGAACATGATGGCAATCACGATGTACGCTTCGGCGCACGCGCCTACGGGGAGCTCGGCTTTCGGCCTCGCCTTCGTTCGCTCAGCTCAAACAACGGCCGCGCGTAGTGGACTACCGCATGCGTGGGGCATCTTTTACATCTCTGATGCCTTCATCGTGTGGCTGCTAGTTATAGCTAGTGCATCGAATCCTGCCTTTAATCATATTGGTTCCCCGCATCAGATTCAAGACGGTAAGGATAAGAGAGTGAATCGGTGTTTGGTGCACACATAATACATTTAAAAGTATCCTGCGTACTTGACTGCTTTTCTACCGCGAATTCATTCATTTACTGGACCAGTTTAACAATAAGGCCCATTCTCTCTTCTCTCTCCTCTCCTCAGGACAAAGATGGGGTCGAAGATGTAGCGAGCTTACCCAGAAGAAGCCTATTAACTCGTACTTTAAAGTAATTTGGGTTGTAAGCGCTCGGAAATACTGACGCAGGCAGGGCATTCCACTCTTTGGCTGTGCGCATTATAAAAGAATCAGAAAGGCGCTTAGTGCGGATATGTGGGATATCAACCAAGAAGGGGTGGTATCCCGCGGTGCGTCTGGAAGTCCGATAGTAGAAAGGGGAAGGCGGGATGAGCTCATGCAGCTCTTGGGCACACTCACCGAAGTACACTCTGTAGAAGACCGCCAAGCACGCTACTCTGCGGTGGTGGGCTAGGCTATGAAGCTTGGTCTCAACCAGCTTACTGTCGCCAATGAGTCTCGTGGCTCTGCGTTCAACCGAGTCTAGTGCGTATAGTTGATACTCGGCTGACCCATCCCACATGTGGCAGCAATACTCCATACAAGATCGGACCTGAGCTTTGTACAACATTAAGAGCTTTATTTTGCTTTTGTCTCCGAGTTTACTTTTTATTTTTGCGCCAGCTATCGCAAAATGGATGCTCATATGATATTCCGTAACAAAAAAATACCAATCTAGGTTTGACCTTTGCATGCATCCACTTGGGGAAACTTAGAACTCGAAGACAAGCAAATATTTTGGGAGCATGCAACTAGGTTTACTCATGACTCGTTTACACCAGAGTATAAATTGCAGGAGGAGCAAGTAACCTGGGTATCAGACCCAGTGCATAAAACAAATAATGAGAAATCATATCAGCTGAGAAATCACGTGAGTTATGAGACTTAAGGTGGTTTCAGTCCATACAAACATTTGACGCACAATACGCGTAGACGGAATTAATAAAAGTAATATTTTATATGTGGAAAAATAGTTTAGAAAATCTAGATGCCGCGTAACGAATAACATTTGCAATTTATAATATAATTACGAAAATATAAAGCTTTTAAAATTTTGTATGAAAAACTTCAAAGCTTTATATCTTGGTAATTATTTTATAAATTGCAAATGTTATTCGTTACGCGGCATCTAGATATTCCAAACTATTTTTCCATATATATAAAGTTATATATATTACTACCGTTTACGCGTATTGTGCGTCAGCGTTTTGTATAAAATGGACCCCTCTGCAACCGCCTTAAGAGGCAATTTGCCGAATAATAACTATAATATTGGTTTTCATACAATTTACCGAAATGACCATGTAGCCTGTCGTTTCGGACGCCCGTTCGATTGACCTGTCCTGTCGATATTCTTAAATTATAAATTTTGTCATAATTATTGCTCATAGACCTAATATATACGACCCACTTCAGAGTAAAAACCATCTTACACGAATCTACAACGCGAACCCAGTCCTCCGTGAGAAAAATTGGGCCATATACTACTAGTCTGGTGGTGGATTGGTAGAGGCAGAGGCAAGTTAGTAGTCAACTTTCTGTCAGAAATCAACCCGCCTCAGTAGATTTTTCACTTTGTTTAATGGGCATAGTATCCAAGACAACCTGCTTAACATGCCTTCTTATGAAACACATCATTAGCATTTAAGGGAAAACTATTTTATTTTAAATTGGTTGCGTCACCTTTATGTGAATGTTCTGTTGACAGTAACGAGTTCGAACAGACCGCTCATCATATTCTTTGGGAGTGTGAGCTCTGGTACGCCGAGCGCCAGACCATGCTTGACTCAATAAAATCGTTTTCTGGTGTCCCTTACTACATGGATCTTGTTGCGACTAGGGATAACTTCCGTGCGTTCAGATGTTTTTGCCATACTTATTACTGGAAGCAAAATAGGTCATAGTTTCAGTACAATGTTAGGTTCCTATTGTTTTATTTTGTATTTTTGGTCCTTTTGCGGTCGTGTCTTCAACACTGCCATAAATGATCTCTTGAATTGGCTCTCTAATAGCCATGTTTTTTCCTTCTTATTGCTGTCTCCCGTTTGCAATAGAGGGAAGGCTCGCTGGACTTCATTGTCCAGTGTTGTGAATGGTCGCCGCTGTTGATCCTGGCTTACAGGAGTTACAGCGGTGGGAATGTGTGGTGGGCCTAAGACCGAAAAAAAAGACAAAAAAAAAAAAAAAAAAAAAAAAAAACATTTGCAGCCGGAACAAAATAGTCGAGGTGTTACAGTTTGTGACTTCCACCGCGTCGGAAGGTGTTATCGCTAATTATATAGTAGACGCTTTGGCCAGAAACTCTAAAACAGCATAACAACCAAGTAGCTGACCCTTTCAAGTAGTACGTTAACTTGCACAATGTAAACAGTACTTGGAAATGCATGCTGGACTCTAATCTATGTTCTGGGGAAGGCCATATCAAAACCTTTATGCCTATGTATTAGAGATGAAAATAGCTTGATTCAAGGAACTGCATTTTCTTGGACATACTTAAATACTTAATGTAAGGAATGTTGCTTTTGAGACTTGTTTTGTAACGTTGCATACTTAGTAAACAGTTTTTTGCTTCGTAGCTTAAAAATTTACACTGCAACCACAGCATAAAAAAAGACAGTATCTAGTACTACATACAGTACGGAGACTCCCTGCCCCACAACAATTGTATTAAGAGACTAGGGTTAACCCGCGAACTTCATCCGCACAAATAAGCTGAAACTATTTTAAGGGTATGCTCACACCATCAAACTGAACAACTTTCTCAAGGGGACCAATATCAAAATCGCGAAAAAAAAATCAGCTGTTCCATACTAATCTACTCGACCTAAATGTATGGGACAGCTGTTTTTTTTTCGCGATTTCGATATTGGTCCCATAGAGAAAGTTGTTCAGTTTGATTGTCTGATCATCCCCTTAAAATAGTTTCACCCAATTTTGTTACACCTTATATACCAGATTTTAAGTCAGGTAATAAGCTATAGACGAGGCAGACCAAGAAAAAGGTGGCGAGACGAAATAGATAGCTTCCTAAAGAACTGGCGTAACGAAACGCAAAACCGGGACGCATGGAGAGATCGGAGGGAGGCCTTTGCCCAACAATGGGATAGCGACGGCTGATATAATAATAATAATAATAAGCTATCATTAAAATCGGTTCAGTAGTTTTTTCGTGATGCTCGATCAAACAAACAAAAATACAAACAAACACACAAACAAACAGACAGACAAAAAACCAAAAATTGGTGATATGGAGTCAGGGACACCTAAACCATATCGTAACTTTTTTTTGTTAATATCTTCAATGTACAGACACACTTACTGCTACAGTTTTATAATAGTTTAGAAGATGAAAATATCTCCATTCAAGGAACTGCATTTTCTTGGACATACTTAAATAGTTAATGTAAGGAATGTAGCTTTTGAGACTTGTTTTGCAACGTTGCATACTTAGTAAACAGTTTTTTTTTTTGCTTTGTAGTTCCCTGCCCGCCTGGTATAATAGAAAGCGAGGCGGAAAATGTAGGCCATTGCAATTTCCTGTCTCACTCGCACTCACTCAATATCGCACATGCTTACACTACTAGGCAAACTACTTGACCAATAGGACTGAGATGCCTTCAGTAGCGTTTCTGCGCAGTCAAGATTTTTGCTAAGTTATTTGCCGGCCATTATACCTCTTCTTGTAAATTTTTACAGCTAAGTTTTCAGTCTCCAACAATGAATTCGAGTCGTAGAAAGAGCTTCTCTTTCTACCTCTACCTTCGTACTAGAATGAAGCATGTGTTTTGTGATATTAATCAATAAGATATGCACATAGCAAATTTTTTCTAGTTAAAACAGGAGATCCATACTTATTGCTGTCCTTATCAATGTAACCTGAGGTCAAGAGAGGTCAAGAGCAAACCCATCCTTAAAAAAAAAACTTTCCTGTACTTCGACGGCTGTCTGACTCCGGAGTTAGTCATCTAGCTTCATATAAATTGTATAAGGTTTCATGAATGTGGTTACGTTGTGGGTCAGTCCATCAGCGTACTCTGAAGCGTAACTTTTCGTCCATGATTCGAGTACACTAACGTGATCCCCGTGTGGTGTCGGCTAAGAATAGCACCATCCCATTTCCTCCCGTGGGTGTCGTAAAAGGCGACTAAGGGATCTACTGAAGGATGGGCAGCAGCATCCTCTGAGTACACACATTGATTCGATCCAACTGCGATCGCCAACCCGCCTGCCAAGCGTGGCGATTATGGCAAATCTCCCCATTTTGGGGGAGGCTTATGACCAGCAGTGGACGTTTAATGGCTGATATGATGAACGTGATCCCCAGATCGTGCTCCGTCCCTCTCATTTGACAGCTGCGATAAGTACCCACGGCGTCGACGCTAATTATTTCATGAGATCTTCTTCATGGTTGTAACCACATGGCTGAGGAACGTGACCATCGTGGGCCGCTTGTGCCACCACAGCTCTCCAGGCCGCTCAATCCTGGGCCCGGTGTATGCTGGCCTGTAGTGTCATCAATATGACCTCATATTGATGACACTACAACAACTGGGCTACCTAGCCCAGTTATTTCACGGAGTTTTGTTAGAAGGAGTAATCATGAATTGGACTTTTAAACTGTAACCGGCACCATTTAGTGACAGAAAGACTATCTGAAAACATATTGAAACAAAATTGGCTACGCAACATAGAAATCAAAATTGTTTCCCCTAGAAGGCTTTTAAATTTTATTTTTTTATTTTATTTTAATAGGCACAGTAACAAAAGACAATATAAAACATATGCTATATACAAATATTATATCTACTATAGGGCAAAAATTGCCTCTCAATAACAACTGCGCACAACATTATCTTAAAATCTAAACATTACGGTTTGGAATTGAGAAAATAGTTATTTAAATGTTTGTAAAATGCATCTAATAGAGTTAACATATTGAGTCTGATTTTGGTGAAATATATCGAAATCTTTACAGTGTTCGTTATATGTTCTACACATACGTAACAAAGGGATGTTATAAGAGATGTTATTTCTAGCTAAGAAACAAGCAAACAGATTTTGGTAACGACTAGATCGAGCACATGGTCTCAGTGAAATGTGGCGAAGGATGTCCGTATCGAGAATCAATAATATGAATACCAATGCACTCATTTTAATTAGATTTATTAACAATATATATTATTATTGAGCAGTTAAATGAGATAAATAATAGAAAATACTAATGTATTTTTCAAAGCCTTGTGAGTAGACAAAAATATTATAACACCATTTTTGAAGTATATATAACGGTAAAGCCTTAAAAGCTTGCAAAAAAAATTTCGTTTTTTTAGAACGAGATAAATGCTAAGTTTTGAATTTGGGGCTGTTTCTGACATGATATTTTTTTAAATTGGCTCTTAAATACTATACCGAACAAAAATTCAATTATTAATTAGTCCCGGCTCCAACCTAAAATGACTGGACTAAGGGTCTCCATCTATATGTATGCAACGAGTCCTTAAATTCTTTGGGCATATACGGTCAGGAGATCAGATAGTTTGGAAAAACTCGTGATCACTGGCCGTATGGAGGGAAGGAGAGGTAGAGGGCGCATGCCTATGAGATCACAGAACATTATAAGAGAGGTTAGAAATGCAAGGTAGCGCTTTTGCTCCGGAGACGGCGGTCGCCACTTATCTTCCCGTTCACGCTGCTACAGTTACTCATGCCATCTCGCTCGCACCACGCCGCGCGCCTTAGAGTGTTATGCAAATCATTGCATAACCTGGGGCGACACGTTCCACGCCTACTTTGCACTTCTAACCCCTCTTATAATGTTCTGTGTTCTCATAGGCATGCGTCCTCTAACTCTCTTTCCATCCATTTTTTCCCCTTGCCTATGTCAAAAAATAATTGAAGCAAAATGGGCGTGTGATAGCTTATATTACTGCCTGATGCAAGAGAAAGAGATGGGGCGGCGCGCGCGCCTGACACGACGCAAGCGTAAAACACACTCTTTTTTTTCTTTTTAAATCAAGTCTCGTGTTTCTATTATTCACCATTTAGCAGTTCCAAGCGTTTATCGATAAAGACGGAAGAAAATTTGGCTTGTTTCTTCTATCGAGACAATGTGTCTTAATCGTGTTTTGGCTGTAATCAAAACTTCAATTAAGGTAGTTTCAGTCCATACAAAAGTTTGACGCACAATACGCGTAGACGGAATTAATAAAAGTAATACTTTATATATGGAAAAATAGTTTAGAAAATCTAGATGCCGCGTAACAAATAACATTTGCAATTTATAATATAATTACGAAGATAATAAAGCTTTTAAAATTATGTATGAAAAATTTCAAAGCTTTATATCTTCGTAATTATTTTATAAATTGCAAATGTTATTTGTTACGCGGCATCTAGATTTTCTAAACTATTTTTCCATATATACAAAGTTATTTATATTAATACCGTCTACGCGTATTGTGCGTCAAACTTTTGTATGGACTGAAACTACCTTAATTGAAGTTTTGATTACAGCCAAAACACGATTAAGACATATTGTCTCGATAGAAGAAACAAGCCAAATTTGCTTCCGTCTTTATCGATAAACGCTTGGAACTGCTAAATGGTGAATAATAGAAACACGAGAGGTGATTTAAAAAGAAAAAAAGAGTGTGTTTTACGCTTGCGTCGTGTCAGGTGCGCGCGCCGCCCCATCTCTTTCTCTCGCATCAGGCAGTAATATAAGCTATCACACGCCCATTTCGCTTCAATTATTTTTTGACATAGGCAAGGGGAAAAAATGGATGGAAAGAGAGTTAGAGGACGCATGCCTATGAGAACACAGGACATTATAAGAGGGGTTAGAAGTGCAAAGTAGGCGTGGAACGTGTCGCCCCAGGTTATGCAATAATTTGCATAACACTCTAAGGCGCGCGGCGTGGTGCGAGCGAGATGGCATGAGTAACTGTAGCAGCGTGAACGGGAAGATAAGTGGCGACCGCCGTCTCCGGAGTAAAAGCGCTACCTTGCATTTCTAACCTCTCTTATAATGTTCTGTGATCTCATAGGCATGCGCCCTCTACCTCTCCTTCCCTCCATACGGCCAGTGATCATGAGTTTTTTCAAACTATCTGATCTCCTGACCGTATATGCCCAAAGAATTTAAGGACTCGTTGCATACATATAGATGGAGACCCTTAGTTCAGTCATTTTAGGTTGGAGCCGGGACTAATTAATAATTGAATTTTTGTTCGGTATAGTATTTAAGAGCCAATTTAAGCTTAAAAATGTACCAAAATTAAAAAAAATATCATATCAGTAACAGCCCCAAATTCAAAACTATTTGATAACGAACTTATCTCGTTCTAAAAAAACGAAATTTTTTTTTGCAAGCTTTTAATGCTTTACCGTTATATATACTTCAAAAATGGTGTTATAATATTTTTGTCTACTCACAAGGCTTTGAAAAATACATTAGTATTTTCTATTATATATCTCATTTAACTGCTCAACAATAACAAACGTATTGTGCGTCAAAGTTTTGTATAAAATTGACCCCTCTGCAACCGCCTTAATATGTTCAATTTACATATATCCGCAAATCGTACTCCTACTTAGTAATATTTAGTAATTTTAGTACTTCATGACGCTTTGAAAAATCCAATTTTTTTCACGTAGCGCATTTTAGTTCGTCGTTCCTAAAGAGCTAAGTTAGAAATTCCAAAAAGCGTGATATCGAATAGATTACGGTATCTGACACTAGTACCTAACTATTGAATAATCTGTGGCAATCATTTCACAGTTCCTCTGTGCCGCGACCGTCTTACCGAAGCGAAGCTAAGTAACAATTTATCAATTTATGAGGAAGTAAACAGTTGTTGTGCCGCTGCTCACGTCTGCTTCTTTATTGACATTGTGCTCGCGGTACTTGTACTATCTACATACTCTTTATTCTACGTTCCGATACGTTCTCCGGTACTATTAACATTTTTAACGACGATTTTTCCATATCACTGTTCATTCAAAGTCAAAGTCAACTTGCTTTATTAAATATAGGAGCTTGATGCACACTGAGGTCCGCCACACACATACGGAATTGCGATCCGGAATCCTGATTCAGGATTCAGTGTTGTCAACTATGGTTACAAAAAATACTAGAGAGGTGTTTAAAAAATGTCTAAAATAATAATAAACGGAATCACAAATAAAATGACAATGAGGGATTTTCCGAAGCCGTTAAAAAAGAAAAAGTAGTTCCTATTGGGTCGATAGATGGCGTTGACGAGACAGGGGTGAGCGACCTAGCAGATAATAAAATACAAATAAAATTGTGTTTTAAGTAAGCAGCAAAATATGAACATATATTTCGTCAACGGATGCGTCCGACTCAGTGACATGCATTTTTGATAACTTTATAGCCTAAAATTTTCGTCATTGGACCCCTCTCTGGTCAACGCCATCTATCACCGGTATGTTGAACTACGTTTGACTAGCTGTCAGAAAACTCCTCATTGCATTTTTAGGCATTTATTAAAACGAAACAAATAATTTCTAAACATGATAATTATTATCATGTGATGTGGTCATGACGTTACGATGATGATTTGTAAATTGTATTTCAATATTATGCAACTATATCAAAATACTATCTACAGTTTTAACATTAAACATAATCTGCATATAAAATGGCATGAACCAGTATCACACAAGCGGTTTTTGAGCGTGTGCGATTTCGCAACTATACCGAAACGACGTCGCAACGGCATCGTCACGATACGGTATCGTTCCATCCACACCTACGCTCAAAAATCACTTTAAAATATGCCACCTAAGACATCAAAAAATCACTAGATCTAGTGAAAAAGTCTCTGAAAGCGGCAACACTCCGAACACCGAATCTAATTCCGAATCAGGTTTATTCCGGATGTATGTGGCGGACCTTAAACGCCAAATATTTTTTTGAAGCTACCACCGCGTCGGAACTTGTAGTCGCTGTAAAGAAGATGCAGCCAGAAACTCTAGAACATAACACGATGAAACATGTCCTTTTAACCTAAAGCTCGCTCTATGAAAGTTCATGATCTTATGGACGAGAGATTAACAAATATCATATGTCCCCGCAGACGATGTCGCGGGCAAACAGCTAGTGTCCAATACACCACTATTTTTTTTATTAGTAACAATATTTTTTTTATTTTTATTTGTTATTTTTTTTTTGTTATTCAGATATAGAAACTAACCAACTTTCCCTAAGAAACATAATTAAGTTGAAAACGAAAAAAACTTCGACCTCAAATAGAAAATCGATCGGCTGATCGCACTTTCGTCAACAAATTTTTTTCTTTTTTTTGACGCAAGCTCCTTAGGGAAAGTTGTTAAATTTATTGGTCTGAATACACTCTTAAAATATTGGAAGTTATTAAAAACTAGTGCTGTGTATTTATTAATTCCAAGTTCCAAATTAATTATTAAATTATATAGGTTATTATCTATACCTTACATCAATAGAATCTTACAAAGCTATTAATGGATTATGGAAACAAAAGACTCAAGGGAAGAGTGGACCCCATTGGAAATCTGATCAGTAACACAGTGAGTTAGGTTACGGGTCTCAATTATTTAATCTCAATTATAAATTGTTATAGGATTATAATTGATAAGTTAACAATGAAAATTTAATATACAGGATAAGTTAAAAGGCTATTTATAGAAAACCGACAAACTTGTTATCAATTACTTTGCTTTGCGAAGATTCTTTTTCTCTTTTTACTTTTTTTTTCGTTCATTATCATCTATACTATTATAAAACTGTAACAGGAAGTTTGTCTGTACATTGAAGATATTAACAAAAAAAAAGTTACGATATGGTTTTTATGTGTCCTGATTCCATTTCACCAATTTTTGGATTTTTTGTCTGTCTGTTTGTTTGTGTGTTTGTTTGGGTGTTTGTTTGTTAGTTTGAACGAGTATCACGCAAAAACTACTGAACCGATTTTGATGAAACTTTTTTTGTTTGATAGCTTATGATCTGACTTAAAATCTGGTATATAATTTGTGCGGACGAAGTCGCGGGTTAACGCTCGTAAGTTATAAATTAATCCATTCATAGTTCAGTCACAAGCTAGGTACGTCAAAATTTATTTAATTATTTATGATTTCCAGTATCTTGTATCTATATAAATATTTAAATGTATCGTGTATGTCCGATTGCTTTCTTAATTAAGCAGTTGATTGTTGATACTCAATCTCTCTCTGTGATGGTCTCATTTTGTTAAAAAAGAAATGGATGGTTGCAAGCTCTCCATCGACGATGTTCAGGATAGAGCAAAGTGGAAGAAACAGACAAGGAAATCAGACCCAGAGCGGGACAGCAGGTAGAAAGATGATGATTATTCAAAATAATATTCAAAATTCGCAAATATTATGAATTACTTAAATTAATATACATACATACATATTATCACGCCTGTCTCCCACTGGGGTAGGCAGAGACAACGGAGAGCCACCTGCTACAATCCTGACAAACCACTCTAGCTTCCTCCACATTAATTAATCCTTTCCTTTCATGCATGCTCGTCGGTTTCGGATATATCAGGCACTGTACACAGACTTTCGATTTTCGATTGTAATAGAGTTAACATTGTAACGAAAACGTTCACGCAATTGCGAAGTTCGAATGTTCGGGAAAAGGCCCTGACCTGGTCCTTTTTAAGCACGTCGCCAATTTGATCAGTATACAGGGTGACTGGTAATTCGACCTATTCCTTGAAAGGGGTTATACTAGAGTTCATTTGCAACAATTTTGCCCCAGTTAACTGGGGGTCGAAAATCGCTTGTTTTCGAGTTATCTCATTTTTAAGATTTTTTTGAAAAAATCCATTTTTCCACCTAAAACTGACAATTGTGAAAAAAATACTCCACTCTCTGCACTAAGTAAGCATTTTTCTAATAGCTGATGAATGAGCGACTACATTAAACTAAAATACATGTGTAAAATACCCGAAACCACTGAAATAAAAGGTTATAAACCGCACGACAAAATTTTTTTATTTGGATTTCGTTTCAATCCAAAGAGGATTACTTAAAAAAAATGTATCACACTTGGCGTACAAATTACGGAAATAACTTCCTCAATTCCTAAACTTTCCAAAAAGGTGCAAATGTTGTCTACTTTGACAAGAGTTTGAAAAAAATTGTTAACAATGGCAGAGCAGGTAGCGGATTTCCTAGAAGCGAACCTTACAAGATGCCGATTTGCTTTTGTCTCTTTCATTTTATTGCTTACATTGTTTCTCTTTTGTAAGTATTCGGGAATGTTTGTACTAAGGTTCACAATCGAGGCCCACTCATTCGCTCAATTCATTAAGTAATCAGTTAGTTTCAACCATCTTGGAGTTCGGACGTGTCGTTGTTAACTAACTTAAATTCTGCGCTAAAACAGCTTCCTTTTCAAATGGCTGCTTACCAAAATGAAGAATACGCGGATATCATGTATTGTTACGGGTTTTGTGATGGTGACGCTGCTGCTGCTCGAAGAGACTATCAAAGACGTTTTCCTACCCGCCGTTTACCTGATGTCAGCGTGTTTGGTACGACATATCGGCGCATTCGAGAAACGGGATCGGTTCGACGTCGCCAAACCGACGCTGGTAGACCTAGCGTTAGTGATCCAATCGAAGAGGAGCAAATTTTGCAGTGTTTTCAAGCAGACGGCACTACTTCAACAAGAATTGTGGCTAGGCAGCTTGGTATGTCTCAGTGGAAAGTCTGGTTCACTCAGCACACAGCACGGCAGTATCCATTCCATTACACGCCAGTACAAGCTATCGAGGAGGGAGATCCTGTCAGAAGGATGGATTTCTGCAGATTTCTAATAAATGCAGACATTGAAGACCCTGAGTATCTAAAAACAATCTTGTGGACAGATGAATCGAACTTCGACCGTGATGGTATTACAAACTATCATAATCTGCATTTTTGGGCCCCTAAAGGTCAGAATCCGAGAAAATCTAACGAAGGAGCTCACCAGCACAGATTCTCACTTAATGTGTGGATGGGAATCGTGCACAATAATTTAATCGGGCCATTCTTTCTGCCGGCACGCCTAACCGGCATCGCCTATGAAAACTTTTTAAGAGAAGAGTTACGTCCGCTGCTGGAGGATGTGCCGCTTACCACAAGAACAGCTTTGGTGTATCAACATGATGGCTGCACAGCCCACTATTACCGGGGCGTGCGACAGTGGATGGATGAGAACTATCCACTGAGATGGATTGGTCGAGGCGGCCCGATCCCTTGGCCGGCTAGGAGTCCCGATCTAACCCCATGCGACTTCTACATTTGGGGTCATATGAAGACATTGGTGTATCGTACACCTATCTCTTCTCAAGAAGAATTAAGAGAGAGGATTTTGGCAGCTGCCCAACAAATTAAAGACACGCTTTCAACTCGAGTGACAGTAAGCGAAGTACGTCGCAGGCTTCGTGCTTGCATACGTAACGGAGGAAGACAATTTGAGCAAGACTTGTGATTTTTAAATGTAAAACTTTAAAACAAAACTGCGTGTTTAATAAGGTTTATTTTCCAAACTTGAACTAAAGTATACAACTTTTGCATCTTTTTGGAAAGCTTAGGAATTGAGGAAGTTATTTCCGCAATTTGTACGCCAAGTGTCATAATTTTTTTTTGAGTAATCCTCTTTGTATTGAAACAAAATCCAAATAAAAAATTGTTGTCTTGCGGTTTATAACCTTTTATTTCGGTGGTTTTGGGTATTTTTCACATGTATTTTAGTTTAAAGTAGTCGCTCATTCATCAGCTACTAGAAAAATGCTTACAGAGTGCAGAGAGTGGAGTATTTTTTTCACAATTGTCATTTTTAGGTCGAAAAACGGAAATATTCAAAAAATTCTTAAAAATGAGAGAACTCGAAAACAAGCGATTTTCGACCCCCAGTTAACTGGGGAAAAATTGTTGCAAATGAACTCTAGTATAACCCCTTTCAAGGAATAGGTCGAATTACCAGTCACCCTGTAGAACAATTTTATAATTTTTTTTCAATGATTACAACAATAATTATAAAAACTTAATACAATACCCCAAGCACTAATTGGGTAGATTATTCACTTTAGTCCAAGCTAATAGCCTAATCGGCTGTTTAAAATATCAAACCTATTAAATTATCGTTCTAAAACTTGACAGCTGTACAAATATAATTATTGGACCCTTCTCAAAATGTTAAAGGCACGTCTCGGTGACATCAAACGCATGTATAATTAGGAAAAGTTAGGAGGATTAGCTTCATTATTTCTGAATTATGGATAAACACTTTTTTTTTTCAAATAAAACTAAATTGAAGTCAACGAACATAATCCCATTTCAGCGGTCTGAATTATTGCTACTACTACCAAGCAACGTTGTGTTTCAGAATAAAGTTATAATCGGGCAAAGGCCCACCACACATTTCCACCGCTGTACCTCGTGTAAGCCAGGATCAACTGCGGCGAGCATTCACAACACTAGACAATGAAGTCTAGCGAGCCCGGGGGATGACTCTGATCTGTCTTGGAACCCGCAATGAAATAATCAAAGAAGATATGAGAAGTAGCCCTCTCCATTTGTCCTTTGGGTGACTTTCAGCCTTTTTATGAGGCCTTGTGTTCCATATGTCATCACTGGCAACACACACTGATCGAAGACTTTCGTTTTAAAACACTGCGGTATTTTGGGATTCGACGGTTGATCTCTTTCTCGAAAGGCTGAAGTCTGGGCTATGGTCTATGGTCTGAGTTTCCCTGCGAGATCGAATCAGTAATGAAGAGATCCGCAGAGGAACCAGAGTAACTGACATAGCCCAAAGAATTGCTAAACTAAAGTGGCAGTGGGCGGGGCACATTGCTCGCAGAACCGATAGCCGATGGGGCCAAAACGTTCTCGAGTGGCGACCGCGTACCGGAAAGCGCAGCGTGGGTAGGCCCCTCACATGGTGTACTGGAGACCTGGTGAAGGCGGCGGGTAACCGTTGGATGAGGGTAGCGCAGGACCTATGTCCAGCAGTGGACGTCCATCAGATGATATGATGACATGAGGAGTAGGAAAAAGAAATATCCGACTCCATCAGAATATAGTTTTAACATTGCACATCTTAGCAATTTTAGTTTCAGGATGGAATGACGCGTCAAGAGTTGAGAGGTCGCTAGCATGCTATGTTATCTTAGTACAAACTAAGGGGAACGCTGATTTTCTATAGACAGCTTCCGCCATCTGTCGATTATGTTTCGAAGCACTATGTGTTGAACTAGGGTTCATATCGGAGTAAGAGCGCACTATACCTCACGCGCTGCGCTGTAGTAGTGAGGGATTTCGCCCATATCAATCACTGTCTTGTTGGTCTAGCGGTCTAGACAACCGGGTTACGATCCGGGTAGCTAAAGTTCGATCCTCGTGTCGGCCGATCGTTTTTTTCAATTTATTTCATAATGTGGCGCCCCCTAGTGCTAATAAGCGGCAATGCAATTAGGACGTAGGAAAATTTAAGGCGAGTTACCTATCTATATCCAATATACATATTAATACATATTAGCTAGCTAGCCTTTCGCCCATATAAACACCGCATAAGAAACCTTTAGAAGTCAACAACATCGGTTGATTAAAGCATATTATTAATGAATGAATGAAGATTTTGAAGGCATTAAATATTTCAGGATCTCTCGAGCGTGTGTTGTCTTTGTGGTGATAAGGGAAGAGCAGCGAAAGCCTTTGAGTACCTATACTAATTATTAGTACTTTTAATTATTTAAAAAAAATTTAAGGCTGTATTCAGATAATGAATCTAAACCACTTTCTCTAATGAACATGGGGACGAAAAAAATAGAAAGCATAGAAAATGGATCGGCTAATCCGCACTTTTTTATAGATGGAGCAAAAATTGTCGCTGCTGCACGGCTAGCATGCCACCCAAGACAAAGCGTTTAAACGAGAAAAACATTATGCGAGCTCTTTCTGGCATAAGTAAAATAATAAGGATCTCGATTTTTATCGTTTTCTCGGGGGTGGCATGCGAGGCCCGCAGTTGTCAATTTGGCACTGGTAGCTGGGTTGCACGGGAACAGTGCGACAGCACTTGTAACTGAAACCTATTCTTCAAAATGTCTTCCAGACTGCGTTAGAATGGGATCAGGGAATGGCACAACAAAAAGAAGCAGTGGGTTGATGTGGGCTGATTTTGTTGATTGTTTGATGGTTTAGGAGCATAGAGATCTAAAGAGATGCCAACCAACGCGCTGAGTACGAAACCTAGTGTCGCATCACCACCAGTACCACGCGATAGAAAGTATTTTGTTAGCTTGAATGTGCTCATTATCCATTGCGGTATCAGAACTCATCGTTCGAATAATCTTTAGTGCTACGCAAGCGTTGTAAACTATTTACATATAATATCTCGACTGGCTTTCAGCCTCATAATATATTGAATCATTACTGTCGCGAGCAATGTGTTCCGTTTTTGCGCATATTTTTTTCACATCTCCCTTTAGTTTTTGTGATCTGTATTTAGGAGTGTAAAAACGTTTTCGATTTTTGTATACAGGGTCCTTCTAAACATGCTGACACTTCTTTAAGGGGATGATCAGACCGTCAAACTGAACAACTTTCTCTAAGAGACCAACATCGAAATCGCCAAAAAAATATCGGCTGTCCCATACATTTGGCTTAAGTAGGTTTGCAGTTTTGTATGGACGAGCCGATTTTTTTTTGCCATTTCGATGTTGGTGCCATAGAGAAAGTTGATCAGTTTGACGGTCTGATCATACCCATAAAAAAGTGTCAGCATATTAAGGACCCTATACAGGGTGAAATTGATATCATTAGCATCCTTTTAAACTAAGAGTCTACCCATCAAACTGAACAACTTTTACTATGGAAGTAAACCGATCGAAGCAAAAAAAAATCTGCTGTCGCATACATTTGAGTCGCGAACTCGCGCTTCGAGATTGCAGTTTAGTATGGTACAGCAGATTTTTTATTTGCTCCGATCGGTTTGCTCCCATAGTAAAAGTTGTTCAGTTTGATGGGTAGACTCTTAGTTTAAAAGGATGCTAATGATATCAATTTCACTCTGTATAATTTCACAATCTCCATAAAATGCTCTCGCGTCGGTACTGTATAACATTTCCGAACGCTACATCGTAGTCATATAGCATGGCTATAAAAATGTGTTTACAAGAACAGTACCTAGTAGTATTACTATCTTTCTACTGTTTTATTTTTTAATCCGCGACTAAATTTACTCAACTAATATTGAAATTTGTTCAGTTTTACACAATTACTTATCTTATTGTGTGTTTAATAGAGTGTGTTTTTGTTTCATTGCTAAAAGATGACTAATGGAAAACGAGGTATAAAACCGTGGTTGTAGCTTAGTACATTTCCCGCCGTTTTAGTGTTAACTGTGGTGTTTAAGTTGTTTTTAAAAATGGTGTTTAGTATAAGTAAAAATGTTGATATTTCGAATTGTGAGAGGGGGAAAGTTTGGAAGCAGTTATTTACGTCGTTTTTTGGTAAGTAATTTTTTTAAATAAGTCAAGTTTCGTCAATGGCAGCACACAAAGATAAAATCCGCATGCAAGCTTCGTCAGACTACCACGAACTTAACCTAAAGGCACTGCCCTGACGACCCCGGCTCAAAGGTCCCAAAGATGCTGGCTGCATTGCCCCTCTGGATGGCCAGAGAAATTCTCTGCACCAGAAAGGCTCCCGAGCGTAGGTCCCCCCCTTTAGTCCGCATTAGCTGCCCTATCTCCCTAACTAAGTCCTTGGCATCGACCCCCCAAGGGCCTCCAGTCTCAAAAGCGGCTGGCACGAAGTCATACCCTTGCTCAAGGTTGGCATATATTTTTTTTATTTATTTAATACGAAACATAAATAATGTTACACCACGTCCGTGAAGGTATCTGCACCCGCGGCATGACGGTGCGATACATATCTTGGGTAATTAATAGAACCTTCTGCTACTTAACCTACTCAAGAATTTATCTCTGCTGACCTTTGACTATTTATTATAAGGACTACTAGCCTTGCGGTAGCATTTCCCCTCTGCTACGGTATAAGATTAATTGATCATGAGCATTTACATTCAATTTTATACCTTATCACTAAACGAAACAGCCTATTATAATAATATAATAATTTCGAACTTAGAACGTTTGGGGTTCACACGAGACTTCATTTCATGATTTGTAACGTTCAAAATTAGAATCTAAAGTTATGGGGAATAAAATCTAAAGTTGCGGATTTCGTGTTACCTCGCCCCCCGCAAAAAGTGGCAGAAATGTTTGTTCGTAGAATTATACGCGTAACTAGTCCCTATATAAGCAGTCAAAGCTGCTAACGTAGAATACGTTAGCCCTATTTGTACCGTCTAGTCTGTCGCCGTAAATTTTCATATTTTTCTCGCTTCACGTCTCGCTCTGTCGACTTCCCGTTATAGTTTTTGAAATATTTATTCAGTAAAGTTTAGAAAGAAATATTGAATAGCAATATTTGTAAACTCGTATTTTTTTAAGCTATCAAAACACGAAATGTAAAAAAAAATTGTTCGTTCCCTTGTGCCCCTAAAAACTGCCGCTCAACTAGCTTTTTTGACTTCATTATGTCATTGGACCATTATTTGCCATATCTGTACGAAGTTTCAGCTTCCTGTGTCTTACTTTTCTTAGGTTCGCCACATACATACGGAATTGTGATTTCGTATAGGATTTAAAATTATGGAGGGAGAAAGTCCATACGAAATGTCTATGCAGTTTGATTAATCAATACTATTCTCTCTTCCAGCCAGTCTTCCATTCTTCACGCACGGCATCCAAACAGCATCCCTATCAGCATCAGCTCACTCTGGACACTTCATCATGACGTCAGACGATGTTCCTTGGAGTACAACAGCGCTGATCATTTCGGCTGGAGTATCAGCTCCTATCTATTGTTATGTTGTAAACAAGTTGGGAAGAAAATGCGGGATTTATATCGTCAGTTTAGTACAGGGTGTGAGTATTGTTTTATTTTAATTTTTATATATATATAAGGTCTAACAAAATTAGGTGAAACTATTTTAAAGGGATGATCAGACCATCAAACTGAACAACTTTCTCTATGGGACCAATATCGAAATCGAAAATAAAAAATCTGCTATCCCATACATTTTGGTCGAGTAGGTTTGTATTGAACAGCAGATTTTTTTTATCGCGATTTCGATATGGGTCCCATAGAGAAAGTTGTTCAGTTTGATGGTCTGATCATGCCCTTAAAGTAGTTTCAGCTAATTTTGTTAGACCTTGTATATTTTTTTAAATTTATTATAAGTTTTCATTTTTACAAAAGGTACAAATTGCTTTAATTTTCACCAAACTGCAGAACAGTTTGTTGGCGAAAAACATTACACTCAACTTTAAAAAATGAGTCCTTAATCTTACCTATACAATATAGTTTAGTAAATAAAATGATGTTAAAGTATTATGATAAAGTATAAAGTATAAGTATGTCACAAACCCAAAACAGTAAGTTTGTGACATCACATATTATACTCAGACACCTACTAACAGCGATTGTTTACAATTTTTGCACTTTTCTATATGGAGTGTAACAAACTGTAGTGTAACAAACTGAACAACTTTTACTATGGATACAATACAGAAAAAAAGCCACAAAAAAGTGTATATAGGGTCCTTCTTAATATGCTGACACTTCTTTAAGGAAATGATCAGACCGTCAAACAGAACAACTTTCTCTATGGCACCAACATCAAAACCGCGAAAAAAAATCATATCTTCCATGCAAAACTGCAAACCTACTCGAACCAAATGTATGGGACAACAGATTTTTTTTCGTTATTTCGATTACCCTGAACAGGGTCCTTCTTAATATCCTGACACTTTTTTATGGGGATGATCAGACCACCAAACTGAACAACTTTCTCTATCGGACCAACATCGAAATCGCGAAAAAACAAACAGCTGTCCCATGCATTTGGCTCGAATAGGTTTGCAGTTTTTTATTGACGAGCAGTTTTTATTTCGCGATTTAAATGTTGGTCCAATAGAGTTTGATGGTCTGATCATCCCTATAAAAAAGTGTCAGCATATTAAGAAGGACTCTGTACAGGGTACTCTATGGGACCAACATCGAAATCGCAAAAAAAAAAATCTGCTGTCCCATACATTTGGTTCGAGTAGGTTTGCAATTTTGCATGGAAGAGATGATTTTTTTTTCGCAGTTTCGATTTTGGTGACATAGAGAAAGTTGGTCAGTTTGACGGTCTGATCATTTCCTTAAAGAAGTGTCAGCATATTAAGCATATTATACCCTATATATACTTTTTTGTGTTTTTTTTTTCTGCATTTTATCCATAGTAAAAGTTGTTCAGTTTGATGGTCTAAACCACTCCTTTAAATAGTACTAGGTTGTTTCGTTACTATTCTATTCTCCATCTTTCTCTCCCATGTAAAACAGATTCCCGTATTGTAACGAGCATTCAAAGAAAATACCTTGTTGTAATGTAACATTTTTGCAATTTTCGTATTGTTTATCAGTCCATGTTGACCTTGGCGCACATTACCGGTTCATTAAACTAACTTATCGTTATTTTGTATGAACATTGTTGCATTTGTTAGTGATGTCTATACATACATACACACATTAACTCACGACTATTTAGGTATATGCCAGAAGGTATTTCACGGGCCGTAGCTCGGACCTTTGGAAGGCTTGCGTGGGGACATAGGTCCAACACGTAAGAGGCAACTTTGAGACACTTTTATTTAAATGCGATGGGATGCATCACAGAACATTATAAGAGGGGTTAGAAATGCAAAGTAGCGCTTTTGCTTTGGAGACGGCTGAGGCCACTTGTCTTCTCGCTCACGCTGCTACAATTACTCATGCCCTCTCGCTCGCACCACGCCGCGCGCCTTATGGTGTTATGCAAATCACTGCATAACCTGTAGCAACACGTTCCACGCCTACTTTGCACTTCTAACACCTCTTATAATATTCTGTACATTTTTGAATGTATTATGTAAATGCACTAGAAGACATACCATTTTCGGTGTAGACACTATTGCAGAAAGGACAGAAGATTACTCATGGTTGTTGACTGGGCTATTGCAAGCGAAGTTTGTTATAACACTGCGAACATTGCTGGTATATAATTGTGTTCACCCCAAGGTCACCTATATTTTTACAGATCTCTCCGAACTTATGGTATTTTCTTTTTATTCTCTGGTATGCAGATTTCCCCTTGCTTGAGCTTGTGATAATGACAAATACAACATACATAAATTCCTTTGAACTCAGTGGTACAGGTCAGGAATCGCAGCGCTGCCTCGTAATTGAAATTGTAATTCTAGATCATTAAGTTTTGAAGTGCCCTAGCAGGGTCCATGTGTACTGAAATCTCTATGTAACACCTTTTAAAGCAATGGTAATGATTTAATGGTTGCAATAAATGATTTGACGGAATTAGACGAACTAATACCTCCGTCTCCCTTTCATCAGCGGGGGACGAGACGCAGGCTGAGTTTCCACCCTTATGTCGTTGACCTACCAGCAATTCGGACGAAGAAGTTTGCTTCTTCTTTTATATAATGCGCACGGCTAAGGAGTGGAACGCACTGCCTGCGGACCTGTTCCCTGATCAATACAACCTGGGCCTCTTCAAGGCGAGAATAAGGTAAACATGCTACATCTTTGGCCTCATCGTCACTCAACACCAGGTGAGATTGGGGTCAAATGTTTACCTATCAAACATAAAAAAAATGTATTTGTATTTCTATTGAGTTGCTAGCTTTCTTCCTTATGGGCTATCGCCGCTCTAATCCCTAGCAGGTTGCGCAGAACTCATGCTAAAACTACATACCATTTTCTGAAGCATGCTGTTGTAGCAAGGGTCACTTTTCACTCGAAATAAATCCTAGTTTTATCCCTTGGAGGCAAGTTGCTGGAAATTGTTTAATCGGAACAGGGAAAGTCCAATTAAAATTTCATGTTTCTAGATTAGGCTAGCCGTTGATGAGTTTCTCGTTCCTGATACTTTATAAATATTCATAAATTTAAACAAAGTTTAGTCACGGTGTCCACGAAAGCTGAGATGGGCGGAGACGAGAAGCTTAGCGGTTAGGGTGTATCCATTGAAACTGAGCGGATTATTGTTGCCTATTAATAGTGAGTCACCCCATTTCAAGTATTCAGTATTCAGTATTTATTTGCAGTATCACAATAATGAAGTACATACTTACGTGTAACACAAGATCTTATTTAATTATTGTGACGCCCTGTTAGGGCATGGCAATATAATTGCAGAGTGTTTGAAATTTTTATTACATTACATAATATAATCATTAATTTAAGTAATAGAGATGTCGATGTTAACGTCAAGAGCCTAAAATATAAGAACATTGTTGTCCTGGAAAAAATCATTAATATTGTAGTAACTTTTTGAGATGAGGAAGCAAAGTATGAAGTTGATAGCGACGCCCACACGATAAGAAGAAGAAGAAGCGACGTTTTTATTTGTTTTCTTGAAATATAGATGATTTAAATTTTTTCTAGTTAGCTAATCGTAAACTAGAGTAAAACCCCATAGCGATTGTTTTTTTTTATGTTTGTAATCTGAATAACAAAGAAGTTATGAGCATTTATATTTCAAAATTAGTCAAAGTAACCCCCAGTTTACGGTACACTGTGCAGTTGACAATTTTTTTTATAGCGTGCGAAATTATATTGACCAATCAGGATGTGCCACCTTCAAACTCTTGCCACTTTTGGATAATTGTTTCCGCGCCCTTTTCGCTTATTCGACTTTGCACTCTTTGATTACTAAATGAATTCGGGTTTTGTCGGGGGACTGCGCAAATCTAGATTGACGAGGGTAATTATTTTCCTGGTCGTACTGTACCTACTTCACATTACCTATTGGTATCTCTCTACTATCACTAGTCTCTACTATTGTAAGAGCCTAAATACAAGTTTGTTCAGACCTAAAATGTGAATATTGTTTAGTCCGTGATCGTAAAAACAATATAACTAACCTAAAATTCCCAAAACTCCGTTCCATTTCCTATGCGCTGCGCTGTGAAGGAATGTGATAACCGGAAATTCGCAAAGGGATTTCATTTGACCCTTTGAGCATGGGGCCCATAAACCGAATCATAGTAAAGTTTGCATTTTCCTTCGTAATGTGGTGGAGGTATGATCTGCCATCTACTTGGATGTCATGGTTAGGAAGAGGTCCAACAGTACAGTACAACCAGGAAAATAATACCGGTCGCCAATCTTGTTTGCGCAGAGCACAAAGATAAGCTCGAACTTTAGATTTTCGATGTATCGAGTAGAAATACGTGGTGTAAGCAGAGACAATAGTTCACCACATGCTACGATTCTGACACCCGTCTCTCACCTTTTCAACATCCATAAGTCTCTTCGAGTTTATCTCGCATATGGTCTAGAGCCCCTGAACTTTCATGATTGAAAGAACCCGCTCCTTCGAAACGCCACCAACGTTCTTTCTAACATACTTCAATGTTTTTTTCCAGGCCTCATTCATACCACTGTTCCTGGTACAAAACGAAGTTAACAACCTTATCCTGCACTCATTATCAGGAATATCATCTGGAGGACTATTTACTATTCTGCCAATTTACGTTCGAGAAATAAGTGCGGATTCTGTAAGAGGATTTACATTATCCTTCATGATGATAATGACAACTGCCGGTTACTTGATGAAACTGGTTATCAGTGGTGAAGAGATGATGTATCTGATGGTTGCATTGGTTGCTCTTCAGTTGATAGCTATATTGGTCATTGTGGAATCGCCGAGCTATTTGGTTATGGCTGGAAAAATTCAGGTGAGTTCGTTCTGGATATTCTCAGATTGTTACGCTGTCCCTACAATGATTCATCATCAGCCTATAATGTGTCACTCTGCCGGGCACAGGCATATCCTTAAGAAGCGTGTATGGGCGTCAATACCACGCGTGCCCAATGCGGATTGGTAGACTTCACATACGCATCAGAATTTCTTCTTCAGCGTTCAGCGCTATTGGAACAGCAGATTGTTTTTGTGTGCGATTTTGATGTTGGCTCCATAGTGAAAGTTGTTCAGTTTGATGGACTGAGGCACCTGGTTCGATATGTATCGCATTTAATTTTACATAACGATAATTACAGGATATCGTTTTCTAGTCATCATAATACAAGTTCGGGCTAGATTCTGGTACTTTCAATGGTACTAGATAATCTGTGTGATAATTTACATAATATATATTTAAATTGAATTGAATATTTTATATCTAACCGACTTAGAAAAAGTATATGTCTAGAAAGAGCCTCAGAAACAAACGGGGCCAACTTTCTTAGGCTGGTGTGCGTGAGGCGCCATACAAATTATGTATGTGTGCGTGTATATGGATAGGGTTTAGAGGCCAATACCGGTTAAAATTTTTTTCTACGCTTTTGTAGCTTCGACTGTCAATCTTGACATATAACTTATCCGAGCTAACCGAGTTATTTTGAACTTTTTCATTTGTGTAATTTGTTAGGCCACTTTCATTCTGATTATAGCCCTGCGAAGATAAAAAGAGGTTATCTATTGTCTCTTAATGTTAAATTATAATCTCAGCCCGCGGCTGCTAACCCCGGCAGCGGAAGACTGGCTGAAACATCTTGATCCCAAAATCTGACCCCCCCCCCCCCCCCCCTTGGATCCAAGCAGGAAGATAAAAATGCCATACGATTTAATGATGATCTCAGCCGAAGTCATATCAATAGTAACAAAGCAAGACTGTTACAGTAGCGTAGCTAAGTTCGTGGGTAGTAAAATATTTTATTACTAGTACAGTCTAAAGCAGGCAGTACACTAGTCAATAATAGACGAACAAGAAGGAAATTGATTTTCCTCGGGGGTTCTTGACGGGAATTTTTAACCTATGCATATAGAAATGAAAATAATAGTACTTTATGGTACAAGTGTGTAATGTTGGTGATTACCGCTGAGGCGCCATTGAGACCCGAGCCGTAGGCGAGGGACTTAAAAGAGCCGAGGACGGTAATCATCAATACACACGTGTATCATACGACGTTTTTCAACACACTTGTGAAGAAAATAATAATAAAAAATCATTTTATTTAGTAAATAAAAAGTTTATTTAGAGAATTTATTTGTACTATTGAATATGATCTTTTTTGTATCGAAAAAGCAACTCAAGAACTCAACCAAGAAGTTTAGATACCTACTATAAAAAACCTATAACTCACTTGTGAATAATAGTAATGAAAAAGTCACAGTTTGATTATTATAGGTGTCATTATGTGCCTAATTGCGGTGAAATAAGGGCCATTTTATGAGCAAGTGTGTTGAAAAAAACATTACAAGTTTTTACTATTCACCTTCGTAATAATATAGAATACGAATAAAGAAATGTATTCTTAAATAAAAAATATATTACTAGAAATATTTTAAGGATGTACTGAGATAACAAAACTAAACAACATTCCCTGAGAAACATGGGTCGGAAATCGAAAAAACATTTTTGGACCTCCAATAAAAAATCAAACGGCTTATCCGCGCTCCGTCACACACATACGGAATTGCGATCCTGAATTCTGGTGTTGTCAACTTTGGTTACAAAAAATACTAGAGTGCTGTTTAAAAATGCCTAAAATGAAAATGTATGAAACGCCAAATGAATGACAATTGCATTTTTAGGTATTCATTAAAACGAAACAAACAATTTCTATACATGATAATTACTATCATGTGATGAGGTCATGACGTTACGAATGTTACGATGATGATTTGTAAATTGTATTTCAATATTATGCAATTATATCGAAAGACTGTCGATAGTTTTAACATTAGACATAATCTGCATACAAAATGGCATGAACCATTATCACAAAAGCGATTTTTGTGCGTAGGCGATTTCGCAACTATACCGCAACGACGTCGCAACTGCACAGCCGCGATACGGTATCGTTCCATTAACGCCTACGCTTAAAAACAGCTTGTGTGATATGACTGTAAATCTTTAAAAAATTCCACCCTAAACATACAAAAAAAAACTAGATCTACTCTAGTGAAAAATCTCTGAAAGCGGCAACGATTCCGAATCAGGTTTATTCCGTACAAGCGTTAACCCGCGACTTCGTCCGCACAAATTATATACCAGATTTTAAGTCAGATCATAAGCTATCAAACAAAAAAAGTTTCATCAAAATCGGTTCAGTAGTTTTTGCGTGATACTCATTCAAACAAACAAGCAAACAAACAAACAC
This sequence comes from Agonopterix arenella, assembly GCA_927399405.1. Lineage (NCBI taxonomy): Eukaryota > Metazoa > Arthropoda > Insecta > Lepidoptera > Depressariidae > Agonopterix > Agonopterix arenella. The sequence continues at coordinate 11,893,916 of OV656712.1, read as the reverse complement.
ACAAACAAACAGACAGACAAAAAATCCAAAAATTGGTGAAATGGAATCAGGGACACCTAAAAACCATATCGTAACTTTTTTTTCGTTAATATCTTCAATGTACAGACAAACTTCCTGTTACAGTTTTATAATAGTATATATATATATATATGTATGTGGCGGACCTAAGTATTGTAGGGTCCGATAATTTTTCTCGTTATTCGACCCATGTTCCTTAGGGAAAGTGGTTTTGAAAAATTTCGACTTTTCATACAAACGTTCGATCAGCTGTTTGCATTTAGTACGGAAAGTCCAAAAAAAGATTCTGCGGATTTCCTTAAGGTGGTTTCAGTCCATACAAACGTTTGACGCACAATATGCGTAGACGGAATTAATAAAAGTAATATTTTATATGTGGAAAAATAGTTTAGAAAATCTAATTGCCGCGTAACAAATAACATTTGCAATTTATTATATAATTACGAAGATATAAAGCTTTTAATATTTTGTATGAAAAATTTCAAAGCTTTATATCTTCGTAATTATTTTATAAATTGCAAATGTTATTTGTTACGCGGCAACTAGATTTTCCAAACTATTTTTCCATATATACAAAGTTACTTATATTGTGTAAAATTGACCCCTCTGCAACCACCTTAAAGTAATTCAACTGTTTACCCTAAAATCCTGTTTATTCGATATTAATCACATTGAGAAATATATTCCGTTTGATGGTCTGAATCATCCCCTTCAAAAAGCCATCAGCATATTAGGAAGGATTTCGTATTCAAAATAGCACATAAATCTGGTGTGCCATACTTTCATACAAAACTGCAATGATTCATGACTCAAATGTATGGAAGAGCTGAACTTTGCTATATTTGTAAAGTGGTTCAGTTCGACGACGACAGTCGAAACCATCCTTATAAATATGATCACGCCATCCTGTATAACGAAGGCTTCATGTCCAGCAGTGGGCATCTTGTGGCTGAAGAAGGTGATGATAACTAAACCACAAAGATGCATTACACATTTAGATGCACAATCACTTAGCGTGCATTGTACGAAGCTTTATCTATATCTATCTATACTATTATAAAACTGTAACAGGAAGTTGGTCTGTACATTGAAGATATTAACAAAAAAAAAGTTACCATATGTTTTTTAGGTGTCCCTGATTCCATTTCACCAATTTTTTTATTTTTTGTCTGTCTGTTTGTTTGTGTGTTTGTTTGTTTGAACGATTATCACGCAAAAACTACTGAACCGATTCTGATGAAACTTTTTTTGTTTGATAACTTATGATCTGACTTAAAATCTGGTATGTAACGCTCGTACTATTATAAAACTGTAACAGGAAGTTAGTCTGTACATTGAAGATATTAACAAAAAAAAAGTTACGATATGGTTTTTAGGTGTCCCTGATTCCAACTCACCAATTTTTGGATTTTTTGTCTGTCTGTTTGTTTGTGTTTGTTTGGGTGTTTGTTTGTTTGAACGAGTATCACGCAAAAACTACTGAACCGATTTTGATGAAACTTTTTTTGTTTGATAGCTTATGATCTGACTTAAAATCTGGTATATAATTTGTGCGGACGAAGTCGCGGGTTAACGCTCGTAATTAATACTTTTGTAATAATTTCAGAAGGCCAGAATCGTTATGGGGAACCTTATTTGTCTGTCAGAAAGCAGTCCTACTGTGGAAAAAGAGGTAGCGTGTTTAGTGAATGAAAGTGGTCGTGCAAAATGTAATGGTAGACTGACAATATCACGCATCTGTAAGTTAATCTTTTTTTTTTTCAATTTTTATTATTTTATTTTAGTATCTGAAAATAAAATTATCGAATACTAATACTACGCACAAAACCAGAAAACTGTGAGGTCTCACATCGCATTTTTTTTATTGAGCCTTTATAGTGACCCACTGCTGGGCAAATACCTCATTTCCTCCAATCCTCCCAATGCAACACAAACTCGGGCCAACCGTTCAGGAAGGTTTTCAAATCATCGCTTCATCTTCTTTGACGTCGGCAACCATCTTGTGGAGTACATTCCGTGGCTATCTTGGTCCATCTCTTCGGATGCTTATGGCAGATATATCCCGTCCAGTCCCACTTCAGCTGAGCTGGTTTATAGCCAGTTTTGGAGGATCTGTATTTCGTATTCTATCGGTTAATTTTACACCTAAAAAACTGCGCTCCATAGCTCATTGGCAAATCGTGAGATTGGATTTCTGATATTCTCTTAGATATCACACGAGGCGAGATTTCAATCTGCAGAGCCGCATTGTCAGCAATTTCTGTACATAGTCAACAACGTAAAATTGAGTGACGTTGCAAGCTTTTCCGCGAACGGTTCTGTTCGCGTGAAACGTGTTCGAGTTTGCCGCTTCACAATCCCTTCCAAACTGTGTTACTGCTCAATAACAATCCTTGAGATTGGGATAGATACTTGACACTACAAACTACTTTACACTGGCGGAACGCACAAGCAGCAAGCAGCTTTATTGCAATTATTATCAGCACTGCTAAGCTCGCGAATGACTCCAACTTTAGCTGAACACAGCTATAAGAATAGTCATTGAACCAATGATTCTATACACATGGACTCACCACGTCATACAATACCAAGCCAAAAAATTTCACGTCTTTTAGGTCACCATAGTATGCTTCAGTTGTGCTTGGCTGTCACACATTGCCGCTGACATTTCACACAATTCCAGTCCTTTCAAAGGTCTTCAGTCACTAAACAAATAAGCACACTTTTGCAGTCCCGTTAACAGCGCGCTGCTGATGCGAAGTCCTTGTAATTGAACCAATTATTTTTTGCAGTTAGAAACAAAATTTACCTCGACGCAACCAAAATTGGATTAGTTCTCTACACGTTCACAGTTCTATGTGGAAGCGTAGTGTTCTTGGATCAGGACAAAGCGCTGATGCAGTTGAGGATGAAGAGTTTCGACTCAGAGAAGAGCTTGGTTCTTGGCAGTTTGTGTGCTGGCAGTCTGGCCTGTGTGATGCTCATACAATTTGTAGATCGGCAGGTAAGTCGAGCTTTATACTCCGAGACTTACAAGGGATGTTTCTGAATCCAAACACACTTAAGTCAATGATCGTTTTTTGGATGACTGCATGATGAAATTGATATCATTAGCATACTTTTAAATAAAGATTCTACCCATCAAACTGAACAACTTTTACTATGGGAGCAAATCGATCGGAGCAATAAAAAATCTGCTGTTCCATACTAAACTGCAATGCTTACTCGACTCAAATGTATGCAACAACAGATTTTTTTGCACTTGTCAGTTTGCTCTCATAGTGAAAGTTGTTCAACATGATGGGTAGACTTTTAGTTTAAAAGGATGCTAGTGATATCAATTTCACCCTGTGTAACTTTATTGGTTACATTGCGAAAAAAAATCAAACAATGCTTTTTTTTATTACATATGGGTTTGCTCTTGACCTCAATCCAGTCCTCAGGACGAAAATGGGGTCAAAGATGTAGCGAGCTTACCCAGAAGAAGCCTATTCACTCGTACTTTATAGGAATTCGGGTTGTAAGCGCTCGGAAATACTGACGCAGGCAGGGCGCTCCACTCCTTGGCTGTGCGCATTATAAAAGATTCAGAAAGACGCTTGGTGCGGATATGTGGGATGTCAACCAAAAAGGGGTGATATCCCGCGGTGCGTCTGGAAGTTCGATAGTAGAAAGGGGAAGGCGGGATGAGCTCATGCAGCTCTTGGGACACTCACCGAAGTACAATCTATAGAAGGCAGACAAGCAGGCTACTCTGCGGCGGTGGGCTAGGCTACGAAGCTTGGTCTCCACCAGATTACTGTCGCCAATGAGCCTCCTGGCTCTGCGTTCAACCAAGTCGAGTGCGGCAAGTTGATACTTAGCTGAGCCATCCCACTGGTGGCAGCAGTACTCCATACAGGATCGGACCTGAGCTTTACATTCCATACAGAACTGAACCTACCTCTCGACCTTCTCTCCTCTACCTCCCGACCGAAATGTACGAGAATGCTTATTTATTTTTAGCGATTTCGACCAGAAATTGTTTTTGTTATGATGATCTCATCATCCCCTTTAAAAAGTCAACGCTAGTAAACGCACACGAAGTAGAAAGTTTTTATTAAATACGAGCGTTAACCCGCGACTTCGTCCGCACAAATTATATACCAGATTTTAAGTCAGATCATAAGCTATCAAACCAAAAAAGTTTCATCAAAATCGGTTCAGTAGTTTTTGCGTGATACTCGTTCAAACAAACAAACAAACACACAAACAAACAGACAGACAAAAAATCCAAAAATTCGTGAAATGGAATCAGGGACACCTAAAAACCATATCGTAACTTTTTTTTTGTTAATATCTTCAATGTACAGACAAACTTCCTGTTACAGTTTTATAATAGTATAATATAGATTTATCAGAATATAAACTCTCTTTCAGTACCTATTAACAACCGCCTCCTCGATCATGGTTTTATCAATGGGAGTGTTAGCAGTCTACACCCAGTCAGACTTGACCGTGACCACATTCAGATTGGTACCAATCGTGTGTCTTGGTATACTGGTCTTCGGGTACGGCGTGGCTTGGGCCTTACCTAATATTATTATGACTGAAATTTACAATTTTGAGGTAAGTCATTTACTTTTTTTAAGTTCCGTACCCAAAGGGTTGCCAACGGAAACCTAGTACTAAGCCTACGCCGCCGTCTGTCTGTCCATCCATCCGTCCGTCTTAACAATAAAGGACTAGAATAGAATAGTTCACCCTGTTGCCTCCCCGCACGCGTGCCTGATGCGGATTGGTAGACTTCACATACGCATCAGAATTCCTTCTTTAGCGTACAAAACGACCAGGAAAATAATTCCGTTCGTCAATCTTCGTTTGCGCAGAGCAGGCCCGAGTCCCCGACAAAACCCGAAGTCATTTAGTAATCAAAGGGTGCAAAGTCGGATAGCAGCGAAAAGGGCGCGAAAACAAATTAGCCAATAGCGTAAACGGATTGAAGGTGGTACATCCTGATTAGTCAATAAAATTTCGCGCGCTATTAAAATTTGTGAACTGCGCATGTACAACAGGTACATCGGTAAGACTTATAAACCTGGTATACTGTATTCAGGTTTCCATACAATATTTTTTTTCACCGTTTGAGAGTAATAGAGCAAGAGCAGTACTGACTTTACTATGAACGAGCGTTAACCCGCGACTTCGTCCGCACAAATTATATACAAGATTTTAAGTCAGATCATAAGCTATCAAACAAAAAACGTTTCATCAAAATCGGTTCAGTAGTTTTTGCGTGATACTCGTTCAAACAAACAAACACCCAAACAAACACACAAACAAACAGACAGACAAAAAATCCAAAAATTGGTGAAATGGAATCAGGGTCACCTAAAAACCATATCGTAACTTTTTTTTTGTTAATATTTTCAATGTACAGACAAACTTCCTGTTACAGTTTTATAATAGTACGAGCGTTAACCCGCGACTTCGTCCGCACAAATTATGTACCAGATTTTAAGTCAGATCATAAGCTATCAAACAAAAAAAGTTTCATCACAATCGGTTCAGTAGTTTTTGCGTGATACTCGTTCAAACAAACAAACAAACAAACACCCAAACAAACACACAAACAAACAGACAGACAAAAAATCCAAAAATTGGTGAAATGGAATCAGGGACACCTAAAAACCATATCGTAACTTTTTTTTTGTTAATATCTTCAATGTACAGACAAACTTCCTGTTACAGTTTTATAATAGTACGAGCGTTAACCCGCGACTTCGTCCGCACAAATTATGTACCAGATTTTAAGTCAGAAAAGCTATGAAACAAAAAAAGTTTCATCAAAATCGGTTCAGTAGTTTTTGCGTGATACTCGTTCAAACGAACAAACAAACACACAAACAAACAGACCGACAAAAAATCCAAAAATTGGTGAAATGGAATCAGGGTCACCTAAAAACCATATCGTAATTTTTTTAATGTACAGACAAACTTCCTGTTACAGTTTTATAATAGTATAGATCCCAGATATGTCCCTGATTCCATTTCACAAATTTTTGGATTTTTTGTCTGTCTGTTTGTTTGAACGAGTATCACGCAAAAACTACTGAACCGATTTTGATGAAACTTTTTTTGTTTGATAGCTTATGATCTGACTTAAAATCTGGTATATAATTTGTGCGGACGAAGTCGCGGGTTAACGCTCGTTACCTATACAATTTTATTTAAACTTTACAGATACGAGCGACATTAATGGGAGTACTATTCACATATTTCCAAATAATAAAACTAGCCCATATACACACCTTCAAATACATAGAAGACTACATGGGACTACATGCGCTGATGTACATATTTGCCGGTATAAACCTTTTTGGGGCGGTGTACACTTTATTTCACGTGCCAGAAATAAAAGGTAAATCAGTGAGGCAGATTGAAAGGCAGTTGAAAAGAATACCGTTGATAAAGTTATGAAGGAAAAAAATCTTTTTATTTCGGCTTCTTTTTGAGAAGTCTTGATTGAGAAGACAAGATAATATTAATTACTTACAGTGTTAAAAATAGAAAGGATTTGAAAGTTTCAACATTTCTATTTTTAAGAGAGGCGGGCTCTCGAATAAATTTGGAGAAAAGGTCACTTTTCCGACTGTATACGCATTTGTTCGATCCGCTCCTCCCACAAATTCAAAAATTCAAATTCAAAATTTTTTTATTCAAAATAATATCACATAGATAGCTTTTTGACATCATTTTTTGAGTCTACCACCGCGTCGGAAGGTGTTTCGTTGAGAGAAGATGCGGCCAGAAACTCTACAACACACATCTTTTTAACAAAACAAAATATACAAAGTACAATTAAAATACAATATTGCATTACATAGAGTAACATTGTCAAGACCAGACATTTTGGTCATTCAAATAGTCATCGAGTTTATAGTAGCCTTTTTACAGAGGACTTGTTTAACATGGGATTTAAACTTTTTGTCTGGCAAGTTTATAATATCCTCTGGTATCTTATTATAATAGCGTATACAGTGCCCCATGAAAGATGTGTTGACCTTACTGAGTCGAAAATGTGGGGATACTAATTTATTTTTATTTCTTGTATTGTATTTATGAACGTCACTGTTTTTGGGAAAGAGATACACATTTTTCCGAACGTATAAAATATTACCACACACCCCGTCAACTAAGGTAAGGTTTGGAACTCACTCCCTGCGTCTGTGTTTCCAAGCAAATACAATGAGGATATTTTTAAAAGAAGAGTTAATAGGCTTTTTCTGGGTGAGCGCGCTACATCCTCGGCTTCATCTACACTTCCCATCTGGTGAGATGAAGCCAAGCGCAAAGCCACTATGAATAAAAAAAAATAAAAAAAAACTAGAGTGCAAAAGAGACATCTGCAGCTCGGACCGATTTTATCTACATAAATGGACGAAATCAGCATTCCGTATTCCTCAGTTGCCTCCTCCAAAACTGTACCGATTTTAATAATTCTTTCAAGAATATATACGAGAAATACTTTGGCTATGTCTGTATGTTTTGCTTTTTTTCTTTCTGTTCGTCTAATTTGTTTGCTGGGTGTCTGAAAACCATTTCTATTTTTAAGAGAGGCGGGGCGGGGCTCTCGAATAAATTTAGAGAATAGGTCACTTTTCCGACTGTATACTCACCCCGTCAAATAGAGTGCGAAAGAGGCAACTGCAGCTCGGACTGATTTTATCTGCAAAAAATGGACAGAAATCAGCATTTGGTATTCCCCAGTTGCCTCCTCCAAAACTAAACCTATTTTAATACTACTTACAAGAATAATACGAGAAAGACTTTGGCTATGTCTGTATGTTTTGCTTTTTTTGTTTATATTCGTCTAATTTGTTTAAAAACTATTTTTATGTCTAAAAACTGGCGGTAAAATTTGTCATTTTTAAAGGTCCCTAGTTCTTACATTAATTAATTTATGCAAATAAGCAGAACATAGGGACATAGCACAGGTAACATAGATTGTATGGTAAAAAAGTTTTTGCTCTAGTGTCATTATCCAGGGAGGAAACAGGGGAATACGTTAGTAGGGACAAAACGGTACTTGTCTGTCCACTTAACTTTTTCGGCTTAATTTTGCGTTTGTCCTAGTTTCACGGTACATCAACATCATCTTGGACTTTGTCTCACAGAATATGTTTAGTCCCATTAATGCCCGATTCGACCAAACGCGAGTAAATTTTATTCTTAGATTAAGTCGCCGGTAAACTGATTTTGCGTTTTACCAACCCTAATCTATGAATAAGTTTAGAGTAAATTTTACACGGCCAATTTTGAGGCGTAAAGCTTATACCAAGGCTAATGAAATCTCAATGTCACATTATTAAAAAAATTAAAGAAAAAAGAAATCTAAAAAATTAAAACTGTATAACCTCACATTGCAATAAGTACGGATACAACGACCTCTTTCTTTAGGTGGATTATACATTCGTTCTTTTAGTACGGGTTTAGTGTGGTAGAAGACAAATGAAGTTATTTCGGAGTAAAAGCTAAGATTAAAATTGTTCGTTGTATAGTTACTCTTCTATAAATCAAAGTTTGGTCGAATCCGGCCTTACAGTGACAGCAATTTAGTCTCAGACATAATAACTTTCCTAATGGAAGTAATATTTTTTCCTTCTGTCTTCGTCCTGAAAAACTGTATTTTGTTCCATAAGCCCAATACAAATATCGTTGCTTACACCAATTGAATTTAAAGCCGTCTCGATATGTAATTAAGTATAAGGTTTACACCCTATACATGTTTGTAGGTACAATGTAGCATACTAAGATCCGACCCTAAAATTATGCACCTTTTTGTTTGGTGAACGAAATGTGATTTAAGTGAAAGTTTACACAGAGGTTCATACAACTTCACCGGGTCCCTAGCAAAATCTTGCCGCAATTTTTATTTTTTCCAACAATTGCACCTTTCTGTTTGGGAAGTAAATGAGGTGCCATCGGAAGAAGAAATCTAAACAACTTGAAAAAAACTACGGTTGCCATCTCTTCTTCTTATCGTGTGGTTCTTAGCTCTCGTAAGAGTTTTTTCAGACCGCCTTACGGCCACGTCTTAATCTGCCGCAACTCTAGAGTTAAAAATGACTTCTTTGAACCAGGCAACCCTAGAGTTGCGGCTGACCGAGTGGTGGCAACCCTAGTTTTTCCAGTTCTTTAGATCGATCTCTTTCCGATGACACCTCATTTACTTCCCAAACAGATAGGTGGAATTTTTTTTACCAAATTTATAATGATAAAGGCTGGTGCAAACCCGGCGTCGCGGCGTTGTTGAGTGAACCGTTGTATAACCTTTCACTTAAATCACATTTCGTTCACCAAACAAATAGTTGGATAATTTTACAGACAGATCTTAGTATATACTTAGATAAAAAAAGGGATCTAAGTTTATGTTAAGTTAGTTTTATTTTCTCAATATTTTTATTTTAGAGGCGAAAAAGGTATGTCAGGATCGTAGCCGATGGCGATCCGTTGTCTCTGCCTACCCCAATCGGACACAGGCGTGAGTATATGTATGTATGTATGTATATTTTTATTTATTTTTAATGTACATACTTACCTTCCTTTATTTGTCTTTAATAAAATTATTCCACAGTATTTAATTATTTGAAACTTTCGTTACTATTTGAACCGAATCAAGGTAGAACGATGGAGGAACTAAAAATAAAACTTGTCCCTTGTACTAGTAACTAGAGGGGTTCCCACTGGTTGCAGATAGTCAATGAAACTAAATAGTTGCACTCTGTTGGTGAATAGTGGCAGTGGCAGCGCAGGACCGGTCGTTGAGGCGATCCTTCGGGGAGGCCTATGTCCAGCAGTGGATGTTCATCGGCTGAGGTGATGATCGGATTTGGTATTATATATTTTTTTTTATTATTTTGGTTGCAAGGGCTTGGTCAACGAACCAATAATCTATTGTAGCTGTCACCCTAGACCTAAAGGTCATTTCCTAGGCCCACGGACTTCACGAACCGTGTTATGCTTTTGGAGGGGAGGTCCCTAATGTCAGTAGGTGTTACTACGTATCCACCTAGATGGCGACTCTTGCTGTGAATGAGCACTTCGCATTCGCAGAGGAGGTGTATGGGCGTTTCCTCTGCATCACAGCAGAATCTGCAAGTGGGTGAATCTACGAGCCCCATTCTGTGTCCTGTACTTAACGTAACTTGTAGTGTCCTGTTAAGGCTCGCACCAAGAGCCTTAAGTCGCTGCGGTTTGAATTGATGGCATCCGAGGTATGTCTGTTTGAGAAGCCGGTCAAAAGTTCTTTCGCATGCTTCAGTCCTGGTGTATCCGACCAGAGCTTAATGCTTTGGTTCACGGCCCATTCCTTTAGCACACGTCTAGAGGTGTTGCGAGAGATGGTATTATATTATAGTACAAACGCTAAAAAAGAAATGAAATGATATTTATCCGTAAACGTAGGTGGATGCGAAGTAGGTCTTATGGTTATAAATATAGAACTTTATGTTCTGCAACAAGGAATACCTACGAAAATGTTGGATTTTGTTGTATCATGAACGACCGAGCGTATACTAAAGTAGGTCATTATTAAATTAATATTATTATAAGAAGAAAATGACCTAGATAAAGACGACTAATGGCCAGAGGTTGCCCAAAATAGGAACGAGTGGAAGAGCAAGGGAGAGGCCTAGACCATCAGTGAGGTGAAATAGGCTAATAAAAAATAAAATAAAAAACAAGAAGAAGAAAATGTTCTACAATATAGCTAAAACGTTCTAAAAAAAAACCTCTTCCGTTTCTTATTTTTCTTATTCATAGAATCTACGAAAAACAATCAATTATTATCCAGCAAGACTTAAACGATGCGGCTAAAATAAACCAATAAAGTCAGCTATAATAAACAAATATGTCAGCTAGACTAAACCAATTATTTGACTAGAACAAACTATAAGTAATCAACTAGAATAAACAAATGAGTCAGCTAAACTAAACCGATTATTTGGCTAGAACAAACCAAGTAGTTGCCTAGAATAAACAAATTCGTCAGGTAGACTACACCTATTACTTGGCCAGAATAAACAAATTAGTCAGCGTGATTATACAAATAAAACAATTAGTCAAATTGAAAATTGGAGCAAAATTGTGACCCCCGTTCCGGGTCGTTTCTGGTGCAAAGGCTAGCCATAGCAAATGTGGCAACGCTGCTAGCATAATGGGCTCCTTTGCGCCGGGATCGACCAGGGGCGGGTTATTTGACTGAGCTTGTATTTCATTGTTTTGACGAAGCATGTTGCTGATTTATGACTATTTTTGTATATTTGTTTGACGACGCTTGTGCAGACCGATTTACTGTTTTATTCATTTATTTACAAATTAATTGAATTCTAATAAATATTATTTGTTGAGATTATTAGTCAAATAGACTAAACTGATTATTTGTACTAGAGTAAACAAATTAGCTTGAATAGCTTAGCTTGAATCAATAGACAAACCAATTGGTCAGCTACCTGGAATAAAATAGATCACATCGATTAGTCAGTTAGTAAAATACAAGCTGTCACATCTCTATAGGAGACATAACAGGCTAAGTTCGAATGACAGTTGAACCGTTAAGACTTCCACATCCAAGTTCTTTCTAAGTTTGCTCCAGCTATGTCCCAGGTGAAACTTTACCAAGTAAAGTCTTACAAGTGGAAATCAATTTAGGAAATTTTATTTAAGTTTCGGAATCGGTTCTCTACAGTAATTGAGAACGGTTTAAACAATTAGGTAGAGTGAATAGATTACAACAAGTTATATACTTCATTCCTTATAAGAATGAAGCTAAAAATAATTGCATATCCATTTGGTCTGGAACACCCTGTCTAGCACAGCCAGCATGCCACCCAAGCCAAAGCGACAAAACGAGAAAACCATCATGCACGCTCTTTTTGGCATACGCAAAGTAACAAAGACAGCCATGTTTCGATTTTTTTCATTGTCTTGTGGATGTACAGAGTCAGCATCATCATCATCTCAGCCGATGAACGTCCACTGCTGGACATAGGCCTCCCCCAAGGATCGCCACAACGACCGGTCCTGCGCTGCCCTCATTCAACGGATTCCCGCCGCCTTCACCAGGTCCTCGATCCATCGTGTGGGGCTACCCACGCTGCGCTTTCCGGTACGCGGTCACCACTCGAGAACTCTTCGACACCATCAGCCATCGGTTCTGCGAGCAATGTGCGCCGCCCACTGCCACTTTAGTTTAGCAATTCTTTGGGCTATGTCAGTTACTGTGGTTCTTCTGCGGCTCTCTTCATTTCTGATTCAATCTTGCAGGGTAACTCTGAGCCTAGCCCTTTCCATCGGGTGTATGCAAGGCGACACATCAAGCTATACAAAACCAACATAAGCTGGCCGCGTAGGTCGAGTAACGTATAGCATCGCGCGGCCAGCTTATGTTGGTTTTGTATAGCTTGTTGTGTCGCCGTGCGTACAGAGTATCTACTATAATTTTTTTTTTTAAATTAAAAATGTATTTATTACAGAAAAACCACGTAAAGTTACATTGTGGCTCTAGTCGGGGAAATCTACGGATTTTTGTATGGAGTAGGTTGCATTAATTGCACTTTTGGTGATAATTTGGAATATAGTAGATACATACATGAAAAACATAAATTCTCAATAATCTCCGATTTTGTATTGTGTATTACTGAATAACTAAGACATTTACAAAAAATTAAATTTAGGTACGAACAAAAAATGGAAAACTGGTGATTTTATACAGGACGGCTTCGTTCAATACGTTTTACTTATAACAATAATAATCTCCGGTTAATATTGTAAATTTGAGTAGATAATTAATGTTTTGTAAGATTTCAAAAATTATAACCTCAAAACTAAATTATTTAACGTTTGATTGTACACATTAAATTTGCCTTTGCTCTTTTGCTGGTATGCTGGAAGAAATATCTTTAGAAATAAGCTTGCCCTTTGTACATTTATATCGATTTTAAGGTATTTCTCAGGGTCCTCAGCCTATATAACTACGAAATCTCGACAAAAGTGTTATAAATTTACAGTAATATTAGTTCAAAAACAATTTACTAAAGTGTATTTAATGCAATCTCAAACCGTTATTTTCCTAGACTACTCGTTGGACCTCAACACGGCACTGGGCCAGTTCTAAAGATACCAACGCCCTCCCAGGATTACAGTTTGGTGAGCTACGGGTAGCATAATTAACTGGAACTATACACTTTTATAGTAAGGAAAGCCCTAAAATAGCATGGTGTTGTACAATACGAAATTGGGTCACAAAATGCAGCCTGATACGATTTGAGCATCCAATAAAGTTGCGGGCGGACGGTAAATGAAACGCGTGGCTACGGTTTTAGCCGCATCTGTGACGGAGTGTCATAAAAATATCTAATATTTTGTACCGAATTTATTTCACTAATAAAGCTACCTCTATCTAGATTGAAATATTTTAGTTTTACTGGTAAATTTGGGGATCACAATGTGTACACACGGCTAGGACGATACACACGGCGACACATCAAGCTATACAAAACCAAAATAAGATGGCCGCGCGTAGGACGAGTAATGTATGACGTCACGCGACCAGCTTATATTGGTTTTGTATAGCTTGATGTGTCGCCGTGTGTACAAGGTGGACTGATGACTTGGGAGTGTGATTTTCGATGAATTATCTAACCCACAGAAAGAGAGATGTGAAAAGGGGGCGGGGCCAGTATCGCAGCAATATGCGCAAAAACGGAACACATTGCTCGCGACAGTAAGGATTCAATATATTATGAGGCTGTAAGCCAGTCGAGATATTATGTGTAAATAGTTTACAATGCTTGCGAAGTACCAAAGATTATTCGAACGTTCAGTTCTGATACCGCAATGGATAATGAGCACATTCAAGCTATCAAAACTTAGCTAAAGCTACTCTACTCTATTTATATAGCTATCGCGTGGCACTGGTGGTAATGCGACACTATTCTAAGCTCGTGGTTTGGCATCTCTCTAGATCTCTATGATCTAAACAGAAGCGCTTTGACATTGGAAATGTCTTTTCGTTCGCTCCAGTATAGGCCCCGATTTCACGAAAAAGTGCGATCCCCTTATATCTCGGAGAGTTGTGAACATATGTTATTCAAAAAAAGCTCACAAGACTATTTACGAGAGCTGTAAGGTGCAAAAAGAATTATTCGAGAAAATCAAAAACGAAAAAAGTTTGGTTAAAATAGTGACAAAAAAAACAATCTTTTTCCGATTTTTGTAAATTTGGCGCTCGATATTTTGGAAACGAAGAGTGATATCAAAAATTTGAGTCTAACTCCTCTGGGCAATTTAGTCAGCTACAATTTGAGCCTAAAACAGAGACGATCGGGTTAAAGGTTTGTAGCCTAATCTTTTTGAGACAAAATTTCCTTAAATTTCGTAGATTCATTTCCAATGTGCTCGATAGTTGCGAGAGGCAAGAAATCGGTGATTTTTTTTTTTAAATCGTGGTACCTATTCAAAATAATAAAATGATACATAATCTCCACATAATTTTGATATTTTCTATTGAACGTGTTGACTTTCAAAAATTGCACCCTAGGATGAAGTTTGTGTGATTCGATCAGTTGAAATCATAATAAATCATATAAAATCATTGGATTCCATCACAATTTCGAATCTCACGATTCTAAAATAGCACTTCTGGTGAAGGCGGAGGGATAACACCCGTTGGATGAGGGCAGCGCAGGACAGATCGTTGTGGCGATTCTTGGGGGAGGCCTATGTCCAGCAGTGGACGTCCATCGGCTGAGATGATGATGATGACATAGCACAACTATACCTATGTATACAGGGTGAAATTGATATCATTAGCATCCTTTTAAACTAAGAGTCTAACCATCAAACTGAGCAACTTTAAATATGGGAGCAAAGAGATCGGAACTTAAAAAAAATCAGCTGTTGCATACATTTGAGTCGAGTCGGCACTGCAGTTTGGTATGGAACAGCCGATTTTTTTTTGTCTCCGATCGCTTTGCTGAGTAAAAGTTGTTCAGTTGGATGGGTAGACTCTTAGTTTAAAAGGATGCAAATGATATCAATTTCACCCTGTATATGTGTGGTGATAATAAGGGACCATCGGCGCTCGAGTCCGACTCACACTTGGCCGGTTTTTCGAATATTTGTCTGTTGTTTTGTGGATGCATCACGTGAAATCTACTGACCCAATTCGGTAAGTCCCCATCAAGTAGGTACCATTACTTTGCGTGATATGTGATGCATTTACAGAGTTCGTGCCAAAACCAATACGATGTTTTCTAATACAGGATTCGCGTGATTTACCCCTCCTTATTACAAAAGAGGAAATGTTCACCGTCGTTAGTGATTTTATTTGTGTACTTATAACAAACATGCCATTTTCAATTTGAAATTTTCTTCGTAGCCAAGATTAGAGTATGGCGCGCCATTATTGGGTGTCATAACAAAACAAAACTGAAAGTTTACCATTTTTTAGGATTCCGTCGCACCCAAAGGATGCCTATTTACTAACACTACGGTGTCCGCTCGTCCGTCCGTCCCTCCTAACTTTAGAGGGTTCTATCTTTTGAACCGTAATAGATAGCTGGTTGAAATTTTCTCAGAATATGAGTTAATATTTCGAATTCGCTTACAAATAATATATTTGCTTTTTTTTAACGTTTTTGTTTTTGCTCCATTGTAAACACGGTGATATACGGATGTCATACATTTGAGTCTTTTTTGAGATAGTTTTTTTTTTTGCTCCGGTAAATTTGCTGCCATAGTAAAAAATGTTCAGTTTAATGGGTAGACTCTTAGTTTAAAAGGATGGTATCGATTTCATCCTGTATAGATGCGTCATACTTGGCAAGATTATAGTGCAAACTATACAGGGTGTCCCGTAAACCGACGTCCACCTGGTGGATGCTGATAGGTTATTTCATGCCTAACCAGAATATACTAAAATAAAAAAAATAAAAAATTGTCAAAACATTTTACTTTAGGAAAAGGTTCTTAATTTTCAAGATAAGGAAAGTTTTATGAAATTCGTAAAACTCTTTACCTTAGTCACTATTTTGAGTGCCACGGCTACAAATGTTCTATGCAGTATCTGTGTTAAAATTGTCAATATCTCGAAAACTAAGAAACTTTTACTTAAGTTAAATTTTGATATTCTGCTTAGTCATGACCTAACCTATCAGCATCCGCCGGGTTGACATCGGTTTACGGGACATCCTGTATAAGTTTATAGTATAACAACAAATAATAAGAAATGGCCAAGTGTGAGTCGGGCTCTGCTCAAGTTCCGGAGAAATCAAAATTTTTTTGGTAAGCATATCGCGTAGTGGTACGGTACCCTCGGTGCGCGAGTCCGACTCTCACTTGGCCATTTTCGGAATAATTCTTGGGGAGGTAATGTAAATAATTCGACCATCGATCAGAATCCCTCTCTGCCATCTCTCGCCATTCGAATTCCTGGAATTCTCAAAATTGGATTCCAACGCACTCATGTGAAATTCCATTAAACCTTCATATTACTGATGTTTTGGAAAACATCAGCAAATAACATTAATATCATTAAAAAGTTCGCATAAACTTTGAAGAGGGAGCGTAGAAGTTCAAACAAATAAATCTAAATTCGCTTGATAAATCGGTAGAGACTTTCTAAGCTAAATTGTATGAAGACTTTACGTAATAAATATACCTGAATGCTGTCTGGCCAAGAACGATTTGTCTGGCAATGGCGCAGTGCCACATATTTTAGATTCAAATTTTAAGTCTAGAACTAGGTAGGTATCTAATATTCATCATCATCATCATCATCAGCCTATAAACATCCCACTGCAGGGCACAGGCCTACCCTCAAGGTGTATGGGCATTAGTCCACCACGCGTGCCCAATGCGGATTGGTAGACTTCACATTCACATCAGAATTTCTTCTTCAGTGTATGCAGGTTTCCTCACGGTATCTAATATTAAAAGTCATTTAAAAGTGCAGCCTTTCCTTCAACTTTGTTATCGTAGCGATAAGGATATCCAGTTTTTAAGTTTTATCATCAAACATTTCATCAAAATCGGTCCAGTAGTTACAGCGTGATGCTCAAAACCGAGGGCTAGATCAGATGGTTAATTAAAATAGAGCTTTACTGTTCATTTTATATTTTTATTTTCATAAATAAAATTATATTTTTTTCTTAATTTTTTTGAAAGTTCATAGATCGAGACATTTGCTTTCAAGCTCTGAGAACGATCTTCTTCTGACTTCCTTAATAATTGAAGCCCGCACCGGGGTTCTTCGACGTTCCAAATTTATTTCAAATAAAAACCAGCCAGCAAGCTATGGCTATACAACCTCAAAGAAACAGACAAAAATATATATAAACAAGAATTTACCTGCGACTTCGTCCGCACAAATTATATACCAGATTTTAAGTCTGATCATAAGCTATCAAACAAACAAAGTTTCATCAAAATCGGTTCAGTAGTTTATATGTTCATGTAGCGTGATGCTCGGTCAAACACAGAAACAAACAAACATCTATTTTTAAATCTAAACTATTATAAAACTGTAGCAGGCAGTTTGTCTGTACATTGAAGATATTAACAAAAAAAAAGTTACGATATGGTTTTTAGGTGTCCCTGATTCCATATCACCAATTTTTGGATTTTTTGTCTGTCTGTTTGTTTGAACGAGCATCACGCAAAAACTACTGAACCGATTTTGATGAAACTTTTTTTGTTTGATAGCTTATGATCTGACTTATAATCTGGTATATAATTTGTGCGGACAAAGTCGCGGGTTAACGCTCTTAGTTTTATAATAGTATAGATAACGCTCAAAGGCAAATACATTGTAATGATCCCAAATTAAGCCTCAGGCTTTTTGTTATGGGAACTATATACAACAACGGCATACACATATAACAATAAATAGGTAATTTGCGATTTGGTGTCGGTAACGCATTTAATTTTACTCCTTGTACCTCGCAATTTTCAAATCACACCCTTTTGTTCCTTTGCCAAAAATCTGACTTATAATTAACCAGCCCCGGGCTTCGAAATTATGCCAATGAATAAAATTAGCTTCGACTCCGAATCACCGAAAGGGTAAGTAAACAAAAAGCCGTTGATCATGAAAGACTTTGTGAAAAGGGTAGACTTATATGCTGGCGTTCCATTGAAGCGTGCTACGGGATAACGGGACGCACAGAGCCTCGCTCGGTATCCATGAATCATTGTGCAGTACCTATTTATTTATCATTATTACTATCACCATCTTCTCAGTTGAGAGACGTCCCTGCTAGACATAGGTCTGCCCCAAGGATCGCCACATCGACCGGTCCTACGCTGCCCTCATCCAACGAGGAGTGCTATTTTTGAAACACATTCGTTGAACTCATAGCATAGC
Organism: Agonopterix arenella; assembly: GCA_927399405.1. Classification (NCBI taxonomy): domain Eukaryota; kingdom Metazoa; phylum Arthropoda; class Insecta; order Lepidoptera; family Depressariidae; genus Agonopterix; species Agonopterix arenella. The sequence continues at coordinate 11,875,492 of OV656712.1, read as the reverse complement.
ATAGCATATGCTCATGACTATATTCCCCGAGGGGGTAGTCAGAGATATTCTGAAACCTCAGAACATCCACGTTTCACTAGTACCGAAAGTCTGTCCAGTGTGACGGGGAGTGAGCCCGTCGCCACTTGTAATGGACAGTGGGCACAATACATGCCTCGAAATTGAAGCATGCAGGTCGTTGAACTCAGCAGTTGAAAATGTCAATATTACTATGGAGATTGCCGTGTGGCGTCGGCTATGAATATCACCATCCCATTTCCTCCCGTGGGTGTCGTAAAAGGCGACTAAGGGTTCTACTGAAGGATGGGCAGCAGCATCCTCTGAGTACACACATTGATTCGATCCAACTGCGATCGCCAACCCGCCTGCCAAGCGTGGCGATTATGGCAAATCCCTCCCATTTTGGGGGAGGCTTATGTCCAGCAGTGGACGTTTAATGGCTGATATGATGACTATGGAGATATGCATATGGAGATATGGTCGCCACTTGAAAACGCTTCGACTCCATTGGCCATCTGTTCTGCGAGTAATGTACCCAGCCCTTTGCCACTTCACTTTAGGTAATACCCGAAACCAAACGGAGAAATATACAACAGGCATCCTTTATTACCTATTACAGGACTTCCTATTTTAGACAAGGACCACTGGTCGTCAAAAGCATCCCGCCACCTCTTTCTAATTGCTCGATATCGAGCTTCTTGCTTTTCGTTCGCTATGCTATTCTTTCAGTGGCTACCCACCTCTAGGGCTTTGATCGGGATTTCAATTTAGTTTTACCGTTTTTTTACAGTCGGCTACTAGCCGATGTATCCCTCCTCTAAGTCCCATTTCACACGTATTCAGACAAGAGAGATCAATTGAATTGGTTACATCGGTTTATATCAAAGAGACCAGTTTATTGTGACCCCAGGGTTAGATGGACTTTTGTTGCTATCCGGTTAGGTTGGGGTCTATTTACAATGGAAATTCTCTTTATATTGATGTATAGACAAATATAATAGGAGCTACGTTGGGTAGCTGATACGATGGTCATAGGGATGTTCCAATTTTAAAATGCATTTGTTTGCGTTATACTTTTTTTATTTTACAGATTCTATCTAGTTTTCAAGACCAACGCTCCTTCAATCGTTCAAGACCAAACAAAATACTTTGTTGCGTTCCATGAAACAGCCTCCGTGGTCGAATGAATAAGAGTATTGGGCTTTTGACACGGAGGTCGTGGGTTCATAAAAATAAAACTAACTTAACCTAAAAATGGTGGGAGAGTGCCAAGATGCTGGCAGCGTTTCCTCGCTGAACGGAGTCAAGTAGTTACTGTAGTTAATATGTTTGAAACAGCAGTTAATTTTTTGTCTATGTTGGCTTGACAGTGTTAAGTTGTTCAGTTTGATGGTCTAAACCTCCCCTTTAAATATTACTACGGTGTTTTGTTAGAACCTGTAGATATTAAACGGTGCTAACTTATAAATAAATATGTGTTCAATATGGACTCTAAATGGTGTAAGTGACAGCCTAGCAAATACTGAAACAGTGAACATAGACCATCAAACTGTAGCCCAGTCATTTTACGGTTTGAGCCGGAACTAATTAATAACAGATTTTTTTTTTCGGTATAGTATTTAACACGTTCGCGGACAGTGACCGGCTATAGCAGTGATAACAATAAAAGTTCTATTGTGTCCCGTTCAGTGTCCGCGAAAGTGTTAAAGAGCCTATTTGAGCTTAGCGTACCAACATTAAAAAAAAAATCCCGTCAGCAACAGTTCCTAATTTAAAATTTTGCTATTAGCGTTATAAAAAACCTGATGGTAATTTTTTTTCCACATATTTAAGGCATTACCATTATACATACTTCAAATATGGTGTCAATATTTTTGTCTACCTAGACGGTTTTGAAAAATACGTTCGTATTTTCTAATAAAAATCTCATTTTTTTAATTTCAATGTCTATTTTATTGCTCAAAAATAATTTATCTTGTTAAATCTATTTCAAATGAGCGCATTGGTATTAATAGTATTAATATAAAAGCCTTCTGGGACTCACAATGTTGATTTCTATGTTGCGTAACGATTTTTTTTTCAAATAGTCTTTTTGTCACTAAATGGTGCCGCTTACAGTTTAAAAGTCCCTATTAATAATTACTTCCCACCTCTCCCAACAAAACTCCGTAAAATGACTGGGCTACTGAACAACTTTTACTATGGAGCCTACCTCAGGAAAAGCGGAAAAAAAATCAGCTGTCCCATATATTTTAGTCGGGTAGGTACAGCAGTTTTGTATGGGACAGCTGATTTTTTTTCTCGTTTTCTGAGGTAGGCTCCGGCTCCGTAGTGAAAATTGTTCAGTGTTAACCATTTCAATATTTGGCATTTAGCAACTTACAATGGCTTTTAAATACAAAATAACTAATTATTTTACAATCAACATTTTAACAACCCTTAAAAACACAAAGGGTAGGCACGTGTCGACACCCCTATCAATGTCCAAGGCGTAAAGTTGTGATTTGTAGGGTGAGGAGCCAGGACCTTAAAATAAAGGCAGATTTTATAGCTAGGGGGTAAAGACGCTTTTATGTCTGTTTTTAACATTGAAAAATTGCTTTTTTTCACTTCGATGCCTATAGGTAGGCCTGATTTTCAATGAAAGTGCGACATAGCCTCGGTGTCGTGGGTTTTAAGACTACGTAGCTGATTTGAGTGTCAAGAGACGCGTCTCGACGAGGTCTACAAAAAACCTTTGCGTCTAAAAAAATGCGGTCATTTCGCCCGGTTTCGTTCAGAAAAACCATTTATAATATCAAAAACGAAATGAGATATAAAAACCTTAAAGATATGATTTTAGCTATATATTTAAAAAAATATTAGGGTTATTTAGAAGTTGTACCTCGTGACGCGGAGAAAAAAATGTAATTCAGTTCATTTGGCAGATTACCCGAAGGCCGATTTTTTCAGTGTACCCGAAGGTCGTGGACACGAGATCTGTAATTTTTTTTATTACATTCTGCGTACTGTTGACGTTGAGAATGTAGCACCGTGTTACGTTACCCCAGCGCCACACCAAACTTCAGTTTGATCACTAATAACAAAGGTTCTGTCTGTGAGATAGTCTTTAAACCAATTCAGGCTGCCGTGACACCCAGCATCCTGCATGGAGTTCAGAAGGGTAATGATGGCCGAGGGTATAAAAGCATTCCGAAAATCTATCTCCTTGTCGTGTACAGCTTTTATATCAAGGGCAAACGATTTTCAAGCGATTGAAAAAAAAACATGCACTAACTTTGTATAATTAAATAAAGGGTTACTAACAAGTTTGAACCAACCGCAAACTATAATATGGGCACAGTTTACAGTTATATTCTCTCTCCGTCACGGGTTTGCTGGAAGAAATCTCTTTAGAGATAAGCTCGCCCTTTGTAATTGTCTATTATGCTATTTGCATGTGTATTTCCTTGTGTACAATAAAGTGTTAAAATAAATTTAAAAAATTCAGGATGTCCAATTAAATGTGTTACATATCAAATTGAAAAAAAAAACACCGAAATTGCGAAATAAGAATCTTGTGTCTTAGAATCTTGTATAGAAGTCATCAACGGCTTCTCGATGAAATAGCGGATTTGTTGTTTGCGATTTCGCATTTAGCTCTTTAGTGAAAGTTGATTAGTTTGATAGTCTGAAATACCCCAAATATACTCCATTATGTAATGGAATAAATTTTACACCTTATCTCGGTGTGCCTATTGACCATATTGTGCTACAGTATGAATCTAGAAAGCGTATAATTTCTCTGTGTTACGGATATTACCAAACGACACATAAAGACCTATGTGGACACATCCTGACATCAGTGTTCTATTCCTCTTTTGGATCGGAACTATAAAAAACAAACGTTTTAAAGACTATTATAGAACCATTATTTCACCACAGCTTGCATTTTAAATTTATGGAAAAATGTTATACAACACCCATTTTTTTTCACAACAAAAACTTGAACTTTATCTGCCTCAATTCTCGGCAAAATAAATTATACAAAGGTACCTAAAGTTTCAGCACAGTATCCTATTGCATAAAGGCACCTGAGTCGAGCTATTTACGACTTTACGAATTCGGTACAAAAATGTTGATGAAGGCCGTCTAACGTCAAAATAAATATTGGTATATCAATGTACGGAACCCTCCATCATTCGTAATCCCCCTGTGAGCTGCAAAGCCTTCAGGTTCCCAAAGAAATGATATAAAACGGAATATTTTCGGCTTGACGTTGCGATGAGTCCGGGATAAGGAAAGGCAATATGCGGTCACCGGAGTAATTGCTACAATAGAATGTAGTTTCACATACGCCCTTTTATTTATTTTATTTTCATTTATTGAGAAAACCAACAGCCATATTTAAACATAATACTTAAAATTAACTAACTATAACATAAGTCAATTATAGGTTTCCCTAGAGTACTAGTACATAATAGTTTGAAAACAACAGATCATAAGGATGTGAGCGGTTAATAAGAAGAGTGTATAATACGTACGACGGCCCGGTAGCACAGTCTGTAGTGAACCTGCCTGCTGTGCCGAGGGTCGCGGGTTCGAATCCCTTAAGGGACAAATATTTATATGATGAATATGAATATTTGTACCCGAGTCATGGATCTTTGTGTATATATGTATTCTATATCGTTGTCTAGTCATCATAATACAAGTCCAGGTACTTTAAATGTGTCTAGATAATTTGTGACAATGTCCAAGATATTTATATTTTATTATTTATTATAATAATTATAGAAATAGAACTGAACTAGTACCTATAATTATATAGGTATTAAACAACATAACCAAGCACAACCACTCCAAAACAATTAATCACAAATCTAAACAATATTTACCTACCTACTTAATGTGTGTGTGTGTGTGTGTGTGTGCGTGTGTGAGTGTGTGAGTGTGTGCGATTGTATGTCAAAGTGGAATGAACACACAACCTCAATGCTATTACTTGTACAATGCTTTCACCAATCTTTTCACACGTTCCGGTTGCCGGATAGCCGGTGCCGGGTTCCCGACGGCGAAGTGTATGGCCATGTACGTACGCTTTCACACGTACCGTACCGGCGCAATTTACCCGTTAGGCCCATGTACATTGGTAGCCGGGTACCTAGTGGCGCCCGCCGGCTATCCGGAAACCTAAACGCGTGTAAGGTCCGCCACACACATACGGAATTGTTGTCAACTATGGTTACAAAAATTACTTAGAGTGGTGTTTAAAAAATGCCTAAAATAAAAATGTATGAAATGCCAAATGAATGACAATTTTTATTTTTAGGTATTTATTAAAACGAAACAAACAATTACTATCACGTGATGATGTCGTGACGTTACGATGATGATTTTTAAATTGTATGTCAATATTATGAAACTATATCAAAAGACTATCGATAGCTTTAACATTAGACATAATCTGCATACAAAATGGCATGAACCATTATCACACAAGCCATATTTGAGCGTAGGCGATTTTGCAACTATACCGCAACGACGTCGCAACTGCACCGTCACGATACGGTATTGTTCCATCAACGCGAACGCTCAAGAATCACTTAAAATCGTAAATCTTTAAAAAATGCCACCTAAGACATAAAAAAATCACTAGATCTAGTGAAAAAGCCTTTGAAAGCGGCAACACTCCATCCGGAATCTAATTCCGAATTAAGCTTATTTCGTTTGTATGTGGCTGACCTAAGTCTAAGTATGTTGACCACACGCGTTTAGCCAGGTATGGATAACATTTTTTTACGTTTCGTATTTATTTTAACCGACATTAAAAGAAAGATAAGAGACTTTATACCGCAATACTGCGAATAGCTTGATACGCAATGAATGATGGGGAATAATGAATAATTTTATACATACACGTCCGGACTCAATGCCAGACAAAAAGGAAAGACTTCGTTGTTGTTTTTGTGTTTACATAAAATATTATCGTATTTTATGTAAATATTCCCTTTAAATTAAATTACCTACGTAATACGCCTGGAATTAGGCATCAGGTAGCTGATCTGGTTATCGATACACGATTAATAAAACTCGATTGTTGATTAATGTATTAATTACCCGAGGATTTTGTATTCGCGTTACTGTTCCCGAGATTTAATCTTTGAATTAATTTATTAAACCTTCCTCATCACGCTTTATACTTACTAATCTTTACATTTTACGCGCCACTGCAATGTTTGACATAAAAAAGTACGCTACCGCGTAAAAAATTGATGTGGTTTCGTCTGTAAGAGCCGTAATGCCGATGCTTATATTTTTATGCTTGGAATTTTAGAAAATGCAAGTCTCAAGAAACGTCTCGTTGAGAGCATATGCTAGTAAGTCTAAAGAGTCCAGTGCCAAGCGAATGCGTGCGAGGTCTCTATAGCAGCATCGAAAAGAAAACTACCATTGGATTACGATTTAGAATCTCACAATTAAATAAAAAATGGCACTCCTGGCTAACGACCATTCAGCGGCAGCGGCCAGCGACAGTCCAAAGTTTTCGACGCAAAAGTTTTCACGAAATAAATCCAATGGGGGGAAGTATCCAATACTCCCAAGTCCCTCTTTTATTAATGGATTTCATTTCCTAATAAGTTCAATCTCAATATAAATTCATACCGGGAAGGTATTTTTATTTATCATTCATAACATACTTTTTAACACACTAAAAATATACAAGATTAATTAACATCGCAGGTACGGAACAAAAAAATAAAAAAGAAATTAAAACAAAAACAAAACCTAAAAAGGGCAGAGAAAGGCGTAGACGAGCCGGGTAGGTGATGGGAGTTCAGCCTGCAGATGGAATGCCGATCGTAGATGGCACATTACATCTTATTGTGTGCGCAAACCTTAGCCAACCTTCCAGGAAGGCATCCGGGTTATCTCTCTATCTTTTTCTGGGTGTTCCTCGATGATAACTTCCTAGTCTGCGCCTGTCTGGTTTTGCGCATAATAGAGAGGGTTGAAAAAAAGAAAGTCCTTTGCCCATATTTAGAATCTTTCATCCATAACGCGAATACCGAAAACAGAATTTTCGAGTCAATATCACGATCTATCTAATTTAATCAAAATAACGTAAATTGATAACAAATATCAGATTTTAGGTTGATTCGGGATGAACAACGCACAATTTTGATCTACACACCACACACACACATGACACACGTACTCTACTCTTACTTGCGAGGTATCACCATTGAAAAGGGAAGATCTTTAGCAGTCCAGGTGTGAAGCCTATGGGGACTGGCCGTGGTCCAACAGTTCCTAGTTGGACCTTGTTTATAATACCTGTAATATCTCTGTGGTTCTTTTTTTGTTCATAATGGGTTTGCGCTTGGCTTCAGTTCACCTGATGGAAAGTGTAGATGAAGCCAATGATAACATAGCGGGCTCACCCAGAAAAGCCCTACTTTTTTGTGTGGATTGTTGGAATATCGATTACGTATGGATGCAATGTCGCACTACGTCTTGTCATACGTTAGTGGAAGGGGGATGGTGGTATCAAGTCATGTAGCTCCTGGGCACATTCGCCGAAGTGTATCCGATACAACACCGACAGACAAGCGACCAATTGCCGGAGTTCCAGACCATGTAACTTTTAGCCTCGACGAGTGCATCATCGTCGATGAGTCTCATGGCGCGACGCTCAACTGAGTCCAGTGCATCCAGTTGGTAGTTCGCTGAGCTGTCCCAGAGGTGACTGCAATACTCAATGCAAGATCGCACTTGTGTAGAGCTGTGCAGGTGTGAAGTAACGCTTAACCTTGTTACCTTAAGCCTTTGACTATTTATAATAAGGACTACCCTTGCGGAAGCATTTCCCCTCTGCCACGGTATAAGATCAATTATTCATGTGCATTTACATTAAATTTTATACCTTATCACTAAACGAAATAGCCTATAATTGCGAAACAATAATTTCGAACGTTCTACGTTTGGGGTTCACGCGAGACTACTTTTCATGATTTTTAACGTTTAAAATTAGAATCTAAAGTTATGGGAATAAAATCAGAAGTTGCGGATTTCATTTTACCTCGCCCCCCGCAAAAAGTGGCCGAAATGTTTGTTAGTAGAATTACACGCGTAACTAGTCCCTATATAAGCAGTCAAAGCCTTAATCCTGTGGTAACATTCTCTTGCCCAATTATGTCTTGTATACTTTTGTGAACCTTATGTGTAGCAGAATACGGGTTACCAGTGTGACGTCGCAGGTTGTCTAACGTGCACATTTGCTGGTGCGACAGGTACCGCCATCTGTTGGCGTCGTTACCATAACTTGCGCTGTTGCGGATTATGCCATCTGTGGCAAGCCCCGACAGGTGCTAGGTGTAAGTACAAGTAAGTACATGTATAGAGGGTGTAAACTTAATGATTATCATACTTTAGAGGATTCTTCCATACATTTTGGGTAGAGTCGCCATTGACAATTTATTTGGAACAGTTGATCTTCGTCAAAGAAAGTTAAAATGCTCACCGTTTCACGGAACTTTGGAAAATAATTCGCCCGTTACTCCATCGTTGCTCACTATAAAGACCTTATCATATTTTTGAGATACGCTTATTTTCCAAACTAAATATAATTTTCTTCGTTTCTAACCGAATTCAAAAAAGGAGGAGGTTTCTCAATTCGACCGTATACATTTTTTTTTTTAAAAAAAAGCTTATTGATCTCACAAAGCTGCGAGAGATTTAAATCATAATATTTATTCGTAATAGTTAATTTTTAAACGCGTACTCCAGTTAAGTATCTGACAAGCTTTTAGCGGATGCACTTTAAAAATGCATTCGTCTGCTAATGCATTGCTTTGAAGTGCATCTAAGTATTGTGATTGTTAATTCAACTTCGAATTTAAACACAGAATAATAAACATTAAATAGGTAGGTACAGTCGACTTCAGATTTAAGTGTGTATACATGGATAGTCATCATCATCATCAGCATGTATACGTCCCACTGCAGGGCACATACCTACCCTCAGGGAAGGTGTATGGGCGTCAGTCAGCGTGTACCCAATGCGGATTGGTAGTCTTCACATACGCATGATACGCATCGGATTTTTTTCTTCAGCGTATACAGGTTTCCTGGCGATGTTTTTCTTCACCGTTTGGAAGCAATCGGTATTACGAACATTTTTTTTACTAGCCTATTTCATCCCACTGCTGGGCATAGGCCTCCCCTTTAATCTTCCAACCATCTCTATCCTGGGCAAGCTCTGGCCACTTATCGTCAAAAGCAACCAGATCATCCCGCCACCTTTTCTTATTCTTAGGACGACCCAGGCGCCGACTACCGATTTCTGGGATCCAGGGCGTAACAATTTTTGCCCACCTCTCCTGGTGCATTCGACAGACATGGCCGGCCCATTCCCACTTTAGTTTAGCTGTTTTCTCCCCGAAGTCGGCGATTTGTGTTTTGGAGCGAAGTGTAGTGTTCCTGACACGATCTGTTCTTTTAACACCTGACATACTGCGCTCCATCGCTCTCTGACAAACCTTGAGTTTGGACTTTTGAGACTCTGTGAGAGACCAGGTCTGAGCACCATAGGTTAGGTACGTTAGGATAGGCACGATACACATGTCAATGAGTCTTCGTTTGAGGGATAGCGGGAGTTCACCCTTCATTAACTCCTTCATTGACCAGTAGCTCTCCAGGCGTTGTCGACACGACGTGCCACTTCTTTGTGCTGCCTGTTATCGAAGGAGACTACCCGGCCCAAGTAAATATACTCATCAACATAGTGTATTATCTGCCCATCTACTTCAAATCTACGTTTGGTGCTGTTGGTCATTATTTGCTTCTTTGATTTGTTCATTGTGAGCTCAGGTCTTGAAGCGTTTGTTTAAGTTCTGGCCCAAATTGCGAGAAAAGAACAATGTCATCGGCGAAGCGAAGATTGATTAGTCTTCGCTCCCCGACGACATTGCCCTTCATTTCCCACGAGACTGCCATCTTCTTAAAAATCTCTTCAAGAGTACTGGTGAACAATTTTGGGGACAGTGGATCGCTTTGCTTTCAACTTCCTTCGCGATATTAAATATTAGACCAGTGGATTGTAATTTTCTATTGGCTGTTCTATTGCAGTATAAAGTTCGAATGAGGGTAGCAGACAGGGTTGGATTTAGGGACGTTGAAAAATATAGCACAAAAAAATTAAAAGGATAGTATTTAAAAAAAAATAGTACACTTTATTTATTTTTAATTTAACATTTTAAATCAACACCAGTCAAGACAAAATTTACTTCTGTTCTACTAAGTTTATCAGTTCTTGAATAAGTATTACTATTAGTTCTATCTTCATCCTTGGCATTTAGCCTGAGATTCAGAGACGATTTTTAAGTCATAGTTCGAACTAAGTAGGATGTATGGATTTTGACATACGGGAGTTCGAACTAAGACTTAAAAATATCCTTAGTAGGAATTAAATCAGTATAATTACCACTTTTCTGAATCTGAATTCGGATACACGCACGGTCGAAATATTCATATGACATAAAACTAAGCATTCGGGAGTAAACTTGAAACTATAGTATTTTAGCGTACTATCTTTAGATGTGGATAGTATATAGTACAAAGGGCGAAATTATAGTATAAATACTATAATTATAGTACAAAATAACGCAGCTTTATGCAGCTGGAATAAGGAAATTACCTTTATGCAGCTACTGTATAGAAATTATACAGATTACGTGTTGCGTAAGGTATAATTATGAGTGAGGTGGCACATGCCTATTGTATTCCTTTTAGAACTGTGATTGAATCTGTGGTAACCTTGTTAGTAATTCTAAATCTGAATAAAAATAAATAAATAAAACATTTAGGCTTTCATCATCATCATCTCAGCCGATGGACGTCCACTGCTGGACATAGGCCTCCCCCAAGGATCGCCATAACGACCAGTCCTGCGCCGCACACGGTATACCGACGACCTTGTGAAGGCGGCGGGAACCCGTTGGATTTAGGCTTTATTTCATTGCAATCAGTTTATGCAATCAAAAGCTATGAGTATTCTAAAATAAGTCGCGGGCGCCGGCGCTGCTAGGCCAAAAGAAAGTTCAGTAAGTAGTCACTATAATTTATTTCAGTAAACGCGCCACGACGCGACGATGACGACGACGCGATCTAAAAAGGTATAAGTTCAGTATTTTAAAGATATAAACATGTTATCTTTATTTTGGCTCGTATAACCTACTTGCTCCATGCTCACCAAAAGCTATATTTTATCCCGATAACGTAGAACATCCCGCGGGATAAGGAAAGTTTACTGGAACGAGAAATGCATATAACACACTACGAAAACTATAGCATACCAACAGGGTAGGTATAACAAAACACTCACCATAATAGTACATTATGGTACAAGTGTGTAATGTTGGTGATTACCGCTGAGGCGCCATTGAGACCCGAGCCGTAGGCGAGGGTCTTAAGAGAGCCGAGGACGGTAATCATCAATACACACGTGTATCATACGACGTTTTTCAACACACTTGTGAAGAAAATAATAATAAAAAATCATTTTATTTAGTAAATAAAAAGTTTATTTAGAGAATTTATTTGTACTATTGAATATGATCTTTTTTGTATCGAAACTTTTTTAAGAACAAAGCAACTCAAGAACTCAACCAAGAAGTTTAGATACCTACTATAAAAAACCTATGACTCCCTTGTGAATAATAGTAATGAAAAAGTCACAGTTTGATTATAGGTGTCATTATGTGCCTAATTGCGGTGAAATAATGGCCATTTTATGAGCAAGTGTATTGAAAAATTATTTAGAGAGGTGGTTCAGACCATCAACCAGGAGTGCGATTTTTTAAACTCATTTTTTGAACTCAGTAGTTAAAAATGTCGATATTACTGCGGAGATATGCATCCTTCTACTGCTGATTTGACATTCAAAAATCATACTCCACGAATACGATTTTTGAAAGTCAAATCAGCACTAGAAAGATACGCATCTTTCTAGTGCTGATCCATACATTTTCAACTGCTGAGTTCAACATATGAGATGCCCATGACTATAAGGAAAACGCTGGAGTCAATTCCTACTTACCGTCTCCCGTCCAGATCACCGATCTGGACCGACAAATTCACTCCCAGTACGATATTAATAGTGCATGGCGGTCAGATTGGGGCCTTTTTGATCATCTGCATGCAAGCCTCGTGCGAAACCCGACTGTCAAACCGGCTGGTTTTGATAAAGACCGGAAGACCTGGGCTAAGCTAAACCGGTTCAGAACTAACAATGGAAAGACCAACCACCATCTCTACAAGTGGGGCCTGAGGGAGTCACCGATGTGCGACTGCGGGGCACCTGACCTACTCTCACCCATGTGGTAAATGAGTGCACCTTGGGCCGTTTCCCCGTTCATCCGATATGATGATGAACGTTTGAGATTCAAAAATCGCATTCCTGGACGTTTAAAAGAATATCTGCTGTCCCATACATTGTAATTGGTGTGGAATTTTGTATGGAACAGCTGTTTTATTTGTCGCGATTTCGGATTTGGTCCCATAGAGAAAGTTGTTCAGTTTGTTGGTTTGAGTATCCCCTCAAAACAGTTTAAGCTTTTTTGGACAAGGTGTAACAAAACACCCTGGTAGTAAAAAGTTGTGGTTTAGACCATCAAACTGAACAACTTTCACTATTGAGCCAAAATTGAAAAAAGTGCTCTTTCAAAAGAAAAAAAATCGCAATGTCGACATTGGACCCGTAGATAAAGTTGTTCAGTTTGATGGTCTAATCATCCCCCTACCAAATATCAGCAATTGTTTTAGACTCAAACTCAAAATAATTTATTCAATATTAGGAGCTTGAAGCCCACTTAAACACGCTAAATCTTTTTTTGAAGCTATATACACTTAACCTTGTAATACTACTAGACTTTATTATACATATATAAGGTCTAACAAAATTAGGTGAAACTATTTTAAGGGGATGATCAGACTTTCAAACTGAACAACTTTCTCTATGGGACCAGTATCGAAATCGCGAAAAAAAATTTTGCTGTCTTATACAATTAGGTCGAGTACGTTTGTATGGAACAGTAGGTTTTTTTTTCGCGATTTCGATATCGGTCCCATAGAGAAAGTTGTTCAGTTTGATGGTCTGATCATTCCCTTAAAATAGTTTCACCTAATTTTGTTAGACCTTATATACCATCTACATAGGTAAGGTATACGTAGGTAAGCTTGAAGAATTTTCTTCCTCATAGAAAAATATCTATATCAATCATTATCATTAGGTATACATAAACAGAACACATTTTTCTATGTTTATTAGATTATTATATTCTAGATTATAGCCAAGATACTAATATATTTATATCTACGGAACTGTATAGGAACTGCGGAAATTGAATGAGTGTAGCGTGATGCGATAAGGAAACTAGCTGTGTAGGGTAGAAGATATCAGTATGGTTACTACAGAAATTAGATTAAAAAACAAATTTAAAAAAAAAACAAATTGGTCGTCCAAGTTTCATTACGACCAAGTTTCATTCCATCCAGATTTCATTTCATCCAAGCAATATTTTTCTTTCGAAAATTCAACATTTCAAGAAGCTAACGTTATGCAATAATTCTGAAATTTAACATTAAAGGAAGTACACAATAATGGAGAATATTAATATTAATTGAATTTCCAACATAATGTAAGTTGTTAATTGTACAGTCATAACCATTATATACATACTTCAATAATGGAGAATCTATCTATCTATCTATACTATTATAAATCTGTAACAGGAAGTTTGTCTGTACATTGAAGATATTAACAAAAAAAAGTTACGATATGGTTTTTAGGTGTCCCTGATTCCATTTCACCAATTTTTGGATTTTTTGTCCGTCTGTTTGTTTGTGTGTTTGTTTGTTTGTTTGAACGAGTATCACGCAAAAACTACTGAACCGATTTTGATGAAACTTTTTTTGTTTGATAGCTTATGATCTGACTTAAAATCTGGTATATAATTTGTGCGGACGAAGTCGCGGGTTAACGCTCGTAATATAAATAAAAATATCTTTATTTACAAAAACAAAAGGAGTAAGTCAGTACACATAATACAATGGACCCCACATGCGGCAAGCCAGAATCTAATCATTTATTCTGTCCATATTTCTTTTAGTTCATGTTTCAGTTTCATCTCTTACAAGCTTCATTTCAACGAAGTTTCGTTTTGTCCATGTATCATCTCGTTCAAGAATCATTTCGTCCAAGTTATATTTTGTCCAAGTTTCATCTTTACCAAGATGAATTTCAATAATGTTTCATCTCATCCAAATTTCACTTCATCCAAGTTTCAATTGGACCAAGTTTCATTTCGCCTCCAAAATTCCATATCTTCCTATTTTGATTTCATCCAAGTTTTATTTCAACAAAGTGTCATTTCGTCCAAGTTGTATTCCTCCCAAGTTCCATCTCGTCCAAGTTTCATTTCGAACAAGTCTCATTCCGTTTAACTTTCAGCACGTTCAAGTTTCATTTCGCTCAATTTTCATTTCTTCCATGTTTCATTTGTACACAACAGTATCGACTCGTTGGCTTACTGAATATTCATCATCATCATCATCACCTCAGCCGATGGACGTCCACTGCTGGACATAGGCCTCCCCCAAAGATCGCCATAACGACCGGTCCTGCGCTGCCCTCATCCAACGGGTTCCCGCCGCCTTCACCAGGTCGTCGGTCCACCGTGTGGGGGGCCTACCCACGCTGCGCTCCGGTACGCGGTCGCCACTCGAGAACTTTTCGGCCCCATCGGCCATCGTTTCTGCGAGCAATGTGCCCCGGCCACTGCCACTTTAGTTTAGCAATTCTTTGGGCTATGTCAGTTACTCTGGTTCTTCTGCGGATCTCTTCATTTCTGATTCGATCTCGCAGGGAAACTCCTTACCGAATATTACTGGTCACTATTACTGGATATACCACTGTATCACCTAGTCTGTGTATTTACGGTGTGGGTACGCCTCTCCAGCGGCCTCCAACTCAATTTTCTTCATGTAACGTCATTACCGTGATATCTGAGCTGCGATCGCTTAAGGTACTTCCTTTCACTAGATTATAGACCGCATTTTGTATACACGAAGTGTTTGATACATCTTGCTTTTTATGGATCATTCGGAATAGGTACAACAAAGAAGGCCTAGTGGTACAAATTAAGGCGTTTTTATCACTAACTTGTGTTTTTTTCCGCACAACACATTAGGTGTAACCTTATGACACAAAATATCTCAGAAGGGCGGCTTCATACAATCTAGCGAAAAGGCGCGCGCACGCAGATCTCACATGTAGTCAGTCGAAATCCCCATACAAGGAACGTGTTTTTTTAATTTTTGTTTTTGCTCTATCGTAAAAACGGCAACACAAACAAGCGTCAAATTTGATGTGATTATAGACCATACTTTAAAGTAAAACCACATCTTAAAACAGGCTAAGTGTGTGTCGGGCTCGTGCTAAGGATTCGGACAAACAATTTTGTTGTGAAACCCTCGGTGCGCCAGTCCGACTTGCACTTGGCTGGTTTTTTCAAGACATCAATACTGGCATACCATGCATACCTCAGAGTCCAAGCCTATCGGTATTAAAACACAGCCCACCTAGCAAACAATTTGGTCGTATAAGACCCACATAAATAGGACTATTTTGAGTTATAAAAGTTATATTACGGTAATTTCGTCATGTACTGGTGCTTTATGCGTCTGATGTTCGACTATACGACCAAATCATTAGTTGGGCAGACGCGTTTAAATTAGATTACTTTAATTATTACGATAGTTTTACAACACACATAACCCTAACCTTACCTAAACCGTAAGCATGTTTCAACTTTGTAACCCTAAAGGCATCTGCATACCGTGGGGATCGTCAAAGCTTCTACCGAATTGAGTTGCAAATTCAGGACACCCTGTATGGCGTAGTTAAGGTAAATTTGCATACTTTACCGTGTGTTAACCACTAGAGTTTTTAGGACACATTTTGGTTCAGTTGCTGGAGAGCTAAGCTTACTTTTACTATGGCTAAGCGTCATATCGCTGTCAAAATCATCGACGAGCTCACAAATGTAACATCCTTCTTGCATCCTTCAGATCGTCGAAGTTTTTATATGAGTATGACACATGACATAGCCTTAGCCAAGGATTTTAGAATCATAAAGGATGCCACTCCTCCTTACAAGCATGGAAACAAGAAAATTGGCCATGGTGGTCGGTATACAGGGTGTAAGTGTCAGCCTAGTAAATAGTGAAATGGTGAACTCAGACCATCAAACTGAACCACTTTCACTATGGTGCCTACCTCAGGAAACGCGAAAAAAAATCAGCTGTCCCATACATTTTAGTCGGGTAGGTACAGCAGTTTAGTGTGGGACAGCTGATTTTTTTGGCGCCTCCTGAGGTAGGCTCCATAGTGAAAGGTGTTCAGCTTGATGGTCTGAGTTCACCGTTTCAGTATTTGCTAGGCTGTCACTTACACCCTGTATAATGTTCGACCTTCTTTCGTATCTCCGTAGTCGATATTTCCAACGTGTTTGTGTCCCTTTCTGGTTATCAGAACAAAAATTAAATAAAAATTCTTTCTAAAAAGGGACAAAGTAACATCGAAAACAAAGACGGAAGTTTCCGAAAGAAGAACGGTCATTACCGACCACCAAGGAGTATTATCATGTTTCACCGCTTATTAGGCGGTGTGTCCTCCAAGTTATATATGGTCTAACAAAATTAGCTGAAACTATTTCAAGGGTATTCTCAGACCATCAAACTGAACAAATTTCTCTACGGGACCAATATCGAAATCTCGAAAAAAAAATCAGCTGCCTCATACATTTGAGTGAAGTTGTGTTTGCAGTTTTGAATGGGACATCAAATTGTTTTTTCGCGATTTCGATATTGACCCCAAAGTTGTTCATTTTGATGGTCTGAGCATACCCTTAAAATAGTTTCAGCTAATTTTGTTAGACCTTATATAAATTACCTATGCCAGCTTCCTGGCCTTAGCGAATACCAAATCAACAGCTCGACGATGTTTCATTTAAGGTTGTGACGATGTTTGCACTTAGAGAATTGCATTAATACTAGAACGACTAAGAACGAGGGTGATGATGATTTATATAAGCCGCTTTTAAGAGTCATTTCATCACTCTCCATACAAACAAAGGTTGATTCTACTTTGAGTAGACAATTAAATTCAACGACATTATCAAAACACGATCGAAACACTAATTATATCGGTCTATAGTTGTAAAAATGTGAAAAAATGTGCTTATAGTGTCAAAAGTTGCGTACAATTTAGGGTTTGTATTGTCACATTGTACTATTTTCAGTATATTATAATTTAACAAAAAAAATTGAGTTTGATGTAGATACATTTTAATGCTATAAAAATAAGCTTGTTATAATTATAATAATAACAAATGTTGCTATTAGGAATTGCTTAGCCACAATGGACGAAATGTTACGAATATAAAAGACGTATCGTTTTATTTTCCTGCGGTATATGTTACAAGCGGTAGCCAGAAGCGACAGCGTGTAAAGTTATTATGTACTATAAATAAAGTTTGCAATGTTTTAAAAAAACACTTACTAAAAATAATTTTAAATTGTGCCACTAATCTTGAGCAGAGGACTGGACAGCGACGGGACTGTCGCTACTTTTCTTCCCACTCACACTGCTACAACTACTTATTCCCTCTCGCTCGCACCACGCCGCGCGCCTTACGGGGTGTAGGGTTGAACCTAATCTGGCAGCACCACATCGCCTTTTTCCATCGCTCCATCCTTTTGTGTCGCGTTCCGTCTATCTTGTAGCAAATGACGTTCCTTAGTGACAAAAAAGGATGGAGCGACGGAAAAAGTGATGCGGTGCTGCAAGTGGCCCGTTTGCGCTAAGTTAAAACATCAAAGTTCTATTCTTATCCACTTTCACTTCTAATCACATTGCAATCCAATTACTATTCAACTATGCCGAATTCCGCATCGCGCTAAACTCTATGTAAATGACAGCCAATAACATCTGACTGATCTGTCAAAAACCCCTCTAATTTGCCTCTAATGCTATCGAGCCTTTGAGTCGCCTGTCGCTTGCGCTTGCACCATACGTTATTAGCAAGCATGACATTGACAAATTGTATCTCAGAAACAACTACAAAACACATTCGCGTCATTGTAGCGTATAAACTACAAATGTAATATAACTCTATTATTGCATGTGACATTTTATGAGCATTGTAGTGACCTCTAATCACAAAGACAAATAGTGTGCATGACTTTTATTCTACGTATCTAACGCTCAGTTGCAGAAACCCTCATTAAGAGGCTATGTGAAAAAATAGGATTCTTCAAAGCGTCATATATCATGAAGTACTAACAGTAGGAGTATGATTTGCGGATATGTGTAAATTGAACATATAATTGAAGTTTTGGTTAAAGCCAAAATATGATTAAGACACATTTTCTCGATAGAAAAACAAGCCAAAGAAGCCTCCGTCTTTATCGATAACCGCTTGGAACTGCTAAACAGTTAGTGCACTGCCATACTGTCAAAAAAGGCTGAAAAAGTTCACTTCTTTTAATCCCATACACAAAATTAATGACATCATAACTGGAGACCCTGACACCTTAGAGACTGTCTCGCGGTAGTTATGGGGTCTAGAGAACTTACCTAACAACATACAAAAATTTGGTGTTGGTATCCGGAAGCGAACTTTATTTCCATTAAGGCAGTGCACCAGGTGAACAATAGAAAAACGAGATTTGATTTAAAAAAAGATATTGATATTTTACCAATTTTGGTAAGAGCAGAATTGAACTTACATAAATAGTACAATCACAATTAAATAAAGTTTGTTTTACGCTTGCGTCTTTTCAGGCGCGCGAGCCGCCCCATCTCTTTCTCTCGCATCAGGCAGTAATATAAGCTATCACACGCCCATTTCGCTTCAACTATTTTTCGACATTGGCCCTTAAAGTTAATCTTCCATTCATTATCTTGCTGTCACTTAGTCTTGTCGATGTAGTTAAAGCTAGCAAGAGATAAATCTCCATTAAAATGGAGGATTAACTCCGATGACCGTTTCTGCAACTAAGTGTAAAAGAGGCTAAATAGCACGACACAACCACCCCTTCACATATTACTAGATTGTTTTGTTACAACCTGTATAATACAGGGTGTAAGCTTAGGCTTTTGTATGACTTTAAAGGGTGATTATACTTGTGAACCTTAGAAAAAGTATATGTCTAGAAAGAGCTTCCGTATAAAACAAAAGGGGCCAACATTCTTTTTTTGGTGTGCGTGACGCGTCACTCAAATTATGTATGTGTGCGTGTATATGGATAGGGTTTAGAGGCCAGTACTGGTTGCAATTTTTTTCGACTGTCTATCTAGACATATAAAATATCCAAGTCGTGAACCTACCTATAGGAAATCACAAGAATAAGTTAAATAGTTACAAAAAACTACGAACTCGAGAGGTTTGCTAGTAGCCATTGAAAAGTTCCACTATCTACCTCCTGGCTCCATTTTCAAATCAGCACGTTGATATCAAATTATTTTATTGTCATCCGAATGACCAGGGACGTTGTACGAATGACAATACATGACATTAGTAAATACCAATGTCATTGAAGCATACAGTCAGTCGTTTTACACGTGCAGTCTATGGACCAAATAAACTCAGCGAACATACAGCGCCCTGCGAGTCCAGTACAACAATGCGCTCAGGATGCTGCTGGGGCTGCCGCAGTTTTACAGCGCATCGACAATATTCGCGCAGGCGCATATAGATGACTTCTACGCCATCATTAGAAAGCGGAGTGCCTCGCTGCTGAATCGCTTCCGGGGCAGTACTAATAGCATCCTGAGCGTGTTGGCCGAGCGGTGGGACCATAGAGATCTAGAGAGATGCCAACCAACGCGCCGAGTACGAAACCTAATGTCGCATCTCCACCAGTACCACGCGATAGAAAGTATTTTGTTAGCTCTAATGTGCTCATTATCCATTGCGGTATCAGAACTCAACGTTCGAATAATCTTTAGTATTTCGCAAGGATTGTAAACTATTTACACATAATATCTCGACTGGCTTTCAACCTCATAATATATTGAATCCTTACTGTCGCGAGCAATGTGTTCCGTTTTTGCGCATATTGCCGCGACACTGGCCCCGCCCCCTTTTCACATCTCCCTTTAGTTTTTGTGATCTGTGGTTGGGACTCACCCATGATGCAGAGATGGATGCTACTGCATGCCAGCTCATCACCCATTGTACAGTAGGTAATGTAATTAAATGTAATATTGTTATTGTAATTTATTTAATGAATGTATTTATTTATTTGTAAACTAACATAGTTATAAGACAATTGTTACTAACACAATCTGAGATAAATAATTTTAAATTTTAATTTAATTTAATTGTGACAATACGCTTGCAATGTTTCAAATCGATAAGAAGTGAGTTATGGTTGAACCTCAACTGGCATCGCCTTTTTCCGTCGCTCCTTCCTTTTCTGTCACTGAGGAAAGTCATTTGCTAGAGCAAATAAGATAGACGGATATGCGATGCGGTGCTGCCAGATGAGGTCTAACCCTTAAAATCCACATCCTAGATTTTCTTACATAGGTACATTGGTTTGCTAGTTACATATAGGTGAATCTGATAGAAGCGAGTTAAAAACAATTTTGGTCGAACATTTGTATGAAAAGATGATTTTTTGTTATAGCCCAGTCATTTTACGAATTTTTGTTAAGTGGGGTAGGGAGTAATTATTAATTGGACTTTTAAACTGTAACCGGTACCATTTAGTGACAAAAAGACTTATGTTAAATCATATAAAAAAAATTCGCTACGCAACATAGAAATCAAAATTATGAGTCCTAAAAGGATTTTAAATTATTAATATTAATACCAATGCACTCATTATTTTTTCAAATTATTTTTTAGCAATAAAATAGGCAATGAAATTTAAAAAATGAGGTATTTATTAGAAAATCTATTTTCAAAACCTTCTAAGTAGACAAAAATATTCTCACCATGTTTGTAGTATGTGTAATGGTAAAGCCTTAAATAAGTGCAAAAAGAAATTTACCATCAGGTTTTTTAGAACGAGATAATAGATAAATCTTAAATTGGAACTGTTGCTGACATGATTTTATTTTTATTTTGGTACATTTCTGGGCTCAAATTGGCTCTTCAATACTATACCGAAAAAAGATATTAATTATTAATTAATCCCGACTTAAACCGTAAAATGACTGGGCTATTATATGGGCTAATATCCCAGTTTTTTTGTGAAAGTTGTTTAATATCATGAGTAAAATCACCCCTTAAAGAAATACAGCTGACATTTACACCCTGTATAGTTTGATAAAAAGATCAAAATATATGAACACGCTGTAAGTTAGAATAAGATACGACCAAGATCGTACCAAAATATTCTTTTAGATTCCTCATGCCACATATCCGAAAAATTCCAAGCAAATATTTTCCCCTTTTATAAAACGTTCACAAATTTAAAGACAGGAAAATAGAAAATAACAAGGAAATAAGAGGTAAAATGAAGAAATAAAACGCAACAACCTGTACGAGGAAAGATAAGTTCTTATTAACGCGAGTTCTGGCACCGGTGGTCGTTGCGGCGATAACTCTTTAGTGTGAAACACCTTAAGTTGTAGAAGGCGGCCATTTTGTAAAATGTTAAAAGTTAAAATATAATCAGTCCTTTGTTTTATTGTGATATTATTAGACTAAAATTGGTGCCCTTTTCCAGTTGTAACCGTTTTTCACTTACATTTCAATTTGAAAATTTACAATATTACTTCACAATACAACATAGAATGATTTGGTTCCCTTATTTTTTTTTTAATTTATCTCATTTTTTCAAAGAAAACGGCTAAATTCTGACCGGAGCCACGCGCTCGTTCACAGCGATTAGTATGGAGAGTCGTGTTCCCGGGCGGATACGCCTTGAAGTAATGCAACTGTTTACCGTAACACCCTACCCTAGGTCCTTGTTAATATTTCTGACGGTTTTGAAGAGGATGATCACACCATCAAACTGAACAACTTTCCCTATGAGGCCAATAGCAAAAACAACTTCTGTTTCATACAAAACTGCTAACTAACTCGACCCAAGTGTGTGGGAGCAGATATTTTCCTTGCGATTTCGATATTTGTCCGATAGAGGAAGTTGTTCAGTTTGACGGTTTGGCCATCCCCTAAAAAACCATCAGAATATTAAGAAGTACCCCACGTAAGACTCTTACTATGCTCAGACTTATTTTGTCGAAAACATAACTTAACATAAAATACTTACTCTTTATCTGCACGCCAAGAACATACAACAAAAACATAATTATGTAAACATAAGAAAAGTATTTAGTGAAATTATTTCCATTCTTTTCTTCTTGAATATATCACACAATTTTACAACAGACATGACAATAAGTTTAAAAGTTTTTACTAAAACTAGTGTTTTTGCAGTCGTTAGTCGTTACCAACAAACATAATGTATTATTATTGTAATTTATTCTGAATAGTATAATTTTTATTGTAATTGATATTTATTAATGTAATATGGGTCATGTAATACATTTTTTTTTGTAATATTTTCTAGATGGAATGAAAGAAAAAATCATCATGATGTAACGTCATCTCGGTCAAAATCTAATATAATTCGCTCATCACTTAAACCAAACGGATAGTAATTTTACCTTTAACGTCGGCAATCTTTTATCTCCACCTTTCTGTATTACATTTTAGAAGTTCCAGTGCTGGTAGTTATAAAAGATTTTTTTATTTCTTTCGTTCTTTATATCACTTCTACTGGAGATTTGAAAGATACGACTTGGATACAATAAAACAAACCTCTTTTACTGCGAATGTAGGTAAGCAGAGACGTTAGGTAAGTATACTAACTTGGTGATTATTTTATACAAATACATTCAAACGGGTGGTTCAGACTCCTCAGACCATCAAATTGAAGACCTTTATCTAGGGGAACAAAATGGAAATTGCAAAAAAAAACTATTATTTCATACATTTGAGTCGAGTAATGCAGGCAGTTAGGCAGGCATTGCAGTTTAATATGGAAAAATATTTTTTTCCATTTAAATTTTTCGCCTGTAGTAAAAGTTGTTCAGTTTGATGGTTTGAACCATTCATGAGTTTGCAAAATCACTACGATTTTTGAATCTCATTCGCTGAGCTCAGCAGTTGAAAATGTCAAAATTACTGTGGAGATATGCATCTTTCTACTGCTGATTTGACATTCAAAAATCATACTCCAGGAGTGTGATTTTTGAAAGTCAAATCAGCAGTAGAAAGATGCGTATCTCAATACCTTTTCAACTTACTGAGTTCAACGTATGAGATTCAAAAATCGCACTCTTGTAGTACAAAATCACTAGTGTATACAAGATGTAAGCTTAAATACGTTACATAATTAAAGGGGTGCTTCAAACCATCAAACTGAAAAATGTTCATAATGAAACCAACGTCAAATCGCGAAAAAAGAATTTTGTTCCTTAGAAAACTCTTCTTCCTGCCCTTATCCCATTATTTGGGGTCGGCGCAATATGTCGTCTTCCTCCATTCATCTCTTTTAGCCGTCATTTCTTCGCACACTCCCTTTTTACACATGCCATCTTTTACACAATCCATCCATCTTTTCTTTGGTCGTCCTCTCTTCATGCAGCCATCCACATCCACATTCAACATTCGTCTTGTAATATGAAACTCATCTCTTCTCATCACATGTCCATACCACGATAATCAATTAGCGCGTAGCTTTTCATTTACAGGAGCCACTTTTAAACTTCCTCTAATATACGCATTCCTAATCTTGTCCATTCTAGTAACACCACACATCCATCTCAGCCATCTCAAAATTTGTTCCATAGAAAACATCAACGGTGAATTAAATGTATGGAGCAGGTGATTTTTTTTCGCCATATAATTGTTGATCCCGTATAGTCTTCTTCTTGTCGTGTGGGCAAGCCCTGGTGTCAGAGTTTTTTCAGACCGCCTTACGGCCTCTAACGTAGTTTTTATGTAACCACTACCATCACCAGAGATAGTAACCGGTACCAACGGTTTAACGTGCCATCCGAAGCACGGCATCATCTTTCTTTTCAGACAATCAGGTGATTCAGCCTGCAATGTCTTAACCAACTGGAGAAAAACGCACCAAGTGTCACTAGGTGTCCCCCGTGGGAATCGAACCCACGACCTCCGTGTCGAGAGCCTCTTATAGTGAAAGTTGTTTGGTTTTATGGTTTGAACTTTGACTTGTTATATAGGGACTAGTTACGCGTGTAATTCTACTAACAAACATTTCTGCCACTTTTTGCGGGGGACGAGGTAACATGAAATCCGCAACTTTGGATTTTATTCCCATAACTTTAGATTCTAATTTTGAACGTTAAAAATCATGAAAGGAGTCTCGTGTGAACCCCAAACATTCTAAGTTCAAAGTTATTGTTTCGTAATTAAAGGTTGTCTCGTTTAGTGATAAGCAAGCACTTATACCGTGGCAGAGGGGAAATACTACCGCAAGGCTAGTCCTTATAATAAATAGTCAAAGGGTTTGAAGCATTGTATATTCTATGATACTGCTATTTTTTCTTTTAAAATAAAGTTGTTATAGCACTTACTATCTCATCAAAAAGTGCACTTTTCCTGGTATTTCTGTTACGAAAGCCAAAGCACCACTGCACTACTTTACGAGTGATAAAAATAAATATTTCAATTTCAAGAGTGTCTTCGCTTTTCTAGCGGAATGGAATTCAGTGGTATGATTCGTTTTTTGACGGAATTCCAATTCATTCAACGGTTTTCCCACTATGTACTCGCATATGAATGAAAACGTTGTAACTCTTAGAAAAGAGAAATTTAGGCTGAAAATTTTGTTTGGGAACGCTCCCACTAGGTAAACGCTGGGCCGGGCCATATTTTTTTGGCTTTTATTAGGAGTTATCTTCTAGTTTAGTAGCCCAGTCATTTTACGGAGTTTTGTTAGGCGGGGTAGGGAGTAATTATTAATTAGACTTTTAAACTGTAACCGGCACCATTTAGTGACAAAAAGACTATATTAAAACATATTAAAAAAAAATTGTGTTTCCCAGAATACTTTTTAATTAATATGCACTCATTTGACTTAGATTTAACAATATTAATAATTTTTAGCAATAAAATAGGCGTTGAAATTTTAAAAATGAGGTATTTATTAGAAAATACGAATGGATTTTTCAAAACCTTCTAAGTAGACAAAAATATTTACACCATGTTTGAAGTATGTGATAATGGTAAAGACTTAAATATGTGCAAAACAAATTACCATCAGGTTTTTTAGAACGAGATAATATAAATACGCGACTCACAATTCACAAAATTACGCTCGTTTGGCTTCACCCTAAAAGGTGGATGCCTTTATAATACCGAATAACGTTCCCCAGGGACTCTATAGGAAATAAGCAAAAAAAATGTTGTCATAGGTAGCTACTTATATGCAATTAGCTGATCGAACGTTTGAATAAAAGTATTTGCGAATTTCCCTTATAAGCTTATACCTAAATTCCCGTCTAAAATTAATGGATAGGCTAAGCACACAACTACTACACTTGGTCCATACAAACTAGCACACTTGGTCTGTCATCTCGGTACATATTTGAAGTAAAACTGTCATTTGTTTTGCCTCATTTTTCTGATTTGAATTTGGAGCTAAAAGAAAAATGACTAAGCAACAATGGCGACCGCGATGAGACAATGATTGTCGAAATTAGCGCATACGAGGCTTAGGTAATACCACCCAGATGACATGACTCAAACAACAAATCACACTATAGGAGTCGAAGAGAGATTGCGTAATACGAGATCCAATAAACCACTATGCTATTCTGCAAAGCAAAGTCGAAACTCGAACGCAAACTCCAAAGTGAGATGTCAAATTTGCCTCGCTAATTTCCCATCTCACTTTCGAGTTTACTTTCCAGTAGTTTCTAGGTTCTTTTATAGGAAAGCAGTGTAGCTGCATGGGCCCTTAGATCAAAGTAAAATTAATGGATAGGCCCAAAGCGCGTTAAGTTGAAGCACACAACTAGTCCAATTGGTCCATTCAAACTAGAACACTTGGTCTGTCATCTCGGTTCATATTTGAAGTAAAACTGACATTTGTTTTGCCTCATTTTTCTGGTTTGAAATGTTTGCGTAAGGCCTATCCATTAATTTAACTTTGATCTAAGGATGGGCCACGATCTCAGACTTTCCAAAAGCCAGTAAAAGATTTTCCCGCTTCTTTTACACCCGTGAAATGTGATGTATGTTGTGCTTCCACGGAAAAATTATCTATAAGAATGTTGAAGGCGGCATTTTCTAGCAAAATAATTCCAGTGATGCTTTGTTTGAAGGGGAAATGTTTGCTAAGAAGTACAATTAAATCTAATCTTTTATTTCGAGTAGCTAGTTTCTATCTACCAACTACAAATTTAACTTCATTTCCCATCATCATCGATATCTATACTATTATAAAACTGTAACAGGAAGTTTGTCTGTACATTGAAGATATTAACAAAAAAAAGTTACGATATGGTTTTTAGGTGTCCCTGATTCCATTTCACCAATACTTTGGATTTTTTGTCTGTCTGTTTGTTTGTTGTGTTTGTTTGTTTGAACGAGTACCACGCCAAAACGACTGAACCGATTTTGATGAAACTTTTTTTGTTTGTTAGCTTATGATCTGACTTAAAATCTGGTATATAATTTGTGCGGACGAAGTCGCGGGTTAACGCTCGTTAATATCTAAAGTCTATGTCTATACCCATCATCAACTAATTGATGAGCTACGCTCTTCTTGTAGGTAGAGTATTCGCCAATACTACCTGACTACTTGTTTTTGAAGGATTTCTTCTACCTGTGCTAGATTAACTCTGTCCAGATCTTCCTCTGCCTCACTTCACTAAATATCTATCTATCTATAACGTCACGCCTTTTTCCCAGTGGGGTAGGCAGAGACCAGGGCGCGGCATTTACTACGATCCTTGCATACCCCTTTTGCCTCATGCACATCCATACATATCTTCATACATGCCCGTCGATTACGAGTACTCTGCACCTCCCCTTTTTGTAGGACGCAACTGATTTGATCAGTATATCTCATACGAGGGCGCCCTCTGTCGACACTTCCACTCACATTAGCAACATATATCTCTTTGGTACATGTTCACCAAATATATCCCCTTTTAGTATAGTTTCCCTTAGCATATCCCTAAAATTCACATTTTGTACAGTTACTACACTTCAGCAATATTGCAGAACTATTCAATTGTAATAAATCTATTCTTTGTATCGTATTCGATTCATGCATTCAATCGTCGCTCCTTTTCATTTGATCCAGTGCGGTTTCAAATTGCCTACAGATTTCAACCGTTTTTCTGACTATTGGAAAACGAAGGTGCTATTTTTTTTTTTAAAGGGGTTCGTTAATAGAATTTTTCACTACGTATTTTCAGTAACTTCCTTAAACTTTTCCTTGATCTAATGTCTGTCGAAATTTTAATCTCTGAATTAATGAACGAACGAATGAATGGACCCGGTTGCGTTGGTGTGACGACCTGATTGGTGTAATGGTTACCACGTCGAACTGCCGAACCTCAGACCTGGGTTCGAATCCCGATTCGGTCATGGATGCTATAAATGTATAATGTTTGTGCCGTTTTTTATGCCTTCCATAATAAAAGGTCTAAACCCAGTACCATAATTCGGCAATCAATTTTGACGTACCTAACTGTTCATTTCATTTCATGGAATCCATTCGTCCAAGACCGATGTCTATGAGCAACTTACATATTTATTTATGAATGAAATCTACTATACGCATATCCATAGATCGTTATGAATACGAGTTTAGTAGCTTTCATTTGGGATCTTTACAAGCGTTATTTATTTATTTTCATTTTCAGTCATAATCTTGAGGTTTTTCCACTGAGATTGAGTCAAGGAATTTATTTATAAATTTATTTATTAGGCAAATAAAACAGATTACAGTTATAAAAACACCAAATATAGACAGATTAAAAGCTAAAGCAAGCCATAATCCTAAGCATATTATGTGCACATCATGAAATAAGTAAAAGATAAACAATTAGCATCGTGTACGCACGGCGACACTTCAAGCTATACAAAACCAACATAAGCTGGCCGCTTGACGTTATACGTTACTCGACCTACGCGTGGCCAGCATTAGTTGGTTTTGTATAGCTTGATGTGTCGCCGTGTGTACGTGTCTTTATACATACTAAAAAGAAAAAGAAAACAAGATAATAATTTTTCCATGCAAAAAATTACTACTTAACTACAAGTTAAAAAAAAGAAACAAAAATAATTTAGAGAACTTAACTAAAGTAATAAATAATAACTTCTGCGAGTGTGAATGGGACAGTCAAAAAAGGTCGCCCTAGACGTACGTATGCGGACCAAATTGGCAGCGTACTTAAGAAGGGTCAGATCAAATGTACCCGAAACCGACGAGCGTGTATGAAGCGACTTATGACTGTGGAAGAGGCGTAAAGGTGTGTCAGCCTACCCCAATGGGACACAGGCGTGAGTATATGTATGTATGTATGTAGTAATAATTGTGGTTTTTAAATATTTTCTCATTGCAGTGCTCAGAATAGCAAACAAAATCAATCGGTGTTGTTAACGTATCTCGAGGAGACCATAAAAACAGTATAAGAAAGAGTACCTTCATACCACATGGTAGGTCGAGAGCTACCTTGTGGAGAACTCTTTTGACGGAGGAAATTTCTCGAATCGAGAACGTTTTTGACAACCTACAATTTTGTTTGAATGGACGTCAACTCTAGTGGAGGAAATCGC
Source organism: Agonopterix arenella (assembly GCA_927399405.1). NCBI lineage: Eukaryota > Metazoa > Arthropoda > Insecta > Lepidoptera > Depressariidae > Agonopterix > Agonopterix arenella. The sequence continues at coordinate 11,846,606 of OV656712.1, read as the reverse complement.
GAGGAAGCAAATAAGAATACGGGTGTGTGGGTACGGGTTATGTCGGTCCCCTGTCACACACGCGAGGTGCGTTTGAAATGTACAGTGCTATATCTTCAGACCTTCTATTTGAATATGACCCTCTCTTCGCATCAAAATGTTCATACGATCAACGACTTCAAACTTATATCAGCTTTTCTGCAAAACATTTGTAAGGAAAAAAATAAAACCAACAATATTTAGTCTCCAATATAATTGTCTTCATAATCTTCAGGAACTACGCTCTGAGTGCCATTCCATTTGGTACCTCTTACAGTTGCGTGTATCCATGGGAAAATGTCTTTTGCAGCTACCAGGATAACGAAGGAAGGACCTGGTTCAATATCACATTCTTCGGATTTCCATGAGGATGTTATGCCCCAGAGTATGCTGTTGAGGACCACTGGCGCTCCAGTATCTCTCTGAGGGTGTTAAAAGATTAAGATGTTCATTTGAATTCAACATTTAACAGATTGGTAAAGAAGAGCGTGGTGACAGATGGAACTAAATAATTATTTTAGTGCGGTAGCCTTTCCAGGAGTGCAATTCTCTAAGTGCAAACATCGGTTGTAACATCGGCGAGCTGTCAAATCAGTATGCGTGGTGTCAAGCTTAATATGAAATCTCCGACGGTCTAAAGGATGCGACGATGTTGGCGCTTAGTGAATTGCACTGCTGGTTATGCGCAATAAGAGCCATATCACTTATCACATATCAACTGGAGTGCAATTCTCTAAGCATCGAACATCTTGTTTGCTCTCTGTATACCTACTCTGTTTTTTTTGGTGTCAAATAAAGTATAATTGATTGATTGATTGATCGAAAAGCTCACAAATGTAAAATTTTTCTTGCATATTTCAGATCTTCGTAGTTTTCATATGAGTTTGACACATTACATAACCATAGCGAATACTGAATTGTCAGCTCGCCGATGTTTCAACGACGAACAATCGTGGGTGGCATGCTAGGCATGCAGGAAGATTATTAGTATTGGGCCTATCGAGTCGATGGCGCATTATCATTGGGTTCGACTCGAAATTATTCACAAAGTACAAATTTAATAATGAAGTCATACAAAAAAGCACGTACGGGCTCCTTGAGTAACGTTCTGAACTACCGATACGGACGTACTCTGATCAAGCAGCAAGACAACATCACCATCATATCAGCCGATAGACGTCCACCGCTGAACATAAGCCTTTTCCAAGGATCGCAACAACGACCGGTCCTACGCTGCCCTCATCCAATGGATTCCCGCCTCCTTCACCAGGTCATCGGTTCACCTTGTGACGAGAGTACGCACCCACACTGCGCTTTCCGGTACGCGTCCACCACTCGAGAACTCTTTTTGCAAGACAACGCTGGAAAATCTCTGCTCTACGATGGCACATCAGACTCAATGCCATACCATCAACTCGACAGGATAAAATGCTAAAGAATTATAATTGTATAAATAAATGGAAGATGACCAATTGTTTACATTTTGGCGCTATGAACGTTTTTCAAGTTTTGAGTTAGGTAGTTTATTTGGAACTCGGGAGCGACGAGGCCTGCCGAATTTGCGGCTATGTACTGTCAGCTGGTGTAGGAGCGTATTCAACCCTGCCTCTTTTGGCTCCCCTTACGGCCAGAGATTTGAACCAGACTTCATCGTGGGTTGTTGGGCCATTGGCCAAAATCTTCCTCCACTCATCCCTATCTCTTTTAAAGCATTCCCACTTCGAGTTTACGATAAAAAAACACTTACCGAACATGGTTTGCTTCCTGGTGTCTGATCAAGACACATAATTGTTTCTGTATTATTAACTTCCAGACCTTCGAGTTCATTGATACAAAATTCAGTGTCTGTTGGGTGCAGATGGGACACCGTCAGCATACGATGACGTTTGATAATCTCCATGGATTTCAGTTTGTGCTGGACTGAATCCCACTTTTCTAAATCCTGAAAGATTTCAGGATATCCACTAAGTATTCCTGCTTTTTATTTATCCGTGTTTACATACTTCAAGGAGTGCTTCAGAACATAAAACTGAATAACTTTAACTTTTTGTTGTTTTAGTGTATTTTTGGTGTACAGATAAAGAATATTTTTTATTACAATGTAGCAAACATCAATTAAAAGCATGCAAAATGTTTGTTCCCATAAAAGCGTTAATGAGCCAAATGTATGGGGGAACCATCAGATTTTTTCCCCCTGCCCCTGTTTTCTATGTTGGTCGCATTGTAAAAAAAAATCAGTTTGATGGTCTGAAGCTCTGACATCTTTTCAAACTATGTAGTCTGTAGAGAGCCCGTCCCATTTTAAAATTGGTAGTGGAAAAAATACACGCCTCAAAACTGAAGCATGTATGTATACTCACGATTGATTCCTTTACGAGCTATTGATTTACCATTTTCATCATCATCATCATCATCATCAACCTAATCATCCAAGACACGCCACAAAAAATATCCTCGGTCTTCTTCATCCAGTCACTCCCCGTCACCTTTTTTAGGTCGTCGGTCACAAAGCGACCCACACTACGCCCACCTGCTATTTCGTGGTCTCCACTCTAGACTTGTAACTCCCCATCGGTTGTCTGTTCTTCGGCAGATATGACCACCAGCCCATTGCCACTTTTGCTTGCTAATTTTCTGAGCTGATATACCAGTTTTCGTCTTTAAAAACTAAATCACATTCAATTTGGTGGAAGATCCTTTTCTTCCCAATAATAAGGACTTCCCAATAACAAGAATAATTTTTAGAGCAGTTCATTAGGTAATACGTAGGTACCTAATGAACTGCTCTAAAAATGATTCTTGAAGTTTTACCCGAGATACTAACCATTGAAGCAGGCCATGATGTCACAATGAAATGCGTAGCAGTCACCTCCCTTAGTCTTTGTTGTATTCTAATAGGGTTCAAACTCGGAGTAAGCCTAACTGGATTAGCCAGCTTGATCAATGCCACGTCGAATTCTGGCTTAGTATCATGGAAAAAAGGATGTATTTCGATGTATTTGATAGCGACAACGACGCCCCCTTTTCTGTTGTTAATGCTTCCTAATCTCACTCGAAGTATTCTGACTGCTTCTCTAAATCTGAAAGATTGAATGGCTTGATAAAGTTTTTGCAGCACGTCTGACAAGTCCGGGGATGCTTATGTCGATGGGTTTCCCATTATGCACCGCAAACATTTTTCCACCGCTGCAGAGGGTTAGCGGCAGCACCAATAGCATCCTGAACTTGGTTTCGAATAGATACTTTCAAAGTGGCGTCATTAAGTACTGGGTCAGCTTTCGGTACGATACAAGTTCCCCGACACATCATTCCGTCGCTAATTCAGTCAATATGGGATTCAGTTGTGAATCCCAAATCGTCTGCATTCCAAATTGACTGAATTCATAATCGACTGGTATTTTGCTCGCTAAAATGCATTCCATTGGGAATTCAGTCAATTATGCCTCTGAGAGCATCTAGTATCTTAACCCCTTCATAGGAAGAATAAATAATAGGCATTGTCCGGGCAAGCTCGCTATACATCATCGACTTCCTAAATTTGAACTAAAGCAAAGCGCACGCCCATTTTTTAATAAAGTTTAAGAATACAGGATTCCTCTGCAAGGCAAAGGCATATTTTCACGAATAAGTGTAAAGTGATCGTGCGGATCAGAAAAGAGGCTAGTTATTTGATGATGGTGAACAATATTAGATAATATTTAACATTGTAGGTAATTAATATATTTTACGTCACCGTATACTTTTAACGTAGCCTATTGTCACATTTCTAATTACCGATGAGAACCCATATTACTCTTTAAAGTAGGCTTATATTTGCAACTTCTTGCAGACTTTTTTTCAAGGCTGCCAATTTACTGCTATCAAATTTTTCCTAAAATAAAAGCAGACAGTCAGATACAAGCAGAGCCAATAAATAGCGCGTTGTGCTCCATTCCACTTTGGTGATTTTGCGTTGATCGTAAGACCCTATTCATACACGCAAATTACCCGCGTTTAGCAGCACATTGCATTGTGACTGCGCGTGATATTTGCAGCAATGTACTTACTTTAAAACTTTTAAAACTTTAAAAGATCTTATCTGGACCAGGTCTAAGCCTGCGAGAAATTGCAAATAGAAAAGATCTTTAAACCAATCGGCTGCTCCAAAATAACATACGGAATACGCCATTGAACATTTTAGCCCAGAGCCACTTTCAAGAATTTATTTTACTATCAATTACTTACTGTAACTGATAAAAATAAATTATTTGTGGATACTTACTTACTACTTACTATGTTGGCTCAGGGACCCGAAGTGGGTCTTGGCCTCCGACAACTCTCTCTGCTCCCAAGTCCCAAGTCTCTACTCCCTACGTACTAGGAGAGATAAAATCTGCTCGACTACGCTGGCTCGGACACATAGAACAGATGGGGGAAGATCGCGCGGTGAAGAGATCGTATCTGGGGCGACACTCCGGGCGTCGCCCAGTGGGCAGGCCCAGGTATCGCTGGATAGACCAGATTACCAAAGATCTAGAGGAGCTGGAGGTGCCCAACTGGACTGAGATGGCACAGAAAAGAGATGAATGGCGTGCTTTGTTGTCGGAGGCCAAGACCCACTCGGAGGCCATTTGTGGATAGTTCTGTTAATACATATCCCAAATATTTAAAAAAGGATCCTCAATTCTGTTAAATTTGAACAAGTGGTACATCAATTTGTAAAAAGGGGCAAAAAAATTGCAAAATGCGTATTACGTGTTTTATTTTGGAGCAGCCGCGATTTCATTCAATAAAATAAAGACCTACTTACAAATACAAAGAATCCGCCGCAGTCAAGACCCAATTTTCATCGATCAGAGCACCGGCACTGAAATACTTCGTTTTTTTCAAAATGGCCACCACATACGGAAATACATTACTATCTGTAACTATGGTATGATCGCCCAATTCATCGTACGGAAAAGGTTTTGTACTTAATTTACTTATTTTAGAGTTCAATTTATCTTTTCCAGTGTTGTAAGGATAAAAATTTGCTAAAGAAACTTTTATAAGGAGAAACGTTAAAAATATTATGTTACTATTCATTGCTAAAGCGGTTTCAGTATTGAAGGGGACAAATTCTGTTAGGTCATGTTAATAATTTATATTTTTAGGGTCTGAACAGAGTTAGACTAGATGCGATTAGTCGATTGCGTATTACCGTTGCGCTTTTAATTGTTTCTGCGATGAGTATGGCTTTGGTTGGATGATATTCGTTATTATGGAACAAAAGTATCGGAATTAACACTCGTGATTCTTATAAACTAATCTTCACTTTATCAATAATACTACTTCTACTTCCTTTACTTTTATAACCAATGCTTTCACAAGATTTATTTTAAATATTCTCACGCACAATAAATTTTTTCGCTTTCTTTTACATCTGAGTAATCAAAATTAAAGTATTTATCATTGTGCCAGCGTTGCCTTTGTTTTCATCATCATCATCAACAGCCTGTTATTTGTTCACTGCTGATCATAGGCCTCTTCTACGATGCGCTAACTCTAACCTCAGTCTTCCTTATCCAGTCGCTCCGTGCTACCCGCCCAGGTCATCGGTTCTAGTGGACCTTGACTTAGCCAATCTTCAACTTAGTTTTTTAGTGTTAACGATTTCTTTCTTCAAGAAAAACGCTGCTACAAACGCAAGCAGTTAAAACGCAACTAAATTAAACGTAACATTATTCAGAACCCTAAGTTTGTAAACATGCCAATGTCAGCATACTTTCTTAACAATAGCTCTATTGTTTAACAGTAGCAGTGTAAAGTTTTCAAACTTATGTAGCTACTTGAACTTTGGAGAAATACTTTGAATGTTTGTTGATGATATATATTGCACAAAAACGTCTTTTGTTACGGTGGGATAATGGTAATATGTGTTCGTATACATAGCGGTGATCGATGCTTTCATATATATAATTATTATCGCGCTATTATAATATAACAAACATTCTATCCAGACCTTGAACAGAATAGCTAATAATTCTATATGATTCCTTTAAAGAATCGAGAAGCTGGCGGCCTTTTTTACTATTGGCAGATTTTTTCTGAAACTGATTTCTCGATCAGAGGCAATGAGACCAAAAAAATGGTACATCTTTTTAAGACGAACAGGTGCCCGATTGCGCTAAGTTAAAACATCGAAGTTCTATTCTTATCCAATTTCAGTTCTAATCACATTGCAATCCAATTACTATTAAACTGTGCTGAATTCCGCATCGCGCTAAACTCTATGTAACTGACAGCCAATAACGTCTGAGCGATCTGTCAAAACGGCTCTAACGTCTGTACCGCGATAAGCGCAATACCATGTATGTATCTGTGTAATGTACTGTGTCTTGTGAGAAATAAATAAATATAAATAAATAAATAATAATATTACCAAATGTGTCAAAAGTTATGGTTCGTACATAGTCCCATAACGGTTAAATTACCAAATATTTACCGCGATTGCAGCCCAGGAGAGCGATTTTTGAAACTCATTCGCTGAGCTCAGCAATTGTAAATGTCAAAATTACTATGGAAATATGCATCTTTCTACTGCTGATTTGACATTCAAAAATCATACTCCAGGAGTGCGATTTTTGAAAGTCAAATCAGCAGTAAAAAGGCGCTTATCTCCAAACATTTTCAACTGCTGAGTTTAAGGTATGAGATTTAAAAATCGCACTCCAGCTCCACTTTACATCATTACTATCTATTGTACCTGGTAAAAGGGATGTAATTGCCTTATAGTTAATTTTGTATAATTACTGTCTTTTTCGGTGAAAGAAAACATCGTGAGGAAACCTGCATGCTTCAATTTCGAAGCATGTATTGTATCTACTGTCCATTACAAGTGGCGACGGGCTCACTCCCTGTCACACTGGACAGAGACAGAACTGGATGTTCTGAGGTTTCAGAATATCTCTGACGACCCCCTCGGGGAATATAGTCGTGAGCATATGCTATGCTACATCTTGATTACACCACTTATGCTCCCAGTGTCTCTCATATTGTATTTAACAATAAATTCTTGTGAAGATTTCAAATCTGCAAAGAGTATTTTTCTTAACTTAAAGAGAAAAATCTAGAATATTATGACATGTTTCGACATATCGAAATATCGACAGACAAGTCTTTTGAGCTTCATTGAGTAAACATGCAAACTCACTCAGACTACAATATGCGCGTTGAGGCAATACCCGTTTGATACAAATCTTTTTCAAATATTTAAAACAAAAATAAAGATGAACCAAAATCTTAATGATTATACGAGTACATAAATACATAAACTCACGACTCATTCATTTAGAGTGGTCAGAAACATTGCTACAACTACCAACTCAATGATAATGTAAAAATAATCATTATCATCTTGGTCAGCGTATGTAGATTCATTCAGCATATTAAATGTTGACAGTTTTTTAAGGGGATAGTCAGACCATCAAACTGAAAAACTTTCTCTATATGGAACCAATTACGAAATCGGGAAAAAAAATTTGCTTTTCCATGCAAACTCTAATTTCTTCCATAAAAATCATTTATGGAACAGCTGATTTTACTTTTCGCGATTTCGGTGTTGGTTCCATAGAGAAAGTTGTTCAGTTTGATGTTCTGATCATCGTTTTAAAAGAAAGAAAGATATTAAGCTGTACCCACGCCGATCGTCGGCTTATACTAGCTAAAACAGAATAAACACGAAATTCTATTTGTATATAATGATATTGTTATAAGTCAGACCCAGTCATGCGCAAAAGAGCCAATTCATAATAATAGCGATTTTGAGTTGTTTTTGTTTGAAGGATAATTTGTTAAGTGTGATCACTATACAATTTGGGTTAGTAGAGTTCTACAAAATTATGAAACTTTGACAGAAGCGTGACATTGAATAGAATAGAATAGTTTATTTGCTATGAAGAAATTATTTACTCTTAGGCCCGATTCGACCAAATGCGAGTAAATATTCTTAGATTAAGTCGCCGGTTACTCTAGAGTCAACTGATTTTGCGTTTTACCAACCCTAATCTATGAATAAGTTGAGAGTGTATTTTAAACGGCCAATTTTGACGGTGTAAAGCTTATACCGAGACTAATGAAATGTCAATGTCATATAATTAAAAAAATTTAAATAAGGAGAAACCTAACAAATTAAAACTGTACTTATAACCTGACACAGCAATAAGTACGGATACAACGACCTCTTTCTTTAGGTGGATTATACATTCGTTCTTTTAGTACGGGTTTAGTGTGTTAGAAGACAAATGAAGTTATTTCGGAGTAAACACTAGGAGTAAAATTGTTCCTTGTATAGTTACTGTTCTATAAATCAAAGTTTGGTCAAATCCAGCCTTAAAATCTAATATTCTGTCATCGTCAACATGACAGATATCAGTTTGAGTTTTTGAAACATATTTTACAATGATTAGCAAATGCATATGCTCACGACTATATTCCCCGAGGGGGTAGACAGAGATATTCTGAAACTCCAGAACATTCACGTTTCACTAGTACCGAAACTCGACAGACATTGCTCACTGAACACACTCAGAACATGATACCGTAATGATTTTTTATATTTGTCTGATAAAGCACATACAGAAAATCATAAAATAATATGAGATAATTTTTTGACAGGATACCAACCGAGACTTCATTGTTTAAAGCTAACTCCCCGTCACATTGGACACAATGTGACGGGGAGTGAGCCCGTCGCCACATGATTAGCAAATGATTAGCATAAAAATTGGCATTAAAGTATAAAACAAACTTTAGAGTGGCTCTTTTTGGCATAACTTCGTCCAGTTTAGGAGCTTTGGATAAAATTGCGTTCCCTCTTTAATGCGATTAAAGTTGCTTGTTTATTTTAAAACGGGGTTAACATTTTAGTGAAATGGAAACGTATTTTCACATTTTTAAGGACTAAATTAAGAAGATAGCGTCGGTATGCCCGGGTTCAAATCCGGACGGACGTCATACCATGTAATGTAAATAAGTTTTGACATTGGAAATGTCTTTTCGTTCACTCCAGTATAGACCCTCGGAGAGTTGTGAAGATGTGTTATTTAAAAAACGCTCAAAAGACGCGTATTTACTTTACATTTGCAAAAAGACTTATTCGAGAAAATAAAACACGAAAAAAGTTTGATTGTGAAAAAAAAAATTCCGAATTTTTTATTTTGGCGGTTGATATTTTGGAAACGTAGAATGATATCAAAAAATTGAGTTTAAAACAAAGACGTTCGGGTTAAGGGTTCGCCCTGTAGCCTAACCTTTTTGAGACAATATTTTTCGAATTCTGTAGATTCATTTCCAATGTGTTCGATAGTCGTGTGAGGCACGAAATCTGTGAATTTCTTTTTTAACTTACGTACGTAATACCAACTGCTCTTAAACGGTGAAGGAAAACGTCATGAGGAAACCTACATACGCTGAAGAAGAAATTCTGATGTCTATGTGTTCTACGAATTCTGTGAAGTCTACGAATTCGCATTGGGTACGCGTGGTGGACTTGACGCCCATACACCCTCTCTGAGGGTAGGTCTGTGCCCTGCAGTGGGACGTACATAGGCTGATGATAATGATGATGATCATGACGAATAAACATAAATTCCTGTATATTCCCAGCAGTTTGGTAGCGAACTACGTGTTGCAAACAAACAGACAGAAGACAAACATAGAGACTCAAAAAGCTTTCATTTTTTTTCCTTGTATACATATTATTGTATTTAGCTTTTTCTTTTCGTTTCATATTTTAATTTTCTTTTTGTATCTCCAAACATTTTATCAATGAATTGTTTATCCTATTTCATTCAAAGATATTTATCTTCGTTTGAACGTATAATAAATTTGTTTCTGCCTTTTAATATTTATGTTTCTTTTAGTTGGAATGTAAATTGAACTGTCAAAATATCTGTTTGCTTTTTCTGGTCCAAATTTCAATTTTCTTTTCAAATATGTCTTTTGGATCATATGATACAGGGTGTAAACTTAAATGCGTTAGATACTAGAAGGGGTGCTTCAAACCATAAAACTGAACATCTTTTACTATAGGACCAATATTGAAATTGCGACAAAAAAATCCGCAGTTTCCACGTATAATAATGTCAATTTCGTACATTTGGGTCGAGTAGCCGTTGACATTTTCTATGGTATCTTTTGATTCCGTGTTCGGTTTGTAGTATATTCTGTTCATTAATAGCACAGTAGGTATCTCAAGACGAAAATCTGTGACCAATTTGTACCTACAGCCAGTGTGTGGATACGGAACTGAGACGTGGTCGCCCAACTAACAATTTGGTCGTATAGGTGTCGTATAGTCGAACATCAGACGCATAAAGAACCAGTATATGACTAAATTACCGTAATATAACTTTTATAAGTCAAAATAGTCCTATATATGTCGGCCTTATACGACCAAATTGTTTGCTGGTCGCCTACTAAAAGCTTTATAAAAAGGCTCAAAGTCACTTAAGAACGTTATGCTCAAAGTTTCCCTGCGAGATTTAATCAGAAAGTAAAAGATTCACAGAAGAACTAGAGTAGCTTAACCAAAGAATTGCTTAACTAAAGTGGTGGGCACATTGCTCGCAGAACCGAAGAATGATAGGGCCGAGGAGTTCTCGAGTGGTGACCGCGTGCCGGAAAGCGCAGCGTGTGTAGGCCCTCCACAATGTGAAAGGCGGTGAGAGCCTGTTGGATGAGGGCAGTGTTGGACCGGTCGTTGTGGCGATCATTGGGGGAAACCTATGTCCAACAGTGGACGTCTATCAGATGATGACGTAGCGTCAAATCCTCCGCAATCCTCGCTTTTCGACTCAGAATAATAAAGCAACGCAATATCCTACTGTCGCATCAAGGCATCAAAGTACTTTTACAGTTGACACATTTCATTATTTAGATAAATATTAAATTTTGACGAAATGAGAAAAAAAGATTTTAAAGAAAAGTCACTCATATGAAAAAATGTTTCCCGTCTTTGTGAACACAATATTAAACCTATTTTGTTTCGCGAATCAATGTTTTTCTCATTTCTGAACAATTTCTGAATATAAATATTAGATTGTCATATTGAATAGCACCATCGGATCAATATGATCTACTGAAGGATGGGCAGCAGCATACTCTGGGTACACACATTGATTCGATCCAACTACGATCGCCAACCCGCCTGCCAAGCGTAGCGATTATGGCAAATCCCCCCATTTTGGGGGAGGCTTATGTCCAGCAGTGGACGTTTAATGGCTGATATATGATGGTGATGATGATTGAATACAAAACGTATTAAATTATTTATTTATTTATATAGGGTGAAATTGATATCATTAGCATCCTTTTAAACTAAGAGTCTACACATCAAACTGAACAACTTTAACTATGGGGGCAAACCGATCGTAGCAAAAAAAAATCTGCTGTTGCATACATTTGAGTCGAGTATAGATTGCAGTTTAGTATGGAACAGTTAATTTTTTTTTGCTCCGATCGGTTTGCTCCCATAGTAAAAGTTGTTCAGTTTGATGGGTAGACTCTTAGTTTAAAAGGATGCCAATAATATCAAATTCCCTTAATTATTTGCTTATGAGTCAAGTAAAGTCAATGCTAAACATTGAAGATTTTTGGACCTATTAGCAGGTTGCGGGTTCAAGTCCCATCCGATACATAATTTTGCAATCTTTCATATGACTTTGGCTTTTTTCCACGTTTTCGGCAATGATTTTGTTTTCATATTAAAAAAAATCGGAGTCACCCCATGAATAGCAAGCTTTTACTTCTGATCTTTAGCTTTTCCTTTTTCAAAAGATTTTAAACTTTTATTAATCCATTAAAACCAAAGCCAGACCAATTTAAAACAAATCTATGTAGTTGAATGTGTCTATAGTAAAACCTGCACGGTTTTAGATAAAGAATAGCTTACTTAGGTAAACAAGCTAGGTACAAACCTTGGAACAAAGAGAACTATGGAAACACTCGTCTTAAACTTTTTTAGAAAGAAAATTAGTAAACATCAGGGTTTTGTTTATAAATTTATGGTTATTTAGAGTTCTGTACCCAAAAGGTAACAATGGGATTCTAATGAAGTATTACTATGTATCAGGTACCAGATCACAGATTACCTAATAGTTACTTACACACAGCTTATCTGATAGCTCAGCTCTTACACAGCTCTTAGATTCAAAAACCGCACTCCTGTACTACCTTTAAATGGCTGTATCTTGTGACCCGTAATAGGTAGCTGATTGAAACTTTTACAGAATATGTGATATTATGGCGAATTTCCTAAAATATTATAGAAAAATTAAGTTTCCATATAAGGAACTAGTGTACCTATACTCAATTTTTTGTTTGTTTTTGCTCTATCCTAAAAGCAATATCAAATACAAGCGGCAACCTTGGTGTGATTACAGAGCAAACTCTACAAGTACAACAACAAAACAAGTAATAAAATTGGCAATTTTCAATCAGTCTAAGGATCCCGGAGAAAACAATTTTTTTATAAATAGGTCTCTTTCTTTCTTATCGTGTGGGCAGAGCACTGCCGTCTGCCGTGAGCATAGCCGTGGTGGTCCAGTGGCGAGTAACCTTGCCTGCCGTGCAGGAGGCGATGGTTCGATCCCCGTCCAGGTCGACTCGTACCAATGAGTTTTTCGGAATTTATGTACGATTTGTAACACTACTGGCTTTTTCGGTGAAGGAAAACATCGTGAGGAAACCTGCATGCTTCAATTTCGAGGCATGTATTGTACCTACTGTCCATTACAAGTGGCGACGGGCTCACTCCCCGTCACACTGGACAGAGTTTCGGTACTACTAGTGAAACGTGGATGTTCTGAGGTTTCAGAATATCTCTGACTACCCCCTCGGGGAATATAGTCGTGAGCATATGCTATGCTATGCAGAGCACTGGTGTCAGAGTTTTTTCAGACCGCCTTAATGCCTCTGACGTAATTTTTATGCATAGAGGTAGGCGTGACTGTTCGGGCGTTGACAGGAGTCACGTGACGCTCTACGTTTTTATGTAACGAGTACTACCACCAGAGATAGTAGCCAGGACCACCGACCAGGACAATAAGGCGATTCAGCCTGCAATGTCCTAACCAACTAGGGAATAACGCACAAAGTGGCCTATCACTAGGTGTCCCCCGTGGGAATCGAACCCACGACCTCCGTGTCGAGAGCCAATGCTGTTAACCATTATACCACGGAGGCAGATAGGTAAAGTCATTATACAAAATGCGAATGCTTTGTGAAACTGAATAATAAATTTCATTTTCCTATGCGGATTTCATAGTCAATCAAAATATACAAAATTTTCTTCTCATACGAGTCCTATGTTCTCGACAAATAATAATCCAGATCGAATGGGGTTACTATCCAGTCATTACACTATAGTCTGGTAGTCAGCGGTATGGTTGAGTTCTGCATTCGATGGGAGTGTAGGTCGACACACAGTACGACATGTCAGATCAGTCGGTTGAAGCTTGCTTTTATCACGATTTACTTTAGCAAGCTGAAGCACAGAATAGGTAAATAGTAAATAGTAAATAATAGAAAATGGGCTGGAGTCCGATTATTTAAAGACACGCGTTGAAATCAGCATTAGAAACTGACCTAAACAGTATGAAGTATGTGTATTTATAGAGGTGCTACTGGGAATTTTCTTCCATTGAAAAGGAAAGATCTTTCACCAGGCTATGTGTGAAGCCTGGGGACCGGCCGTAGTCCAACAGTTCTTAGTTGGACCTTGTATATGCATCGAATCTCCACTGAAGGTGAAGGAAAACATCGTGAGGAAACCTGCATACACTGAAGAAGAAATTCTGATGTGTGTGTGAAGTCCACCAATCCGCATTGGGCACGAGTGGTGCTCTAATGCCGATACACCCTCCCTAAAGGTTGGTATGTGCCCTACAGTGGGACGTGTTTATAGGCTGATGATAATGATGAATATTATTTTAAAACAAGGTTTTTTAGACACAACACATTCGAGTGTATAATTATGTTTCTTCATCATCATCATCTCAGCTGATAGACGTCCACTGCTGGACATCTGCGTTTCGAAATTGACGCAACCACCGGTCCTGCAGTGCCTTCATCAAACGGGTTCCCACAAGCTTCACCAGCTCTTTGGTGCATCTTGTGTGAGGCTCATTACCTACCCACGTTGTGCCTTTCGGTACGCGGTCATATTCATCATCATCAGCCTAGAAACGTCCCACTGTAAGGCACAGACCTACCCTCAAGGAGGGTGTACGGGCATCAGTCTACCATGCATGCCCAATGCGGATTGGTAGACTACACCTACTCATCAGAATTTCTCCTTCAGCGTATGCAGGCTACCTCACCGTTTGAGAGTACCCGGACCCCACGATTGAGTTTCCATATTAGCCCAGTCATTTTACGGTTTGAGCCGGGACTAATTAATAATTGATATTTTTTATTTATATGTTATGTATTTTATAATTACTATTTAAGAGCCAATTTGAGCTTATAAATTAATGTACCACAATTTAAAAAAATCCTGCCAGCTAAAGATCCAAATTTAAAATTTAGCTATTATCTCGTTATGAAGAACCTGATGGGATTTTTTTGCACATATTTAAGGTTATTATACATACTTCAAACATGATGTAAATATTTTTGTCTACTTAGAAAGTTTTGAAAATACATTCGTATTTTATAATAAAATCCTCGTTTTTTAAATTTAATGCCTACATTATTGCTTAAAAATAATTTATATTGTTAAATCTAATTCAAATGAGTGCATTCGTATTAAATTTATCAATTTAAATGCCTTCTCGGACTCACAATTTTGATTTCTATGTTGCGTTGTGATTTTTTTTAAACATATTTTCAGAAAGTCTTTTTGTCACTAAATGGTGCCGGTTACAGTTTGAAAGTCCAATTAATAATTACTTCCCTCCTCTCCTAACAAAACTCCGTAAAATGACTGGGCTATACCTCTCCGCAACGCACCACCGACGCTCTCACCTTGACTTATTTGATTTCGCAGTCGCCACTCCAGAACTCTTTGGTCCCATAGGCCATCTGTTCTGCGACAAATGTGCCCCATATTATTATGTTCCAATGCCACACCCAACAAGTTAGACGGTCAGACAGACAGTGTGTAGAGCGTGTGAGTTCAGTCAGCCGGAACTTCTTGTGTGAAACTGGATGCCCGAGGAAACGTTGTAATGACGTTCAAAAGCAGATTTTTACCAATAGCGCCTAAGAGCAATAACATAATTATTTAACACATCGATTATGAGTAAATAAAAACATATTTACTAATCAGGAAGGCTGCTTTTCCTTTTACGTAATGCCTCTTAAACGGTGAAGAAAAATATCGTGAGGAAACATGCATGCACTGAAGAAATTCTGATGTGTATGTGAAGTCTACTAATCCGCATTGGGCACACGTGGTGGACTAATGCCCATACACCCTCCCTGAGGGTAGGCCTGTGCCCTGCAGTGGGATGTGCTTATAGGCTGATAATGAAGGCTGCTTTTCCGCCAGAGATGTGCGATGTATCGAGGCGGTGAGCGAGGAAACAATCCGCCAATAGCGCGATCGGTAGATCACGTCATTGGGAAATTGAAGCACTCTCATTGGTCGATTTTTTCCTTGTATTGTGATAATGACAATAGTAAAATAACAAATACAAACTTTACTTATTTGCTAGTCAATAAAAAGAATGAATAAAGGTCTATCCTATATTGACATTGCTTTATGCTGTACTCAGCAAAAGTTTTATTTAAAATTGTGAGCATACAATACGTTTTGTATTACCCAAAAGCTTCTGATAGATGAAAAAGCTTTTAAACTTGTTACTGAGTCAAAATCATCAACATCCATCCTCTCGATAAATTTGAGCCCGCATACAAAAATATCGTATAAAAATTTAATTAACAGCACTCCATTGTCCATTACACAATACGACGGAAACCTTTGAACCTTAAAAGCGCAACATCTATGTTTTTAGTTATTCCTCTATTATTTACCAACAAAATGCTGTATTTGTGATTTTTCAACCTCCGATTTTATGAAAACAATTTCCTGATAAAAGTATTATAGTCTTGTGACATATTTGTTCTGATATTTGAACTTTTAATGTCTATTTTATTGAAGCGAATATTTTTAGTATTATCACCATTTTATCATTTTCTGCAAGTCGTAAAATTCACAACCGCTATAATAAAAGATGTGATAAAATTTTGGACAACCTCTACGGTCTTAACCATTTTATGTATGATTATCGATAGTTATAAAAATAATTAATGGTGTTTAAAATATATCAATCAATCAAATATACTTTATTTTACACCAAGACATAAACAGTAAAATACAGGAATAAAAATACAAGAGGAACAGAATAAGGCGGTCTTATCGCTAAGAAGCGATTTCTTCCAGGCAACCTTAGGGTAGAGGAAACGGTGAAAAGAAGAAAGGTAGGCGGTGTTTCCAGAAAAAATGATCAAAAATGAGCAGTTATCAGTGAAAAACAAAATGTAAGTATACAAAATAAACCTATTATAAATACATTTATTATATACATACTCACATACATCTCATCATCATCTTATTTAAGAGCTACGCTCTTGTCGGTGGAGTTTTCGCCAATCCTGTCTCCTTTCCGCTAGTCTCTTGAGTTCTTGATACGATACGACATCAACCTTTTCCTTCACTTACATCTAGACTATTATAAAACTGTAGCAGAAAGTTTGTCTGTACATTGAAGATATTAACAAAAAAAAAGTTACGATATGGTTTTCAGGTATCCCTGATGCCATATCACCAATTTTTGGATTTTTTGTCTGTCAGTTTGTTTGTTTGTGTGTTTGTTTGGGTGTTTGTTTGTTTAAACGAGTATCACGCAAAAACTACTGAACCGATTTTGATGAAACTTTTTTTTTTGATAGCTTATTATCTGACTTAAAATCTGGTGTATAATTTGTGCGGACAAAGTCGCGGGTTAACGCTCGTCATACATAAATACGCGTACTACACAACAAAATACTATAGGAAAACATGAACCACAGACATAGGAAAAGATGTACGTACGGAAAACAGATCGAGGGTCAGTTCAGTGATCAAGGAAATGAGACTTAACTTTAGACTTAAAAACATTCAAGGAAGGTGCACGTCTGATCGACTCTGGCTACAAGTTCCAAAGCCGAACGGCATGCACGGAGAAGGAATAGGTGTAGAAATTAGTGGAGTGGATGGGCATATTGAGGGAGAGGTTTTCAGAGGAACGCAGATGGCGGCCAGTGGTGGAGGAACAGAAAACAAAGCGTTCCTTGAGGTAATTCAATATAAATATATCAAAACTCAAGGGCAAAATTAGCATATTGCTCACTGAACAGGATGAGCGACAGGGCCGAAGAGTTCTCGAGTGGCGACCACGTTCCGGAAGGCGCGGCGTGGCGGCAGTGAGCCCTTACAAGATGGACCGACGACCTGGTAAAGGTGGCGGGGACCCGATGGTCCTTGTGCTACTCCTTGTCCAGCAGTGGACGTCTATCAGGATGATGATGATCTTCTTATCGTGTGGGCAGAGCCCTGGTGTCAGAGTTTTATCAAACCGCCTTACGGCCTCTGACGTTCTTATGTAACGACTACTACCACCAGAGATAGTAGCTGGGACCAACGGCTTAACTTGCCATCCGAAGCACGAATCAACATTCTTTTCAGACCAACTGGGGAAAAACGCACAAAGTGACATTTCATTACGTGTCCCCCGTGGGAATCGCACCCACGACCTCCGTGTCGAGAGCGACGGAGGCAGTTAGAAGATGATGATGATGATGAATAGGTATCTATCAATGTTAGACATTTTTTTACTGGAAAGATTTGATCCCTGTCATTGACCCCATCGATTGGTACTCGAATTTGACGTGATTTTTAATGTTTCTGCCGATTAGATTCCAAGCTTTATTAAAAAAATCTGTGAATTTACTTTTTATTACATATAATACTTAGGTATAGCCTGTAGGATTCCACTGCAGGGCAAAGGTCTATTTATTCGTGAGAAATAAGTGTGAGAGGGAGTGGGCCGTACTCCACCACGTGGGCCCAGTGCTGATTGGTGAAGGCGATCCAGATTGGTAGTTGCTATTTTTTATTATTTCAGAAACTTTCCCTCTGCATATTCATTCAAATGGGTAAGTAAATGTATTGTGATTTTTTTAACAGTCTTGCCCACCAATAGTGATATCTATATATATAAGGTCTAACAAAACTAGCTGAAACTATTTTAAGGGGATGATCAGACCATCAAACTGAACAACTTTCTCTATGGGACCAATATCGAAATCGCGAAAAAAAAACCAGCTGTCCGATACAAAATTGCAAACATAACTCGACTTAAATGTAAGGGACAGCTGTTTTTTTTTGCGGTTTCGATATTAATCCCATAGAGAAAGTTGTTCAGTTTGATGGTCTGATCATCCCCTTAAAATAGTTTCAGCTAGTTTTGTTAGACCATATATATTCATCATCAACATATCAGCCATTAAACGTCCACTGCTGGACATAAGACATTATATGTATTAGTATTTTATAATTTATAGAATATTAAAGTTAAACATATTTTATTATGGACACTTATGGCCTAGCTCGCATCGGAGCTGAGATACCTATGACTCTAAAAGTTCATGAAAAAGTAACCAAAACCTTTAAGAATCAACAAATTTTCTATCAATCAATCAAAACACTCAGCAAAATATACCGTAAAGAAATACAGAAGATACAAAACAAGGCGGTCGGTCGGTCCTAGCGCAAAAAAAGCTATTCCAATCTAATTATTTTTGTACCTATAGCACAGTTCCGATGCGGATTAGCAATGAATAATATGTTTTTAATTTATTTTGAAAGGTCCTCTAAAAACTAATAAAAATTTTATTATTTATTATTATTTATTTATTTAACACTTTATTGTACACATAACAATACAGAAAAAACAATTAAAGTAGACATTTACAAAGGGCGAGCTTATCTCTAAAGAGATCTCTTCCAGCAAACCCGCAACAGAGACAGTTCTGAAGTGTGAGGCAGACAAAATACTGGCTGGCTTATTACTGGCTGTTCTACAAAAAAAATTCTCCATTATAACCTTACTCATTTATCATCGTGATAAAATGCTATACTATTATAATATTCTCAGTGGCGTTGCGTGTGTTTCTGCTGCCCGGGGCAGAGACCAACTTTGCCGCCATCTTATCTTTATAAGAAGAATCGCAAAAATAACGGAGCGAGCGAAGCGAGCTCGAAATTTTTAGGTTGTGGTCAAACATCTTTTGATTTATGAATGAATGTAAAATAAAAACATAAACTTAGAGCGAGCTAAGCGAGCTCGACTTTAAGTTATACGAATAAGTTGGAGCCAGAGCTTTATTTATTTATTTGATTCACTTACCGTTATTACACTCATACAATCATTGTGATACTTAACTACGTCCACGTCTACTTATTTTTACGTACAATATGTGCAATGTACCCTGAGTAAATGCTATGGATTGAGCGAAACAAACTAGAAATTTTTAGCACCACGTCTTAGTCAGAACTCTTTAAGATTATGTGTAGGTATAATAATTTACCTCCTGCGTACATTTGTACTTCTCATAGGACAAAAGAAATAATAAAATCTATTGTTGGTGTTTTGGTTGGCGACTAAAACACTAATAATAGATTTTATTATTTCTTATGTCCTATGAGAATATTTTATTAAAACAGAAACTTGAACTATATCTAGTAGATGTGGATTGGATCGTAACTATATCTAGTCATGCATAACCTGCATGACAATCTCCGAGATAAGTATTTATTACAATTATTTCATTATTTTCAACTTCACTGTGATAAAGTTACATAACTTTTTCTAAGATGGATGACAAAAAAACTCAATTAGAGTCTTTCATAAAACTTGAAATATTATTTTTATGTAAAAAGTAACGTCTCAAAGGTATCGTTTTATTCTCGTCATAAAAAAATTAAACTCGGTCGCAAAAAAATTATGGAATCAACGTTTTTAGAAATCCCCAGTGATTTTGTTAAAGTGATCGAATCTTTAAAATCTAGGTATGAAATATAAATGCGAAAAGAAAATGGGGTACCACTTTTTATTGGTGAAACGAGTATATTATGCTCAAGGCTATATTCCCCGGGGGGGTAATCAGAGATATTCTGAAACCACAGAACATCCACGTTTCACTTAACCTACTATTTTCATTTATAATATTTTTTTTAGAGCCACGTTGCAGGTTCTGACTTGAGCACTAGTCTCGCGTGGATTTCGCGCGTCGCGTTTTTGCCTGCCACGAGGCTCCGCAATCCTCAATCTCTTCTTGTTCTTGACCAAAAACAATCCCCGAAATTCCCGGATAGATTCTCCCATAAACACTTGACACTGGTGGAAATGCAGTGCTAACGCACAAGCAAGAGTCCATTCTTCTTCTTATCGTGTGGGCAGAGCCCTGGTGTCAGAGTTTTTTCAGACCGCCTTACGGCCTCTAACGTGGTTTTTATGTAACGAGTACTACCACCAGACATAGTAGCCGGGACCAACGGCTTAACGTGCCATCCGAAGCACGGAATCATTTTTCTTTTCAGATAATCAGGTGATTCAGCCTGCAATGTCCTAACCAACTAGGGAAAAACGCACAAAGTGACATATCACTAGGTGTCCCCCATGGAAATCGAACCCACGGCCTCCGTGACGAGAGCCAATGCTCTTAACCATTAGACCTCGGAGGCAGTTAAGAGTCCATTAATTGCCTCCGTGCCATCCGTAATTATAAGTAAAATTAAAAAATATATATTTTTCGCTTTTTATTGATATGCCCACATTAGTTACCTCTATTTTACTTATTTATAATGTTTATAGTTGGTGTGCCCTACATGGTCCATAATGACCTCATAGTTTATAAGTTAACTACTTATTGTAGTACATTATGAAATGCAATAAAAATATTGAGTATTGAGTGCGCCCGTCGCCACTATAATAATATTATCGATTCCAATTGTAGCTTGGGGCAATCGCGTTTAGCTGATTTTTAAATTTAAAATTCACGTCGTTTTGGTAGTTAGGTACCTCCCCAGCAAACAATTTGGTCGTATAAGGACCCCATTTATATGACTATTTTGACTTATAAAAGTTATATTACGGTAATGTCGTCATATGTGGAGCTTTATGCGTCTAATTTTCGACTATACGACACCTATACGACCAAATTGTTAGTTGGGTCAAACAGCCTATCTATTAAGTTATTTCAAAAAATTTAGTACTTAATATTTATTATTAATAAATGAATTATTTATATGTTAAGGTGGTTTCAGTCCATACAAAAGTTTGACGCACAATACGCGTAGACGGAATTAATAAAAGTAATATTTTATATATGGAAAAATAGTTTAGAAAATCTAGTTGCCGCGTAACAAATAACATTTGCAATTTATAATATAATTACGAAGATATAAGGCTTTTAAAATTTTGTATGAAAAATTTCAAAGCTTTATATCTTCGTAATTATTTTATAAATTGCAAATGTTATTTGTTACGCGGCATCTAGATTTTCTAAACTATTTTTCCATACATACAAAGTTACTTATATTAATACCGTCTACGCATGTTGTGCGTCAAAGTTTTGTATAAAATTGACCCCTCTGCAACCGCCTTAAGGAAATAAAATAGTAAAAGCACAAATAAAACTACAAATTTTACTAATCCTACTTAGTCGAAAAGCCCGCCCCAGGCCCGAAGGTGCCCATAATGCTGGCCGCATTTCCGCATTGAATCGCTAATGATATGCGTTGGGCCAGGTATGATCCAGCACGAGGACCGTGCTTTATTATTTTATATTTAATTATGTATAAAATTATAACCTTTTGATTATGAAAAAAATATTTAAACTTAGTTATTATAATTTTAATTTTAATAAATTAGGTAAGTAAGTACCTACCTAAGTACACGATAAATAAATAACAACAAGATATAGAATACTAGCGACCCGCCCCAGCTTCGCACAGGTGCAATGCTGATGTATTATAATAGGTACATATATAAACCTTCTTCCTGGATCTATCTTTAAAAAAAAAATCATCAAAATTGGCGACGACCCTGTTGGTCTAATGGTTACCACGCCGGACTGCCAAACCAGGGTCCTGGGTTCGAATCCCGGTTCGGTCATGAATGTTATATGTTTGTGCCGTTGTTGTATGGTTTCCACAACATAAAGCCTGTTAGAACTTACGTGGGATCATAACAATGTATGTGCCTGTGAGCGTTATTAACACCAATCCCTGTAAATATGGGAAAAAGGTGTGTTTAAAAAAAAAACCGTTGCGTAGTTTTAAAGATCTAAGCATACATAGGGACAGACAATTTACGCATAGAATATGACCAAACCTGATAATGACCAAACCAGAATTAAACATGACGAAAACAGAACTTGACTGAAACTTTAGGGTGCTTTAAGTTCCGGCCCCAAAGGCGACAACGGGACCCTATTTATAAGCCGACGCCATCCTTCCATCCGTCCGTCAAATACAAACATCAAACAAGCTTCAAACTTAGTGTGATTATAGAGCATACTTTAAAGTAAAACAACAAATAACAAAAACCGGCCAAAAGTATGTCGGGCTTATGCTATGGATCCCGGAGGAGCATTTGTTGGTACGGAACCCTGGGTACGCAAAACCGACTCGCACTTGGCCAGTTTTTTATAACTACCTAACTTTATGCAAAAATATTTCTTAAATTGGATAAAATGCAACATAAAATACTCAAAACAACAAGACTGCTGGGTTATATAAGTACCTGAGTGCTACAAATCAAATAACCCAGTCTATTTTCTCAAAAACCCCTACCCTACTTCGTAGGGAAGGGAAGAACTAACGATAGCGGCCATCTTGTTGAAGCTACATCTGTCAAATTAGCTGTCATTTATTCAGTCTTTTTCAGTCTGTTTTGCCAAATCACCATGGGCGGATAGAGCGTTCAACAACACGTGCAAATGATAAAATTCTTTTATCGAAATGGGTGTTCTCTTCAGGCAACGTTCCGCGCACTCAGCGTTCGTGCAAACGTTCAGCGGTAATTCCCATTTCTGGACGAATGGGTACGTGAACAAAAAAAATTGTCGAATTTGGGACGATACCAATCCGCATGAGATCTAAGAGCGTCCAATGCATCCCGAAAAAGTCAGTGTTTGGAGTGGATTTTGGGCTGGTCATCGGTCCATATTTCTTTGAAAACGACGTTGGCCAGGCCATCACCATCAACAGCGAGCGCTATTGGAATATGATTACCAACTTCTTTTGGCCTGAATTGGATGATATGGATGTGGTTTCATCAGGACGGCGCGCTACGTGCCACATAGCTCATGCCACAGTTGACATTCTGCACTAGCGATTTGAGGCCATGGTCATCTCACGTGGAGGTGATATGAACTGGCCACCCAGATCGTACGATTTGATCCCGTTAAACTTTTTCTTGTGGGGTTTTCTTATTAAGTCGCAGGTATACGACTTAAGAAAATGCAGTTATACGAATGAGCCACAAACCACAATTTTCATGTCCATGCCATCGGTCAAATTCAGCCTGATTTATACGCCAGTTATGGAAAAATTTGATATTTCGGATGCGCGCCACCTAGAGAAGCCGCGGCGTACATTTGAAAGATCGATGTTGTATTCCATACATAACGGCATCGATAGGCCTTTCAAACGAATAGAAAATTTGGATGATATCACACACACACTTTGATTCATTTAAATTCAAAGATAGGAAGTGCTTAATAAAAGACCCTTTATATAGGTAATAGGACCTATTCTGTGCCTACGATTTAATCGTTCAGCCTTCACCATCTAGATTCTCATTTCAACCGTTAATTCATTTAGCCTAAATACATACCCTTCATTCGACCATGCTTGGCTAAATACAAAAGCCTTGATTTGACCCTGGACCTTTCTAGTTTGCTCTTGTGGTCAGCGTACACATTGGACCTTTGACTATTGTATCCTGCAGACTGGAGAAGTGTGTCACAAAAGGATGTGAAACAAAGTAGACTTTGTACCTAGCAATGTAACGTACATTTTTTACCGTCAGTTTTGTATCAATGTTTGAATCAGGGGTGTTGATTCGGATTTTATATGAGAGATAATTATGCACCCCATGGGAAGGGCCGCCCCTGAATTCACTTATCATTTCCTTCGATTTTAATGTTGGTCCCACAAAGAAAGTTGTTCAGTTTGATGGTTTGATGATCCCCTTAAAAAAGTGTCGTTAATACTGTAACTTTCGAACCGTAAGAGCTAGATGGTGAATGTGCGTTATTACAGCGGATTTGGCAATAAATAATAAAAATGTTAAACAGATAAAAATTAAGGGAGGTCCTTATACAACAAACTAGTTTTTTTCTATATTTTTTATTCTCGCTCTATTGTAAAAACGGTAATACATACATACAAGCGTCAAACTTGGTGCGATTATAGAGCAAAATCTACAGTATAACAACAAATAATAAAAACCGGCCATGTGTGAGTTGGTCTCGTGCTAAAGGTCCCGGAGGAAAAAAAATTGTAAGTTAATATGTTATGTGGTGGTGTGGTACGGAACCCTCGGTGCCCGAGTAGCCCGACTCGCACTTGACCGGTTTTCCTCGCCGCCCGCGACTTCGACCGCACCACCAGTATTTAAGTCAACGCTTTTAAAAAAAAGTTTCATTAAAATCAGTCCAGTAGTTTTCGCGTGATACTCGAACAAACAAACAGACGGACACAAAAAAAATGTGATTTGAATTCAAGGAGACCGTAAACTTTTTTTTTTAAATTGTTCAGACACTTCTTTATCAGGTTCTGGGTCAACATGAGACGCCATACAACTTCCGAACAAGAAAGCTTTTATCAAAAACTATTGCCGCAGCTATCTTAAACTAAAAGGACCATTAGTGATATAGCCTAGTTTTGTTCTAAAAGTAAAGTTGTTACGCGAACTTTGGCTAAATTAATGATGATTCTTTATAAATATCTCATAGATTTGGGGATTTTGGAAATCCAAGTGCCCTACTACGATACAATTTTAGAAAGATAGATAACACATTTATAATCATTAAGGGCCTATGTCGAAAAATAATTGAAGCGAAATGGACGTGTGATAGCTTATATTACTGCCTGATGCGAGAGAAAGAGATGGGGCGGCGCGCGCGACCGAAACGACGCAAGCGTAAAACACA
This sequence comes from Agonopterix arenella, assembly GCA_927399405.1. Taxonomy (NCBI): domain Eukaryota; kingdom Metazoa; phylum Arthropoda; class Insecta; order Lepidoptera; family Depressariidae; genus Agonopterix; species Agonopterix arenella. The sequence goes on along the minus strand of OV656712.1, from coordinate 11,821,361 downwards.
CTTTATTTAATTGTGATTGTACTATTTATGTACGTTCAATTCTGCTCTAATCAAAATTTGTAAAATAACAATCTCTTTTTTTAAATCAAGTCTCGTGTTTCTATTATTCACCGTTTAGCAGTTCCAAGCGTTTATAAATAAAAACGGAGGCTACTTTGGCTTCTTTTTCTATCGAGAAAATATGTCTTAATCGTGTTTTGGCTCCAATCAAAACTTCAATTATATGTTCAATTTACACATATCCGCTAATCATACTCCTACTGTTAGTACTTCATGATATATGACGCTTTGAAGAATGCTATTTTTTTCACATATCCTTTTAAACATACCAACGTTACGTTACGTTACATAAAATTAAATTGATGAATTCCTATTGTCTGGTATAATGATCTCCCTAAAAACTCCTATGCTGATCAAATCAGATGCATTGCAACGTAGTGAGTTACATTCTCATTGTGCGTGAGTAGGTACCTACACCTACTGAAAAAGGTCCAAGTAAAATGTGCCTACACTGAAAAAATGTTTTGTTAAATATAACCGAACTTTAGTGACTTCCAAACTGTTTTGTAGCACATAATCAATCGTTTGGTTATAAATAGCATAACTTTTTGCTATTTTTATACAAACGTTTGGTTATGTTCTACAAAACAGTTTAGAAGCCACTAAAGTTCGGTTATATTAAACAATTTTTTTTTTCAGTGTACCCGGAATCAACAAGCTTGTATGTAGAGAATTATACAGGGTGTAACAAAATATCCTATTTATATTTAAAGGGGTGGTTTAGCATAAGCATATGCTCACGACTTTATTCCCCGAGGGGGTAGTCAGAGATATTCTGAAACTTCAGAAAATCCACGTTTCACTAGTAGTACCCAAACTCTGTCCAGTGTGACGGGGAGTGAGCCTGTCGCCACTTAGGGGAGTGGGGGTGGTCGCCAGGGGACGATTAAAATAAGCATTTTTCACTATGGAGAACAAACCGAAAAAAAATCAGCTGTCCCATGCCTACAGTTTTGTATGAAACTATTTTTTAATTCGTAAAATCATTGGGTAAAATAGAAATAGTGTAACAGTAGACAAGATTACAGCGCCATCTGTAAAAGATCGTTTGTAGCTAACGATGTGGCCTGAAGGTTTTCAGGATTAGATTGAACACGACTGAAAGTATTTTCCCTCTGATGCTGATACATAAAGCTTCTTTACAAGATTTCTAGATGGCGCTACTAGGTACCATTCTTTCGCTCAAAGTAAAATTAATGGATGGGCGATAAGTTAAATCATATTGCTAGTCAATATTGCCTTTACTTTGACGAAACGTCAGGAATACTTCAAACACGTACCATGTTGACAGACCAAGTGTACTATCACAGAGTACTATAATGACTACCGTAAGTACTACTCTGCGTGGACCAAGTGCCCTACTTTATGTGCTTCAACTAAATGTGCTTTGGGCCCATCAATTTATTTCAATTTGATCAAAGCGCTATTCACGAAAATTTAAAGCAAAAAATATACAGTATTTTATCTTACAACTTTCATGTATGGAACATGGTAGTGCGTTCCATGAACTGAATATAAGTAAACCAGTGGATGCCAATCCTCCATACAAGCATCGAAACACGAAAATATGCCAATGTTGTTCTTCTCTCTTACCTATAGGTACGTTTTCGTCGACGTTTACATTGTGTTTACTATGTCCCTTTCTATCCAACGACGCAATTTTCATCCTCGTAGTTTCTACGCATGATAGAAAGGGACATAGTAAACACGTTGGAAATATGAACGGTATGAAAGAAGGACGAACATTACCGACCGCCATGCGCCATGACCTATTTTCATGTTTCACCGCTTGTAAGCCAGCTTCCTGGTTACACCCAAGCGTAACCCCTTGCACCTAAATGTAACCACTACGCAGGTCGCATTTAGATGTAAGGCTGGTCCAAAAAACAAAATGACCCTTTAATTTAGGGTATCATCATCATCATCAGCCTATAAACGTCCCACTGCAGGGCACAGGCCTACCCTCAGGGAGGGTGTATGGGCATTAGTCCACCACGCGTGCCCAATGCGGATTGGTAGACTTCACATACTCATCAGAATTTCTTCTTCAGTGTATGCAGTTTTCCTCACGATGTTTTCCTTCACCGTTTGAGAGCAGTCGGTACATAAGTTAGAAAAACTCATTGGTACATGGCATGTTCTTCGTGCGGATTTGAACCCGGACCCCCATAATTGGGTGTCCATACCTCTCCGCAACGCGCTATCGACGCTCCGAATTAAAGGTATGTGTTTTATTTTTCATTGATACGGAATTTCAGGATTTGAATTCATTCTACGCCCTGGAGTGCGATTTTTGAATCTCATTCGCTGAGCTCAAATTTCAGAATTACTATGGAGATATGCATCTTTTGACTGGTGATTTAACTTTCAAAAATCATACTTTAAGAGTGCGATTTTTGAAAATCAAATCAGCAATGGAAAAATGCATATCTCCATAGTAATTTTGACATTTTCAACTGCTGAGCTCAGCGAATTAGTTTCAAAAATAGCACTCCTGTAAGGAAATAAGTACGAAATAATACTTTATAATTTTATTATTTAATACAAATAAACACATACTTAAGAATTTTATAAAATACACGTCTAGATAACATCACAACATTAAATATTTAAGAACAGTCATTTTTTTTCGAATAAACAATCATTTTAATGCTTATAATTTTACATTGGGTGTTGCTCCACCTACAAGAGCTTATGAATACTGGAGGGCGATTGCGCTAATTTAAAACATCCATGTTCAATCCTAAACCAATATCAGTTCTAATCACATTCCAATCCAATTACTATTCAACTGTGCTGAATTCCGTATCGCGCTAAACTTGACTTATTTATATTTACTATGTGAGTGTGAGTTATCTGTCAAAACGGCTCTAACGGCTGTCAAATGAATAGCGCAATACCGAATGTGTTAAAAATTGTGGTTTGCACGCGTTCCAAACTTAGTTCAGTTCGCGAAAATGTTATTAACTATCTATTTGTGGCAAAAAATGGACCACGTCTGATTTTAGGGTCCGATATTACATTGTGCGCTGTCAAATGAATAGCGCAATACCGAATGTGTTAAAAGATGTGGTTCGCACGAGGTCTAAAAATGGTTCAGTTACGATTTATTTAGCGCGATTGCTCTCCTGGCATTGACTTTCCAACTACAGCACGGCTAGCATGCCACCCTCGACAAAGCGTTTAAACGAGAAAAACGTCATGCGCGCTCTTTCTGGCGTATGTATAATAATAAAGATGGAGGCACATCTCGATTTAGAGGCCTACTTTATATAGGGTCCGCGCTCAAAAGTGTCCGAACCAAAAGAGCACCAAAACATATAAAGACGCGTGGGGGGGTAAAAACTACGCAAGCTAAATAAAAAGAATTTCAGCATTTTCAATGTTTATATCACTATACACGTACACGTATTAAGGTTTGTGTAGGTTAGTCTCGGACACATTTTTCGAGAATTTTTTACTAGACCCGGCGTCCATTATACAACATGTCATTGTTACATGACATACAATATGTCAATGTCTCCTGGTGAAGCTTAGCGGTCCCTGCGGGTCTATGCTCACACGTTGTGCGGGGGACGGCGGCGGACGGGCGTACCCTAATTGAATTCGCTTTGACGGTACGCGCGCTCTATTGAGCTGTCGCTACTTCTGCGCTTCACCACTACTAGTTCGTGTACTATTAGTTTTTATTACGCTATGGCCTGGGTTTTCAATGAGATGATTATAAGAATTTCTGAAATGCCACTTCTTTTACGTCTCTGTAATTTTATTTGATCGGGTACCTACCTAGTTACCTACTAAACAGTGTATGTACAGTAATTTACAACTTCATACCTCAAATTTTTGATTAAATTAAAATGGCAAGATAGGTGACTAGCACATGGACCGCATAAATTGAGGTCCCGTCGCCTAATTTACTTAGTCGCAATACGAGTGGCATTGAGTGATTGAGATACTTTTTTTATTTTAGGCGGAATAAAGGTACCACAATACAATGCCTTCGTGTGCTTTAATTCGTTGTACAAATCATTCAAAAAGAAAAAAAAATCACACGGTAATACTTTTCACTCGCAAGTAAGTACATGAAAAGCAGATCCCTTGTTGTAGTACCTACGTAACGCAAGAACGTCACCTATTTTTCGCTATTTTAATTCAATCAAAGCTTCAAACTAAGTCAAAGATCCATTTTTACCGCCGTTCTCTATAAAGGTACTTCCGTTCTTGTAATGTACTTGCAGGTCACTCTGTTTCCTCTTGGACGTGATGCGGGTGAGAGTCGTGAAGGGTTCCAGGGTTGGCACCGCTGGACAACAGAAATATCGACGGAATTCGTTACGGAATGTTCCTGGAAACGAGAAGACTTGTTTTGTAGATTTGCTTATAACCAGAGATTGATAATCGGATGCATAATATTTACCTAAACTTTAGGTGTTGGCTATTATGGAATGCATGTTTTGTAGACTAAAAGAGAAAGATTGAACGTTCGGCCACTGATTATTTAATAGTTATTACGTTCGGCATCGGCTTTGACTGAAGCTTATGGCAAGAGCCGAACAATCGGCTTCGGTTTCGGCAAAAAACTTTCCTTCCGTTGGACACTACGTTTAATATAGGTACTTGGGGCAACGAAGCAAAAATATTCATTAAAGAGTTATCGATGCTTCTCCGAAAGTTCTGGAGTGGCGACCGCGTACCGGAAAGCGCAGCGCGGGTAGGCCCCGCTCACGGTGGACCGACGACCTTGTGAAGACGGCGGGAACCCGTTGGATGAGGGCAGCGCAGGACCGGTCGTTATGACGATCCTTGGGGGAGGCCTATGTCCAGCAGTGTACGTCCATCGGCTGAGATGATGATGATGATGATGCTGCTGCTTCTCCGCGAGACGACCGGTGACCGTATAGCTGACAGCTTCCTTGGTCAACGACTCAGCCTGACAATTCAAAAGGGGAACGCTGCTAGCATGCTTGGCACCATGTCTTGCGGGGATGCACCGACCTTTTTTACCCCTAAGATCTCATTTTTATACCTTTTTGTTTATATATATACATATATATATTTATTTATTTAAAGGAATAAAATAGTAAAAGCACAAATAAAACTTACCCTAAACTTAAACCATTCTAAACATTCTAAACTACAAATTTAACTAATCCTACTTAGTCGAAAAGCCCGCCCCAGGTCATACCTGGCCCGAAGGTGCCCATAATGCTGGCCGCATTTCCGCGTTGAATCGCTAATGATATGCGTTGGGCTAGGTATGACCCGGCACGAGGACCGTTACCCGCATCCCGTAAACGTTTGCCCAGGTTCCTCATAAAAGTTTTTGCTTCATGACCCCACGGGCCCGCCGTCTCCACAGCGAAGGGCACATGCTGTACCAAGATGTCCCTGTGCATACGGCCAATGTGCACGTTAAGGCCGTGGGGGATGATAAACTGGCGAGAGGGGTCTGGGCAATAGGGGCAAGGTCCCTTTTTGTTGTTTTCATTTTTAAATTTTTTCACTTCTATTATATCAAATTAACTTTATAAGGTCTAACAAAATTAGCTGAAACTATTTTAAGGGTATGCTCAGACCATCAAACTGAACAACTTTCTCTACAGGACCAATATTGAAATCGCGAAAAAAAATGTGATGTCCCATACAAAGCTGCAAACACAACTTGACTCAAATGTATTGGTCCCATTGAGAAAGTTGTTCAGTTTGATGGTCTGAGCAAACCCTTAAAATAGTTTCAGCTAATTTTGTTAGACCTTATATAGGTACTTAAATTGATACTTACCACTCATAAAATTGTAAATCAATGGGTTGATGGCAGAGTTAGCGTAACACATCACATGCGACACTAGAGCCAGACAGGTGATTACGTCGCTCTGTTTCATGTCCAGTGTGTATCTAAAAAAAAAAAAAACGTTCATCTATGCCAAGTCACTCTTTATTATCACTATTGTCTAAGGTGTGAAATGTATGATGAATTGTGGTCTACATTAAAAAAAAAAAAAAAAAAAAAAAAGGGAAAGTAATATCTTCATAATCCATAATCTTTATCATATTCGCAATCATGATCATGATTGCTGAGAAAAGTGTTCTGTCCTGTCAGAGATGGTAGCGGATTTTGGAATAATCCAGATTAGGGTTGAACCTCAAATGGCAGCACGAAATCGCATTTTTCACGCTCCATCCTTTTCTGTCGCTCTGGAACGTCATTTGTTAGAGCGAGAAAGATAGCGGGAATGCAACCGGCAGCGGCAGTTCTGCGACCTATCTCGCTCTAACAAATGACGATCTTAGGCGACAGAAATCCTTTTTAGTTGCCTAGTATCGTCATTTGAAACATTACTATTCTTATCTATTCATCTGCCTTTGGCTTAGTGCAAGTGGTAGGCAAGGTGGCCGAACAATAGGTTTCGGTTTCGGCAAAAAACTGTTCTCAGCCCTCCGCATACTGAAACGGTGAACTCAGACCATCAAACTGAACAACTTTTACTAGAGAGTGAAAAAATGCGATTCCGTGCTGCCAGATGAGGTTCAACCCTCAATCATGAACTAGATCTCCCTCTTCTATCGAGTTAATGGCATGCTAATTGCATGACATTTTCTATTTTTTTAGCCCAGTATTTTAACACACGGATAGCATTACCGGCAGCGTCAATAATAGTCGGGGAAATCTACGGATTTTTGTATGGAGTAGGTTGTATTAATTGCACTTTAGGTGATAGTTTGAAATATTTGTAGATACATACCTGAAAAACATAAATTCTCAATAATCCCCGATTTTGTATTGTGTATTATGGAATAATTAAGACATTTACAAAACATTAAATTTAGGTATGAACAAAAAATGGAAAACTGGTAATTTTGTACAGGACGGCTTCGTTCAAAACTTTATACTTATAACAATAATAATCCCCGGTTATTATCGTAAATTTGAGTAGATATTTAGTATTTTGTAAGCATTAAAAAAATTATAACCTCAAAACTTAATTATTTATTGTGTGTTTGTACACAATAAATTTGCCGTGTGATAATTAACTGTCTCTTTTAAATGGTACGCTGGAAGAAATATCTTTAAAAATAAGCTTGCCCTTTGTACATTTATATCGATTTTAAGGTATTTCTCAGGGTCCTCAGCCTATAAAAACCACGAAATCTTGACAAAAGTGTCATAAACTAACAGTAATATTAGTTCAAACACAATTTACTAAAGTGTATTTAATGCAATCTCAAACCGTATTTTTCCTAGACTATAAGCTCCGTTCGCTTGGACGTGTATAGGCAGAAAGGGCAAGACACGAGGTGCGCTATAGCATTGTTCGAGGAGCAATACTGCATTCACACCTGAGGTCCGATCCGTGAATGAAACCCCACATGGACAGATTCTCCGGCTGACATGGCTTTGGAGCTTGCTAAATCGGCCTGGGCATTTCGTCTCCCGCGAGAAGGCTCTTCGAAAGGGGAACAAGCGGGTCGGATAGTGTGCTCGTTTCACGCCAGAGATTGCATTTAGCTTGAGGAGCCTCACTGCACGTTGTCGGATCGACACACCTTTTTTTTTACTTATGAACAAGATTACCTGATGCAACAGGAGACGATATATTCCTTTCCATAAATTTTAAAGTATTCAATATTTACCTAACTCTTAAAAAACTCTTAAGAAATAACCTTACCCTTTGTAGATACATGTTTTCTCAACTTCATTGAATCTTGTGTGTAGAATAAAATGTAAATTAAAATAAATACAATTCGTTTCTAGTCAACTCAAATATTTCTCTTCCAACACACATCTCCAAGGAAATTTTCTATTGTATTTTTAGGCGATGGGTTACGTACATTTCGTTTTGTATACTTAGCATACTATTGACAATTTTCTGAAAAGTAATTTTATTTCTACTTTTGAGTTCTTAAAAGAATAAACCTCTAGAGACGCCCGAAGTGAAAGGCTAAAATAATATAGTTTTGCTGAATTAAGAGAAGTGCCAGACTTGGTATTTTGCTGTGGGGCCCAGATGCTAATTAATAATGTTGAAACTATTTTTATTCTTCAAACGCGAGCGATTAAAATCTGCGTTGTCGAGATTAGATACTTCTTCTTCTTATCGTGTCGACTTTAAGTTCTGAATAAAGTCGCTAAAAAGTAGCTTGGGCAACCGATACTGCACCGGCGCTAGCGGTCATGAGCTCCTCCTGCGTGCAGGTGTTAGGGCACGCAGGGCACGATGTGAGATGGGTCATCGTTTGTGGAGCTCCACAAAAGCAAGTCACATTTTGCGCATCCGAGAATCCCCACCTGACCATGGTGTCCTGCGACCGACCTGGACTTCCAAGTTGCCCAAGGCAAGTCATAGATAGTAAAAAAATTACACATAGCAGTATTTTGATTTTCTCTACAGTCAATTCAGCTCTCTTTCCCAAAAATAGTTATTCCCAAATTTTCAAACAAATTAATTAACAAATGGGCGGGCGTGTGAACTATCGCCCATACACCCTCCCTGATGATGACGAAACAATTAATCATGATTGTCACACCACACATCTTTCATGTGACATTGAATACGCTGTTATGCCTAATAAGATAGCGAAGTATATTCTGAACTTATCTGGAATCTAGTTTATTATAAGTTGTCATTTGTTTTGAGTTAGTGTTTTCATTTGTTTTGCCAAGACGAGCCAAGCGAGGCGCAAGGCCACTATTTACCTATTCTCTAAGCGTTTCGTCGTTTTTTTTTTAACCCTCATAACTTGGGTTTGGTCTAGTTTATTAGACCTAAGTTGTTAGTGCTGTCATTTGTTTTGATTGATATGAATAACCAAAACGCTGTGTTAAGTGTTGTAGAGTTTTTGGCCGCATCTTCTGTACATCTTACCTAAAACTAAAGTCAATGAGGGATTTTCCAGAAGAAAAAAAAATTCGTTCTTCAACAGATGGCGTTGACCAGAGACGGGTCCAATAGGTATGAGCAAATATATTAATTAATATTAATAATAAAAATACACAGTACAAGGTATTAACAATCTGGGTGTTATTGACGATCCGGTTGGTGTAATGATTGCCACGCCGCCGCCGGACTGAAAAACCAGGGTCCTGGGTTCGAGTCCCGGTTCTGTCATGGATGTTATATGTTTGTGCCGTTGAATGGTTCCCATAACAAAAAGCCTAAGGCTTACTTGGGATCATTACAAAGTATGTGCCTGTGAACGTTATTTATTATTTATTTATTGTCTGTCAAAAACGAATAAAGTATCAGACTTAGCTGTATGGGCTTCGTATCCATTTTGAATATACGAACAATATTTAAATTGTTCACTTCACTTTTCAATATAAAGAATATTGAAATTGCTTTGCTAATAAAGAACGAAACTTTTCGCCTATGGCTTTGATTTTCATTCACCGAATCTGACGTACGATTTAAATATTTCCGATTTATTTTTATTGAAATTCTCAGTATCTGTTAGGTTTTTGTAGTTATTGTTTCTCGTTTATTGTTCGTAAATTCAAAACGGATACGTAGCCCATACAGCCACGTCCGATACTCGATTCGTTGTTGACGGACAATAACACCGAGATTGCTAAAGAATAAACTAACAACAATAAGAAAGGGTTCGTGCTGTGTATTTTGACTATTAATATTAATTAATATATTTGCTCATACCTATTGGACCCCTCTCTGGTCAACGCCATCTATCGAGAAATTAGGAACTATCTTTTTAATTTTTTTTGCTTTTGGAAAATCCCTCATTCAAACTGTTAGGTTTTTGTATTTTTTAATTCATCTTTTTGTTATGGGTACGATTTCGAATTAGATTTTTTCCGAATGACAGAGTCATTTTACCAAGGTACGTACAATTGTACAGATATTGTCGAAACAATTACGTTTCCAAAGCTTGAACATCACGCATAGTTTATCAATTCTAAAAGCAAAAGAATTCGCAGTAGATTCTAAAAATAAAACGCAAACAGTTGCGTGTAAATGTTTTACTAGCTACTGTGTACACTCTACAATACACTAATGTTGCGTGAACATATTTTATCTTTGAGCTAGGTGACGATTACGAAATTGGATTGTATAAGATTACATGATGCAAGCACTAATCCAGACTTTAGTTTTGAGGGGGGGGGGGGGGGATATTAAATTTTCGGGGGGGGGGGGGGGATATCCACAGAAAAACAATGAAAAAGTAAGTGCTGTAATCACTTTTCCATACAAATATTCAGATTTCGGGGGGGATAAAACCCAACTATCCCCCCCCCCCCCCCCTCCTGGATACGTGCCTGACATGATGAGTGGGCAGGGATGACGGGTAATAAACATTGATCAAATGAAAAAGATCGATGGAAGATGCCATAATTGCCAAGCCAAGCTCGTGTAGCAGTTTTAGTCGAAAAGTCAGTTGTTAAGTCATTTTCCTCTATTCAAAACCTCAAACACATAAACATACACATAAAGTAGTTAAAGAAAACATTTATACTTATCCACAACAGTTTCTAGTTTTTGTTCGTACCTATCACAAAAATGTATGTAACATTTATTATATTATCTATTTATTTAAATTTTGCGTTGCGTTTTTCTCATGCAGTGGTATTTTTGGAGGGGTCACGCATTCAAATCAGCAGTGAAAATGTCATAATTTATGCATCGTTCGATCACAACTTTGGGGGTGTGAGTTTCAGAAATGGCACTTCTGGGGTGCGACTGAAAATCAGCGCTGGGCTCGTTGAGTCCAGCATAATGCTGAGTCGTATCCTTGTTTGCTGCTGCGGCACACACTGCTCTTAATTATGTAACTTTTAAATTGTGTTAGTTTAGTTTTTATGTATGTCAGTGTGTTTTGTGGTGTTTGCAAATAACAGTATTTTCTTTCTTTCTTTCTTCTTTAATTATTGAGCCCATAGAAATATTAATTTAATACGATATACAGAGTGCAATTGATATCATTAGCATCCTTTTAAACTAAGAGTCTACCCAACAAACTGAATAACTTTTTACTATTTGAGCAAACCGATCGGAACAACAAAAAAAATCTGCTGTTGCATACATTTGAGTGGAGTAGGCATTGCAGTTTAGTATGGAACAGCTGATTTTGTTGTTGCTTCGATCGGTTTTCTCCCATTGTAAAAGTTGATCAGTTTGATGGGTAGACTCTTAGTTTAAAAAGATGCTAATGATATCAATTTCACCCTGTATATACGATATAGATATAAACGATACATGCTGGATGATGTTTGATAATTGATTGATGATTAAAAGAAGTTTATTCTGAGAGCGCTAAATGCGCGCTGCGTACAAAGCGAAGTTCCGTCCTAGTTTCAATATTAGCCAATTAAAGTCAATGAATTTTTTTGACGCCATCTAGAAACCAATATCTGTGCTGTACATTTGTCAGATTTCCGTTATATAGTTTCGATGCTAGGATTAATTTAAGATTTGTGCGATTTTGATGTTGGTCCCATAGAGAAAGTTGTTCAGTTTGATGGTCTGATCATCCCCTTAAAGTAGGTAGGCCTGCAGTGTGGAGAATCCGAGGCAACGGCTTAGTACCTATTAAGTAGGTAGGCCTGCAGTGTGGAGAATCCGAGGCAACGGCTTAGTACCTATTAAGTAGGTAGGCCTGCAGTGTGGAGAATCCGAGGCAACGGCTTAGCACCTATTAAGTAGGTAGGCCTGCAGTGTGGAGAATCCGAGGCAACAGCTTAGTACCTATTAAGTAGGTAGGCCTGCAGTGTGGAGAATCCGAGGCAACGGCTTCTAATAGGCAATACTTTTTTTTATCAATCCTTTTAGCCAGATTCTAGGTACAAAGCATAAATTAACAACCAATGGTGTCAAAATAAAAATAAAAATTACCATGGAATCGACTTTGAAATTAAAAGAAATCTGCTGTTCCATATAAAAAATGGCATGCTCACCAAAAACGTTAAATTATGAAAAAGAAAAATTATGTAGGTTCGCTGTATGTAGGTTCATATTATTATATTTAATAATATTATTAATGTAAGTATATTTATATATTGTATTTATTTGTTTGCATAGGTGTATCTTATATTATTTCTTATTACTTATAAATCAAGTCGATTTTTATTTGTGTGCACACTGATTTTACCCACACATATTAGTTTTCCTCTCACTGAACGGTTTGCTGGAAGAAAACTCTTTTAGAGTTAAGCTCGCCTTTGTACATCACTTACTGTAATTTTATTCTTAATTATGTTTTTGTGTACAATAAAGAATCTATGAATCGCTTCCCTTTCTTCGCTTGGCTTTCTTCAGCTTGATATTCTGAAGCACCAATCGTATGTAACATATTAAATTTACACCCTGTGTAATAAAACTCACCGTAACACAGAAAGCAGATGCACTGGGAAGTAGCACACGGCGAACATAATGACGACAGCTACCAGCATCTTGGCTGCCTTCCTCCGCGACCGTAGTCGTGCTGGAATTGAAAACAATCCTCCATCATCATCAGCCTTTGAGATTTCATGTCTCACTGTCTTTCATGAATGAATGAATGAATGAAATGTTTATTTGCAAAGAATAGGTACATTTAAGATCTTATGATATAATATATATAATTATTTAGTTTCATCTATTCTGCTATAGTGCAAAGCAAGCAAATATTAAATACACGTGATAATGAATTTAAGTAGACACTAAAAATTCCTGCACACTGTAACTGGGTCATGCATAACATGGGTCACTGTATACGTTCATCATCATCATTTCAGCCGATGGACTTCCACTGCTGGACATAGGCCTCCTCCAAGGATCGCCATAACAACCGGTCCTGCGCGCATGCTATGTTATCTTAGTACAACCTAAGTGGAATGCTGATTTTCCATAGACAGCTTCCGCCATCTATCGGTTATGTTTCAGCACTATGTGTTACACTAGGGTTCATATCGGAGTAACAGCGCATTACACCTAACGCGCTTCGCTGTAGTAGTGAGAAATTTCGCCCATATCATTCACTGACTTGTTTGGTCTAGCGGTCTAGGCTACCAGCTTACGATCCGGGTAGCTATGGTTCGATCCTCGTGTCGGCCGATCGTCTTTTTCAATTTATTTCATAATGTGGCGCCCCCTAGTGCTAATAAGCGGCAACGCAATTAGGACGTCCAAAAATTCAAGGCGAGTTACCTATCTATATCCAATATCCAATAGACCATTTTGAATCTATAACAAAGCTACGACATAAGCTAAAGCTACAACTAACAAGACTAGCCCAGTCATTTTACTTTTTTATGAGGTTTTAGTTTTGTTAGGAGGGGTGGGGAGTAATTTTAATATCAATGGGACTTTTAAACTGTAACCGGCACCATTTAGGTAGTGACAAAAAGACAATCTGAAAACATATTTTTAAAAAATCGCTACGCCCATAGAAATCAAAATAGTATCTCCCAGAAATGTTTTAAATTAATAAATGCACTCATTTTAATTAGATTGATTTAACAATACAAATGATTTTTGAGCAATAAAATAAGTATTGAAATTATAAAAATGAGGTATTCATCAAAAAATACTAATGTATTTTTCATAACCTTCTAAGTAGACAAAAATATTAACGCCATATTTGAAGTATGTGTAATGGTAAAGCCTTAAAAAAGTGCAAAAAAATTTAACATCAGGAATTTTAGAACAAGATAAATCCCAAATCTTAAATTTTGGGCTGTTGCTGACGAATTTTTTTTTAATTTTGGTACTTTTCTAAGCTCAAATTGGCTCTTAAATACTATATATACCAAAAAAAATCGATTATTAATTAGTCCTGACTTAAACCGTAAAACGACTGCGCTAGACTGTCAAAAAAGCAGCGCAAACAAAATCTGTTATTCCATATTAAACTACAGCGCCTATTTGACTTAAATGTATGAAGACAGCATTTTTTTTTTCTGACTGGTTTGCTCCTATAGTAAAAGTAGTTCAGTTTTATGGGTAGAGTACGTTTCCTTTCATCCTGTATAAATTGTGGGGACGAAGTTGCGGGTAAACTAGTGTCTAAATAAATTCGTTCAAGCTGAAGAGCAGGTCTGGAAAAATATGGAATTCACGCAATAAAGGTTTCTGTAAAGATTTTATATTCACATCAATGAACTAAAGAAAGAAAGAAGCCGAGATGTGAGCGAAAAATGAAATAGAAATCAACTGCCTCCGTGGTCTAATGGGCATGGTGATCCTCACGGGAGACACCAAGTGATATGTCACTTTGTGCGTTTTTCCCCAGTTGGTTAGGACATTGCAGGTTGAATCCCTTAGTGTCTGAAAAGAAAGATTATTCCGTGCTTCGGATGGCACGTTAAGCCGTTGGAACCGGCTACTATCTCAGGTGGTAGTAGTCGTTACATAAAAACCACGTCAGAGGCTACTGCCTTATTTTTTTTTTAATCAGGAAAATAGGTGATCTAAATTTTCTGATTTAATTTTTATTTCTATTTTGTTTGAACTTTGATTTCAAAGAAATATAAAGAAATATCAAATGATTATTAAATTCAGACTCATTAAATGTAATGCATCTTATTCCGAGTATGTTAGCTATTTGAAAAATACTGGAAATTTTCCAATATATTTCATATAACTTGAGAAATAATGGATCAGGAAAATCTGATATTTTTAAATAAGCTTTTCATTACATAATCTCCAAATCGTTTTCGAATTTGATACCTTTCATGAAAATGAAATATCCATTGAGAACCTCCTCCTTTTTTTGAAGTCGGTTGAACCTACCTACTGATTTGATTACGCGAAACTGTGTTGTATTAGCTAGCCCCGGTGATTATTTGAATACATTACGTAATCAACATTGATTTTGTTGTCAAAGCAAATCTCAATTGGCTGATATTAGGTTAGTGACGTGATACTGATAACCAGGAAGAAAATGTGCGAAAATATTGTTTACATGTGGGTAAAGAAATACTTCAATCGCAAGGTTACATGGTTACATGTTCTCTTATAAGATGGCGATGTTTACCAGAAATTGTTTCCATCTATTTCACACCTTTCGGGGTTGAATTTCAAAGAACTCTAAGTAGAAAGCGATCTGGGTTACATAATATTGATTCATACTATCAAATTGTAGGCCCAGTAATTTTACGGAATTTGGTTAGGAGAAGTGGGAAGTAATTATTAATGGGATTTTTTAACTATACAGGGTGAAATTGATATCATTAGCATCGTTTTAAACTAAAAAAAGCTGTTGCATATAGATTTGAGTCGCGCACTCGTGTGTCGATATTGCAGTTTAGTATGGAACAGCAGATTTTTATTTGCTCTGATCGGTTTGCTCCCATATAAAAGTTGTTCAGTTTGATGGGTAGACTCTTAGTTTAAAAGGATGCTAATGATATCAATTTCACCCTGTATATTTGTACTAACTGCATCGCTGTTCAGCGGAAGCCAGTTTGAGGGTCTCTGCCTGTCCAGGTATCTTGTCTGGTCTCCACAGGACCCTCACGATCTGGTGGTACGCTACCGTCATCAACATTAAGGGGATCCTGTAAAATAATAATACATTTTACCATTGACTTACCAACTACTGGACGTAGCGCTAAAAAGTGTCCAAACCAATAGAGCACCAAAACGTAAAAAGAGAATCAATTACGCGACAGTCTTCGAGAAGAATATCAGAATTTTCAATGTTTTTTGTAGGTTTATACTACACGTACTAAGGTTTGTGTAATTTAGTCTTGGAAACTTTTCTCGATAATTTTGTTCTAGTCCCTGTGTCCATAGTATTCTACGTCAATGCATTTTTCTTAAACTTTTAATGGACAGTAGGTATCATAGTCATTAAAATTGCAGCACGTACAAAGGTTTCCTCGAAATTCTTTCCTTTTTTTACGGGGCATCGACCCACCACACATTTCTATACCTCTAACTATAGTATAAGAGATACCCCACCACACATTCCCACCGCTGTAACTCCTGTAAGCCAGGATCAACAGCGGCGACCATTCACAACACTGGACAATGAAGTCCACTGAGCCCGGGGGATGACTATAATCTGTCTTGGAACCCGCAATGAATTAATCAAAGAAGATAGTAGGAGTGGGAAAACGAAATATCCGACTTCCCTCCATTGCAAACGGTAGACAGCAATAAGAAGGAAAAAACATGGCTATTAGAGAGCCGATTCCAGAGATAATTTATGGCAGTGTTGAAGACACTACCGCAAAAGCACCAAAAATACAAAATAAAATAAAACAATAGGAACCTAACATTGTACTGAAACTATGACCTATTTTGCTTCAAGTAATAAGTATGGCAAAAACATAAGGTATAGGAGATATACGAACTTTTTGTTACCATCAGCTGCAAGGCTGATTCAGTATTCATAGGGTGAAGAGCATCTCTGTTTGGTGATGGACCAGGTCTGCTAGCATAACTCCATTCGGTTTAGGAGTTACAGCCGTTCAAAGGTCAGAGTTATGGTTGCAAAAAATGAATATGCATGAATATGCAGGTATTATTGTAACAAGAGAGTCACATTGCACTCCACGATGCACTGTAGCTATGCGAACAGTACAAAAACTGACATGTTCTATCAGTCGGTTTAAGAGACGCAGCCGTTCAAAGGGCCTTACTAGGGTGTTTTGTTACAGTACGACCAGGATAATAAATAACCTCGGCAATCTTCGTTTGCGCTCAGTCCCCGACGAAACCCAAAGTAGTTTAGAGTAATCAAAGTGTACAAAGTCGGATAGCAGCGAAAACGGCGCGAAAACAATCAGCCAATCGTGGCAAGACATTGAATGTGGGCCATCGTCCTGATTGGTCAATTTAATTTCGCTCGCTGTTAAAAATTGTCAACTGCGCAGGAACGGGAACTTAATAAATCTGGAACTACTGTACATTCTGTATACGTAGGATCGAGGCTGGTATCCAAGCGTGTGTCTGATATATGAAGTTAAAAGCCACTAAAGCCATTTCTAATGTGAGGTAGTGAGGTAATAAATCATTTAAAAAAACAGAGAAATTGAAAGGTATTAAGGTGACGACTGAGATTGAGATGAATGTAAAAGCTTTTTATTGTGTTTTGATGGAAAATGATTGAACGCTTTGAAAGCAATGGGCTATTGTTACCGCTGCTCACGGTTCAAAAAGGTTGAAATTGTCGAAATTGTCGAAATAACAAAAAGAAAATGTTCTTTTGTTTAATTTCTGTGTCCTTTTACATAGAAATTAGCAATTTGCGGAACAAACACGTTGCGGAGATGTAACGACACTCAATCATGAGGGTCTGGATTCGAATCCTCACAGAGATACCACGTACAAATAAGTTTTTCTAACTTATGCGTACCTCTTACAGACGAGCGACACTTCGCGATCGCCGAGGGTTGCAGAGAGTCGACGGTCGCAACATACGGTGACCGCAAAGTGTCGCTCGTCTGTAAGAGCGCTAAACGGTGAAGGAAAACATCGTAAGGAAACCTGCATGTACAGGGTCATGCTGACACTTTTTTTTAAAAGGAGATGATCAGACCATCAAACTGAACATCTTTCTCTATGGGACCAACATCGAAATCGCGAAAAAAAGAATCATGTGTCCCATACATTTGGCTCGAGTAGGTTTGCATATTTGTATGGGACGCCAGATTTTTTTTTCGCGATTTTGATGTTAGTGACATAGAGAATGTTGTTCAGTTTGACGGTCTTATCATCCCCTTAAAAAAGTGTCAGCATATTAAGAAGGACCCTATATACGATAAAGAAGAAATTCTGATGCTCGTATGTGTAGTCGACCAATCCGCAATGAGCGTTTTTCTTTTGGTTTTCTAGGGGATCGATAGATGGCGCTACGGTCTGTGCGAATAAAGGTCAAACTTTTAAAAAGTGTTTCATTAAAATAACAAAGAGGGAGAAGATTGTCAAAAAGATGCCAACGCATCTTTTGATTGAATATTTCATTATTTGCTAATCATTTAAATCGAAAATATGAAACTGTTTACGTCTGACATGGTTGTAGGGCCTCGATCCCTTGGCCTTTAAAATAAGGCAGGCACAGTCTTGACATGATTTTGACAGGATGTCGCGAACGACTCTATCGGTCTCTATGGAGCGATGTACATGTAATCTGTAATCGAGTTTTTTGGGAACTAAATAAAAAAAAAAAAGAAAAGCGCTCATTGTCACTCGTAGTGGACTACCCATACACTCTCCCTGAGGGTAGGCCTGTGCCCTCCCGTTGGACGTAAAAGGACTGATGATGATCATCATCATCGTCAACTCAGCCGATGGACGTCCACTGCTGGAGATAGGCCTTCCCCAAGGATTGCCACAACGACCAGTCCTGCGCTGCCCTCATCCAACGGGTTCCCGTCGCCTTCACCAGGTCGTCGGCGGCCTACCCATGCTGCGCTTTCCGGTAGTACGCGGTCGCCACTTGAGAATAATGATATAATGCTATAATCTTCAACAAAACTTACGTATAAATAAAAACCACTTTGATGATGTGCCAGATGAGATCACTCTGCGGAGACCACGTCGCCATACATTGTACCAGGTATGGAAGGTTGAAGCGAAGTGGATCCGTCGTCACTGTGGTCAAGACTACAAGCTCCGGTACATCTGCGGAATTTTAACGTCGTTTAGATAGTAATAAAATGGCTTGTAGCCACACAATATTGATTTCATTTTGTTGCAATGATCGCGGATCGAAGGCGAATAGAGTTTATTAACATACGAAAGAAATATATAAGCAAATTAAAGGTTGCAAAATTGGCACGTTGCGGGTTGGAATTGGAACCCCTTGTTTCAATACGGGCCAACACTTTCAAGAAAAATACGTACATTGGCGATAAAAGGAATGAACAAGAAAAAGTTTCTTAGTAAGTAAGTGCTATTCTAAAAGTGGTCATCAAATAATTTCGACTATTTTTGTACTTTTAAATAGCCTGAATCTGTGAGAAATGGACAAATAGTGCACTTGCCTTACGGTCAAAAAAGGCTGAAAAAGTTCACTTCCGGATACCAGCACCAAATTTTAGTATGTTGTTAGGAGTCAGGTATAATTATTTATTTAAAGGAATAAAATAGTAAAAGCACAAATAAAACTTACCCTAAACTTAAACCATTCTAAACATTCTAAACTACAAATTTAACTAATCCTATTTAGTCGAAAAGCCCGCCCCAGGTCATACCTGGCCCTAAGGTGCCCATAATGCTGGCTGCATTTCCGCGTTGAATCGCTAATGATATGCGTTGGGCTAGGTATGACCCGGCACGAGGACCGTTACCCGCATCCCGTAAACGTTTGCCCAGGTTCCTCATAAAAGTTTTTGCTTCATGACCCCACGGCCCAATGTTGTTAGGTATATTTTCTAGACCACAAAACAGCCGGGAGACAGTCTTTGAGGTGTCAGAGTCTTAAGTTATGATGTCTTTAATTTTGTGTATTAAAAAAAAACTCTGAAACCTATCGTGTGCGGTATCAAATGAAAGGACTTCATGAGCCGGTTCTAAAAATATACTACACCATTACTTGTAAACCACATTAAAAAAAAACTAGCTTACCCAGATAATAATAGCTTACCCAGAAGAATCCTATTCACACGTATTTTAAAGGAATTCGGGTTGTAAGCACTCGGAAATACTGACGCAGGCAGGGGATTACACTCCTTGGCTGTGCGCATTATAAAATATTCAGAAAGGCGCTTCGTGCGGATATGTGGGATGTCAACCAAGAAGGGGTGATATCCGGCGGTGCGTCTGGAAGTCCGATAATAGAAAGGGAGTAGTTTTTAAGATTGCAACGCCATCCTACCAGTGTCTGAACAAAAATGAAAATGCCTCACTATTTTGTAGGTACGTACCTGCATTATACCTATAGAGGTATAATGCAGGTTATGCATCTTGAATTCATCGGTTTCTCTTGACCTTTGTGACGTCAAACGTAAATCGTACGCTCGTAAACTTTAGATTTTCAAGTCAATGGTTTTATCGCCTATAAAACCTTTCATTGTGAAAATATCAGCCTTAATGAATAATAGATTACCAACAGTAGGTATTATATTCCTGATGAATCTTCGCCGCCAAAAGTTTCCAAAATTGATATGCTTCTATAAATTATTTTCGGTTCAGTAATCTAATCGGCGGAGCTTAGTAGATTATGAAAATTTTATCGTTCAAGAGCTTTCATTAATGGGTGACGTTATGGCTCGTTGTGGAGAGGCGAGGACTTCCAATCGTGAGGATCCGGGCTCGAATCCGCACGCACGACATAGGTAAGTTATTTTGTCGTGAGGAAGCCAAAACAATAATGTGCATGACCTGTCGCTAATTTCACTTTAAGTATGATTTGCCACAAAAATTATTTGTCAGACCTTTTGGTAAGAAATGAATTACCTACAATCGGTATTTTTGAGGCACCTACCTTTCACCGGACCTTTCAAGGTCTTGCAGATTTGCGTTTGCTAATTTGTATGCAATCGTCACAATTTTGCATGATCAGGCCATAAAACTGAACAACTTTTGGGACCAACATCGAAATCGCGAAAAAAAATCTATCTATCCCATATATATATAACTATCCCATATATGCTGAGAATGATTGTAGTTTTGGAGGAACAGCAGATTCTTTTTTCGTGATTTCATCTTTGGTCCGATAGAGAAAGTTGTTCAGTTTGATAGTCTGATTATCCCCTTAAAAAACCGTCCTCATATTAGGAAGGACAGAGGAGCTCCTAATTTCTATATGAGAAGGACCCAGGGTAATAGGAAGGATGCAGGGTGTAAGGGACAGCTCTCCGTAGACTGAAACGGTAAAATCAGACCATCAAACTGAACTACTTTTGATATGGAGCTTACCTCAGAAAATGCGAAAAAAATCTGCTGTTTCGTACAAAACTGCTGTAGGTACCTACTCGACTCAAATGTATTTGATGATGTTTTTTCACGTTTCCTGAGGGCAGCTCCATCGTGAAAGTTGTTCAACTTGATGGTCTGAATAACTAGATAGTAGTTGGCGCTCACGTCTCCTTAAGACGCAACAGATTGAAAATTTCGTTCTCTGGGTAGTGGGCTTGGTGAAATTGGATAACGCAGTTCCCCGGTTTGGAAGAGTGCGGGTTCAAGTCCCGCCCGAGACAAATTTTTCAATCTTTAATTTGATTTGATGGTCTGAGTTCACCGTTTCAGTTTGTGGAGGGCTGTCCCTTACACCCTTTATGTACTTAGGTATACTTACTGAACAGAAGCGAGACCACCCAAATGACCAGGATAGCTGTCTTGACTCGGCCCCCAGTAGACTTCCAGGTCCATTTGAGCGGGAAACAGATTGCATACCAGCGGTTCACTGATATGAATGTCAGTGTCAACACTGACACCGTCACTGACACTGACTGTAACAATAAAAAAACTTTAGAACGTGACTTACCCGTGGCACCACCGCGTACCACTACCAGTAGTGTCATGGGGAACTTCAAGTCCCATCAGCACTACTAGTTGTGCCTAAGGGACAAGTTTCATCCCGATGACACAACCAGGCAAGGCCATTAGTGTCATGGGAAACTACTGGCACTATACTAGTTGTGCCAAGGGCCAATTTTCATCCCAAAGGCACTACGTGCATCAGGCACAACCAAGTCGCGGATAAAACCTAGTAGAATATAAACGAAGAATGACAAAGAAAAACATGTTTCACTCACCTGAAAATAAAGCAGTATTTTGCACAAGACGTCTCCAAGGAACCAAGTCTCAGTCACATCCCATACTACAGTTGGTGGCAAACAAAAAAGTATCACCATAAAATCTGCAACCGCCAGATTTACTATGAAATAATTCGTAACAGTTCTCATACTATGATTCCTGTATACAGCTACGCAGACTAAAGCGTTGCCTACTAGTCCTATAATAAATACTATTGTATGTATACATATTAGAACCCATTCGTAAAACTGTGGGTGAATATATTCTAGTAGCATTTGCCTGTATTCATCTTCTGGCATATTGCAGTATTCGACTGCTCCTACGCATGTTTCATTGGTTGTGTTTCGTTCTATTATTTCTTTTGTTTTGTTCAGATCAATAATTGTGCTATTTTGGATGTCGAATTTGGGATCTTGTAAAGCAATTGTGTTGTTCTGGTTATCAAATCTGAGATCTTGTAAAGCATTTGATTTTGTTTCAGAATCTTCTTTTAAATTACTTGTTGCGTGTGCTATAGTGGTAAGTACGAAAGCGCTGATGACTAAAATTTGTAGATTATTTATTTTAGTATACATGATGATTGTTTGTTGAGATCTTTGGCGGGTTCTTCAGTTCTTAGGATATTTTGAGATCTGTAACAACAAAAAAATGTTTTAGAAATGATACTGGTTTCCACAATAATGGATGCGGTGTCAAATCAAATGCCTATATCAAGGGTTTGTATATAGACATAAAACAGGCAAAAAAGATCTTGTCGGGCTCAGATTCATAATATTTATACCAAATTTACAACGTTTTTGACGAAAATGTTTTGATGAATAGGAAAAGTTTATATGATTTCAAAGATTTTTAATATATTCGTAACAAAAAAAACAAATATTTATCATTTCAAGTCGATGGCATTTGTAGGTATTTTAAAATTGAAACTATTATTGTATTTGTAATACTTAGTCATAGAGGAGGATCTATTCATTCTGTGAGGGATATTCATCATCATCATATGCCTTTAAATAAATTAAATTAAAAAGGGTAAAAGTATTGTGTTTATTTGAGTAGGTATAGGTATTTACAACATTATGTACAACTTATGGCTAAATATGGCTATTATTAAAAATAAAAATAAAAACAAATACAAATAAATTAAAAAGTATTTACGTCTGTTGCAGATGATTTAAGCAGTGTTTTTCGAGAAGCATTTTGTATGCTGTTTGAGAGGGATATTATATCTACGCTTCAAAAATATAGGTAGGTTTTATAAGTATAAAATCCATAAAATCTCTTAAAGAAACATACACGTCATTTCATGATAAACATGTTTTCAATCAAATTTCTTATTAATAAGTTCGCCAAAATATAACAGTTTACACTTGAGGCCAAACGTCTCGACCTATGTCTATTAACGGCTGTTAACACAAACATAACGTTTTTACGTTCATTTCTGTAAACAAACAAATCATCGTGCACACGAACTCGTAAATTCTTTATTTCACACAAATGTTTTCATATAAGAGAATATTATTCTGAAAGCTTCCGAGCGCGCTGCATACAAACGAATATGTCCTTTTTTCTATAGTAACCAATTAAAGTCAAAGAAATTTTTACACGATCTATTAAAGCAAAGCACAGCTTTGTATTTGTCAGGTTAACTTTTAAATAATAGATTCAAGGCTAGTATAATATTTATTAGATTGATAATACGTTCATTCACGCAATATAGGTACACATAAACACTATTTACATAACCATTAACCTAAAGAAAAAACAAAAAAGAAACAAAACTTATACTACTTACAAATAAAAAATGTCTTCTAAATTGCCGCCGCTTGGCGGCAAAGATTTGTATAGAAAATGTTGAGCCACGATAACTTTAGAACTAATTATTAAATGGGAAATGTGACAAATGCAAAGCCAAGATAATGGTTTCTAGATTGTGTTTAGTGTGAGTTGTGTGATTGTGGGGACGGCCCGGTAGCACAGTCTGTAGTGAACCTGCCCGCTGTGCCGAGGGTCGCGGGATCGAATCCCGTAAGGGACAAATATTCATACCCTAAACCCTATATATTCGTACCCGAGTCATGGATGTTTGTATGCATGTATATATGTGTTCTATATCATTGTCTAGTCATCAAAATACAAGTCCAGGTACTTTAAATGTGACTAGATAATTTGTGTAACAATGTCCAAGATAATTTTTTTTTATTAATTACTAAATGTTTAGCCCTAACTCCGTTTTGCATAGAGCGCCATAGAAATTATATCCTATAGATTCTATTTAACGGTTAAATATTGTCCGCAAGTGTACGTCAATTTTATTTTATTACTGTAAAATAGTGTAATGTTTGAATTTGATTCATTTTAAGATAGAGATCGTTCTGATTAAAATGTTTGTCAGCAAAACGTTCCAGAACAGACACTGCCCAGGGCTTTGGAGATGCTTAAATAGAGTCCAAACTCCACCATCAAGCCCACTATCGAAGATAAACTTGTTCAAGTGGAGTTATACAGGGTGTAAAATTAAATGGGACACTTAAAGGGGACTTCCGACCATCAAACTGCTGTCCCATACATATCAGTCAAGTAATGTTTGCATGGGATTCAATGTTGTCCCGTATTAAAAGTTGTTTAATTTGATAGTCTGAAGCACCCCTTTAAGTAAGTAGCATAAGCACGACACGACTAGCCCCACGACTACGACTCACGACTATATTTCCCGAGGGGGTAGTCAGAGATATTCTGAAAACTCAGAACATGCACGTGTCACTAGTAGTACCGATACTCTGTCCAGTGTGACGGGGAGTGAGCCCATCGCCACTTATAATAGACAATGGGTACAATACATGCCTCGAAATTGAAGCATGCAGGTTTCTTCACAATGTTTTCCTTCACCGAAAAGCCAGTGGTGTTACAAATCGTACATAAATTTCGAAAAACTCATTGGTACGAGTCGGCCTGGACGGGGATCGAACCATCGCCTCCTGCACGGCAGGCAAGGTTACTCGCCATTGGACCACCACGGCCTACCTTTAAGTAAGTGTCCTATTTAATTTTACACCTGGTATAGACGATGCGGTGTTACTCCTCAGACTATGGCCTATCTTGTATCTTGCCCTTCCTGCCCGACAACTGCACGCAAACGGAGCTTTTGGACGGCTGGAAAAAAATAGAATGAAATGCCATCGACTCGATAGAGTCGTATAGAAAAACGTGGAATTGCTTTAGCAGGTAGCCACACTGTACGGGCATCAGCGATGTAGACGATGTGTTTGGGACAAGGATAGGATTCATAGTTTTAACCATTCAAAGGATAAAAACCCAGATGAATCTGGGAAGGTGTAATTACGGCCTTTTTAGTCATAAATATTATGACTGAATACTGAATAGGCTTTGTCTGTCAGTAGGATTCAAAATTGACTTTCCATACAAAAAAGAGAAAGCCTTTTTAGATTCGAAACAACAAACAAAAGGACGAAACTTAAAAAAGAAGTCTAATTTTCTCTCTAATTACATTAATTAAATTAGCAGCACGAAATTATAATGTAAAGGAAATGGAATCGAAACAGAAGTTGTAATTTATTTTCATCGTAAAACAGTCGTTAAGTTTGATTTATAGGCTTTTCCGAAGTGAATAATTCAATTAAAATACCTACACATAGACAATCTTGCGTAGTAGAATAGTAAATCTATTTTTATAAAACCTCCTCCTTTTTTGAAGTCAGTTAAAGGTAACCTGTCCTTGATGGTAGTTTTACGAGGAATGACCAAATGACCGAGACTTTGGTAAAAGAAATTCTTACTACAGCTTAATGAAATTGCTTACTAGAGATTTCCTCCACTCATTGAAATTTTATGTAAAAAACGAGTCCTCGACACGAGAAATTTCCTCCGTCAAGTCGAATTATAGTGGAGGAAAGAAACATCAAACTTTAGGTAGCTCGCAAAGCCGAATTTATTACTAATTCACATGGCGAGGACACTTGCATAATGCTCAAGAAGAAATTCTGATGATGATGAGTTTCTGATGATGAAATTTGAGTCACCCGCTACAACAACGACGTTGTTCAATCAATTTTGTACTTTTGATAATAGAATTAAAGTTCATTTTTCAGTGTTATTAAAAAACACGAGCGCTTTTTGCCGCTCCGTCTACACTGACCCTTACCCGCACTCACTCGCTTTCTATTGAAGGTCATATTTAGGTTACCGGTATTAAAATCGGTTGTTACCTGGATAAAGGTAACATTTAAATAAAGGTAACCGAAAATTTTCGGTCCCTGCGCGCCAGCACCAATAGCATTCTGAACATGGTCGCCAGTATGTGGCGGAACTTAGTAAACAGCACTAAGATAGCAATATGTCATTTTATGATCATAAGACCATGACAGTCATGCCAAATTTTAGTTTCACTTCGCCATAAAGCTTCCATTAAGTTTTACTACGCCGTTTTGGGGCCATTAAAATAGCTTTGAGTGTACGTCGCTGCAGGAGGCCGTTATAGATTTGGGTGAATTTAGGCCACAGCCCCAAAATAATTTAATTTAATAGAACAAAAAGTAACAGAAGATATTACTTGTTACTGTTTTTTCTTACAAATAAAGGTGAAAGGGAGCCAAAATACCCATACCAATACTTCGAGCATGCGAGACCAGTAAAGCCCAACATTGGGAACTGGTAGTAGATAATACTGCCCGCAGCCATGATTTTAAACAACGGCTGCCAGCGCTGGCACCAAAAATGGCACCCCTACTTTTTATGCGCGCATGTGTAGAATTTATTCACGACGGACGGATTGACGCACCGTGCGTGCTTCTTCGTGCGGTTTTATACAACTCCTTGCTTCACAAATGACGGACTGACATCTGCCGCTCCGACATGCGTCATCGTGTGTGATCCCACTTAAGGTCCTTTTATCTTTAGGCCAATGTACTCTACTTCCAACCCTATGTGTCCAATACAAATAATAAATCAATATACTTAAAATAGCTTTGGCTAAGCACGCAGTTCGCACTATGAATAGGGATGATGATTTATGACAAAAAAAAAATGTATTACTTTATTAAAACTTTTTGATATCTTAAACACTAAAGTGAAAATAATTTTTTAATATCTTTAAAAATCAAGAGCAAACCCTCATCATTAATGAAAAAAAAATACTGAAATATAAGTGTTCAATATTTACGATTAGAGCGAGAGGCAAATATTTGAGTATTGTCATACAAATCATGATGACATGTCATACAAACACCTGTTTTGCATAAAAGAGATAGAAGATGATAAAAAACATTTTTCAATAGTTTATAACCTTTTTGTTTTCTATTCAATTGTACATTTACTTTTACTTGGGCCTCATAGTTTCCTTCGAAAACAGGCAAGACACGCACGCCGTGTCGACAACGCCTGGAAGAGCTAACGTATAATTATAATATTAAGTAATATTAAAATGATATATTTAAAAAGCGTATGTGGTCTCGCCGTGTTACGCACACCATTCCTATTTAATGAGGAAGCTCTTTAACAACTTAACGACGTCACGAACTATAAAATGTGTTAATGTTTTGTAGTAAATAAATAAAGGGATTCGTTCAGGCTTTGTGTTTGTGGGCTTTAAATGTTTCTAGAATTCAGTTTCATGGAATTTTACTCTATTCTGCTTACCCGTGTTTCTTTCCGCTCAAAAAACATTTTCACCCTCTACAGGGTGTAAGGAAAAGTATCATTAACCTTTTAACCACATACTCTACCCATCAAACTGAACAACTTTTAGTATGGGAGCAAACAAAGCAGTTTAGTGAACAATTTATTTTATAGCTTTAAGCTCCCCAAATATAATAAAATAAATAAATAAACCGATCAAAGCAATAATCAGCTGTCCCATACTAAACTCCAATACCTACTCGACTCAAATATAACGTCTAACAAAATTAGCTGAAACTATTTTAAGGGGATGATCCGACCATCAAACTGAACAACTTTCTCTATGGGACCAATATCGAAATCGCGAAGGAAAAGTCTGCTGTCCCATACATTTAGGTCAATTAGGTTTGTATGGAACAGCTGATTTTATTCGCGATTTCGATATTAGTCCCATAGAGAAAGTTGTTCAGTTTGATGGTCTGATCATCCCCTTAAATTAGTTTCACCTAATTTTGTTACACCTTATATAATGCAGCAGCAGATTTTTTTGCTCCAATCGTTTTGCTCCCATCGTAAAAGTTGTTCAGTTCGATGGGTAAAGTATGTGGTTTAAAGGTTAATGATACTTTTTCTTACACCCTTTATACGGTACGAGCGTTAACCCGCGACTTCGTCCGCACAAATTATATACCAGATTTTAAGTCAGATCATAAGCTATCAAACAAAAAAAGTTTCATCAAAATCGGTTCAGTAGTTTTTGCGTGATACTCGTTCAAACAAACAAACAAACACACAAACAAACAGACAGACAAAAAATCAAAAAATTGCTGATATGGAAAAAGGGACACCTAAAAACCATATCTTAACTTTTTTTTGTTATTATCTTCAATGTTCAGACAAACTTCCTGTTACAGCTTTAATAATAGTTTAGATTACATCTCTCACAAAGGATTTGTTCATGCCCAGCGGTTAAAGTAACGTAATAAAATAAATAGAACCCTTGAGGAAGGCTCATTAATATTGGGTTCGATTTACATACTCTCGACCCGTCCTACATAACTGTGCGTCGTATTTTCGTCGTTATTGTTTTTATCCCTGTTTTGATTTTCCTTCGGGTACCCTTCGAATGTAGATTTTGTGATAAATTATTATTGAAGTTGTTTTGCTTAGAAATCTTTAGGCTGGTTTCAGAGACACGCTTACGGCCAGCGCGGGCAGCCTGCTCCGTGGTCTAATGGTTAAGAGCATTGGGCTCTTGGCACGGAGGTCGTGGGTTCGATTCCCACGGGGGACACCTAGTGATATGTCACTTTGTGCGTTTTTCTCCAGTTGGTTAGGACATTGCAGGTTGAATCACTTGATGGTCTGAAACGAAAGACGATTCCGTGCTTCGAATGGCACGTTAAGCTGTTGGTCCCGGCTACTATCTCTGGTGGTAGTAGTCGTTACATAAAAACCACGTCAGAGGCTACGGTCTGAAAAAACTCTGACACCAGGGCTTGCTAGTTGCTGCCTACACGATAAGAAGAAGAAGCGCGGGCGGTAAGCGCCCAGTTCGCACAAGGCTCGCGCAACTGTCTAACAAAAAAAAATGTTATATGAAACGTGCACCGCCGCCATGAAATTTCTTTGAACGGTCGCACACGTTTCATGCATTCTTTGATATCGGTCACGACCAGTTTTTAGTATGGAAGGCCCGACTCTTATAACGTAGTCAGTTACATTCTCTTTGGTTCGCACAATGAAATTGTCTGATGCGGG
The DNA here is from genome assembly GCA_927399405.1 of Agonopterix arenella. Taxonomy (NCBI): domain Eukaryota; kingdom Metazoa; phylum Arthropoda; class Insecta; order Lepidoptera; family Depressariidae; genus Agonopterix; species Agonopterix arenella. The sequence goes on along the minus strand of OV656712.1, from coordinate 11,792,271 downwards.
TCAGTTTTCACTGTGAAACTATACAAGGCAACACCTTGCTCGTGGCCCGCGTCTCTTTGACTCTGTCTCGCGTGCCTCTGAAACCAGCCTTAGGCTTGGGTGTCAACTGGCCGCCTAAAATTCTTGTCCGGAGGCGAGTTGTCCACTTTGTAAAATGTTAGGGGACCACTAGCCCGAATATGAGTTTTCTGTCCAGTATGAGTGTGGCAGTTAGTCCTTCGCCACTCGTTTTCATTTTTTAAATTAAATTACAATAATATAATTACTATTGCAAACTAGGTGTCAACAGTAAATTTACAATATATTATGAGGCGTTGTATCGGTACTGCATGATTTAGTGTATTTTGGCCTGTATTTTCGGGCTGTACCTAACAAAGTTTTCAATTTAGTTTCAAAGAGAATTGCTCGACCCGAAATAATTTGCATTTATTAAACAGATTGTTCTAAAAACAGTTGTGAGTCTTTTGATCATTCAATAAATTGATTGATTGATTCGATATTTCATGGAACCTATCATCATCATCAGCTTTTTAGACGTCCCACTGTAGGGCACGGACACACACAGTACAAGAAAGAGTATCTGGTACTACATACATTGGACAGGGGTTGAGCCTCATCTGGCAGCACGGAATCGCAATTTTTGCCGCTCCATCCTTTTCTGCCGCTAAGGAAAGTCATTTGCTAGAGCGAGAAAGACAGCGGGAATGCGACAGCACGCGGCCGCACAGGCAGTGTTGCGACTTTCCTCGCTCTGGCCAATGAAATTCCTGAGCGACAGTGAAGGATTGAGCGTGAAAAAATTCGATTCCGTGCTGCCAGTAGGCCTCGCATGCCACCCCCGAGAAAAGGACAAAAATGTTTTTTTTTTTTCGAATTGACATATACAGCATTGCTCAGGGAGCATCGACTGCTTATTACTGCGGACTATGGGGGGACCACACGAGAGACGGCGAAGCGCCCTGGTAGGTCTACCGAACCAATGCATGAGCTTAAGCAACCTGCCCAAGGGGCACCTCTAAGGGGTACGGACCTCGGCAATGGGCGTTGCTGGGACTACGCGGGCTACGATTGGGTAGTGGGTGAGGGTATTACAATATTACGCGAGAGTAAAGTATGTTACAAATAACTTCTTATGAAGATTTACGGTGGGTAAGCCTGTGCCCTGCGGTGGGACGAATATAGGCTGTGATGTGATGATGATGATACAAAAACGCATTATTAGTCCAAGACGCGTGCCCAATGTGGTTTAGTAGGCTTCACTTCACATACACATCAGAATTTCATTTTCAACGTATTCCTCACGATGTTTTCCTTCACCGTTTAAGAGCAGTCGGCATGTGCATAGCTAAGTTAGAAAAACTCATTGGTACATGGCATGTAGTTCGTGCGGATTCGAACCCGGACCCTCATGTTTGAGTTACGATACATCTCCAGATTAATTCCATGAGTTATCGAGACGAACATACTTCACAACTTACTATTCATCAAGCCAGTAGTAGGCCTCGCATGCCACCCCAGAGAATACGATAAAAATCGAGATGTACCTCCATCTTTATTATTTTACGTATACCTGTAGGCCTAGCAGGCCACCCCCGAGAAAACGATAAAAATCGAGATGTGCCTCCATCTTTATTATTTTACGTAGGCCAGAAAGAGCGCGCATGACGTTTTTCTCATTTAAACGCTTTGTCGTGGGTGGCATGCTAGCCGTGCAGAAAGAGCGCACATGACGTTTTTCTCGTTTAAACGCTTTGTAGTGGGTGGCATGCTAGCCGCGCAGGTCAGAGACGGCTTATAAATTATCAGAAAGCAAGTCGACCACTAAATTACTCGATCCGAACTGGATCTGCGTGACCCATACTCTACGTATGGATCAATCACTCTTACCCTTATTAGAGGAGACTTTGGTCCTGCTTGCTAAAGTGAGTTCCTACGGCACGGTACAAGCATAAAGCGCGAAATCATATTTAATTTAGAACGCTAATCTATAATGCATGTTGGTTACTACCAGGTTAGGTCAAACATAATTACATAACACAGAGATAATACATTCGACAAAATATCCTTATAGACTAAGAGATAAGTGTACTTTTTGCAACTATCAGCTGCAAGGCTGATTCAGTGTTTATGAGGTAAAGAGCATCTCTGTGATGGGGATGGACCAGGTCTACCTACATAACTCCAGTTGGTTTAGATGTTACTGATGTTTAAAGGTCAGTAAAAAATGTACGATCAGCTGAAAACCTGATCGTATGATACTATTGTAGTATGCACTGTAGCTATGTGAGCAGTACTAAAACTGACATCAGTCGGTTAGGAGATACAAGCGTTCAAAGGTCTGACCTTTGAACGGCTGTGTCTCCTAAACCGACTGGCAGTTCATGCCAGTTTTTGTACTTTTTACATAGCTACAGTACACACTACAATAATATCATACGATCAGCCTTTCAGCTGATCGTAAATTTTTTACTGACCTTTAAACGTCTGTAACTCCTAAATCGACTGAAGTTATGCAGGCAGACCTGGTCCATCCCTATCACAGAGATGTTCTACACCCCATAAACACTGAATCAGCCTTGCTGCTGATGGTTGCAAAAAGTACACTTACCTTTTAGTCTTTATAGACTTCGCGCGAGCGACTTTGAGCGCTTATGCGCTAATTCCGCCGCTAATAATAATAAAGCCGTGGTGGTCCAGTGGCGGGTAACGTTGCTTGCCGTGCAGGAGGCGATGGTTGGAGGCGATGGTTCGATCCCCGTCCAGGCCGACTCGTACCAATGAGTTTTTCGGAATTTATGTACGATTTGTAACACCACTGGCTTTTTCGGTGAAGGAAAACATCGTGAGGAAACCTGCATGCTTCAATTTCGAGGCATGTATTGTACCTACTGTCCATTACAAGTGGCGATGGGCTCACTCCCCGTCGTCACACTGGACAGAGTTTCGGTACTACACTGAAAGATGTTCTGAGGTTTCAGAATATCTCTGACTACCCCCTCGGGGAATATAGTCGTGAACATATGCTTATGCTAATTCACAATTTCTGAAAATGTCGAAAGTACCGGGATCTGGTTTTGAGTTATTATTTAACTGTCAGGAAATCCCTGGATTTCCCTGTATTTTCAATTCCGGGAGCATACCCTAATAACGACCCTTCCCGCAAACAATTTCCTATACAAAGGAAATTCAATCCGTCAGCCGTTCAAACTGTCAACACAATTACGTAATTTAATACTAAAGCTTAATGCAGCCATTAGCGTTCCATGATAAAGATTACTTATCTTTATGATATTATATCATTGAAGCCTCGTATTCACTAGGCAACAGTTGAAGCGCAACACGTGACAAAACGTTGCAAAACAACGCGCGACATCGCTGAACTTCAACTTACAACCAGTACCAGGTTTATAAGTCTCATGGTATCACCGATGTACCTGCGCAGGGCTGCGTTCACGACCTTTGGGTGCGGTTGTTTTTTCAAGTCGCTCTATGGTACGGAACGACCACGCCAATTTTTAAACTCGCTATGAGGTACGGAACGATCCCGTTTGTTTTATAACTTCAAATTTTGACATTGACAGTAATATGGGCTTCCAGGGCTTCCATCATTTACAAATACAATAAAAAAAACCATCTTCCATGTTAGCGAATCAAAAAGTGAATAAAAATAATTTGAAAAACAAAGTTTTATTCAAAACGAGCGTAAAGTCAAGTAACCACAGATAATTAAAACGTCAGAGTGTTTTTAACCATCGAGTGTGATGGTTAAAAGTTGCAACCCGTCAGAGGTTCGGAACGGTTGAGTTGTGACATCCGAGTTGCAATAGAATGTTATTCACCGAGGCTCGGAACGGCGTTAGTGCGAAAAGTTGCACTCGGGGTGCACCTGGAGCGTAGGTTCTGAACGCAGCCCAGTTGAAAAATTTTAAAAGCGCTCGATATTATATTGACCAATCAGGATGCGACACCTTGCCGCTATTGGCTTATTGCTTTCGCGCCCTTTTCGCTGCCAAAGCATCCATAGTCTGCTATACGAGTTGGAGCGAGATAGAGAATACCCGATTTTGCACTGCTCTGCGCAAACGAAGATTGACGAGCGGAATTATTTTCCTTGTCGTACTGTACTTGCTATTTACTTAGTGGCAACGTCGCGCGTTGTTTTGCAACGTTGCCGAACATGTTGAGCGTCACGTGTTGCGCGTCAAATTGTTGTCTAGTGGATACGAAGCTTCAATGGCTAGAGTTTCTATAGAAATAGAAATATTCTTTATTAATATAGCGACTAGCATAGCACATGTGGATCTTCAGGGGTCTCAAACTTTCGATTTTCAATATATCGTGTTGCCGTTTGGTTTCAGGCTTTGAATCTAGACGAGTGTCGTAAGAGGCTGCTAATTCCATCGACAACATCTCTGATGCCCTCGCCGTGTGGCTGCCGGTTACAGCCACTGCATCATCTCAAGTTAGCCCAGTAATTTCACGGTGTTTAGTTAGAAGGGGTGGGGAGTTATTATGAATGAGACTTTTATAGTGTAACTGGCACCATTTAGTGACTAAAAGACTATCTAAAAACATATTTTTTTTAAAAATCGCTACGCAAAAAGAAAAGAAAAGAAAAGAAAGTAAATAGAAAAAGAGTAGAGAGAGAATAGAAGAGAGAGAGAGAGTAGAATAGTTTATAGAAATCAAAATTGTATCTCCCAGAAGGATTTTAACTTATTAATATGAATACCAATAAAACTCATTTTAATTAGATTTAATAATATAAAATATTCTTGAGCAATAAAATAGGCATTGTAATTTTAACAATGAGGTATTCATTAGAAAATACTAATGTATTTTTCAAAGCCTTAAAATAGACCAAAATATTAGCACCATTACGTAAAGCCTTAAAAATGAGCAAAAATATTTTACCATCAGGTTTTCTAGAACGGGATAAATGCTTATTTTTAAATTTGGGGCTGTTGCTGAAGTAATATTAATTAATTTTGGTATATTTCTAGGCTCAAATTGGCTCTTAAATGCTATACCGGAAAATATCAATTAAAATGCACACAACAGCAACAGCAATTTTGCAACAGCAATTTTGTATGAAACAGCCGATTTTTTTCGCGTTTCCTGGGGTCGGCTCCATAGTGAAAGTTGTTCAGTTTGATGGTCTGATTTCAGCGTTTTAGACTGCGGAGGGCTTTGACTACTTATATAGGGACTAGTTACGCGTGTAATTCTACGAACAAACATTTAGCCACTTTTTGCGGGGGGCGAGTTAACACGAAATCCGCCACTTTGGATTTTATTCCCCATAACTTAAGATTCTAACTTTGAACGTTAAAAATCATGAATAGAAGTCTCGTGTGAACCCTAAACGTTCTAAGTTCGAAATTATTGTTTCGCAATTATAGGCTGTCTCGTGTAGTGATAAGGTATAAAATTGAATGTAAATGCACATGATTAATTAATCTTATACCGTGGCAGACGGGAAATGCTACCGCAAGGCTAGTCCTTATAATAAATAGTCAAAGGCTGAGGGCTTACGCCCTGTATTAAGAAGCAGAATAGCTAAAAACTGCTAAAAACACCTTAGTCCCGGCTCAAACCGTATAATGACTGGGGTAAGATCTGATTCAGCGCAGCTAGGTATTGGACAACCTTGTAGGTCGTAGTTACGTAATACAGGGTGTAAGTGACAGCCTAGCAAATACTGAAACGGTGAACTCAGACCATCAAACTGAACAACTTTCACTATGGAGCCTAACTCAGGAGACGCGAATAAAAATCAGCTGTCCCATACAAAACTGATGTACCTGCCGGACTAAAATGTATGGGAGAGCTGATTTTTTTTCGCGTCTCCTGAGTTAGGCTCCATAGTGAAAGTTGTTCAGTTTGATGGTCTGAGTTCACCGTTTCAGTATTTGCTAGGCTGTCACTTACACCCTGTATATAAGGTCTAACAAAATTAGCTGAAACTATTTTAAGGGTATGCTCAGACCAACAAACTGATCAACTTTCTCTATAGGACCAATATCGAAATAGCGAAAAAAAAATTTGATATCCCATACAAAACTACAAACACAACTTGACTCAAATGTATGGGGCAGCAGATTTTTTTATCGAGATTTCGATATTGGTCCCGTAGAGAAAGTTGTTCAGGTTGATGGTCTGAGCATACCCTTAAAATAGTTTCAGCTAATTTTGTTAGACCTTGTATAGTATCATCAACAAATACTGCCAAAACAACAGCTAACCTACTAAATCGACGGTCAGTACACACCCTTATCCAAACAAAAAAATACCATTGAGTGAACCTATTTATAAATTCCATTGCTTGCCCAGTGGGTATTAAATCAGACCCAATTGACATGTTTATGTGTTTTTACCGAACTATTTGTTTTCTATAGCAAGAGCTATCTATCAATGCTTTGTTAACCAAACTAATTTTTGTTTAGAATATAATATATGTAGGTACATACAGGGTATGTGGTGAACAAACTGAAATGGAGATGGACAGGTATATGTTGAGATCAAAAAAGAACAAATGGTCACAGGATATAACAGAATGGTATCCGAGAGATGGTAAGAGAAGAAGGGGCAGACAGTACCAAAGACGGGAAGAGGTACTAAAGAACAAACTGGAGGGGAAGTGCAAGAGACAGGAAAATTTGGAAATCCCTAGGGGAGGCCTATGCCGTAGGGCAAGACGACCAAAGTTAACTCTCGAAAATGAAAAACATATAAGTACATGTAATTTACAAAAGTTTAATAAATGAAAGAAAAATGAATCATAAAAATAATAATGTACGCACGGCGACACATCAAGCTATACAAAACCAAAATAAGCTGGCCGCGCGTAGGTCGCGTATCGAATAACGTCGCGCGGCCAGCTTATGTTGGTTTTGTATAGCTTGATGTGTCGCCGTGTGTACTTAATGATAAACAATTATTATATATTATATAAAATTCAAAATGGAATTGTAATAAATAATAATAATTTAATAACAAGTATTGCATGATATTCAATGTAATATCTAATAATAATAATAAGTGGTCGTAAATAAAGGCTATTGTATTTGTAGGTACATATATAAATAAACTTTAAACAATAATCCCTTTCAGGGTGACGCCATCTGTAATGTGAAACCACCTCATTCTGAACCTCAAGGAACCATAGAAAAAAATGACGTCTATTTAATAATGATTTACAGCCATAAAGTAATACATACCTTTTAAATAAATAAAATAAATTTTTAAGTAAATTTTTATTCGGGAAACCAACAGTCAAATTACAAACGAATGGTTACAAACTATAAACATAGAATACACCAATTACAGGAATCCGCTAATGGTAATTTAAAATTTAATGAAAAAGTGCTTGCAAAGCTTATACAATATAAATGATAAGAAGAAAGTATATAGCGAGGTAATGACTCAGTCTAAAGAGCTTTACCAGTTATGCCCTTCTTAAACTGTGCCAAAGATAAACAAAATGGATCCAAATCAGCATAACTTGTGTTATAGCCTTTCAATCAATCAATCAATTATACTTTATTTGACACCAAAAAAACAGAGTATAGTAGAGAGCAAACAATCAGGAAATACAAAAGGCACAAAAACAGGCGGTTTTTAATGGTCCATAGAGGATAGAAGCGAGAAAATCTTCGTGACGGGAGCCGTGGTTGCTCTAAGTTAGAGAATGAGTCTAGGCACTTAGTGGGATCACACACGATGACGCTTTGACGGAGCGGCAGACGTCAGTCCGTCTTTTCTGTACGTAGAGGTAGGCGTAACTCGTGTCAACGCTCCGGGCGTTTACAGGAGTCACGTGTCGCTCTACGTTTGTGAAGCAAGGAGCTGCATGAAACCGCACGTAGAAGCACACACGGTGACGGATTGACGCACCGTGTGTGCTTCTACGTGCGCCGTGCGGTTTCTTAGTACCTACTTAGATATACAACGTGTTAATGAAATAACGCAAAACTAGAAAGTAGTTTGTTTAGAATCGAGAGCAGAATCGAATTATCATGGTTTCAACATAGATAATTTTTATTGTATCCTTGAGTACGTTAGCGCTTTCATTCATTGCTGAAATGATCAGAAATCATTTTTGCCGCAAAACTTAAAATGCAAATAACTTAAAATTTTAACTATCAAAATAATGAAATTATTGTTTCAATCTAATTATTTTCTTATAAATAAGGGGTGTATGAGGTTTTGCGTTAATTCATTAACACGTTGTATAGATACCTCCGTGTACGTTAATGTTTTCTTCAGAAAATATTGAACTAATTAGATACATGATCAAATTAATTAATGTCATTAGACAGGTACCTATTACATGAAAGTGCCTATTTTCTCATCAAACGACCTCTCCCGACCCTTTTCGATCACATTCGCTCGACATGTAACTTATATCATTAAGTATTTTTTATTTGCCTTTTAGTCTCCTTGTAGACATTGACAAAACACGTGGCCAATTTAAACATAATTGATAAATTACGAAATACGTAGTACCTATTAAATAATCGGTGGAAATACTAACGGTCTGTATAGATTGACAGATTAAATTGGTTATCAGTACCGAAAACCTCATTATCTCAGATGGACATTTTCCAATTAAGTATACTCGTTTAGTACCTTATCGATTTGAGCTTTTTTTATTAGCTGTGACTTAATTAAATAATATGCATTAATATACATACGAACTTCGATCGAATACGTAATAATGTTCGTGGCTTTTGCTATTGCTCTTTATATACGCCAGAAAACTAAAGTAGGTAACATGGCTCTGAAAAGAAAGCTATCAAGAGGCAATATCCTAGTTATATCTGCCGAAAAACTGACAACCGATAAGGAATACGAGTTTAAAGAATGGAAACCAAGAACTGGCAGACGTAGTGTCGGACGTTCCGGTGCTGGACGACGATCTGAGACAGTTAGCGGGGAGCAACTGAATGAGGATGACAAAAGATAGTTTTGTGGAGCGCCTTGGGAGAGGCTTATGTTCTGCAATGGATGATGATAGGCTGATGACGAAATTCCTATCTATCTATTTACAAAACTGTTATAGAGAGGACACAATCAAGATAAGGACACCGTGCTCTGCCCACACGATAAGAAGAAGAAGAAGAAGGATATCGTGAGGAAACCTGCAAGTTAAGTTTCAATTTCGAGGCATGTATTGTACCTGAACATTAAAAGAGGCGACGGGCTCACTTCCCGACACACTGGACTATGAGTTTCGGTACTAGTGAAACGTGGATGTTCTAAGGTTTCAGAATATATCTGACTCCCCCTCGGGGAATATAGTCTTCAGCCGTCGTCGTTCTCGAATGGCGACCGCGTACTGGAAGGCGCAGCTTGGGTACAAGGTCAAGGTAGACCGACGTCCTGGAGTGCGCTATTTGAATCAAGTAAGTTGAACCCAGCAGTTGAAAATGTATGGAGATACGAATCTTTCTACTGCTGATTCGACTTTCAAAAATCGCACTCCTGGAGTATGATTTTTGAAAGTCAAATCAGCAGTTGAAAGATGCATATCTCCATAGTTATTTTGACATTTTCAACTGCTGAGCTCAGCGAATGAGTTTCAAAAATCGCACTCCTGCCTAGCTAGCATGCCACCCCCGAGAAAACGACAAAAATCGAGATATGCCTCCATCTTTATTATTTTACGTAGGCCAGCCTAGCTAGCATGCCACCCCCGAGAAAACAACAAAAATCGAGATGTGCCTCCATCTTTATTATTTTACGTAGGCCAAAAAGAGCGCGCATGACGTTTTTCTCGTTTAAACGCTTTGTCGTGGGTGGCATGCTAACTAGGCTGGTAGCGAGAATCCGTTGGATGAGGGCAACACAGGACCGGTCGTTGTGGTGATCCTTAGGCCTATGTCCAGCAGGGGATATCTATCAGCTGAGATGATGATGAATAGATATGTCAACGTTAATTATTGGTAATGTTGTAGAAGAAATATTTGAGACAGAATGGAACGACTTCTAAGAAAAATTTAAATGTTATATTCGAATTTTAATCTTAGGGGCCTATGTCCAAAAATAATTGAAGTGAAATGGACGTGTGATAGCTTATATTACTGCCTGATGCGAGAGAAAGAGATGGGACGACGCAAGCGTAAATCAAACTTAATTTAATTGTGATTGTACTATTTATGTAATTTCAATTCTGCTGTAATCAAAATTTGTAAAATATCTCTTTTTTTTTAAATCAAGTCTCGAGTTTCTATCATTCACCGTTTAGCAGTTCCAAGCGTTTATCGATAAAGACGGAGGCTACTTTGGCTTGTTTTTCTATCCAGGAAATGTGTCTTAATCGTGTTTTGGCTCTAATCAAAACTTCAATTTACACATATCCGCAAATCATACTCTTACTGTTAGTACTTCATGATATATGACGCTTTGAAGAATCCTATTTTATCACATAGCGTCTTAAACCTATTTATAAATTATACAAGGTGTAACAACGGAACAAAACACTCTAGTAATGTTTAAAGCGTTCAGACCATCAAAGTGGGTGTTTTTGTATACTTACAGGGTATACACAACTGCAGTAAGTACCTACTCGACTCAAATGTATGGGACCGTTGATTCTTTTTTATCGACTTTGTCTCCATCGTGAATGTTGTTCAATTTGATAATCTAAACCACCTCGTTAATTCTTTTGTAATATAAATATACTTATATTTTCTAATATAATATAATTTTACTAATATAAATCTAATTTAATGAAATGACTAACAAATTGTTTTCTCTTTTCTTTAATGAATCATTTTTATGTGCCTAATAAATTATGAATGTCGTTGTCGTTTGGAATTTTTTAATTTTGTAAATTTTATTTAATTGAATGAACCCTTGCCAGCGTAAACGTGCCGGCCGTCCTGGAGCCGCCTGCAAGAGGCCTGCCGGCATGGCACTCGTTCCCTGGTCTCGTGGAAGACCCCTGGTATGGGATGTTACCTGCGTTGACACTCTGGCACCGTCCCATCTCCAGAGATCATCCACGGGAGCCGGTGCAGCGGCGGCTTTCGCCGAAAACTCGAAAAGACTCAAATATGCAGCCCTCGGTCAGAACTACATATTTGCGCCTTTTGGAGTAGAGACCATGGGCACCTGGGGTCCAGATGCCAGGAAGCTATTCAAAGAAATATCTTCCAGGCTGATCGACGCCACAGGCGACACGAGGGCTGGCGCGTACCTCGGGCAGCGCATTAGCATCGCCATCCAAAGAGGCCGCCAGGCTTCTTGGCACACTCCCGCACGGCAGCAGCTTTGATGGAATGTTCTACCATTAGATGGTCTGCCGACGAATCTACGATCGGCATTCCATCTGCAGGCTGAACTCCCATCACCTACCTGGCCCGTCTACGCCTTTCTCTGCCCTTTTTTTGTTTTTGTTTTAATTTATTTTTAATTTTTTTTTGTTCCTTACCTGCGATGTTAATTAATCTTGTATATTTTTAGTGTGTTAATAAAACCATTCAGTCGTTAAATAAACAATTATATATTGAATGAATGTAATGTAATGTTATTGTTATTGATTTTGTGATAAATTTAGTTCTGTGTATTTAATCGAATGAATGCTAAAATTTTAATCTAATAATGTTGTTGAATTTAATTTAATTTGTATTAACTTTATATGTAGCAAATTTTGTTCTGTGTTCCACAGCATGCTGTGCCCACAATGGAAATCATATGTTGATCTTCTCTGTTTTGTAATACCTTTTATGATCCGCATGCATAAATGAATTATGAATTAAATATGCCTAGGGTCTTTTGCTACCCTGTATATTTTTAAACGTTTAAATAGGTACCATGGATTATATTTTACTCGTTATTATAAATATTAGAGCACTATTTCGATCAATCATATAGATAAGGGTACATTTTTATCAAAAGCCTAATTCTTTTCTAGGTCATTTATATTAAGCTAGACAGACAATTTATCTCGCTGTCTGGGATCTAATAAGATCTATGATAGTTTGTCGTTAGACATATAAGATAAGTAGAAAATAGAAATGTTTTTCTATTTTTTTGGTCATAGTCATAGTCATAGTCATAGTAGTTTATTGCTTCATGTGGTTACATAAGGTGGAACACATAAGATAGGGCGCACATGAACCCTGTAAGGGCACTGCAAACTAAATGTAGGTATAACTTATTCATTATTAACTTAACCTATTACAATATTTATCTTATTCATTATTCATTATTAGCATATTTAATTGACTATACATATAATATATTAGTTGGTATAGTATATTGGTTGTCGTGTCATCAGCCTGAATGGACATCATTTTATTTTTTTACCACATGTTTTTATTACAAAATATTAAAAAAGCTTTAAAAATAAGAGATATTCAAATATTATTGATTTTTAAACATGTTACAGCCAACATGGCTGTAACATGTTACACTGCGTTATCCAATTTCGCCACCGAGCCCACCGCCCAGAGAACAAATTTTTCAATCTTTAATTTGATAAGAGATATTATTTATTAATAACATATTAATAAGAGTATTTCAGCGATTTAATTTTCGATCGATATGTCTATTTTAATTCAATATTGAATTTTTTGAATAAGTTAACGTATCATGACTGTATAAAACCTTGGTCTGTAGAAATTAAAATAAATTAATAGTCAATAACATTTTTAAAAAACGCTTTTATTAAATGCTCTAAACAACGAACAGCGAATAGCGATTGATTAAATAACCTTTTATTACTAACATTAAGTGTTTATTAGCGTTTAAATTAAATATACTATTATATACTTACAAATCTTGCCAAACCATTCCGTTACTAATTTACATTATGGTTTTTGCAACAAGTGACCCCCTAGTAGCCCCCTACTGACCGAAATGAAAGATGTTTCAAGTCGAAAAGTCATATTGGTCGCATGCCGCCCCCGAGAAAACGATAAAAATCGAGATGTGCCTCCATCCTTATTATTTACGTATGCCAGATAGAGGACGCGCATGACGTTTTTCTCGTTTAAACGCTATGTCGTGGGTGGCATGCTAGCCGTGCTGGTCCAAGAAAGATTAGGAACCTTTGACTTAGAGCTCTTGTAATTTTGGTATTTAAACTTATCACAAACGAGCAAAATTCCGCGGATGATTTTCTATCTAATCTGAAAATATTATATTAATATTAAGCTTTACACACACATAGCAAACTGACATACCATTCCAGACATCCCACACATTTGCCAAAACTTATCTTGAGAGGGTCCTTCTTAATATGCTGACACTTTTTTAAGGGGATGATCAGACCGTCAAACTGAACAATTTTCTCTATAGCACCAACATAGAAATCGCGAAAAAAAAATCAGCTCTTCCATACAAAACTGCAAATCTACATGAGCCAAATGTATAGGACAGCAGATTTTTTGTTCGCGATTTCGATTTTGGTCCCATAGAGAAAGTTGTTCAGTTTGATGGTCTGATCATCTCCTTAAAAAAGTATCAACATACAAGGACCCTGTATGTGATGTGTTGCATGCGCTCCGAAATTGCAACAAAAAAGCAAGGTAATTGCCCGGCTTTCACGCCAAAGACTTCTTTAAGAAAAAATTCAAACAGTGAAGAATAACGTGTCGTGAGGAAACCAGTGCATACGCTTACGAAGAAATTCTGATGCGTGTGTGAAGTCTACCAATTTGCATGTTATATTTTTTTTATTTTGAAGTTGTACTTTCTTTATTATAACAATGCTCAATATTTAATTAATTATATTATTACGAGCGTTAACCCGCGACTTCGTCCGCACAAATTATATACCAGATTTTAAGTCAGACCATAAGCTATAAAACAAAAAAAGTTTCATCAAAATCGGTTCAGTAGTTTTTGCGTGATACTCGTTCAAACAAACAAACAAACAGACAGACAAAAAATCCAAAAATTGGTGAAATGGAATCAGGGACACCTAAAAACCATATCGTAACTTTTTTTTGTTAATATCTTCAATGTACAGACAAACTTCCTGTTACAGTTTTATAATAGTATAGATTATTTTTTTTTATTGTTATTTTTTTTATTATTTTATTTTGTTATTTAATTTTGTTTTGTTTAAAAAATATAATGTTGTAGAGTCCCACACCTCTACAACAGCGGAACACCTCCAAACGCTGTGGCAATATCTAAAAAAATGACGTCGAAAAGTTTTTTTTTTCCCTAATGGGAATTATGCGCGCTTGGTGGTCTAACGCCCATTCAGTCTCCTTGAGGGTAGACCTGTGCCCTGTAGTAGCAGCAGGAACGTGTATAGGCTGATGATTGATGATGAACCCACGACATCCCAGCACAGTGAAGTATTTATTTTATTTTATTGGACTACGTACCTACAGCAACAGAATGATCGAAACATATCTATTGATATTGATTTTACATTTAAAATATACAGGGTGACATTTATATCATTATCATCTTTTTAAACTAAGAGTCTAACCATCAAACTGAACAACTTTTACAATGAGAGCAAACCGATCGGAGCAACAAAAAAATCAGCTGTGTCATATTAAACTGCAATGCTTTCTCGGTCAAAGTATGCAACAGCCGATTTTTTTTGCTCCGATCGCTTTGCTTCCATAGTAAAAGTTGTTCAGTTTGATGGGTAGACTCTTAGTTTAAAAGGATGCTAAATATCACTTTCACCCTGTATAAACCTGAAATCCACTTCCAGCTATACCTACACAGCACTTCAATACTATCAGTAGATCTTTGATAATTTATATGTCAAGATAGACAGGCGAAGCTACAAACGAGACGAAAAAAAATGCAGCCAGCACCGGCCTCTTAACCCTATCGCTATGCACACACACATACATAATTTGTATGACGCCTTACGCACACCAACCTAAGAAAGTTGGCCCCTTTTTTATACGGTAAAAGCGGGAGGCTCAATCTAGACATGTCCTGTAATTTACCTAAGCAGTAGATATTGAAAACAGAAAAAAACTACTGAATAGGTTAAAAATAGATAGGTATTAACAAACTAGGCAAAATTATAGCCCACATCCTTCGCGTGGTGATTTACGTAGCATAAGTACCTAACTAATAATAGTTACCTATTATTGTTTACTAAATGTATGGAATCACATAAAACCTTTACGCGACGCTGAAAATGCTGCGCGTGGGAATAGGCTCTAAAAATACAATTTCCTAAGGTCCGCCACACACATACGGAATAAACGTGATTCGGAATTGGTTCCGGATGGAGTGTTGCCGCTTTCAGAGACTATTCACTAGATAGCCCAGTCATTTTACGGAGTTTTGTTAGGCGGGGTAGGAAGTAATTATTAATTGGACTTTTAAACTGTAACCGGCACCATATAGAGACAAAAAAACTATCGTAAAATATATTAGAACAAAAATCGCTACGCAACATAGAAATCAAAATTTTGTGTCCCAGAATGCTTTTTAATTAATAATATTGATACCAATGCACTCATTTGATTTAGATTTAACAATATAAGTTATTTTTAGCAATAAAATAGGCATCGTAATTTAAAAAATGAGGTATTTATTAGAAAATACGGATGAATTTTTCCAAACCTTCTAAGTAGCCAATAGTACATTATGGTACAAGTGTGTAATGTTGGTGATTACCGCTGAGGCGCCATTGAGACCCGAGCCGTAGGCGAGAGTCTTAAGAGAGCCGAGGACGGTAATCATCAATACACACGTGTATCATACGACGTTTTTCAACACACTAAATCATTTTATTTAGTAAATAAAATGTTTATTTAGAGAATTTATTTGTACTATTGAATATGATCTTTTTTGTATCGAAACTTTTTTAAGAACAAAGCAACTCAAGAACTCAACCAAGAAGTTTAGATACCTACTATAAAAAACCTATAACTCACTTGTGAATAATAGTAATGAAAAAGTCACAGTTTGATTATAGGTGTCATTATGTGCCTAATTGCGGTGAAATAAGGGCCATTTTATGAGCTAGTGTGTTGAAAAAATTTTTACACCATTTTGAAGTATGTAATAATGGTAAAACCTTAAATAATGGAAAAAAAATTACCATCAGGTTTTTTTAGAACGAGATAATAGCTAAATTTTAAAATTGGAAATGTTGCTGACGTGATTTTTTTTAATTTTGGTACATTTCTAGGCGATTCAATATTATACCGAAAAAAATATCAATTATTAATTAGTCCCAGCTCAAACCGACTGAGCTAAGATCTAGTAATTTTTTGATGTCTTAGGTGGCATTTTTTAAAGATTTATAGTCATATCACACAAGTGAGCGATTGAGTGATTTTTGAACGTAAGCGTGATGGTGCAGTTGCGACGTTGGCGTCGTTGCGGTATAGTTGCAAAATCGCCTAAGCTCAAAAATAGCTTGTGTAATAATGGTTCATGCCATTTTGTATGCAGATTATGTCTAATGTTAAAACTATCGATAGCCTTTTGATATAGTTACATAATATTGAAATACAATTTACAAATCATCATCATAACGTCATGACCTCATCACATGATAGGAATTATCATGTATAGAAATTGTTTGTTTCGTTTTAATAAATACTTAAAAATGCAATTGTCATTCTTTTGGCGTTTCATACATTTTTATTTTAGACATTTTTTAAACAGCACTTTAGTATTTTTTGTAACCATAGTTGACAACGCTGAATCCTGAATTAGGATTCCGGATTGCAATTCCGTCTGTGTGTGGTGGACCTAAAAGGCCGATCATCTAATTTGATAACTTTCGATATCGTGTTAAATGCTCGTTGATGATGAAGTCAGTGTTGTTTAAATAACTATTATTTTGTTTTTACGGGGAATGTGAAATTTCATATAGTTTATTTTTAAATAAGTAACAAAACCTTAGTTGGTAAACATCGTGAGTAAGGTTCGCCACACACAGACGGAATTGCGATCCGGAATCCTGATTCAGGATTCAGTGTTGTCAACTATGGTTACAAAAAATACTAAAGTGCTGTTTAAAAAATGCCTAAAAATAAAATGTATGAAACGCAAAAAAAAATTACAATTGCATTTTTAGGTATTTATTAAAACGAAACAAACAATTTCTATACATGATACTTCCTATCATTTGATGAAGTCATGACGTTACGATGATGATTAACATATTAACCAGTAACAGTATTGCTGAATTGGAACGGAGTATAACATCGGATATCCATAAACTCAAAAAATGGTTTGTTGCTAACGGCTTATTATTAAATTTATCTAAAACTCAAATACTCTATTTCAATCTAGGCGGACGGCCACCTAGACCACTCTCAGTTTGTTTGAATGGCGAGATCGTACCACAATCTTTGAATCAAAAATTCCTGGGTGTTACAATAGACCCCGCACTCAAATGGGATGTCTACATAGACACGTTGTGTGGCAAACTTAGTGGCGCATGCTTCGCTCTGGGCAGGCTGGCGGCAGTCCTGCCGCCCACCGCGCTACGTTCCTGCTATTTCTCACTCTTCCACTCGCTGCTCTGCTACGGGCTCGAGCTCTGGGGCACTGCCGCCGAGTGGAAGCGCGTGTTTATACTGCAGAAGCGTGCTGTCCGTATAGTATCACGTGTACTAACGCGTACACCAGCCAAAAGTATTTTTGTTAGTAAAAAATTCTAACACTCACCTCTCAGTACCTACTAGACATTTCTAAATTTGTGAGAAAAAACATAGACAAGTTTCCAGATAAAACTGGGTTTAACAAGTATTCACTTCAAAATAAATCGGACTTAATAGTTACAAATTGTAGACTAGAAAAATCGACTAAATCCATATATATAATAGGCCCTAAAACCTACAATAAACTCCCCAACGATATCAAACAGTGCAACGAAAATTGTACCTTTGAACGTAAATTTAAAACATTTTATAACTTTGTACCTAATGTTATTGGAATGTAACCGGACTGTAATATCTGTACTATTATAAAACTGTAACAGTAAGTTTGTCTGTACATTGAAGATATTAACAAAAAAAAGTTACGATATGGTTTTTAGGTGTCCCTGATTCCATTTCACCAATTTTTGGATTTTTTGTCTGTCTGTTTGTCTGTGTGTTTGTTTGGGTGTTTGTTTGAACGAGTATCACGCAAAAACTACTGAACAGATTTTGATGAAACTTTTTTTGTTTGATAGCTTATGATCTGACTTAAAATCTGGTATATAATTTGTGCGGACGAAGTCGCGGGTTAACGCTCGTAAATAATATAATTATAAGTAGTTAAGGAGTGCATTTGATATGTAAAATTATTTTTATGAAATAAATGATTATTGATTATTGATTTGTAAATTGTATTTCAATATTATGCAACTATATCAAAAGACTATCGATAGTTTTAACATTAGACATAATCTGCATACAAAATGGCATGAACCATTATCACACAAGCTATTTTTGAGCGTAGGCGATTTCGCAACTATACCGCAACCACGTCGCAACCCTAAAAAACGTGCTTTTTTACAAATCAAATCAAATTTTACTTTGATCTCAACCTTTAATGAGAATATTTCAAGTATAAAAATGAGTACCAAACTTGGTTCCAATGATTATCCGCAACATGGCCACTTTTTTATGTTTCTGGCCAGGTTTTCAATAAAAAACTTGTAAAATACTTACAAGTATTTTTTTATTCCAAAACACGAACTACAAAAAACATAAAACTTATTTGTTCCATTGTTCGTCACTGAACTAAATTAAAACACAAATATTCCTAATTTGAATTTCCCGCTCAATTATCTTTTTAATTTTCCGCGGCAACAGCAGTAGTGCGTTACTGCCAGCCTCTTACTTTCGACTGCCGAATTTCCCTATTGGGAATTCATTTTCGTAGGGCGTATCCAGCGACAAACGAAATCTTACTCAGAAAAACTTTTTAAATTAAGCTTTTGTGTGTGCCTACTTACTGATCATATATTCGCAATATAAAATAATCTAAGTATAATAAAACACTGAAATGAAATGAAAAAAAAATGAAATGAAAATATCACACGTTCACTATCACATGTATCATATGTTCACTGTCTTAATACACCCTTCAAGTTATGTTAGTAGGTAATGAATAAAACCGGTCTAGTGCGAGTCGGATTACTCGCGCACCGAGGGTTCCGTACCACATCGCCAAACAAATAAAACTATATAAAAAAATTATCCGTGATAGCACGAGACCGATTCACACTTGGCCGGTTTTTATTATTTGCTGTTGTACCTTAGAGTTTGACCTATAATCAACCACAACAAGTTTGACGCTTGTATGTAACCATTTTTACTAGTTTCTTGTATAAGGACCCCCCTTAAATTTGAATTACTTTTACAATTTTAATTATATCCGCCATAATAACGCACATTCTGTAAAAATTTCAATTTTCTAGCTATAACGGTTTAAAAGTTACAGCCCTAAATAGGTAGGACAGACAGACAGACGGACGGACAACGTAGGCTTAGTAATAGGGTTTTATTCTATTCACCCTATTCACCCTTTGGGTACGGAACCCTAAAAACTAGTGTTGTATAGCCGGATGCGGATGAAATCGCGGCCAAAAACTTGAGCTCGCGAAGGTGCCTAGTTACTAAAGCATAAGCATATGCTCACGACTATATTCCCCGAGGGGGTAGTCAGAGATATTCTGAAACTTCAGAAAATCTACGTTTCACTAGTTAGTACCGTGTGGTGTCGGCTAAGAATAGCACCATCTCATTTCCTCCCGTGGGTGTCGTAAAAGGCGACTAAGGGATCTACTGAAGGATGGGCAGCAGCATCCTCTGAGTACACACATTGATTCGATCCAACTGCGATCGCCAACCCGCCTGCCAAGCGTGGCGATTATGGCAAATCCCCCCATTTTGGGGGAGGCTTATGTCCAGCAACGTTTAATGGCTGATATGATGATAATGATGACTAGTAATACCGAAACTGTGTCCAGTGTGACGGGGAGTGAGCCCGTCGCCACTTTTAATGGACAGAGGGTACAATACATGCCTCGAAATTGAAGCATACCCAGTTAATAAAGGTACCTTAATATTTGTTAGGTACATTTATGCTGGCACCCCGAGAGAAATCTAATTAAATTCCTGTTCTTTGTAAAGTTTTAGGTCCACCAAATTGTTTAGCAACAATATCCAAGTTTGATATAATAGCTGTTAGTAAATACAAAGCAGAAATTGCCTGAGCAATTTCATTTTCGATACTATTGCTACTGGGAACTTATCAGGCTTCATCATTGTATTAAGATGCTCCCCGTAAACGCTGGACTAGGCAATATTTTTGTGGTTTTTTGAAGCTATCTTCGTCTCGTTATTTGAAAGACATACTGACAGTGTTGCCAGAAGGTTACTTTTGTAACCTTTTAGGTGGGAGTCACGCTGCAAGTCTGGGGGAGGTCAGACGCGTGCGTATTGGCATCTGTTAGGCTTGCACGTGGCTCCGCCATTTTGTAAACTCTTTTGTGTTTTAACTATAAAACGTTAACTTGAGATTATAAAAAACTACTTGACATTTGCAGAAATGCTACTAATAATTTTCCTACGTGTACTCTCCAAATAACGTGACATTGGCGCAATTGTGATAACGCATCGGACGCCATTACATAAAAAAAAATAGAATAGAACCTTTTAGGTGATTTTTAGCTCTGACAGGTTTCTTTTAGGTTACACGATTCAAAAGGTTACTTTTTGGTGATTTTTCGAAATTTGTATAAACTTATTTTAAAATTCTCATTTTTCCGTGAAACGGGACGCTTTTTCATATATTTTGCAATGTTTAAAAATTCAAAACGTAACCTTGCCTGCTGTGCAGGAGGCGATGGTTCGATCCCCGTCCAGGCCGACTCGTACCAATGAGTTTTTCGGAATTTATGCACGATTTGTAACAACACTGGCTTTTCGGTGAAGGAAAACATCGTGAGGAAACCTGCATGCTTCAATTTCGAGGCATGTATTGTACCTACTGTCCATTTACAAGTGGCGACAGGCTCACTCCCCGTCACACTGGGCAGAGTTTCGGTACTATAGTGAAACGTGGATGTTCTGAGGTTTTAGAATATCTCTGACTACCCCCTCGGGGATTATAGTCGTGAGCATATGCTCACGACTATGCTTAAAATTCAAAACGTTCGTAACGTAGCAAGCGCAACTCCCAAAAACACGTTTTTCTCTCTCGCATTATTGTATACAAAATGACTAAATTAAGCGTCTCACTCAATTTCTCGCTCGATCAATCAATCGGATGAAAAATGCAGCTTAAAATGAAAAACGCTACTGAATCTATACTATTATAAAACTGTAACAGGAAGTTTGTCTGTACATTGAAGATATTAACAAAAAAAAAGTTACGATATGGTTTTTAGGTGTCCCTGATTTTCATTACACCAATTTTTGGATTTTTTGTCTGTCTGTTTGTTTGTGTGTTTGTTTGTTTGTTTGTTTGTTTTAACGAGTATCACGCAAAAACTACTGAACCGATTTTGATGAAACTTTTTTTGTTTGATAGCTTATGATCTGACTTAAAATCTGGTATATAATTTGTGCGGACGAAGTCGCGGGTTAACGCTCGTTGTTTATATTTCTGTAAGTAAATACAAGCAACATCTGTCTATCAACTTTTAATACCTTATTACTGGAAAAAAAATATGAAAGGTTACTTTTCACACCAAAAGGTTACTTATTTGTCTATTTCCGGTTACTTTTGACAAAATCCGGCTGGCAACACTGCATACTGAACGGTACTTGTCCTACAGGCTTGATCCTTACCGCGGGTACCAACACACCGATACCTTAGGCGGAACATAGCTCTGAACTGTACCATAAGTAATAGTGTCATCAATTATGTATTACCTATGATTCACAATAAAGAATATTTCTATTTCCTTATAAACCTCATAAAATATTGTATAATTAGTTATAACCTATAGTTATTGTCCCACTTAACATGTTTTTTTATACTAATGTTTTTGTGTTTTTTGTATTATACAGGGTGAAATTGATATCATTAGCATCCTTTTGAACTAAGAGTCGGCCCATCAAACTGACCAAATTTTACTATGGGAGCAAACAGATTGGAGTAAAAAAATAATCTGCTGTTCCATACTAAACTGCAATGCCTACTCGACTCAAATGTTTGCAACAGCTGATTACATTTTCACCCTAATATCTGATATCAATTTCACCCTGTATAATAAATGAAAAATATAGCAATGATCTTCAATATCTCGGCTTTATTAACTATTTTTTTTAGCCTATTTCATTTCACTGCTTGGCAAAGGCCTCCCCTTTTATCCTCCGTTCAGTCCTAAGCCAGTTCCATCCACTCTTCGTCGAATGTATCCAGGTCATCTCTTTCGCGGTCGACCCTGACGGCGACGTCCATTCTCCGGGATCCAAGGTGTTAAGACTTCGGCCCACCTGGGTGCAATCGACAGATATGGTCGGCCCAATCCCATTTCAACTTGGCGATTTTCTCACCGCCATCGGCTATTTTCGGTTTGTGGCGTATTGTGGTGTTCCTGACGCGATCTGTCCGTTTGATCCCCAATATGCTACGCTCCATCGCCCCCTGGCAAACCTTGAGTTAGGACTTCTGTGATTCTGTTAAAGACCATGTTTGAGCACCGTAGGTTAGGATAGCCATATTTTATTTACTATGAAGGTCAGAAAAAAAATCTCGTTTTTTGTTAGTTATTAAACAAAAATGAATGATGTATATTACGTGCAGGAAGCTGGAAAT
Source organism: Agonopterix arenella (assembly GCA_927399405.1). Lineage (NCBI taxonomy): Eukaryota > Metazoa > Arthropoda > Insecta > Lepidoptera > Depressariidae > Agonopterix > Agonopterix arenella. The sequence goes on along the minus strand of OV656712.1, from coordinate 11,769,555 downwards.
AGGTATTGTAATTCTAAATCCATGATTCCGTGTCTCCGGTCATTGTACCCGAACCCTTTTCTGACACTTAGTATTTCAGTAGGTACTCATTTTGTGAATTCTGTCTCAGAAAATGCTCAGAAATGATTAATTTGTTTACATAAATTATGTAACGTCCCATCGTTAACGACCGCAGCTTTTATTTATATTTACTCAACTGAATTTAGAAAATGAACAGTTCATTATAATACGGGTCGCTCGCCTTGTTTTGGTTACCTAATTATTTTCCTTCTGATGTGGCATGTGGTGAACATGAGAACGTACTACCTACTTGTAAGTAATTAACCGAGTTCAAACGAAAGGAATACACAATCACGTCACAATCACGTCCCCTTAAGACGCAACAGATTGAAAATTTCGTTCTCTGGGTAGTGGGCTCGGTGGCGAAATCGGATAACGCAGTTCCCCGGTTTGGAAAAGTGCGGGTTCAAGTCCCGCCCGAAACAAATTTTTCAATCTTTAATTTGAAAGGAATACAATAATATACAAAAGATAATTATGAACTTTCCTTATATCTTAATTCGGTATACCTCAGTAGCGTACCGAGGGTTTGGGGGCAAATGCCCCGGGGGTAGTACTTTAGAAGGGGCGGCAAATTGGGGAAAAATATAGATTGATTGAGCTCTGTCTATAACCAATTCATAGAATAGAGGAAAGTCGAGCTTGCTTCGCTCGCTTTACGTTTCTGTTTTAATTACTTTTCCCAAAAGAGTACTGACTATAATTATGAGTAAAAGGTGGTGCTAAAAATTTCGAGCTTTCTTCGGTCGATCCATAGCTTTTACATAGGTTAAGCATATGTTTTGTACGTAAAAAGTTCTAACTCCATCCTAGTCTTATTGAGTATTGTTTTTCGTGTAGATCTTCTTGTAAAGTTTAAGGGTCTGCAAAATCAGTTTGTGCCCCGAGCGGCAGAAACCCATGCTACGCTACTGTTATACCTATATTAATTAATGTAACCAAAAAAAACATGTTTTTCCTCTTTTTAGGTACTTTCATACTTTTTTCTATTTTTGTTTTGTTTTGCTCGTTTTGGTTTAGTACCTACTCTTAGCACGATATTATTATTATTTCTTTTTTTGTCTCATTACTCTGCTTCATTGTGATAAACTTACCCCAGACGATAATACAAAGAAAAAAAATATTTATATAATTTACCTTCATATTGTCAGTACTCATACTATATATTCTTAGATATAAGTAATATGGTGGACTTATACCTATACCTATACCTATGTTTATACGCTGCAGTCCGCAGAGTTTAACTTGGCACCTGGCTCGGTTAATGTCAATGTAGTGTAATAATATTATCGTCCGTATGTACCTACATATTTATTTATTTTTATCACAAGATAAGAATAACACTTAATTAACTTATATAGTATAGTATTATGTTCATCGACTCATCACTACCAGGTTTTGGCTATCTTCTTCCGTGGGTTATAGTGTACTGTTGTTGTGTAATGGATAAATTGTATAATGAATATGATGTATCATTGTTGCAAGTGATACGTTAGCTAAGTTATAATGTAATTTAATTAACTGAGGAAAATCTGTAATTGGCCTTATATCTGTCTTAGTTTAAGGAATAGCTTCTTTTGTATTAGGCTGTTGATTTTCCCAATAAAGATAAAATAAAATATATAATTACTGAAACTAGTCACAGTTTATTTACGGCTTATAGTAAAAGGTGACGCCTTAATCAGAGTATCCGTGCGAGATAGAATTGGAAATGAAGAGATTCGCAGAATAACCAGAGTAGCAGACATAATACAAAGAATTGATAAACTAAAGTGGCAGTGGGTGGGACACATTGCTCTCAGAACAGACGGCCGATGAGGACGAAGAGTTCACGAGTAGAGACCGCGTCCCGGAAAGTGCAGCGTGGGTAGCTTACTCCCCACAAGGTGGACCGATGATCTGGTGAAGGCGGCGGGAATCCTTTGGATGAGGGCAGCGTTGGACCGCTCGTTGTGGTTATCTGCTGGGAAGGCCTTTGTCCAGCAGTGGACTTCTATCGACTTATATGATTGTGATTTTGAGTGTCATGAAAGGTCTTCTCTCATAAATAAGGGTGAGAGAGAGTAGGCCATTCTCCACCCACTTAGAGTGAATTAGTGGAGGGTAGTAAGTGGTCAACATTCTGCCTGAATATATTTTTCAAGCCGCCTTAATTGACATCTTACTTAATCTGATAGCTTCTGGACTTTACATATCTACGAATCAGAAGTATTTCTTCTTCAACGAAGGCTGTTCTGTAGTTACCTAAATTGTTTGTTTTCTCCGATTGAGAGCAGTCGGTATTACATAGGTACCTAACTAAATTAAGTATTAAAACCCCATTGGTATCATGCGCGGATTCGAATCTAGACCCGTAAGATTGACAGTCCTCCATCTATTCATCTTCCGTAGCACGGAATCATTTTTCCTTTCAGGCAATCAGGTGATTCAGCCTGCAATGTCCTAACCAACTGGGGAAAAACCTACAAAGTGACATATCACAACTTGTGCCCCGTGGAAATCGAACCTAAAACCTCCGAGTCGAGAGCCCAAAGCTCTTTACCATTAGACTACGGTAGCGTTGTAAGCTCCAACACGCCAACGATGAGACGCTTAAAAAACCTTTTGTAAGGGATAAATCATTTAAGCATAAAAGTTTTGTCATTTTGGCATCCTTAATCCTTTTCGCGTCAATCATGAGACGAATCTTCAGCCATGCATTAAATGGTTCTAAATTTGCTTTTACTCGCGCGAGTTATTTTCGCCCGGCTTTTATGTCGGCCTTTGTCAATAATGAATTTATGTTTTCAACTTTGCTTGTCTACAAAATATTGTGAGTCTTCCTATTGTTGCATGAATTACAATATTCTTTCTTAATATGCTAACACTCTTTTAAGGGAAGGGAAAGACCGTCAAACTGAACAACTTACTCAATGGCACAAACATCGCAATAGCGAAAAAAAAATCTGATGACCGATTATGGCACAGCAGATTTTTTTACGATTTTGATGTTAATAGAGAAAGTTGTTCAGTTTGATGGCCTGATCATCCCCTTAAAAAAGTGTCAGCATATTAAGAAGGACCCCGCATAAAGCTGTACCCGTGACTTCGTACGCACGACCGTTTGCTGCACTGAAAAACGTACGAATAATATTCTAGAGAGCGGTTTTTGAAACTCATTCTTTGAACTCAGCAGTTGAAAATGTCAATATTACTATGGAGATATGCATCTTTCTACTGCTGATTTAACATTCAAAAATCATACTACAGGAGTTCGATTTTTCAAAGTCAAATCCGCAGTAGAAAGATGCGTATCTCCATACATTTTCAACTGCTGAGTTCAACGTATGAGCCAATAAGTATTTATAAGAAAAGAGAACCCACTCGAATGTCAAATATCGTCTGTGAACTGGCAATCGGTCCTATCTATTTTCATACAACTTTACAGGACAGAGAAAAAACTGAATATTTAACAATTGAACAAGTTGTATAAAAAACAAAAAAATACGTATTTAGTTAAATTGGTTACTTTACCTAAATTAATAACAAGTAATAGTCCGAATTTGTACGCTGCTCCGGCCGTTAGATAGTACAATTTGAAATAAAAAAGTTAGTTAGACGATATTATGTCAAATTGAAGGCTAGCTAGCGCCATCTATGTTTCACCGACAATAATTCAACCTATACTATACGTACCTACTTATATCTACTCATACCGATGGATATTATTGTTTTGAATGCTAGTTTTCGTTCAATCCCGCACCGATAGAGTGAAATTCTAGTATCCTTACTATTCCTGTAATCTAAACATTGGTAAGAGAACAACAGAAACTCAAGAAAATCACTAAATCGTCACGAAATTGAACGAAAACTACAAACAACCCTCACATTACGCAAGATAGGTAGCCATTTTGTGAATTTCGAATTTGTCATTTTGACATTGACATAGACAATAATTTTTTTTTTCATAGTTCTGCGAAATATGTAATAGATGGCAGCACATTCTATGCAAACTGAATCGGAAAAAGCCACCAAAAGGCGACTGTCCTCCGCCTGGTATTAGCCCTGTTTTTCTAATATGACATTTTTGTCACGCACATGCGAGGGTTGGTTGCAGTCTCTAACCTCAAGGCCACACCTCAAATATATGACGATGCTTGAAGAGATTAGTTGCCTGTTTGTTGGCATGTTTCGACACCCCTTGAGTTGATAATATTGTATAAATCCTATTTAGTCTAGGAAAAATAAAGTTTGAGATTGCATTAAAGACACTTTAGTAAATTGTGTTTGAACTAATATTACTGTAAATTTATAACACTTTTGTCGAGATTTCGTGGTTATATAAGCTGAGGACCCTGAGAAATACCTTAAAATCGATATAAATGTACAAAGGGCAAGCTTATTTCTGAAGATATTTCTTCCAGCATACCAGCAAAAGAGACAGTTAATTATCACAATACAAATTTAATGTGTACAATCAAACGTTAAATAATTAAGTTTTGAGGTTATCATTTTTGAAATATTACAAAATATTAAATATCTACTCAAATTTACAATATTAACCGGAGATTATTATTGTTATAAGTAAAATGAATTGAACGAAGCCGTCCTGCATAAAATCACTAGTTTTCCATTTTTTGTTCATACCTAAATTTAATGTTTTGTAAATGTCTTAGTTATTCAGTAATACACAATACAAAATCGGAGATTATTGAGAATTTATGTTTTTCATGTATGTATCTACTATATTCCAAGTTATCACCAGAAGTGCAATTAATGCAACCTGGAGTAGGTTACAAAATACAAAAATCCGTAGATTTCCCCGAATAATTGAGTTGCGGAAAAATAGAAAATAGTTTCTATACTCATAGATTTACAATACCTTTTCCAGTTTCCTGATATAACTACAGAGTCGATTGTACTGAATCTATATATCTATCTAAAAACTGTAACAGGAAGTTTGTCTGTACATTGAAGATATTAACAAAAAAAAAGTTATAATATGGTTTTTAGGTGTCCCTGATTCCTTTTCACCAATTTTTGGATTTTTTGTCTGTCTGTTTGTTTGTGTGTTTGTTTGTTTGAACGAGTATCACGCAAAAACTACTGAACCGATTTTGATGAAACTTTTTTTTGTTTGATAGCTGACTTAAAATCTGGTATATAATTTGTGCGGACGAAGTCGCGGGTTAACGCTCGTTCTCTCATATTTCTTTAATCTAGAGACCATTGACACTTCCTCTATTGCGGGAAAAGTCGGTTAACTTATTAGGTAGAATATCATAGCAACTGGTGGAAAAATATCAGGGAAAAATAGGAAATATTTTTTTTTTCTAAATGGCAACGTCCTCATAAAGCTTTCCTATGGCGACGATATAACAAATATAATATAAATAGCATTAACACGTTATATTATAATTTGGTATACTAATAAAAGATTAGGTGTATTAAATTGTTTTGGCTTCATTCTTACACAGGTCATGTGCATATACAGCCGTGGTGGTCCAGTGCAGAAGGCGATGGTTCGATCCCCGTCCGGGCCGACTCGTACCAATGAGTTTTTCGGAATTTATTTACGATTTATAACACCACTGGCTTTTCGGTGAAGGAAAACATCGTGAGGAAACCTGCATGCTTCAATTTCGAGGCATGTATTGTACCTACTGTCCATTTACAAGTGGCGACGGGCTCACTCCCCGTCACACTGGGCAGAGTTTCGGTACTATAGTGAAACGTGGATGTTCTGAGGTTTCAGAATTTCTCTGACTACCCCCTCGGGGATTATAGTCGTGAGCATATGCTATGCTATGCTATGCTATGTACCTATAAATACTAACTTATCAGTTAGATACAGGGTTCTTCTTAATATGCTGACACTTTTTTAAAGGGATGATCAGACCATCAAACTGAACAACTTTCGCTATGGGACCAACATCTAAATAGCGAAAAAAAATCTACTGTCCCATACATTTGGCTCGAGTAGATTTGCAGTTTTGTATGGTGTTGGTGCCATAGAGAAAGTTGCTCAGTTTGACGGTCTGATCATCCCCTTAAAAAGTGTCAGCGTATTAAGAAGGACCCTATATATTTTACACGTGTTGCCATTTAGATTTTGCATTTAAGTATTTGGTAGATAACACTAAAAAGTATGTTTTATTAATGTATTAAAAACAATATACCTGCTTACATCTACATAAAATGTTTTCTTTAAACGAAAGCTCCTCCAACTTTCTTAAAAATTCAGGGAAGGAAGCTCATGGTGGTCTGGTCAAGGAAAATCAGCTCGCTCGCTTTACTTGCTCTAGCTTTCATTTCAAATACATAAATAAAGTAAGTAGGTGCATTTGATTGATTGATTGACTTATTTACCTAAACATCATTTTTAGCTATAAAATTATGGAAGCGCCGGCTTTGGAAATCCTGGAATGCATAACTAATCGGATGCATATAGTATGGAAGCAACTTCTTCAAACTATTTAATTTAAAAATAAAAAAATATTTTTCAACACACTTGCTCATAAAATGGCCCTTATTTCACCGCAATTAGGCACATAATGACACCTATAATCAAACTGTGACTTTTTCATTACTATTATTCACAAGTGAGTTATAGGTTTTTTATAGTAGGTACCTAAACTTCTTGGTTGAGTTCTTGAGTTGCTTTGTTCTTAAAAAAGTTTCGATAAAAAAAGATCATATTCAATAGTACAAATAAATTCTCTAAATAAACTTTTTATTTACTAAATAAAATGATTTTTTATGGCGCCTCAGCGGTAATCACCAACATTACACGCTTGTACCATAATGTACTATTTTCTGAAAAATAAACCCTGGGATGTCAGGAAGTCCGGGAATGCATAACTAATTGGATGCGTAGTGATGAAAGCGACTTCTTAAAATTATTAAATTAAAAAAAAAAAAATCGGAACAAAAGTGCACTCAGCAGAGGTGGCGTGATGACCTGGACAAATTTGACGACCAATGGCCAGAGGTTGCCCACAACAGAAACGAGTGTAAGAGCAGGGGAGAGGCCTTTGCCCAGCAGTGGTATGAAATAGACGAAAAAAAAAAGTGCACTCCATATTCCATAAAAGCCAAACCCTCAACTTTAGGTAAATATGCATCCGATCTCAATTTATCAATCAATCAATAAACTAGATTTCAGCATAAGGGTCACCGATACAGAGTTATTTTATGCATGTTATTATTTTATAATCTAGAAAAATCGCGAGCTTGCTCCTGGTTTTTGATAATATTGCACCTTTTTTATAACCTATATCACATTCACAGCTATAATCCTAAGCTCGCTTTGGTCGCTCCAGGTTTCGGATCGTATTGCCATGCATGATTGATGATGATTGAAATCTTCTGTAGCGAGCAAAACGTGCTTATAACGTGATATTACAATTGTATCAAAGTACAATATTGTCAAGCACGTTTCACTCGCTCCAGAAAATTTCAATAATAATTATCATCTTGACCCCTAAACTCTTCGACTCTATCTCTTCAGTGCGTGATTTTCCACCACACCCGTAAAATCATAGAAATCTAGAGAGATGCCAACCAACGCGCCGAGTACGAAACCGCATTACCACCAGTACCACGCGATAGAAAGTATTTTGTTAGCTTGAATGTGTTCATTATCTATTGCAGTATCATAACTCAACGTTCGAATAATCTTTAGTACTACGCAAGCATTGTAAACTATTTACACATAATAACTAGACTGGCTTTCTGCCTCATAATATATTGAATCATTACTGTCGCGAGCAATGTGTTCCGTTCTTGCGCATATTGCTGCGACACTGGCCCCGCCCCATTTTCACATCTCCCTTTAGTTTTTGTGATCTGTGCGTAAAATATACCTAAATAGAGAAATTTTCCCTAACCTTATAAACAACTCCGCAGTTAATAATAAAATCATGCATTACAAAAGACTCTTTATTCATTTATCAGAATTAGACCCCCTGTCGTTATTTATCAGTTAGGTTAATAGCAAATCATTTATATCAATTATAATGACAATAATGACAATGTGTGCCTTGTTTCAAATCTAATGAAGATACGCAAAGAAGCCAATGGAAAACAACTGTGATTGATAATTTTCTGATATATTTGACTACAGCGCATTCTTATTGAGAAGCAGTAGGTATTTTAAAGTGCATAATACACTATATAGGGTGTAACTCTAGTAATATTTAAAAGAGTGGAGTACTATAGAGCCAATATCACAGAACATTATAAGAGAGGTTAGAAGTGGGGGTGGATCGTGTCGCCACAGGTTATGCAATGATTTGTATAACACCATAAGGCGCGCGGCGTGGTGCGAGCAAGATGGCATGAGTAATTGTAGCAGCGTGAGCGGGAAGACAAGTGGCGACAGCCGTCTCCGAAGCAAAAGCGCTACTTTGCATTTCTAACCCCTCTTATAATGTTCTGTGGCCAACATAGAGAAAATAAAAATCAGCTATTTCATACAAACTCAACACATTTCCAGAGCGGATTAGAGTGAAGAGGTGAAAAATAGTCTCATCAGTTGCCCACTCGCCTATGGCTAGCTCTTGCGACTCCAACCTAAGGCCAGTGCCAGAGGTGGGGGATCTGATCCTCTTGGGTAACACTCCGAACGGCCAGTAAAGGCAAGTCAGAGATCAGGGACTAGAGTACTTACATAATCTCATAGAGACATGCTTGTAAGTTCATAAGTTTATCAAATTAATTATAGCTAGATGCTCTGTTAATTTATCAACAAATATAATAATAATTTATAAGATGATGATATCAGTTTGACGTGATTTTACGGCACGCGTTGACATTTTCACCTTTATCGTGTTAGTATAATAAACAATAATAAAGTACCTACTCGTAACTAACTAGGTATCTACTTATAACTTATCAGTGAGATTGGTGTGTGTTTTTTGATGAGTTAGTTAGTCCGACTCCGACACGAGGCTGACTGCCCCATCTCTTTGTTCGGGCGACATCTAATCTCGACTCTAGTAACTAGTCTAAGTTAATCTAGATAGGTATCATCCCTGTTAAAATCAATTTTCACGCAAATATTTTCTCCGAAATATACTTTCCTGGATTAACATGGAAATTAAAACATTATTTAATTACAATTCATTCAAATCATTAGAGCCGTTTCCGAGACCCCGATTCTATGTACAGGGTGTAACAGAACACTCTAGTAATATTTTAAGGGTTGGTTTAGACACTCAAACTGAACAAACATCGAGAAAAAAATGAAAAAACATCGGTTGTTTTATAGAAAACTGCAGCACCGACTCGACCCAAATGTCCCATACATTTCAGTCGAGTCGGTGCTGCAGTTATGTATGAAACAGTTGATTTAGTGTATTTTATTTCGACGTTGTCTCCACAACACTTAAATATAACACGCGCAGTCCAAACCTGCACCATATTTTAGGTTAAGTTAGTTTTATTTACTCAATATTTTTATTTATTTTTAATGTACATACCTTCCTTTATTTGTCTTTAATAAAAAAACTATATAATTTACAAAACGCATGCGTGTTTATGTATTTTATGATTCAATCTTTGACTATTTATTATAAGGACTAGCCTTGCGGTAGCATTTCCCCTCTGCCACGGTATAAGATCAATTGATTATGTGCATTTACATTCAATTTTATACCTTTTTTACCTACCTAATTTCGAACTTAGAACATTTGGGGTTCACACGAGAGTACTTTTCATGATTTTTATCATTCAAAATTAGAATCTAAAGTTATGGGGAATAAAATCCAAAGTTGCGGATATCATGTTACCTCGCCCCCCGCAAAAAGTGGCAGAAATGTTTGTTAGTAGAATTGCACGCGTAACTAGTCCTCATATATGTAGTCAAAGGATTCAATCAAATTATCTATCTCTATACTATTATAAAACTGTAACAGAAGAGTGTCTGTACATTGAAGATATTAATAACAAAAAAATACGATATGGTTTTTAGGTGTCCCTGATTCCATATCACCAATTTTTGGATTTTTTGCCTGTCTGTTTGTTTGTTTGTTTGATCGAGCATCACGCAAAAACTACTGAACCGATTTTGATGAAACTTTTTTGTTTGATAGCTTATGATCTGACTTAAAATCTAGAATATAATTTGTGCGGACGAAGTCGCGGATTAACTCTAGTATAAAATAAATATATAAATATTTTAGTAAATTACCTCTGCCATGTTTAAGTTATCTTTACTGACCTTAGATAGCGGTTAATTCCCCAATAGTTTTCCTTGAGGAAAATGAATTTAGCACCAAGTTCAAACTGATCTAATACCACACCTGTATTGCATATATAATTGCGTAAATATAGGCAAGTGGACCTTACCGATTATTTGCCCATAGGAACAACAATAATAAAATAATAATAAAAATTTGTTTATGTTTCCCAGTCCACAAACATTAGGTAGGTACAAATTAAATAGCTCATATAAATATGTTTACATGTCCATATGTCTGTGGGTGCCGTGCGGTGTCGGCTAAGAATAGCACCATCCCATTTCCTCCCGTGGGTGTCGTAAAAGGCGACTAAGGGATCTACCGGAGGATGGGCAGCAGCATCCTCTGAGTACACACATTCAATCGAACTGCGATCGCCAACCCGCCTGCCAAGCGTGGCGATTATGACAAATCCCCCCATTTTGGGGGAGGCTTATGTCCAGCAGTGGACGTCTGTCGGCTGATATGATGATGTCTCTGGGTGAGAACTGGCTAAAAAACCTGTCAGTCAGGTCGCAAGGCCACCCCCTCTTTGGAAATTGCATAATTTTGAAGCAGTTGGTAACATTTTTGAGCATACTACTAAGTGTATTAGGAACATACAATATTTACAAACCATTAGCTTTGCCCTACCTATCTAACTAGCTGTTATCCTGGTATTTAATAAGAAAGGTAAGCATGAAATTGTGTTTATGTGTGGAGTGTGTGTTGTGTGTATGTGTGTGTGTTTGGGTTAAGAGGGTTTACTTCTTTCTCTATGATACTATATAAGGTCTAACAAAATTAGGTGATTCTATTTTAATGTTCTGGGGATGATCAGACCATCAAACTGAACAACTTTCTCTATGGGACCAATATTGAAATCGAGACAAAAAAATCTGCTGTCCCATACATTTAGGTCGAGTAGGTTTGTATGGAACAGGCTGATTTTTTTTCGCGATTTCGATATTGGTCCCATAGAGAAAGTTGGTCAGTTTGATGGTCTGATCACCGCCTTAAAATAGTTTCACCTAATTTTGTTAGACCTTATATATAGAAGATTTTCAGTGTCACTATAGTTGAGTGAAAGGTGCCACTGTAAGACTAGTCTCTTGCATTCTGCTTTACATGTTATGTATATGCTAAGGTTCTTATGCTAAGCAGAAAAATCTTTGTGTGAAAGTAGTTCTGGCTGGTTCCGAACTACATATCGTGTAATGACGACGGGTATTTGCGTATCGTTTATATCCGATCCTGAACAGGCGTTCTAAATTGTCACTTAGAAATAAGTTGACAATTTACAAAACTTGTATCAGGCCGATATTTACGTACGCCGGAGTGGTATTCGCGCACGCCGCCCCGTCCCATATCCATAAATTAGAGGTCATCCAAAACAGATTCATGCGTACCGCGACTGGCGCACCAATGTTCTTACGTAATAAGAACCTTAACATCGATCTAGAGTTGCCTACCATCAAGCAACTACTCAAATCTATGGTTACGGACTATTTCACCCACGACATTCTAATCCTCTTATTAGAAAAAATGCCACCTACCCTGCCCCTTGGGCAGGTTGCTTAAGCTCATGCATTGGTTCGGTAGACCTACCAGGGCGCTTCGCCGTCACTGGTGTGGTCCCCCCATAGTCCGCAGTAATAAGCAGTCGATGCTCCCTGAGCAATGCTGTATATGTCAATTCGAAAAAAAAAAAAAGGGATATTTGCGTATTTATGATCACTATCGTAGGACAACAAGGAGTGCTGTTTTAAAATAGTAAGCAGAACAAAAATCTGTCGAACCGAAAGTACTTCACTCTGTCTATGCAATTTGACTAATTATGATGTCTTCTTGAATCGATTGTAAAATATTATTAAGATATATCGTAAAGATGCTGATCTCCATTACAGTAGGTAACTATTCCATTCCATTTATTCAGGCTGGAACAAAAGACGAACTAAGTACCAATATTTAGGGTGAAGCCAAACGAGCGTAATTTTGTGAGTTGTGAGTCGCGTAATTTGAGTCCGTTTCACATAAAATCCGGGAATGCATTGTCTATGACCTCAGCCTTTATATGAAACGGACTCAAATTACGAGACATTTTTTTTTTTAATTCTTTTGTTTTTTTTTGGAGCTTTTAACCCTGAGGTTACGTCAGCCCCATCGTGCTTTAACCCTTAAGACTCTACAAAATGAAACAATTTTACAATGAAATAAAAACCTAACACTACCTAACGAATATACAAACAAACACACATATTAAACACTAGTACTATAAATAAAAAGGTACACCATTTTAGCCTCTCCCGACGTAGAATTTACAACTCACAAAATTACGCTCGTTTGGCTAACTCGTGTCAACACTCGGGGCGTTAACACCAGTTACGCCTACCTACCTCTATGGTTTAGACCATAAAACTGAACAACTTTTACCATAGCACCAAGGTCAAAAACGGGAAAAAAACAGCTACTCGACCAAAATGTATAGGACAGCTGATATTTTTTTCTCAATTTCGATGTTGGTCTCATAAAGAAGTCGTTCAGTTTGATGGTCTTAAGCACCTCCTCGCATCGCATCGTGGCGATTATGGCAAATCTCCCCATTTTGGGGGAGGCCTATGCCCAGCATTGAACGTCTATCGGCTAATATGATGATGATGATGATGGAGCATCCGATTTTTTTTATCGCGATATCAATATTAGTCCCATTGTGAAAGTTGTTCAGTTTGATGGTCTTAACCACCCCCTTAAATGTTTATTTGGATTTTTGTAACACCTTGTATATTATGTATAGGTCACGTTATGTATAGGGTGTTTTGTTGCGCTAGTTTGCTAAGAACAGTCTAATAACAATATGAATAGCATACACATAAAATCAAAGGTAAACCTAGTATGTAGATACCGTATAGGTAGATACATATAAGTGGGTTGTATATTTATGTATATGTCTTATAGCAATTGCTGTCTCGTGTCATTTCACTCCGGTGTCAATGGATGTTTGTGTCTCAATCTCAACAGACAAAGACTGAGTGATGTACCTTCTGGTGTATGAGTCAAATCAATTGAGTTACTTACTTCCTCTTTTAAGTTATTCCATCCATAAACCCGAAGATAAAGGTTAAAAAAAATTGCTGTCTCCCGAGGAGTAGTCCTCCTATTTTCTTTGATTAAATTAATTGCGGCTCCTAGCTTCTTGGATTAAATTAATTGTGGGTTCCGCTGCAGATAGAGTCATCCCCCGCTCGTTCGCTGAACTTCATTATCTAGTGTTGTGAGTGGTCGCCGCTATTGATCCTGGTTTGCAGCAGTTGCAATTATGGTGGTGGGCGGCCTGTGCTAGAAAAAAAGAACAATCCAAACTTCCAAATAATTTTCGATTTCTTCAGACGACAATAAGTTTTCTGGAATATTTTTAATATTCGGTTACGGTTCGGTGCGGTTTGGTTCGGTATCTTTACTATTATTTTAAGGCGGTTGCAGAGAGGTCAATTTTATACAAAACTTTGACGCACAATACGCGGAGACGGTATAAGTAACTTTGTATATATGGAAAAATAGTTTAGAAAATCTAGTTGCCGCGTAAAAAATAACATTGGCAATTTATCAAATAATTACGAAGATATAAAGCTTTGAAATTTTTCATACAACATTTTAAAAGCTTTATATCTTCTTAATTATATTATAAATTGCAAATGTTATTTGTTACGCGGCAACTAGATTTTCTAAACTATTTTTCCATATATAAAATATTACTTTTATTAATTCCGTCTACGCGTATTGTGCGTCAAAGTTTTGTATGGACTGAAACCACCTTAAGACTAAACTATTTGAGAAATCTGATTAAATACAGTAATTTCATAGGATAGACCCAAGCTAAGTTCGGGTTTCATTTTACATAAAATGATGCAGATAAAAGGAAAGGAAAGGGATTTCAGGGTGATTGATAACTTTGCTTCAACAGCCAACCACCCTATAAAGTCGTAAATGTAGCAAGAAGAATGTAGAATTTTTTTAGTTTTAAGATGACATAAAGTAGCATCTGATGATAGCCTTAGGTATCAAGCCTGACGCCCACAAGAACACTGCATAAGAAACCTTTTCTCTTAGTCGGCTCGTACGATACCCACGAGAGGCCTATTCTAAGCCAGAACCACACCGCCCGTCAGCACGTGCTAATAGAGACTTGAATCAATGAGTCATAACTCAAATGACCCAATCACTTGTCCCTTCCCTAGTAATTGCAAAGACAATTGATATGGCCTATTAGGGCAATCAATACACATTTTACGACACGTGATAGCTCTTCACTTAATATAATGGTCTCTATTCTCATGGTTATAAGTGTCTTATGTAATTGATCTCTGTCGGGACTAAGATTTTTATTAAACATGCTATTTTACGGGTGAGAATAAGGTTGGACGTTACAATAACTCCCTTGAGTGCTAGTTTCCTAGTCTGCTATCGTAGCAAATGAGTCAGAACTAGTCATTATTGAAGAGGACTAAATTATAAATTTATAATTTAGAATAAGCTATCCGATAGGGGTGGTCCTGGTGAATTGACTGACAGGTTTTTTATATAACACGAGCGTTAACCCGCGACTTCGTCCGCACAAATTATATACCAGATTTTAAGTCAGCTCATAAGCTATCAAACAAAAAAAGTTTCATTAAAATCGTTTCAGTAGTTTTTGCGTGATACTCGTTCAAACAAACAAACACCCAAACAAACACACAAACAAACAGACACAAAAAATCCAAAAATTGGTGAAATGGAATCAGGGACACCTAAAAACCATATTGTAACTTTTTTTTTGTTAATATCTTCAATGTACAGACAAACTTCCTGTTAAAGTTTTATAAGAGTATAGATAGATAACATATAAGAAACCCAACTCTGGCTCCAGACTATCCAATGTGAAATAGATTATAAATATGTATGTAACAAATAGTTTGTGGTGGTGAAAATAAAAAATATATATTTTTTTTTTTTTTTTTTTTTATTTATTATTTTTTTTTTTTGGTTTAAGTTTAGGGTAAGTTTTATTTGTGCTTTTACTATTTTATTCCTTTAAATAAATAATTTATATAATTACAGTATTTTTTATTTTATTTCTATTTTATTACTCATTATCTAGGATGTAGGGTATTATAGTTTTTCCCTTTTAATACTTACTGAATCCATCCTGAAACCCTTCTGAAACCTTTACATTTATAAACGGTTTGATAGCTCAGTCGGTACTGAACTTCAATTCAATTGATTTATTCAACAACTCAGCTGTGATGATGATGATGATTGTACAACACACTAATAGTACAAACATTACACTTGGAACCTTAAAGGCTGGGCCACACAGAGTGCAGCTGCAGTACGGGTGCAGACCGGCTGCAGGCCGGCAGTAGTTGTAAACTATGCAATTATATGCGAGGTGTCACACTGCTGCGGAACGGTAGCCGCAGTGTGACACCTCGCATATAATTCCATAGTTTACAGGTGCACTCTGTGTGGCTGCACCCAGCCTTAAGTCATTTCAGTCATTTGTTAAAATAAAAATTACACCTCATAAATAAATTTCGAATCCCGTTAGAGGCAAATATTTGAACCCGAGTCATGACATTTCTATCTATAGTACTCTTTGCTATAGGTATTAGATTACGTAATTATTATTATTTGGTTATAAGGGCTTGGTCAATGACCAAATAGCTACTGCGACCTGGACAGATCTATTGTAGCTGTCACCCTAGACCTAAAGGTCATTTCCTAGGCCCACGGACTTCATGTACCGTGTTATACTTTTGGAGGGGAGGTCCCTAATGTCAGTAGGTGTTATTATGTATCCACCTAGATGGCGACTCCTGCTGTGAATGAGCAATTCGCATTCGCAGAGGTGTATGGGCGTTTTGCTCTGCCTCACAGCAGAATCTGCAAGTGGGTGAATCTACAAGCCCCATTCTGTGTAGGTGTTTGTTTAACTTGCAGTGTCCTGTTAAGGCTCGTACTAAGAGCCTTAAGTCGTTGCGGTTTGAATAAGAATAAGAATAAGAATATTTATTGTTCAAACTGTGTACAAAAGATGTTACAATAAAATAAAACAGAATCATCAGTTTGGTCCGCAGCACGGACGTACAATGCTAGGTGGCTTACATTGTAAACCACAATAAAATATTTGAATGTCAACAACTATGCTAAATAATAATCTATACTATTATAAAACTGTAACAGGAAGTTTGTCTGTACATTGAAGATATTAACAAAAAAAAGTTACGATATGGTTTTTAGGTGTCCCTGATTCCATTTCACCAATTTTTGGATTTTTTGTCTGTCTGTTTGTTTGGGTGTTTGTTTGTTTGTTTGAACGATTGTTTGTTTGTTTGAATTGATGGTATCTGAGGTATGTCTGTTTGAAAAGCCGGTCACAAGTTCTTTCGCATGCCTCAGTCCTGGTGTATCCGACCAGAGCTTACGGCTTTGGTCCACGCTTTTAGATTACGGAATTAGTTTTATTATTGTTGTCTAGTCATCACAATACAAGTCCGGGCTAGATTTTGGTACTTTCAATGGGACTAGATAATCTGTGTGACAATGTCCAAGATATTTCAAGATGTAGCTGTATACTAAAAATGAGCCTTAGACCTGGTACACAACTAGAGGTCCTATAGAGAAAGTAGTTCAGATTGATCGTTCCCTTAAAAAACCGTGAAGGACCATTTATAATTTCTCATCTCTATTTTCGAAAGCCAAAATCTACTCGATAAACAAAACAAACTTTTGGAAACTCCGGGAAGTCCCTCATCAACACGTCATAAAATATTCGTTTCTCGGTATCTAATACAAAGATTTACCTCCTACTGGTTTTTACTTATAATGTTTATTTAATGTTATTTCATAGAATTCTGTATATTTATTCTACCGCCGAATAGGTAAAAACTTTAACGAATGCGCCTTATGCGTACCTTCAATCAAGAAAACCAGCCACGAGCGAGTCAGTCTCGCGCACGAAGGATTCCGTACCATACAATATTACCAAAAAATTGTGTAATTTTCTCCGGGATCCCTAGGACAAGCGCAACACAACATGATTGTTCGTTTTAATTATGTTTTGTTTGAAATTACTTTTTTACGATAGAGCAAAAAAAAACTTGGAATAAAACACGTCTTTTGAATTGGACCCTCCTTTTTTTTATTATCATTATTTGTTAGTGAATCCGCCATAATAACGCATATGTTCTGTAAAAATTTCAACCGTCTGGCTTTTATAGTTCTAAAGATACAGCCCTTTACAGGTAGAACAGACATACAGACTGACTGACAGATAGACAGACGGACGGATGGACAGCGTAGATCGCAGAACGTAGCGGTAGGATAAATATTCTGTGTGTTTGACATTACCACACGCTAGTCGGAATTAACACACGCTAATGGGTTTAATAATTCAATAAAAAGTTGATAATTTTTTTTGAAATTTTTAAATAATGATTAGCAAGCTATATATGATTATGGCATATTAAAAATGTACAGTCGTGATTATCTTTCTTTTTATTTAAGATTTTCCTTAGGTGTTCTTTATTCCCCCACTTTTCCCTTGGCCTCGTTGGGACCCTTTGGGTACAGAACCCTAACAAAAAACAAAGTTAAGCAATTCAATGGTAGTGACAAGGATAGAGATAAATAAACATTACCAAGGTCACCTATAATTTCTTCTATTAATAATGTCAGTGTGATTATCTCTTACGGTGATTATTTATCGCTGATGCAATACTAACTGCATTAGTTAGACAGTTGTAGAGCGATGTCCATATCTTATTGATCAATATAAAATGCATGCAATACATATGCTCACAACTACAGGGTGTAATTGATATCATTAGCATCCTTTTAAACTAAGAGTCTACCCATCGAACTGAACAACTTTTACTATGGGAGCAAACAAATCGGAGCAAAAAAAAATCTGCTGTTTCATACATTTAAATCGAGTAGGCAGCGGGGCGGCGGGTACAGTTTAGTACGAAACAGCAGATTTTTTTTGCTCTGTTTGCCAACTTATTACATATCGTACTTACAAGTTCATATGAACTCATTGATGACTTCAATCAACTAGAGTCTCGATGGGGATCTGGAAAGAAAGGCTACTTACCACTAGACCACCGGTCTCATTCGGAGTCACGAAGTTTTAAATCTTCATCATCATCTTCGACCCCACCTTCGTCCTGAGGACTAGATTGAAGTCAAGAGCAAACCCATACGTAATAAAAAAAAAAGTTTTAAATATTTATTTAACAAAACGTTCGTTCTTTGTACTCCAAGACAATTATTTATGAATGTTCATTGTATGCTTCGTTTTGTAAAATTGGATCATCCTTATTATAAACATCATTATACGAAATTCAATGAATCAAATAAAAAACAAATAACTTTCTATTGATTTCCACTGAAAATCTACAACATTCATTACCTAATTTAGCAGATATTCATTTCATAAATTCACCGTGAAATATTTTTCATTTTAGATAGATTAGCCCATTCATTTTACGGTTTGAGCCGGGACTAATTAGTAATTGACATTTTTTTTCGGTATAATATTGAAGAGCCAATTTAACCTAGAAATGTACCAAAATAAAAAAAAAATCACGTCAGCAACGGTTCCAATTTTAAAATTTTGCCATTATCTCGTTCTATAAAACCTGATGGATATTTTTTTTGCACATATTTAACGCTTTACCATTTTACATATTACAAACATGGTGTGAATATTTTTGTCTACGTAGAAGGTTTTGAAAAATACTGTATTTTATGATAAATAACTCATTTTTTAAATTTCATTGACTATTTTATTGCTCAAAAATAATTTATATTTTTAAATTTAAGTCAAATGAGTGCATTGGTTTTAATATTAATAATTTAAAATCCTTCTGGGACTCATAATTTTGATTTCTATGTTGCGTAGCGAGTATTTTTTGAATATGCTTTAAGATAGTCCCTTTGTCACTTAATGGTTCCGGTTACAGTTTAAAAGTACAATTAGTAATTACTCCCTACCTCACCTAGAAAAGCTTCGTAAAATGACTGGGCTAGATGGGATGTTTTATAAATCGATCTAAAATCCTAATCGCAGGTAAGCTAAGCTTTTATAATTCCCTTACGAAAATTGAATGTTCCAACCAGCAGGACTAGCATGCCCTGCACAACAAAGTGACAAAGACACAGAACATTATAAGAGGGGTTAGAAATGCAAAGTAGCGCTTTTGCTTCGTAGACGGCTGTCACTACTTATCTTCTCGTTCGCGCTGCTAATTACTCATGCCGTCTCGCTCGCACCACACCGCGCGCCTTATGGTTTATGGTGTTATGCAAATCATTGCATAACCTGTGGCGACACGTTCCGCGCCTAATTTGCACCTCTAACCCACTCCCCTCTTATAATGTACAGAAGATTATAAGAGGGGAGGACAAAGAGATAAACTCGTCATGCGCGCTCGCTTTCGCATATGCAAAGTACCCACCTAACAAAGAAGGCATGTCTTTTTTTCGTGTTCTCGAGGATAGTATGCTTGGCTCACAGGTGTTCTTATTTGCTTTCTTATCTTATCTTATTATTATGACCCAATTGGATTTTAAGTGTTGACCCCTACATATTTATTTTCTTCGCCCTTCAAAAATGTGGTATATGAATGAAGGCAATGCCATTCAGGGGAAGATACTTGAACTTCTTCTTCTTATCGTGTGGGCAGAGCCCTGGTTTCAGAGTTTTTTCAGACCGCCTTACGGCCTCTGACGTGGTTTTTATGTAACGACTACTACCACCAGAGATAGTAGCCGGTACAACCTGAATCGGAATTAGATTCCGTATGCAGTGTTGCCGCTTTCAGAGACTTTTTCACTAGATCTAATGGTTTTTTTGTCTTAGGTGGCATATTTTAAAGTGATTTTTGGGCGATGACGTATCGTGGCGGTACTTGAACTATTTAATGCTAACGGCTTTGGATAACCATCTCCCAGGAGGCACATGCGTTTAGCCGCCAAGACAACACAGGAAATGTTTCATGGTTTCTTCCTCCTCTCCGCACGCTCGGCAGCTGGGACCCAGGGTAAGCTTCATCATGTGCATCATCGTGCCTGTCCTGTGACGTAGATTTCTTACCGACAAGTAATTCCCCGTCCAGTAAATATGAACTCAATTTGATTAAGTTATCAAAACTGATACACTTTTGACCACTGCTGAATTACAAACAGGATGTTCATAGAAGCTAGTATTCTTAACCTTACCTTAAGAATTTAATATTTTTATAGTTATTGAATATTGTAATATTACCTCTCGTTTGCCGGGAATTACAGACGCAATAGAAATCTAATGTTTCTTCGCGCGGATCCGCGTTCCGGCATACAAAAGGTTAAGTCATGTTATGTTGCAGAGTATCTGGGCGCATCATCTCTACAGCGACAACATTTCTCTAGCTGCAAAAGTTCTTAATATTGAATAAATTATTTTGAGAAACTATTTAACGGACGGTATGAAATTATATTATATTTGTCAAGAACGTCGAGGCTAAAAATGAAAAAAATTTCATTCAAAATAATATCACCACAGAACTTTATAAGGGTTAGAAGTGCAAAGTAGGCGTGAAACGTGTCGCCACAGGCTATGCAATGATTTGCGTAGTACCATAAGGCGCGCGGCTTGGTGCGAGCGAGAGGGCATGAGTAATTGAAGCAGCGTCAGCGGGAAGACAAGTGGCGACAGCCTTCTCTGAATCAAAAGCGCTACTTTGCATTTCTCACCCCTCTTGATCTGTGAATATCACAATAAATAGCTTTTTCATGTCATTTTTATGACTGTGAATGATTTACCGCGTCGGAAGGTGTTCCGTTGTTGAGAAGATGCGACCATATAAACTCTAAGGTCCGCCACATACATACGGAATAAACCTGATTCGGAATTGGTTCCGGATGGAGTGTTGCCGCTTTCAGAGACTTTTTCACTAGATCGAATGATTTTTTTGTCTTAGGTGGCATATTTTAAAGTGATTTTTGAGCGATACCGTATCGTGACGATGCAGTTGCGACGTCGTTGCGGTATAGTTGTGAAAACGCCTACGCTCAAAAACCGCTTGTGAAAGGTTCATGCCATTTTGTATGCAGATTATGTCTAATGTTAGAACTATCTATAGTCTTTTGATATAGTTGCATAATATTGAAATACAATTTACAAACCATCATCATAACGTCACGACCTCATCACATGATAGAAATTATCATGTATAGATATTGTTTGTTTCGTTTCAATAAATACTTAAAAATGTAATTGTCATTCTTTTCGCGTTTCATACATTTTTATTTTAGGCATATTTTAAACAGCACTCTAGTATTTTTTGTAACTATAGTTGACAACACTGAATCCTGAATTAGGATTTCGGATCGCAATTCCGTCTGTGTGTGGCGGACCAAAATCATTTTCACAACTTTTAAACAAAAAAGTAATTAGGTAAGTATATTAAAAATACATTACAAAAATACCTATGTACGAAATACAACAAAAAAATAAATAATTAGGTAAGTACTAAGTATATTAAAAATACATTACAATTTTTTTTTTTACTAGCCCACTTCATCCCACTGCTGGGCAAAGGCCTCCCCTTTCATCCTCCAACCATCTCTGTCCTGGGCATGCTCTGGCCACGCGTCATCGAAAGCATCCAGATCGTCCCGCCACCTCTTCCTAGGACGACCTGGACGCCGACGACCGTTTTCTGGGATCCAGGGCGTTACTATTCTTGCCCACCTTTCCTCGTGCATTCGACAGACATGGCCGGCCCAATCCCACTTTAATCTGGCGGATTTTTCTCCAACATCGGCTATTACAAATACAAAATTGAATTACATACCTAACGTAGGTACCATATTGTCAAGAACATGTATTTTGGTCTTTCATATTATAATTATGGAGATTAGGCTTTTTACAGGGAATATGCTTATGAAAATATTAATATACATTCCATACAAACGACGTTTTTTCGATACCAATTAATGTCAATGAAATTTTTTAAACACGAACTAGAAATTAATATATTATGTGCCTTTGGTTTGTCAGATTGCCGTTAAATATATAATTTCAAAGTTACAGTGGCTCAAAGATATCCATACAATTCCTAGTATTGAAACCATAAACATAATATTATTACGATAGTATATAAAGTTTATTATTGAAACTGTATAATTTAACGGAACTCTGACAAAACACAGAGTTACACAAAATATACAGGAACGGCACTAGATTTAATTATCGTAAATCATGTTTAAAAATTTCATTAACGTTAATTGGTTAGTATTTTATAAATAGGTTCTAACTTCCTTCGTTTGTATGCAGAACGCTCGGGCGCCGGAACTTTCTCAATAAAATAGTTCACCGTCTTCTACGCCCCCTATAGCGCAAATACCCACGCGACAGTTCGCTGAAAACGGGAGCTCTACTGAAGCAATCTAAAAAACGTTGTCAATGTTAAAAACAAATACAAATACAATACAAATAAAAAATCATTTATTTGTGAAACACAGGTTACAAAAAGTTGGTACATAAATTAAGGAAGACCTCTGTGATCAGCCTATTAGGCGTACAAATCTACAAATCATTATTATGGGTATACAATATAATAAAACTATGATTATTCAGGTTTCCATGTCAAGAATTCGTCAGCTGAGTAGAATGTATTTTCTATTAAAAATTTACATAATGTCTTTCTAAATGTCAAATTGCATGCAATGTCTCTTATACATTTAGGTACATGATTATATACAGTTGGAGCCATGTAGAGGACACCCTTCATGTACAGTGCTGTTTTAGCAAGCCAGGTTCTAGTACAAAGCCTATCCTGTAGTCGTGCTCTATTGACTCTTTTATATTCGTTTATGTGCTGTCTTACATAAATTAATATCGAGGGAAATGTCAAAATATTAAGCCCTTCAAAATATGGTCTACAGCTATCTATCCTTTTTAAGTTACACATAGCTCGTATACATGATTTCTGTGCACGAAATACGCGCAACCAGTTAAACAACGGTTTTATTTACCTACACCATGTTGTAATAGTTAACAGGGTGGAAATTACCAATATAATGTTTACTTATAAACTGATTATGTTCGGTTCTTTACCTAAGTAATAAATAATAATAAAGTTCTTAATCTTAGTCACTATGGTAGGTCAAAGTAGAGTCTTCCCAGCAAACAATTTGGACGTATAAGGCCCACATTTATAGGACTATTTTGACTTATAAAAGTTCATCATCATCATCATCATCAGCCTATCATCGTCCACTGCTGAACATAGGCCTCTCCCAAGGTGCGCCACAAAACTCTGTCCTCGGCCTTCCTCATCCAGTCACTCCCCGCTACCTTTTTTAGGTCGTCTGTCCTGCGGGCAACAGGACGTCCCACACTACGTCTACCAGTTCGCGGTCTCCACTCCAGAACCCTGACACCCCACCGGTTGTCTGTTCTTCGGCAGATATGACCAGCCCATTGCCACTTCAGCTTGCTAATTTTCTGAGCTATGTCAACCACTTTCGTTCTCTGACGTATCACTTCATTTCTGATGTGATCTCTCAGAGAAACACCGAGCATAGCTCTCTCCATAGCTCGCTGCGCGACCTTGAATTTATGAACTAGTCCTATCGTCAGGGTCCATGTTTCCGCACCATAGGTCATTACTGGCAGGACGCACTGATCGAACACCTTCGTTTTGAGGCATTGTGGTAGAGCCGAGGAAAATATATGGCGAAGTTATAAAAGTTATATTATGGTAATTTCGTCATATACTGGTGCTTTATGCGTCTGATGTTCGACTATATATTCCTACTTAACTGAAATCTGTATTCTAAGTCTAAACACACAATTAAGCTAAACCTGTTTTTATTCCTTTTTATCTGATTTTTCCAAACAAGAAAATTGTACTAGATTTTAAATTTTACTACTACTCAGGTACTGTACTGAAGAGGACTAAATTATAAATTTATAATTTAGAATAAGCTATCCGATAGGGGTGGTCCTGGTGACTTGACTGACAGGTTTTTTATATAAGATATAAGAAACCCAACTCTGGCACCAGTCTCCACCCACAGACTATCCAATGTGAAATAGATTATAAATATGTATGTACCAAATAGTTTGTGGTGGTGAAAATAAAAACAATTTTTTTTTTTTATTATACGACCAAATTGTTAGTTGGGTTAATCTTACTATGGTAGCTCAAAGTAGAGTACGTTAACCCAATATACAGGGTGAAATTGATATCATTAGCATCCTTTTAAACTAAGAGTCTATCCATCAAACTGAAAAACTTTTACTATGGGAGCAAACCGATCGGAGCAAATAAAAAATCAGCTGTTCCATACTAAACTGCAATGCATACTCGACTCAAATGTATGCAACAGCAGATTTTTTTTTGCTCCGATCGGTTTGCACACATAGTGAAATTTGTTCAGTTTGATGGGTAGACTCTTAGTTTAAAATGATGCTAATGATTCCAGTTTCACCCTGTATAGGGTCCTTCTTAATATGCTGACACTTTTTTAAGGAGATGATCAGACCGTCAAACTGAACAACATTCTCTATGGCACCAACATTGAAATCAGGAGAAAAAATCAGCTCTTCCCTACAAAACTGCAAACCTACTCGAGCCAAATGTATGGGACAGCAGATTTTTTTTTGCGATTTCGATGTTGGTCCCATACAGAAAGTTGTTCAGTTTGATGGTCTGATCATCCTATTAAAAAAGTGTCGGCATATTAAGAAGGATCCTGTATTTATAATTATAACGAATTATAAGTAAACTTATTCAAGCTGAAATAGTAAAATCAAAATTAAAGATTGAAAAATTTGTCTCGGGCGGGACTTGAACCCGCACTTTTCCAAACTGGGGAACTGCGTTATCCAATTTCGCCACCGAGCCCACTACCCAGAGAACGAAATTTCTCGAATCTTTAATTTGATTCGAAATAGCACAACATGGCTGTAACATGTTTAAAAATCAATAATATTTGAAACTGAAATAGTAAGCTTTATTTCTTTATAAATCATCATCAGCCTACATAGGATCCGGTTAATCTGTTGTTCCATACAAAACTGCAATCCTACTATAACCAAATGTATCAAACAGCAGATTTTCTTTCTTTTATGCTGATTCCCTAGAGAATGTGGTTCAGTTTGAAAAACAGGCCTAGTGCGAGCCGGACTCAAGCGTGGAGGGTTCCGTACCACCATACAATATTACAAAAAATTGTGTTTTCTCCGGGATCCTTAGCGTGAGCTCTACACCCATTTGGCAGATTTTTATTATTTAATTTGTTGTTTTATTAACACACACACACATAAACTCATGACCGTAATCCCTTTTGGGGTGGTCAGAAACATTGCT
The DNA here is from genome assembly GCA_927399405.1 of Agonopterix arenella. Taxonomy (NCBI): domain Eukaryota; kingdom Metazoa; phylum Arthropoda; class Insecta; order Lepidoptera; family Depressariidae; genus Agonopterix; species Agonopterix arenella. The sequence continues at coordinate 11,743,892 of OV656712.1, read as the reverse complement.
ACAACTAGCAACTACTTTAGAGTATGCACCATAACTGTTATCACACCAAGTTTGAGTTTGTACGTTTTTAGGAAATTAGAGCAAAACGATAAAAAACCTTTTTTGTAACCCCTTTAATTATTAACATTTTTTTATTACCTATTTGTTAGCAAATCCAAAATAATAACACATAAGCGCTCTTACAGACGAGCGACACTTTGCGGTCGCCGTGTGTCGCGGAGGGTCGCGCGACCGTAAACTCTATGAGCGCGACTCTCTGCGATCCACAGCGATCGCGAAGTGTTGCTCGTCTGTAAGAGCTATAAGTACCTAATACAGTTTTTTTTTAACTATCTAGTTTCGTCGAACGATATGAATGAAAGAAGACCTACTTTTTTAAATCATCGATGTAAAATATGACCTAAATCTTTTATTTAACCAATCAATAATAATAAATCCAGTTCGTTCGCTAAATAATTTATGAGAATATTGGTTCAGTAAATAAGAGACTTAGGCCAATCTTGTATGGAGAACAAACAAATTTCAATTTGAATGTTGGCAATATTTTGTGGCCCGCCTTGGGTAGAAGAGGCCCTCTCCCACCCAAGGCGGGCCACAGGGCTCACTACCAAGCCAAAATACCTATCTATCTATAAAAAAGAGTATCTAGTACTAAGTACAATACAGTCCGGACACTCCCTGCCCCCCACCAATTTCAACCTCATCCCCTCTGGCAGGAAGCGTGGCGGAAAATGTAGACAATGACGTAGGTACTCCTGTCTCGTTCCCATTCACTCAGTATCGCACATGTTTGTCTTTATCCCCATTTGTATGAAACAACTGCTAAATTTCCAAGGTGTGATCTAGTAACCTATGAAACAGTGAAAAGTTTGATGATAAACATACAAGGTCCTTCTTAATCTGCTAACGGTTTGACCATCAAACTGAACAACTTTCTCTATAAGACCGACGAAAAAAATCTGCTGTAAGTATCATAGGTACATTTGAGTCGATTAGGATTGCACCTTTGATCTTTGCATGGAACAGCAATTGTTTTTTGTGATTTCGGTATTGATCCCCTAGAGAAACTTGTTCAGTTCGATGGTCTATATAATCATACCTAAAAAAATTCAACAATAAATTACAAAGGATACTGGACTTTGTAAAATCTTTCCAAATTTTCAAAGTAAAAGTTATTCAGTTTGATGGTGTGAAGTGAAGGAAGGGAAGTGATTTTGTAAAATCTTTCCAAATTTTTTTGATGGTCTGGACCACAGACCATCAAACTGAATAACTTTAACTACGAGAGCAAACGTTGTAGTATAAATTGTTCAGTTTGATGTTTTGAACGGCACGCACTCCTGAAAATTTTGAAAATTTTTACAAAATCATCCAGTATGACCTTACCCTTGCGACATAACGCTATTTGGTAGCTGATGATAGTAATGATTAATTATCTCAACCAATAACGTCTACCGTCCACTGCTGGACATAAGCCATACGATGATTAAAAATTAACTTAACATTTTCTTATAAATTATTTCGAACGATTCGTCATTCGAATTGAAAATTGTTTGTACCATCCCTAGATTTTATTTGTTGGCAATATAAGAGCGGGAAACTGATACGACAGCGCCAGATCATAACTCGGAACGCATGCGCGAACTTGATATTAACGCGGACACTCGATTCCCGCGCAGAATTGCATCGCGTTAAAATCTCTTTGCTAAATTAAAAATATTATGTATTTTTTTAATCTTTGCTAATTAAAAAAGTTTTTTGTTTTAAATCGTGGCCGCTAGTAAACATTTAAATAGAAAATATATTTTTATATTTTGTAGTGTAAACAGTTTTTCAAAATGGTGAACAAAATGTATAAAGTTAATCAGGATTCAGAAAAAGCTCTCGGAAGCAAACATAATCAAGTTTTAATGTCTATAGTTGGTAAGTTCTGTTTTTGTTTTTTATTTTGTAAAAAATAATTTATTTTTATTTATTTAATTTTAGTTTACAGCATAATGGACAATAACAAAGGTCGAGCTTATCTTCTTATAAATTTTTATGCTTTTATATTCTAAATGTTCCTCTTGTAAAGTATCCCGATTTTTAGTAAGAAAAGACCATAAATAATTTGCTATATTTAAAAGTGAAAGTAACATACCTATATAATAGTTTTATTGTAACAAAAATGACAAAAGATTTGAACAATTGAACTTCCAAAAACCATCAGAGGTTTATATCCGGAAGTGCAACATAAACAGTACTTACGTCAATCAAAGGACAATTTTGTAGGTTACTAACACAGATCAATTAGAATATGTCCTTACTAATCTATGTTGTTCGGTTCTCGTTTCTTCAGAAGAAAATATTTTAAGGACTTTAATTAGTAGGTAGGTAGGTGCTCACCTACCTTTATTTGTTTTATGTGTCAATAAATTCCACCCTGGTAATCGATTATTATTTATTGTACCTACACCCTTATTTTCTTACTTATTTAAAAAAATTAAGGTTGTTGAACAGGTAATGAAACTGAAGTAACTTTCCCTAAGGAACGGGGGTCGAAAAACAAGAAAATTGTATGGACCTCCCATAGTAAATCAGCAGCCGATCCTCACTCTTGTATGGAGGGTCCAATTATTTTTCTCGTTTTTCGCCCCACATAGAGGCGGGATGGTTCAGTTTCATTATCTGAATGATCCCTTAAACTTCACCTAGTAATTAACAAATAGGAATGTATAATAAAATAAGGTTATTATTATTATAATGCTGACGATTTTTAAGGGGATCATCAGACCAATCCAACTGAACATCAGACCAACATCGAAAACGCGAAACATAATCAGCTGTCCCATACATTTGCATTGAGTAGATTTCACAGTTTTATTTGGGGATTGAACCATCACTTGATGTACGGAAGGCAAGTCTACTTATACAATACCATCATGTTGTTTTGAAATTTTTAGAATTATTATGGCTGTTAATGAAATCTACGAAAACAGTTGAAATTAATAATTAAATGTAAAAAGAATAATAAATATCAATGAAAGCTACCTAATCTAGACATGCATTAATATTTTATATTTTACCATAGAAGAAATAATTAAAAAGAATATTATATATTACCTACTGCTACTACTTAAAATCATAGTGCTTTAATTAGACTGTCTATCTAAATCATAGACGACTAAACAAAACATTTTTGTAAGAGTGTTTTCTTTAAATCTTGAAAAATATAAAAAATAGCTTAGGTGCTCAAACCCAGATGCTATTCAAAATCTGTGCTCTTCGTGGAATAGCTTAGGTGCTCAAACCCAAATGCTATTCAAAATCTGTGCTCTTCCTGAAATAGCTTAGGTGCTCAAATACAGATGCTATTCAAAATCTGTGCTCTTCGTGGAATAGCTTAGGTGCTCAAACCCAGTTGTTATTCAAAATCTGTTCTCTTTGTGGAATATAGTTTAGGTGCTCAAACCCAGATGCTATTCAAAATCTGTGCTCTTCGTGGAATAGCTTAGGTACTTAAACCCAAATGCTATTCAAAGTCTGTGCTCTTCGTGGAATAGCTTAGGTGCTCAACACAGATGCTATTCAAAAAATTCAAAAACTGTGCTCTTTGTGAAATAGCTTAGGTGCTTAAACTTAGGTGTTATTCAAAATGGTAAAAGTTGTTCAGTTTGATGGTTTGAAACAACCCTTTTTACTCCCATAGACACAATACAAATAAACTATTGTTCTCGGGCACACACGTTCCGCTGGGGTCTGACTTAGTTATATCATAACCATCATCATCATCTTACTAAAGAGCTACGCTCTTTTCGAATTATTCGCCAATCCTGTCTCTTTTCCGGTAGTCTCTTGAGTTCTTCATACGACACATCAACCTTTTCCTTCACTTAGGCTAGATAACTCTGTCTAGGTCTTCCTCTGCCTCTCTTCCCCTCTATCTTCCCTTCCAGTAGGGTTATCGTATCAAGTCACTCACTCACTCTTAACACCTCTTCATTTGTTGTTCATTCTGTCCAAGTCACAAGTTATATCCAAATCTCGTAAAATGTCACGTTAGGTATGGGTATAGAGAACGGAGATAAAGATGATAATGATGAGATGGTATTTAGCCATAAAGATGACTCTGAAATAATTTTGCAATCTTTATATCCAATTATCTCCAAACCCTTTTTCCTAACTCAATTCATTCATAAAAATCTAATTATGTTAGAAATAGATTCATCATTATTAGCCTATATCTTACGCCCCACTGCTGGGCACATGCCTACCCTCAGAAAGGGAGTATGGGAGTGGGTCCACCACGCGTGTCTAATGCGGATTGGTAGACTTACGAAGGTAGAATTTCTACTACTAACGTGTGTAGGTTTCCTCACGATGTTTAATTCGCCATTTGAGAGAAGTCAGTTCAGTAGTATTAGGCACATAAGTTAGAAAAACTCATTGGTATATGACATGTCGTCTGTGCAGATTCGAACCCGGACCCTCAAGAGTGTTCATAATCTCTCCGCAACTCCCCAACGACGCTCGAAATAGATTAGGTACTTGTAATTCGTCAGGTACATTCTGTTTTCCTCCTCTTATTTATTTATTTTATTTTATTTTTATTTATTCATATAGACAACAATACATCATACATTTCACACCTTAGACAATAGTGATAATAAAGAGTGACTTAGCTTAGAAAAAAAATATATATTAATATTTCTTATAAATAGAAATGAAATATTATTGGTGATCTGATCACATTCACTGTTAATGTGTACAAATATAGGTATGCAGATGTAAGCTGTGAAACGTGACATTTAATTTGGATGTGGCAACGTTAAAATGTATTTAATCAAAACTAAAGGAGACATTGGTAGAGGCAGACCTAGGAGGTCGTACCTAGACCCAAATATATACAATGTTCTTGCCTAGACCAGATCAAGGACGTAACTAAAAAATTCCTGGTTAAAAATATAACTAAAAAGCCGTCACAAAACAGTTCATACTACAATAATATCATACGATCAGCCTTGCAGCTGATCGTTAATTTTTTACTGACCTTTAAACATCAGTAACTTCTAAACCGACTGGAGTTATGCAGGCAGACCTGGTCCATCCCCATCACAGAGATGCTCTAAAAAAGTACACTTATCTCTTAGTCGTCCACCAGCGGAGGCGGATACTGTAATACTTAGCACCCTACTTATACTTAAGGGGTTGATTCAGACCAACAAACTGTACAACTTTCACTATGGAGCCAATATTGAGAAAAAATAAAACAAATCTGCTGTCTGTATCTGTACAAAACTGCAGTGCCTACCGACGCGATTAAAAATGTATGGGACAGCAGATCTATTTGTTTTTTTTTGGGCTTCATTGTGAAAGTTGTTCAGTTTGATGGTCTGAAGCACCCCCTTAAGTATTACTCGGATGTTTTGTTACACCCTTTATAATATCATCATCATCATCATCATATCAGCCATTAAACGTCCACTGCTGGCCATAAGCCTCCCCCAAAATGGGGGGATTTGCCATAATCGCCACGCTTGGCAGGCGGGTTGGCGATCGCAGTTGGATCGAATCAATGTGTGTACTCAGAGGATGCTGCTGCCCATCCTTCAGTAGATCCCTTAGTCGCCTTTTACGACACCCACGGGAGGAAATGGGATGGTGCTATTCTTAGCCGACACCACACGGCCTTTATAATATGCTGACACTTTTTAGGGGTATGATCAAACCGTCAAACTGAACAACTTTCTCATTGGCACTAACAAAGAAATCGCGAAAAAAAATCAGCTGTTCCACACTAAACTGCAAACCTTCTTGAGCCAAATGTATGGGACATGTGATTTTTTTTTACGATTTCGATGTTGGTCCAGCTACTAGACCGCCACCGGCTGTATAATAGATTATGATAAAACTAAAAAAAATCTACCACGTACCAACTAGGTACCTACCTATTTTACTTACCTATTGCTTCGTACATCCCAAGTCTCATACCAAGACAGACTTTCGTGCCAAATAATGCTAAAATTGGACACGTGTAGTATACGCGACAGTGTAGTTGTTATCAATGTGATTATAAGTAGGTACGTATGAATACATTGACCCATCTATTAATGTTTATTTCGATCAAATTGTTCATGCCTACATCACGCTATTATCCCACGGGGTCGGCAGAGAGCACGGCTCGCCACACGCTACAATTCTGTCTATCTTTCGCCTCATCTACTTTTTGTAAGTCTTATCATCAAAGATTTTGGTCTTCGTATAGACCACCATTCCCCCGACCCCATCATTGTCCTAAGGACTGGATTGAGGTCAAGAGCAAACCCACTTTTAATTAAAAAAAATCTTTTCTTGTCATTAAAATCTTTATTTATTTTGTTTGTATAGGTGTATCTTATATTATTTCTTATTTTATATAGGTATTCATTTTACTAACTTTCAATTAAGTAGATTTTGCGTGCACACTGATTTAACCCAAACATATTAGTTTTCCTCTCACTCAACGGTTTGCTGGAAGAAAACTCTTTTAGAGTTAAGCTCGCCTTTGTACATCACGACTTACTGTAATTTTTTCATAATTATGTTTTTGGGTATAATAAAGAATCTATGAATCTATGAACTTGTGTCGATTGACGAAGCTTCAGTTTTGATACTGTATGCAGAATCTTCTGATATTTTTCATATCTAATCATACCAGTAATCGCGAAAATAAATCGTCTATTGAATAAACCCTGTTCCATCATCATCAGTCTATTGGAATTAGCACTTTTAAACTAAGAGTCTACCCATTCAACTGAACAACTTTTACTATGGGAGCAAACCGATCTAAGCAAAAAAAATCAGCTGTTCCATACTAAACTACAATGCCTTGACTGAAATGTATGCAACAGCTGATTTTTTTGTTGATCCAATCGATTTGCTCCCATATTAAAAGTTGTTCAGTTTGATGGGTAGACTCTTAGTTTAAAAAGATGCTATTGATATCAATTTTACCCTGTAGTAGTAGAGCAGACCCAAATTTGTGAAACATCCCTCTCTAAATTCATTTTCTTTTGTTCCAGTATGCTTGCCAATCCTAGCTTATGGGACAGCAATGGGCTGGGTGTCCCCAAACAAAGCTCTCCTAATGGGGGAGTCATCCCCATCCGACTCCCCCCTATCGGAGGAGGAAGTATCCTGGATGGCATCCATTATGTTCATATTTGCGCCAATAGCCGTGTTTATATACGGGGTAGCGGCGGATAAGTTTGGAAGAAAGAATGCGCTGCTATGCGCGTCTATACCTATTGCTGTAAGTACCTATTGTTGAAAAAAGAAAAAACCGGCCAAGTGCGAGTCGGTCTCGCGCACGGAAGGATCTCTATCTGTACCACCATAAAATAATTACAATACACCATGGAATTGGGGTCGTTTAAAGTCGGAACAGGGTACTTCACTACAGGGTAAAACTACACAACTTTTACTTTGGAGCCAATGTCAAAATCGCGAAAAAAAATCAGCTGTTCCATAGAAAATGTCAATAGCTTCTGGACAAAAATGTATGAAACAGCAGATTTTTTTGCGATTTCAACGTGGCTACCCGGGCCCCTTTGTTGCGAGCCCGACTCACACTTGGCAGGTTTTTATTATTTGTGATTTGTAGAGTTTGCACTATAAGCACACCAAGTTTGTAGCTTTGTATGTTATATACCGTTTTTACGATATGGCAAAAACAAACAAAAAATTGGAAAAATATAGTTTATTGTATGGGGTCCCCTTTTTTCCGTTGCTCTCGTTTGCTGCAGTAAAAGTTGTTCAGTTTGATGGTCTGGACCAAAACGAAAAATTCGGAAAGTGATTAAAATATATATTATAATATAATTAATTAAGTTTCTGTACAGGTTACATAGGTACTTCTTAAGGGTTGATTCGGACCATCAAACTGAATAACATTTACCACGCCACGGGACCAATAGAATAGAATAGAAACTTTATTTGCAGTAAGTATGGTTACATAGTATAGGTGGAATGATATAATTTACAATAGGTTTCTCACGCTTAAGGGCCTATGTCAAAAAATAATTGAAGCGAAATGGGCGTGTGATAGCTTATATTACTGCCTGATGCGAGAGAAAGAGATGGGGCGCCGCGCGCGACAGAAACGACGCAAGCGTAAAACACACTTTATTTAATTGTGATTGTACTATTTATGTAAGTTCAATTCTGCTCTGATCAAAATTTGTAAAATATCAATGTCTTTTTTATTTTAATTAAGTCTCGTGTATGTATTATTCACCGTTTAGCAGTTCCAAGCGTTTATAAAGAAAAACGGAAGCTACTTTGGCTGGTTTTTCTATGGAGAAAATGTGTCTTAATCGTGTTTTGGCTCTAATCAAAACTTCATTTATATGTTCAATTTACACATATCCGCAATTCATACTCCTACTGTTAGTACTTCATGGTATATGACGCTTTGAAGAATCCTATTTTTTTCACATATCCTCTTAACATATCCACTTAAATAGGCATGCAAAATGTTACAAAATCGGAATTACCTATCCTCAAAATAGAATCTACTTTTTTATACATTTGGTTCTAGAAATTCTTTAACAGTATAAAAACATAGCATAATCTTTTTTTTTTTATTGAAATTGTGTAAAAAAAATGGTTTTCAATATGACTAAATGTACTTTTTTGCAACTTGGAAAAGTTTAAAATATTTAGGTATAATGAACACTTACTTTCTTACCCCCAGCTTGGTTGGGCAGTAAAGCTGCTCTGCGCTCACCCGATAGCCCTCATAGGTGCCCGGGCACTGATCGGCTTTGGGTCTGGTGGGGGGTTCGTGGTGTGCCCCCTCTATGTGAAGGAGATCAGTGAGGACAGCATACGTGGCATGACTGGCACCTTCGTTATATTCTCACAGGTAAGATCAGTACTATATAAGGTCTAACAAAATTAGGTGAAACTAATTTAAGGGGATGATCAGACCATCAAACTGAACAACTTTCTCTATGGGACTAATATCGAAATCGCGAAAAAAAAAGAAAAATCTGCTGTCCTGCTGCTGTGTGTGTACAGCAGATTTTTCTTTGGCGATTTCGATATTGGTCCCATAGAGAAAGTTGTTCAGTTTGATGGTCTGATCATACCATTCAAATAGTTTCAGCTAATTTTGTTAGACCTTATAATGTACGTACCTACAAATTCTAACCCAGACCCAAATAAATTAATAATAAATAAATAAATTTCTTGGACATTGACACACATATTATATAGTCACATTTAAAGTACCTGGACTTGTATTATGATGACTAGACAACGATATAGAATACATATATAGATACAAACATCCATGACTCGGTTACAAATATTCATATTCATCATATAAATATTTGTCCCTTACGGGTTTCGAACCCGCGACACTCAGAAATGCTTAGAGGCGTCATCGCACTAACCCTTCAAAGTCATTTCAAGATCAAGTTCAAAAGGTTTAAATTCTATTCAAAACGAAGATCACTAAAGCCTTCTATAATGTAAACTAGAGTGTTATTATCTATCTAATTACGATGTCACGACTAGCATTGTTTGTGTCCATTCATCTTATAGGAAAATGGCAATTATTACGCAGCATTGTGGTTTTGTATAGCTGTTTTAGTATTAGAACTGTCACTATACTAGGATTCGTTTAAAGAGTGTGCTATAATGTAAAGTATAATACTTTACATTATAGCACACTCTGCATTATAGCACCGTAAAATGACTGGGCTATGTTAATAACATAGCCCAGTCATTTTACGGTTTGAGCCGGGACCAAGTAATAATTGATAATTTTTTTCGGTTTAATATTGAAGAACCAATTTAAGCCTAGAAATGTAACAAAATTAAAAAAAAATCACCTCAGCAACAGTTCCAATTTTAAAATGTAGCTATTATCTCGTTCCATAAATCCTGACGGTAAATTTTTTTTGCACATATTTTACGTACTTCAAACATGGTGTAAATATTTTTGTCTACTTAGCAGGTTTTGAAAAATACATTCGTATTTTCTAATAAATACCTCATTTGTTAAATCTAAGTCAAATGAGTGCATCAGTATTAATATTATTAATTTAAAAGCCTTCTGGGACACACAATTTCGATTGTTATGTTACGTTGAGAATTATTTTTCAAATATGTTTTAAGATAGTATTTTTGTCACTAAATGGTGCCGGTTACAGTTTAAAAGTCCAATTAATAATTACTCCCTACCCCGCCTAACAAAACTCCGTAAAATGACTGGGCTAATAGCTGTTTTAGTAGGTACTAGAGTTAACCCGCGACTTCGTCCGCACAAATTATATACCAGATTTTAAGTCAGAATATAAGCTATTAAACAAAAAAAATGTATTCATCAAAATCGGTTCAGTAGTTTTTGCGTGATGCTCGATCACACAAACAAACAGACAGACAAAAAATCCAAAAATTGGTGATATGGAATCAGCGACACCTAAAAACCATATCGTAACTTTTTTTTGTTAATATCTTCAATGTATAGACACACTTCTGTTACTGTTTTATAATAGTTAAGATTAGAACGGTCACTATACAAGGATTCATTTAAAGTAGTAAGAGCACAATAATGTAGAGTATTAACACCCGACACCTAGATGAATTATTAATACGTACTCAATTAAACTAATTATCATTCCTTTTTGCGTATTTTTAAAAGGTTTTAGTACCTACGAGAACTGTCACTTTAGCTAACTACTAGAATTATTTTATAGCAAGGTACAACGGGCAATTAACGCCCATTTAACTTTAAGGGGCCATAGGTTTAGACAAATATTTAATACGAGGGTTAACCCGCGACTTCGTCCGCACAAATTATATACCAGATTTTAAGTCAGATCATAAGCTATCAAACAAAAAAGTTTCATCAAAATCGGTTCAGTAGTTTTTGCGTGATACTCGTTCAAACAAAGAAACACACAAATAAACACCCAAACAAACACACAAACAAACACACAAACAAACAGACAGACAAAAAATCCAAAAATTGGTGAAATGGAATCAGGGACACCTAAAAACCATATTGTAACTATTTTTTTGTTAATATCTTCAATGTACAGACAAACTTCCTGTTACAGTTTTATAATAGTATAGATATATAGATGAGAAACGTGATTGCCGAGCCATCCGAAAAGTGCGTGCGAGCCCGTATTTTCAATTAAAAAGAATTAACAATAGTACTTTATATAGATTTTTTTTTATGATTTCCCTCGATAAACTAATGGTGAATATTTGAGTATAAAAACCAAAAATTGGAAACTACATTAAGTTCTTCTAAATTTTTTAAAATTCAGGAAAATACGTAATCATCTTTGTGACGATTTTCAATTTAGTGAAGTAATTCCAATCGTGTATTCAATTGATGATTTCACTAGATAAATTATCAAAAAATACTGAGGTATGACTTTGGTTTCGATAAATTATATAAATCTAATCGAAAAATGAAAAATAAAAGATGCCTCCAAGGTGTTTCATCCTACCATAGGGCCTTAAATCAATTTAATCCTTGAATGGCTATTAGCATTAAACAAAAAGAGCGTATGAGGGAAAATGTTGCGTTAGGTTAATTATTGATAAATACTAATTTTGGAGTGTTATGACTTATAATATAGAATCAAATTAAAGATTGAAAAATTTGTCTCGGGCGGGACTTGAACCCGCACTTTTCCAAACCGGGGAACTGCGTTATCCAATTTCGCCACCGAGCCCACTACACAGAGAACGAAATTTGATAGCTTTGATTTTTTGATTCGAAATAGCACAACATGGCTGTAACATGTTAAAAAAATCAATAATATTTGAAATTTATAATTTAGATAATATACATTTTTACGTAAGACCCCTAAAAATTCGGAAATTGTTTACGCAATCACCCAGTTTAGTAGGATTACCTACCTATTATAAGTAGAAAAAGGATAAATACAGGATTCGTTCATTTGGGTTTAACTTGAAATACTTAGGTAGGTAACTATCCAAAAACCATCATTACAATAAACAACCGATCTAAGGAGCCTCTCGTCAAGATTTTATTATTAAAATATTCCTATTCACAGACAACACAAGCTATTTACAAATCTTTTTCCGTTTAGATAAACGATTTGATCGATTGCCGATCCTTGACAGCATATTATTTAAACCAAAAAAATATCAAGAGGATAAGCGGGTACTGTTTTTCCCATACTAAACGTATTCCCCTGTTTCCTCCTTGTTTTCTTTCCTTTTACACTAGAGAAAAAAAGGTAAAGGAAAATTATTTAAATCGGTTTAGTTTTGAAGGAGGATTTCGTCGATTTTATGCAGATACAATCGGTCTTAGCCGCAGTTGTCTCGTTGCACTATAGTCGACGGGATGTATGGACGGGGCGGATCAGACAAATACGTATACAGTCGATAAAGTAATCTATTCTCCAAATTTCCATTTCAGCCCGCTTATCCTCTTAAGAAAACCACGTGCTCTTATTATTAGAATCATAGATTAATATGTATATTGGCTAATTAGAATTTCTTATTGCCGATGCCGATTTGCACCTTGTTATCGGAAACTCCCTGAACAATACTTTATGAATTATACAATGATATTACATGAACAATTTTTTCCTGGTTGTTTTAATGATATAAATATTGTTAGAAAATGAAAATCATAATAGTTTATATCGAACTCGAGATTATTATCTAGGTACACAACACATGTGTATAAGGATAGGTATTTCTTAATATGCTGAGGATTTTTAAGGGTATGATCATTGATCAGACCATAGAGATCTAGAGAGATGCCAACCAACGCGCTGAGTACGAAACCGAGTGTCGCATTACCACCAGTACCACGCGATAGAAAGTATTTTGTTAGCTTGAATGTGCTCATTATCCATTGCGGTATCAGAACTCAACGCTCGAATAATCTTTAGTACTACGCAAGCATTGTAAACTATTTACACATAATATCTCGACTGGCTTTCAGCCTCATAATATATTGAATCCTTACTGTAACGAGCAATGTGTTCCGTTTTTGCGCATATTGCTACAGCACTGGCCCCGCCCCCTTTCCCATCTCCCATTAGTTTTCGTGATCTGTGGATCAGACCATCAAACTAAACAACTTTCTCAATGGAACTAACATTGAAATCGCGAAAAAAATCGTAGTGTCATGTACACACGGCGACACATCAAGCTATACAAAACCAACATAAGCTGAACGCGCGTAGGTCGAGTAACGTATAGCATCACGCGGCCAGCTTATGTTGGTTTTGTATAGCTTGATGTGTCGCCGTGTGTACCCTAATATTATGAGGAGAATGTTTTGATTTTTTGTTTGTTTGTATTCATTATGGTCCAAAACTACTTAGACCGATCTGAATAGTTCTTTCACCATTAGAATGCCTTTCACATTATCCGTGATAAAATTAAGCTATTAAAAACGGCCAAGTGTGTGTCGGGAAAAAAGATGCATTGCAACGCATGCCACGCAACAGCTATCTTCGAATAAAACATTTAAAAAAATAAACAGTGTAGATGAAGATGAACATAAACTCTGTAGGTACCTAAAAGTCTGTGTTTGTTCGAGCATTAGGTATACAAAAACCACTGGACAGATTTTGAAGACACTTAAAAACTGGTATAGATATTTTATCATAATTACCTTGTAGAGCTGAAAATCTGCGTATTTAATGTGCGAATTTCCTAAACGAATGATAAAATAGCCCAAGAATCAATACAATCTTAGATAGCAATTTGCATACCTTTCGGAGACTTTGCCAAGCCCTTCCATATAGTATCACCGCTGAGGTGTTTACTTATGATGAAAAACCTGTAATATTGTTCACAGACGGCAGGAAACCTTCTAGTCTTCATCCTGGGTGATCTGCTTCCCTTCCAAACGGTCCTGTGGATCCTGCTGGCGATACCTCTGGTCCACTTCTGTGTTCTACTTCGACTGCCGGAGACGCCTTCTTACTTGATCAAGTGCGGGAGAAACGAGGTACGATTTTAGAATAAGGCTGTTCTTGGTAAAGAGAATTCTTGTTCTTCTTGTGGTGCCATCTCCTATCGGAGGTTGGCTATCATTAGGGTTAACCCTGGAAACTGCAGCTCTGAATAGTGAGGTGGTGTTCATATCGAACCATTCACACAGGTAAGTCCTTCTACCACGAATTCGTCTCCCGAAATCATATCACAATCATATGCATAATAATCTGGAGTAGTTGGTATTTTTCATTTCTCATAATGTGACCGAGGTACTATAGTTGAGGGAGGCAAACATCCACCAATAAAATTACTGATTAAAGATTGCCTCCCCATCAGATGTAGGCTTTTATTGATCATCATCATATCATATAGTATGGCATTTTTGTCTTCCTGCTTGGATCCGGCGGGGGGGTCAGATTTCGTGGTCAAGGTGTTTCAGCATGACATTCTAAGTTTTGCCGGCCCAGTATTTCGCCACACTCTGGTAGCACTACAGGCATAGTCCATAAGCTCCGTTCGCGTGCAGGTGTCTGGACAGGCAGGACAAGATGAGGCATAGTCTAAGGAGTAACACCGCATTCACACCGATTTCAACCCATCTTTGTAGCCCCACTTGAACAGGTTATCTTTACTCCGGCCAACCTAAGTTGGGAGTCCATTCTTGGAAGGAGGGTGAAGAGACGCATTGAACCCCCGATACGTCTGACAAGCTGGACAATCAGCAACTCTACTGCTGGTTGGCTAATTTCTTTGTCTTTAGGTACCATACAACGACAAAAGAAGACTAAAGAGTGGGGGTGCGGTTTAGAATTGACCATCCTTTGTTTCCAGTGCCTAATAGATATGGCGTAGGTGCCATGCGAAAAGGGTTGGGGATAAAGTTCAATTTGCATTGTTTTTTTGTGTGACAAGTAAAATTTTAAGGATAAAGCACGATGGGGCTGACACAACCTCAGGGTTAAAAGCCCCCACATAAATAAATAAATAAAGAACAAAAAAAACTAGCTTCTTCTTCTTATCGTCTGAGCCGAGCCCTGGAGTGCGATTTTTGAATCTCTTACATTAAACTCAGCAGTTGTTAATATATGGAGAGACGCCTCTTTCTACTGTTGATGTTTGACTTTCAAAAATCGCACTCCTGGAGTATGATTTTTGAAAGTCAAATCAGCAGTAGAAAGATATATCTCTCTCCATTGTAATTTTGACATTTTCAACTGCTGAGCTCAGCGAATGAGATTCAAAAATCGCACTCCTGGTGTCAGAGTTTTGCTAGCTGAAACACTTTGCTTGCCTTGCTATAGCTGCACGCTTAGAAAGATGTTAGTTGTAGCTTCTGACTGAACCGAGAGGGATTATGGTCGTGAGTATTTATGTAATATAATGTTTCATACAAACTCAAAAAACGACGCGACCAATTTATTGACAAGTCAAAATACTTACGTTTTTTCAGCTTCCAGAAATAACTAGAATGATTTCTCTACTTGGGCGAGATTTGGCTGTTTTCCATACTAGAAGTCATGGCAAGCGCGGCTTTCGCTCTCCGAAAAGCGCAGGAACAGGTTACTTTGTATGCAGCGAAGGCGCGTCACGCGCGTGTAGAGAAATGATACTAGACGTGCAGAAGGCCTCGGGGATGGCCCCCCAGAAATTGATAAAAATCGAGATGTGCCTCCATGTTATTTTACGTAGACCAGAAAGAGCGCGCATGACGTTTTTCTCGTTTAAACGCTTTGTCGTGGGTGGTATGCTAGCCGCGCAGGTTTCCAGTTCAGCTATTAGCACGTTGCATTTCGCAAAATGGTTTAATATGCCAAAAACTAAAAAAATAATCTCTTTTTTTACAGGACACAGCAAAAGTGCTAGCCTGGCTTCGCTCGCTGCCCATAGACCATAAAGAAATAGTTGAAGAGGTTGATAGACTTATCATTGAGCAGACGACGTGTGAGCCCAAGTTCTCGCCTAGCCTACTATGTAAGTGATTCATATAAATTTTTTAAGTAAATGTATACAGGAAAAGTATCATTAACCTTAAAACTCTACCCATTCTAGGTAGAGCAGATGGGTAGAAACTCTACATTCTACCCTTCAAATTGAACAACTTTTATTATGGGAGCAAACCGATCGGAGAAAAAAAATCTGCTGTCTCATACATTTGAGTCGAGTAGGTATTGCAGTTTAGTATGGAACAGCAGATTTTTTTTTGCTCCTACGGTTTGCTCCCTTAGTAAAAGTTGTTCAGTTTGATGGGTAGGGCCGTAGGGCGGTATGTGGTTTAAAGGTTAATGATACTTTTCCTTACACCCTGTATTCCTACAGGGTGTAAAATTAAATGCTTTACACATTTCTCTATTGAATATTGAAATAAGGAAAAAAATGGATTGTTTGAAAATTTGGGAAGAGCAGCCATTGACATGTTCTATGGACATGTCAATGGCTGCTCTTCCCAAATTGTCCATGCATTCGAGCAGCGACAGCAATTTTATTTTTTTATTTTCGCTATTTTAGTTTGATGGTCTGAAGTACGCCCTAAGGTATATTAGGTACGCATTTAATTTTATATCTTGTAGCTAGATTGCGTTGCGTTAATGCGATACCGCGCGTTGAAACCTATTGTGTGGAACAGCCTTTATGCCAAGCCTAATTAATTTATTAGACTTGAATGACTGACTCATTGTACCGTACCAGGTTGATGTGGGTACGCATCATTTTCCTCAAGCCGCTAGACACTTTTCCTGTTCTAAATTATTACCATACCTACCTATACATGGTCCTCGGTTTTTCGAACCTTTGACTAATTATAAGGACTAGCCTTGAGGTAGCATTTCCCCTCTGCCACTGTATAAGATCAATTAATCATTTGCATTTACATTAAATTTTATTAAACGTTTGGGGTTCACACGAGACTACTTTTCATGATTTTTAACGTTCAAAATTAAAATCTAAAGTTATGGGAATAAAAACCAAAGATGCGGGTTTCATGTTACCTCGCTCCCCGCAAAAAGTGGCAAAAATGTTTGTTAGTAGAATTACACGCGTAACTAGTCCCTATATAAGTAGTCAAATCATCGAACTAAACAATATTTTTTATGGGAACAACTGGTGTATTTTTCTCCGATTTCAGATTTGCTCCTATAGCAATAGTTGTTCAGTACGACACCTAGTCGGAACCACCCCAAAAAATTAGAGAATTGATTAAAAAGGTTCATCCATTCGTTTTACTTTGATTGAAGAGTTTATCTACAATGTTTCTCACTATAGTATTTCGGGAACTTCGTCATTTCAGCACTCACTCCATTCTTGTAGGATCTTCCACACGATTTTTCATTTTTTTTTTCGGCCTTCCTCTCTTACTAACTAGGTAAAACCATTCACATTCATACTTCACATTAGTTTCGTACTTAATTAGTTAGTACATCACGGGCTCATCATCATCATCAGTACGGGCTCACTCCCCGTCACACTGGACAGAATTTCGGTACTAGTGAAACGTGGATGTTTTGAGGTTTCAGAATATCTCTGACTACCTCATCGGGGAATATAGTCGTGAGCATATGCTATGCTAGTTAGTACATCTTCGTACTTAATTATGACACTTCACTCTGCCTCACATGGTATCTGATATATGAAATTTAGATTATATAAAATTTTGTTAATCGAATGTCAATTTAATTTAATGACATATTGTAATAGACATTAATAAATTTGTAATGTAATATACAAACTGATGTATAAAATAATCACAAACGATACTTAAGTATAATAATAGTGTTTGTAAGTAACTATGACTTATAAACACCTTCTGTTATCAATAAATTATATATATGTCTAATAGCCCAGTCATTTTACGGAGTTTTGTTAGGCGGGGTAGGGAGTAATTATTAATTGTACTTTTAAACTGTAACCGGCCCCATTTAGAGTCTTAAAGCATATTTAAAAAAATCGCTACTCAACACAGAAATCAAAATTGTATCTCCCAGAAGGCTTTTAAATTAATAATATTAATACCAGTACACTCATTTGACTTAGATTTAACAATATAAATTATTTTTGAGTAATAAAATATGCATTGAAATTTAAAAAATTCGGTATTTATTAGAAAATGCGAATGTATTTATCAAAACCTTCTAAATAGACAAAAATATTCACACCATGTTTGTAGATTGTATATGTATGTAAAGCCTTAAATATGTGCAAAAAAAATTAACCACATTTTTTTTAGAACGAGCTAAATTTTAAAATTGGAACTGTTTCTGACGGGATTTTTATTTTTATTTTGGTACATTTCTAGGCTCAAATTGGCCCTTCAATATTATACAAAAAAAATACCATTATTAATTAGTCGGGCTCAACCCGTAAAATGACTGGGCTATAATGTCTATGGATTATAAAAGTTATCACCGACATTTCTCATGCACTCAGAAATTCATCATCATAAATCTTAAAAATAACAAGAAAATAACGAACCTAATTTAACATTATTTACTTGCAGTCTTTTCTTTAAGTACATCCTGGAAACAATTATTACCTACCTATCTAAGTCAATATTAGTGACTAATAACAACTACCGAGGCATTAATTATTTCTAATCTATGACCTAGACAGAATGGTAAATATCTTACCTAACTAGGTACTTAAATTGTCTAATTATCATTTTGAGTTAGAGTTATGCCTATATAATTTTTTAATAAGTCTTTTTCTCTTTCATATCCGTATGCGAATAATGAGTCATCTAAGTACTTATACAAATCTGAATGTTACTAAGCGTCATACAAGCGGTGAGATACAGGGCGAAATTGATATCATTAGAATCCTTTTAAACTAAGAGTCTACCCATAGAGATCTAGAGAGATGCCAACCAACGCGCTGAGTACGAAACCTAGTGTTGCATTACCAGCAGTACCACGCGATAGAAAGTATTTTGATAGCCTAAATGTGCTCATTATCCATTGCGGTATCAGAACTCAACGTTCCAATAATCTTTACTACTACGGCAAGCATTGTGAACTATTTACACATAATATCTGGACTGGCTTTCAGCCTCATAATATATTGAATCCTTACTGTCGCGAGCAATGTGTTCCGTTTTTGCGCATATTGCTGCGACACTGGCCCCGCCCCCTTTTCACATCTCCCTTTAGTTTTTGTGATCTGTGAGTCTACCAATCAAACTGAACAACTTTTCCTATGATTATTTCATTTCCAAACCGATCGGAGCAAAAAAAAATTTTCTGTTCCGTACTAAACTGCACCCACCGCCGCTGCCTACTCGACTCAAATCTATGTAACAGCTGATTTTTTTTTTGCTCAGACTGGTTTGCTCCCATAGTAAAAGTTGTTCAGTTTTATGGGTAGACTCTTAGTTTAAAAGGATGCTAATTATATCAATTTCACCCTGTATAGATATACTAGGTCCCTACCTATTATCAACATCTCAGCCGATAGATAAGCCACTTCTGGATATACAAGGTGAAATTGACATCATTGGCATCCTTTTAAACTAAGAGTATACCCATCAAACTCAACAACTTTTACTATGGGAGCAAACCAATTGGAGCAAAAAAAAAATCTGCTGCTGCATACATGTGAGTCGAGTAGAGATTGCAGTTTAGTATGGAGCAGCAGATTTTTTAGTTGATCCGATCGGTTTGCTCTTGCTCCCATAGTAAAAGTTGTTCAGTTTGATGGGTAGACTCTTAGTTTAAAAGGATGCTAATGACATCAATTTCACCCTGTATACGCCTAAAGGACGCGACCACGAGCGATCCAGCGCTGCCCTCATCCAACGGGTCTCCACCACCTTCCAGTTCGTCGATCCACCTTTTAAAAGGCCTACCATATCCATGTGTAGCCACTTGAAAGCTCTTCGGCCCAATCGGCAAACTATTCTACGAGTAATGTGCCCCACCCATTGCCATTTGAGTTCAATTTCGAGGCATGTATTGTACCCACTGTCCATTAAAGTGGCGACGGGCTCACTCCCCGTCACACTGGACAGAGTTTCGGTACTACTAGTGAGACGTGGATGTTCTGGGGTTTCAGAATATCTCTGACTACCCCCTCGGGGAATATAGTCGTGAGCATATGCATGGATGCATTTAACACTTAGAGTAATGTATGAGCAAGCTACGCTAAGATTTAACATGATTCACAGGCCTTCAATGGTATGTTTACAAAGAGCAGTGGCCCCATAATATCAAACTGAAACAAACAAAAAAGCCTTGTCCAGCAGATTTATAACGTCAATTGACTGTATTGACCTGTTTATACATCTCCGTCACAGCCTTGATATTTGAGCTCGGCCATCATTTTCAATTTGCTCCCGTAATAATTTGGTTGCCTGAATTATTTGTACGGTGTCAAATGGCGGGAGTCAATTTGTACGGTCAATAAAATAGCGTCTACTTGAACTTCTTGTTTTGTTGTGTTCCTGGTATAGTTACCTACCATCTTGACTTTGATTCGAATACACGTGCATGGGTTCTCGTCTGTGATGATGCTTCATGGCCCTGTCACGACTGATTATGGATGTTGGTTTGAGAGCTTGATGTGCTGTTATATGGCTGGTATAGCATATGTTGTCCTTAAAAGTGCGTCCGTACTGGCTACATGGTTGAACACTGAGTGGCCGCGGGTGATCTGGTCTGATTTTAAGTTCATCGCGTTCATTCGAGATCAGCCCTACGCTTAGCCTCAAAGTCGAACACTTTACCTAGGTATTCTTTATTCAGAATAAAGTGTTCTAAGTAGGTAGTGTACCAAACCCCACCTCGAAATGCCTTAGTCAACCCACTGTACATAGGTACCTACTTACTAAAAATATGCTTTGTACTTTAACTACTATCTCAAGTTTCAAATCCCATGCATGATATTTTTATCGTTAGCTAATTTCCCGTTTTCTTTTCAGGGTCCAACAAGACAGCTCTAAAAGCCTTCTGGGTGGCTCTAATAGTGAATTTAACTAGGGAATTCTGCGGCTGCATAGCTGTCTTAGTCTACGCCAGCCACATCTTCGCTGAAGCTGGCAAAGATGACAACACGAGCATCGCATTGACGCCTAACAAACAGTCGATTTTGCTCGCTGTTGTACAGATCATGGGGTCGTTTTTGGCTTGTCAGCTTGTCGATCGGGCGGGGAGAAAAGTAAGATTGTTTAAATAATGTTTATACTTAGTACTTATAACACTTTTGTGACCCCTCCCATAAACGACGTAGCCTTGGACTGTTCCTAGATAATTTCACCATTTTTTATTTTTTTCGCCGCCAACTTCCTCAGAAGGTGACCTCAGGGGTATGGATCTCGAACAAATGTCATAGTGAACCCTGGTGAGATTTGGTTGGCATTGAAAAAAATTCAAAATTTGCGATATCCAAGATGGCTGCCATGGAAACTTCAAACGCCCACGTAGCTTTTAAAGGATCACCGAACCGACTGAAAATTGATATCTGGGGGATTTAGGGGTCGCTGATTACGAATATAAAATCATTTTGTTTTCATCTTCAACTTTCAAAAGGGTAGCAATACAAATTTCATAATTTTTGAAATGCTGTTACTTTCTCGGCCCTGTAGCCCTCAAAGGTTAAGGTCCTATGACAAAACTGCATACCTACCACTTGTTCTGTAGGAAATTATGTCAGGTTTAATTTGGCCATACAAAACATTTCGATATGACTTTTGATTCCGAAGTAAGTGAAAAAGTCACCCTTCCTCGAGCTCACCCCAAGGACTTTTTATTTTCTTCTACCTTATATACCAAAGGAATGTTTAAACCTAATTCCAATACTCCGGAAATTACTTCTCTTGAATGGCATTTTTCTGTTGAATTTTACTGGGTTATATGTTATATGCTACAGGTACCTACCTAAATCATAATATACTAGATACTTAGGTATACCTACCTTTTTAAAAATTAATATTTTTTAATTCCAGCCCCTCCTTGCCGTCACCAGCGTGGTAGCAGGCTTCAGCATGTGCCTCCTCGGAGTTTGGTTCTATCTGCAAAGCATTGAAGTCTTCATGCCCGGCTGGGTGCCTATTGTTGCGCTGTGCGTCTGCATATTTGCCGATGCATCGGGCTTGCAGCCTCTACCGTTTGTCATTATGACTGAGATGTTTAATTTTCAGGTGAGATTCTTATTTTTTTGATCAGCTCGTTTCTAAGACAAATTCTACAGTGTGTGACAAAACACGCTAGTCAGTAATATTTAAAGGAGTGGTTAAGTTAGACCATTGTTAGACCATCAAACTGAACAACTTTCACTATGGAGACAAAGTTGATAAAAATATAATCGGCTGTATAGGACATACATTATTTTAGTCGAGTACGCAGGAACTGCAGTTTTGTAAGAAACAGCAGATTTTTTTTCATTTCGATGTTTTATCCATAGTGAAAGTTGTTCAGTTTGATGGTCTAAACCACCCCTTTCAATATTACTACCAAGGGTGTTTTTTTACACCCTGTACAATGGTTCTAGATGATATTGAGGTAAATAAAAATAAGATAACTACCTATTCACGTAGACTTAGAGGGAAAGAAGACACGTAGAGCTTTTAGGGTACCTACTTAGAGAGAGAACGGTTCTGTTCTATATTGTATAGCGCTGTCTCACTTGCACAAGGTTGACACAATGTACTAGAATCCATTTGAATTTTTTTTTTTTTCAATTTTTGCTACTAAACCGTACCTGCCCAAAATGTAATCCCAGTTTCATAATAAAGACCCAGGACTATTATTTGGATGGACACATGCTGATGTTTTCTTTCTTTTTCAGCTTCGAGGCACAGTAGCAACACTCATAATGGCGATCTCCCTCGGAACAGACTTCGCTTTGCTAAAACTCTTTGCACCTCTGAATACCTGGATAGGTTACCATTCAACCTTCTGGATTTTCAGTTTCATTTGCCTATCTAACGTATTTTATCTTATCTTCTGCGTACCAGAAACTAAGATGAGAAATCTAGAAGATATTTACGCTGATTTGGAGGGAAAGAAGAAAGAAAAGAAGACAGAAGAGATAAGTGAAGCTTAAGGTAGCTAAAAAGAGAGTATCGGTTATTTTTCAGTGTTGTATAGCGCTGTCGCACTTGCTCAAGAGATTGGCCAATGTTGCTATTTTAGAGTCATTTAATAAAAAAAAAGTTTGCAGATCTGGAGTGCGATTTTTGAAGCTCATTCGCTCAGTAGTTGAAACTGTCAAATTTACTATGGAGATATGCATATTTTTACTGCTGATTTGACTTTCAAAAATCATACTTCAGGAGTACGATTTTTGAAAGTCATATACGTTTTCAACTGCTGAGTTCAAAGTAGGAGATTCGAAAATCGAACTCCTGTTCCTAATAACAGCAGGAATTATTTGAGGTCAAAGATTAAATGTCCGTAGACCTTATAAACGTGGTGGTACCTACTGTAACACACCGAAAGAACTGTTTGTTGATTGAGATTAGCAGTCATAGTAAATAAGTGTTACGTTTTTCCAAGTTTGGTACGGAACCCTAATTAGTTTTTTTTATTTGTAAACTATTATAAAGCTGTAACAGAAGTGTGTTTGTACATTAAAGATATTACCAAAAAAAAGTTACGATCTTAGATAAGTTATATGTCAAGATTGACAGTTGAAGCTACAAAAGCGTAGAAAAAAATTGTAACCAGTATTGGCCTCTAAACCATAGGGTTTAGAGGCCAATACTGGTTACAATTTTTTTAACTTATTTTTTATGTCTGTGTGCGTGTATATGGATTCCATATACACGCACACAGACATAATTTGTATGGAGCCTCACGCACACCAACCTAAGAAAGTTGGCCCCTTTTGTTTTATACGGTAGAAGCATGAGGCTCTTTCTAGACATATACTTTTTCTTACGTTACGATATGGTTTTTAGGTGTCCATGATGCCATATCACCAATTTTTTGATTTTTTGTCTGTCTGTCTGTTTGTTTGCTTATTTGTTTGTTTGAACGAGCATCACGCAAAAACTACTAAACCTATTTTGATGAAACTTTTTTGTTTGATAGCTTATGATCTGACTTAAAATCTGGTATACAATTTGTGCGAACGAAGTCGCTGGTTAACTCTAGTACATAATAAATGTTATAGATACCTACTATACCCGGTGATTTTTTTACCTTTGTGAAACTTTTAGGAGTGAACTGAACAACTTTTATTAAGGAAACAAAAATGCGCTCCTTACGAAGTATGTGTGGTATTACTTTGGTTGTTCGAATCAAGAACAGTGTGATAAGGGATTGGTGTAAGTTGAAGGATGATATTGTAACAAGGATTGAGAGGGGTATGCTTAAATGGTTCGGTCACGTAGAGAGAATGAATGAAAGAAGACTTACGAATGAAATTTATCAAGCAAAGGTGAGCGGAAGTGTTGGGAGAGGCCGTCCGAGGAAAACATACCATGATCAAATCTGATGATCTTTTCCAAAAAGGACGAAGGAAGTGCGTAGCACCCTCAATCGACGGAAGTGCATGAAAAGATGTATGAATGTCAATGAGGCTAAAGAGGTGTGTCAGGGGCGTAGCGTGTGGCGGTCCGTGGTCTCTGCCTACCCCTATGGGACAATGGCGTGAGCTTATGTATGTATGTATGTATGTACAAACCTGAATTCGTAGAAGAAAAATCGGCTGTCTCATATATTTGAGTCTAGTAGGCATTGCAGTTTAGAACAGAACAGAAGATTTTTTTTTTGCTATTTCAGGTATGGTCCCATAATAAAAGTTGTTCAGTTTGATTGTCTGAACCACCCCTGAATGTTTCAGAACCGTAAAAAAATCAACCGGTATTATACCCCCGCATTATACTACGTATACAGGGTGTACCAAAACACCCTAGTAATACTTAACTGCTTCAGACCATCAAACTGAACAACTTTCACTATGGAGCAAACATCAAAACTGCAGTAGGTGCAGTACCAACTCGAATCAAATGTAAGGGACAGCAGATTTTTTTTCTCGCGATTAAACATAGGCTCCATAGAGAAAGTTGTTCAGTTTGATGGTCTGATCATCTTCTTAAAAAACCGTATTAAGCTGGACCCTGTATTGTAGGTATACCAGGATTCCATCAAAGCGGAACGGAGCAAAGATGTGTAAAATCAACCAATGCACAATTTTTCGCTTTACATTGACGTCTATTTTATTATTCGAGGATTTTAGACACCTCCGCTACGCTCCACAATGGTGGAATCCGTTCGGAGCATTATAAGCCAGTACTTCAATCATGTAAATAATTTTGTAGATAAGTGTACATATTCTAGTTTTTAAGTTTTTGCAGCTAGTTACTTCATTATTGTGATATAAGTAAATAAATATATTTTATACCTTAAATTGATTTTTATGTTCAAACTGACGTTTGCACCAATTTTATTAACTTTTTATGGCCAAACCCAGACTTATATACCTAAGGTCAAACAAAATTTGGTGAAACTATTTTAAGGGGATGATCAGACCATCAAACTGAACAACTTTCTCTATGGGACCAATATCGAAATCGCGAAAAAAATATCAGCTGTTCCATACAAACGTACTCGACCTAAATGTATGGGACAGCAGATTTTTTTTCGCGATTTCGATATTGGTCCCATAGAGAAAGTTGTTCAGTTTGATGGTCTGATCAGCCCCTTAAGGGGTTCACCTAATTTTGTTAGACCTTATATATGTCTTTCACCAAACCACAAATTATTCAATAGTTTCTACCGGCCAAGCTATTCATTGTTCTTTTAGTTACCTATCTGTATCTACAAGGTGTTACAAAATTACAAATAAACATTTAAGGGGGTGGTTAAGACCATCAAACTGAACAACTTTCACCATGGGACCAATATAGAAATCGCGAAAAAAAATGATGTTCCTTCATCATATGAGCCGATAGACGTCCACTGCTGGACATAGGCCTCCCCCAAAATTTAGAGATTTGCCATAATAGTCATGATGCGATACGTTTGCGATGCTCTATACTAAACTACAGATGTACTCGAGCTAAATGTATGGGACAAAAGATTTTTTTTCGCGATTTCGATGTTGGTCCCATATTGAAAGTTGTTCAGTTTGATGGTCTCAACAACCCTCTTAAAAGTTTTAAATGTTTATTTTTACTTTTGTAACACCCTGTATAAGTAAAAAATTAAATTGCGCAGGTTAACATTGAACAAATTTGCAAACAAAATATCAATTGATTTAGGATAAGTAATGGAAAATCAGACCATTTTGTAGAATTTTTGTGTTTGTTTTTGCACGCATCACTTTAAAACTACTGAACCGATTTAGATGAGGTTTTCACAAAATCATAGTTTGGATTAACATTTAACTTTGTTTCATCGCAATAATTTCAAATACTTAAGGTGGTTGCAGAGGCGTCAATTTTATACAAAGCTTTGACGCACAATACGCGTAGACGGTATTAATATAAGTAACTTTGTATATATGGAAAAATAGTTTAGAAAATCTAGATGCCGCGTCACAAATTACATTTGCAACTCATAAAATAATTACGAAGATATAAAGCTTTGAAGTATTTTATACAAAATTTTAAAAGCTTTATATCTTCGTAATTATATTATAAATTGCAAAAGTTATTTGTGACGCGGCAACTAGATTTTCTAAACTATTTTTCCAAATATAAAATATTACTTTTATTAATTCCGTCTACGCGTATTGTGCGTCAAACTTTTGTATGGACTGAAACCACCGTAATCTAAGTCCTTAAGTTATGAGTATTTGAAAGTCAATGGTATGCGCGTACGAAGTCGCAGGATAGTTTTTAAATAAAACAAAAACAGAGTTTTAGAAGATTTACTTATATTAATAAATAACCAGCATAGTTTTACAAAAGCGATTTTTTTTTAATTTTTTTTACATTTTATTAGAAAATATTCCTTTAACTGTGTGTGATATAATTATTGCCAGTTTGCGAGTGAATTGTTTATAACAATGATTTTATTTGCTTATTAAAAATAATCCCTTACCTACTGGGTTGACTTCTCGTTCTTAAAAATAAAATAGGACTAGCTGGAAACAACAAATACAAGTTTCTAATGTGTTCATACAAAAAAATTACACAAAATCTGAATACTGTTCGCACAAAATCTATAACTGAACAAAATAAAAAATAAAACTGTTGGTGTTCAACCTCGGAAAACATAATATTTGTATGATAAGAGCGCATTTTTTTCGAATTTCTAGGATCCCAAATCGAAAGTTGTTCAGTTATAGATTTTGGAAAAACAGTATTAAATTATTGGGTAAAATTAACACCTTGTATAAATATATGGGATACCCCTCCCTGAAAGCCTGTGATATGGTGCCTTTAAATTTGCTAATAACACCACTGAACTACTTTTGAAGAGGTTAAAACAAAGTCATAATATTCATATTAAAACGAAATTCGTGTTCAAATCATCAACATGATAGTCAATATTATACAGGGCGACTTTTGAATTACTCATCAAATTATCAGTGTTGGTTCCTTTAGTTTATGTTTATTATACAGGGTGAGTAAATCACTGATCAAATATTCAGCGGTGGTACATTTGATCAAACTAAAAAACTTTTACTGCGGCAACATTGAAATAAAAACAATAATACGCTGTTCTATAGAACATTTGTTTATGATATCTTCACGACAGTTGTGACCTTTATGGAATAACAGACTTCTTTTAGCGACGGTTCAGATGACGTAAATATATATTAATTGGAATAGAAAAGGATAATTTCCGTTTACTTGGGAAGTATGATATTCCTCCTATTTTGTTTGTGTATAATTTTAGCTATCGTACTATTTGTATGTGTTCTTTGATCATACTGATTCGTTAGTTGTGAAACGATTTGAAACGAATACATTTCGTTACGTTGGCAATGACTTTTCAATGTTTTGTTCAGTTTGATTATTAGAATCACCCCTGAAACTGAAAATTGGTCAGTGATCTAGATACAGGTTACATTACAGGCTGTAATTTAAACTACATATTTTTGGGGCTCCTTCACACCATTATTAACCTGAAAAGTGTTTTTCAACAGAAAAATCTATGGCTAAGTACTCGATCCAATGTATGGAATAGCTGTTTTTTTTTTCGATTTCGATGTCCTCTTAACAGTTAAAGTTGTTTAGTTTGATGGTTAAAAAACACCCTAAAATATGTAATGAATTTTGTACACCCTGTATCTATATAGTCTTAAGGTGGTTTCAGTCCATACAAAAGTTTGACGCACAATACGCGTAGACGGAATTAATGAAAGTAATATTTTATATATGGAAAAATAGTTTAGAAAATCTAGTTGCCGCGTCACAAATAACATTTGCAATTTGTAATAATATAATTAGGAAGAAATAAAGCTTTTAAAATTTTGTATAAAAAATTTCAAACCTTTATATCTTCGTAATTTCATAAATTGCAAATGTCATTTGTGACTCGGCATCTAGATTTTCTAAACTATTTTTCCATATATACAAAGTTACTTATATTAATACCGTCTACGCGTATTGTGCGTCAAAGTTTTGTATAAAATTGACCCCTCTGCAACCGCCTTAAATAAAAATGTGGAAGTATTGTTTTAATTTTAATAGCATAACATGGGTACTTTTACAAATATTACGCCGTCAGGTTAGGCTTAAAATGGTCGCCATTTTTCTTTACCCAGTTTTCTTTAAAGTGTCTAAAGCAAATAATCATAATTTAAAATCTATAGGTAGAATTTCTTATAGCTGAATTGAGTGTTCTTCATTAAGAAAGAATATACATAATTTCATTTACTTATAATTCATTCTGTACTTAAACAATAATCGTTTTCAAACAAAGATGAATGAAAAGATGATAGGCGATTTTCTGACAACCAATTAAAAAGAATAAATAGTTCCTATCTCGATAGATGGCGCTTATGAGAGTTGTACGAAATCACACGAAAACAAAACACGATCCTGCTTTAAATAAGATACAAATAAAATAGTATTTTGTTTTTTAAATAAACTGGAAATAAGAAAGGATACTTCGCCAGCGGAGGCGTCAAACTCAGTGACATGTTTATTTAATTTTCTTTTTTATGCAAATCACTACCTCCGAAGCCACGAAACGTCAACGCCATCGAGGAATGTTGAACTACGGTTTTTACTTTTTAATCAAGCTGTCAGAAATCTCCCATTGTTTCTGTTAAATCTAGTACAATAAGGGCATCTTTCACCACTTTTTGATAAATTCATGATATCTGATTTGACATTTGCCTGCTTGTCGGTCTTCTATAGATTGTACTTCCGTGAGTGTGCCCAAGAGCTACCAGACGCACCGCGGGATATCACCCCTTCTTGGTTGACATCCCACATATCCGCACCAAGCGCCTTTCTGAATCTTTTATAATGCGCACAGCCAAGGAGTGGAATGCCCTGCCTGCGTCAGTATTTCCGAGCGCTTACAACCCGAATTCCTTTAAAGTACGAGTGAATAGGCTTCTTCTGGGTAAGCTCGCTACATCTTCGAGGTCATGAGCAAACCCATCAATAATAATTTAAAAAAAAAACATTTTTTTTTCTTACAAAATATGTCAAACGAGCTGTCAGATAAACTTACAAGAATTTATTCAAAAGTGGCGAAAAAGCCCTATGAATTCTAATACAATTTTTCAGTTTTTTGGTCGGGTTTTGAATGAGCCAAGAAGTTTTGGGAGCGCGCGCTTCATAGAAAAAGTGACTTGTATCTGGTAATTAGCAAAAGGAATTCTAGCGATTTGCGTGTTTGGTATTTTGGAAATGGGTTCTGGCAATTTGAATGTTTGAAAATGGAGTTTGAGCAATTGGCTCGCTTTTGAAAAATTTAGTTCTGACAATTTCCGGGTCTGGTATTTTGCGAAATGGAGTTCTAACAATTTGCGTGTTTGGTATTTTGCAGAAAGGAATTCTGGAAAGCGTAATGCGTCGAAGTGCATACGTAAGAAGATTTTGTTAATGGTTTGCAAACAGGTGTTTGAAAACCGTATTTCTATGATAGTAGATTTTAATTTAAGTTTATGTTCTAATATAAACGTCACTTGATTAATTGACAATTTACTTACACAATTTAATTTAATTATATTTAAAACGCAACTTGAAACAATAAATTATGACATAGATATGTATAAAAATGTATAAACACATTTTTTTTCTTTTATTCGGCCAGAAAAATAAAATGTTTACTGTCATCGAAATATCAAAGTTTCTGCTACATAAAAGCGCGCACTCTGTACATGAAATTATTTTACTTTTACTGTAGCCCTATAAAAACTTTTTACTGTTTTCTCGTTTCATAGTCAAAGAGCTTTTTTAAATATTCGTCGAGTATTATTATCAGATAGGAATATACACATACTAACAGACAATACGAAACTTGTCGTATCTTAATAGTCTATGATTCAAGAGCTATTATTTGATTTGATTTTAGAAGTTCTTAAGAGCCGGCGCCACACCTGGATAAGCGCAGCGTTGAGCATTTTTCACTGCCAGACCATTATCGATTTTGCAAGCTATGAAATAACATCGAAAATCAATTAATACAACTACTAGTCCCCAAGAGCATCGAAGCGACTTTTTTTAAATGCTAGGTGTGCGCCGCCTCTATGGGGATATAAAGATAATAAGGTCTAACAAAACTAGCTGAAACTATTTTAAGGGGATGATCAGACCATCAAACTGAACAACTTTCTCTATGGGACCAATATCGAAAATGCGAAAAAAAAATCAGCTGTTACATATAAACGTACTCGACCTAAATGTATGGGACAGCAGATGTTTTTTCGCGATTTCGATATTGGTCCCATAAAGAAAGTTGTTCAGTTTGATGGTCTGATCATCCCCTTAAAATAGTTTCACCAAATTTTGTTAAACTTTATATACTTTATTTAAAAATAAATTGCAAACATCAGCGTTAAAAATACATATCCCTATTTAAAAACAGGTTGACCAATGATCTTTTATTAATACATTTCTTGTCAAGATTTTTTTTTTTTCAATTTTATACCCCATTCAGAACAATACACAGCCAATTAATTAAAAATTTCTAGATCTATTAAAATTGAGACGGTCATACTTTAGCTACCTTGTCGTTGGTATACTCACCGTCCCGCTCGCACTCGCGCGCTGTCCGTATATGCTTCTTGCTCGGCTCGACCATAGAAGTGCGAGGTGAGGTATCGTAAGTTAGGGGTTTTAGACTAAGAGATAAGTGTACTTTTTGCAACCATCAGCTGCAAGGCTGATTCAGTGTTTATGGGGTGTAGAGCATCTCTGTTATGGGGATGGACCAGGTCTGCCTACATAACTTCTAAACCGACTGGCAGTTCATGTCAGTTTTTGTACTGTTCACATAGCTTCAGTGCACACTACAATAATATCATACGATCAGCCTTGCAGCTGATCGTAAATTTTTTACTGACCTTTAAACGTCTGTAACTCCTAAACCGACTGAAGTTCTGCAGGCAGACCTGGTCCATCCCCATCACAGAGATGCTCTACACCCCATAAACACTGAATCAGCCTTGCAGCTGATGGTTGCAAAAAGTACACTTATCTCTTAGTCTATTTGGGCCGTTGGGGGCAGGAAATAGCAATTCTGTATGTAGTAACTAATATACGTACTAGTTTCTATTCTGTGGTAGTAAATATTACGGGGTTCTATTTTTTCATACTCATTACAAGAACATTTTAACTGTAAAAAATTATTGGTAGATTTATTGGCTATCTATGGTTTGATCTTACTATTACTTGCAACTTAAGTTTGTCTGGAAGACACGGCTTTTAGAGATAAGGTCACCAATTTTACCTTTCTTGTTTACCTTTTGACACATTTTAATGTTCAAATAGAGGCGATTTATCGAATGTCACAGAACAACTGTTTTATACGCCCTTAACATCCTCACCTCATCGTCATGTCATCTTGAAACCTTCAGTATGAAAAAAAAAGTTAACCTTGCTACATTACTTGGCAGTTCCAGCAATGTTGGCCTAATGATCTGTTTAGCCCCATCTACTGTTTTCTAACATCAAAGGCAAACAAATTTAAGCCAAGTATGACCGTCCCTAGAAAGAAGAAACTACCTATATATTATATAATTCTGACACTCAAATTTTAGCCTAAGTCAGGCATCCGTAGGTATACTTTCCTGTGATTCTGGCTCCTGGGTATCTTTGATATCTTCTTTTTCTTCCTTCTCTTCTCTGCTTTCTGAAGGTTTTGAGTCGGTTGATATGGAGCTAGAGGTAAGGCTGTTGGGTTGTGAAGATTCTTTACTGGGTGGCTCTTGAGAATTTCGGTTTTCGGATTTTTCTTTCGAATCTGTAAAAGGGGGTGGAATTTATATTTTTATTAGATAATATGACTATGGCAAGTAAACAATAATCTAGTGTACTTACTGCAATCCTGACTTTATTGCCCCCTAACACATAATACAAGGTCCTTCTTAATATGCTGACACTTTTCTATGAGGATGATCAGACCGTCAAACTGAACAACTTTCTCTGTGGTACCAACATCGAAAATGCGAAAAAAATTTGCCGTCCCATACACTTGCCTCAAGTAGGTTTGCTGTTTTGTATGGAAAAGCTGTTTTTTTTTTGCTTCGATGTTGGTGCCATAATACAGAAAGTTGTTTGACGGTCTGATCATCCCCTTTAAAAAGTGTCAGCATATTAAGGACCCTATATACTAGGTGTTAGGGTAGACAGTATCATTATTTTAATGGGTGATTTTACCCATTATAGATACAGAAAAACTTTCTCAAAGGAACAAAGAGAAATGCACAAAACAAAATTTCAACTTTTCATACAACCGTTCGTTCAGCTGAATGAATTTGGCATGGAAAGTCATTTTTTTTGTTGCTAATATCCAATGGAGGAAGTTGTTCAGTATCATGGGTACAATCACCCCTTAAAGTAGGTACAACTGTTTACCCGAACACTCTGTTTACGGTTCTTCTAAATATGCTGATGGTTTTTAAAGAGGCTGATCAGACCATCGTACTTAACAACTTTCTCTATGGGACCAAAAACGAAATCACGAAAAAAAATCATTTCCTAGATTATTTTTTTCGCGATTAAGGGTGGAGCCAAACGAGCGTAATTTCGTGAGTTGTGAGTCGCGTATTTTGAGTCCGTTCATATAAAGGCTGACGTCATAGACAATGCATTCCCGGATTTTATATGAAACGGACTCAGATACGCGACTCACAAAATTACGCTCGTTTGGCTTCACCCTAAGGGTTGAGACACATTTGCCGACGGCAACAGACGGCCGGCCCATACAAAAATGACATTTAGTATGGGAAGCTGTCCGCCATCGTCGCCACGTTGATGGCGGACAGCTTTCCATACTAAAATACATTTTTGTATGGGCCGGCCGCGCCGCGCCGGTCACCATCAGTAAATGTATCTCAACCCTTAGACTTTAGTCCCATAGAAAAAGTTGTTCAGTTTGATGGTCTGATTATCCCATTAAAAAACCGTTTGTTTATTAAGGCTATATCAATATCAGTATCACACAATATATTTTTGAGCGTAAGCGTTGACGGAACGATATCGCGAGCGATTGCAGTTGCTCTATCGCCTATGCTCAAAAATATCTTGTGTGATAGGTCTCTAAGATCCTATATTGTTGTCTATGGACTGGTCGCGTGATAGTTTTCAATATCGAAGTCTAAACCAACGAACGTCTCAAACGAAAACTTAATACTTTACACTAAAACATATTCTTCTAAGGCCCGATTCGACCAAACGCGAGTAAATTTTATTCTTAGATTAAGTCGCCGGTTACTCTCGAGTAAACTGATTTTGCGTTTTACTAACCCTAATCTATGAATAAGTTGAGAGTAAATTTTACACGGCCAATTTTGACGGTGTAACCTTTTTTTTTTCTATTCTGAAAATGGTCAATAGACTATTTTTAACTTTAATGTTATATTGTTTTATCATTATTTAAAATAAAAATCTACTTGATTTTTAACAAGTATTTTTATTATTTTTATTTGACATTGCTATTTTTATTTTATTATACAATTAGACGATCATGTTATGAATGGACATTTTATGTAAAATATTTATGTAAGAATGTGACATGTTAGAATATGAAATAAATTAATCTAATCTAAACTATTATAAAACTGTAACAGGAAGTTTGTCTGTACATTGAAGATATTAACAAAAAAAAAGTTACAATTTGGTTTTTAGATATCCCTGATTCCATATCACCAATTTTTGGATTTTTTGTCTGTCTGTCTGTTTGTTTGTTTGTGTGTTTGTTTGTTTGAACGAGCATCACCCAAAAACTACTCAACCGATTTTTAAGAATCTTTTTTTGTTTGATAGCTTATGATCTGACTTAAAATCTGGTATATAATTTGTGCGGACGAAGTCGCGGGTCACCTAATCTCGCTCAATCCTAAACGCTCATCTAATCTAATCTTATAACGACACTAATGAAATGTCAATGTCACATAATTAAAAAAAATTAAATAAAAAGAAACCTAACAAATTAAAACTGTATAACCTGTATAACCACGTCCCCTTAAGACGCAACAGATTAAAAATTTCGTTCTCTGGGTAGTGGGCTCGGTGGCGAAATTGGATAACGCAGTTCCCCGGTTTGGAAAAGTGCGGGTTCAAGTCCCGCCCGAGACAAATTTTTCAATCTTTAATTTGATTTGTATAACCTCATATTGCAATAAGTACGGATACAATGACTTCTTACTTTAGGTGGATTATACATTCAGTGTTTTAGTATGGGTTTAGAGTGGTAGAAGACTAGTGAAGTTATTTCGGAGTAAACACTAGGAGTTAAATTGTTCCTTGTATAGTTACTCTTCTATAAATCAAAGTTTGGTCGAATCCTGCCTTAATCTGGTTACTTCGTTACCTAATAGAAAAAAAACTAGATGCACAATCAACACTCCAAAAATTACATAATAGTGCCCTCAAACTAATATTCGAGGCAATCAGGGATTTTAGAATCATAAAGGATTACACTCCTAACAAGCATGGTACAAGAAAATTGGCCATGGCGGTCGCTGTTCCGACTTTCTTTTGTACGTCTCCGTCGTCGATATTTCCAACGTTTTCGTGTCCCTTTCTATCCAATGATGTATGACAGGAGCTACAATTTTTGTCGTTAAGAAAGGGACAAAGTAACGTCGAAAACAAAGATTGGAATTTACGAAAGAAGAACGATCATTACCGACCACCAAAGAGTATTATCATGTTTCACTTGTTAGGCAGTCTATACTCCAAGGTATAAACGCATGTTTTCGGCTTCCTGGAGGCACATTGCGACACACCTGCCGAAATTCGATACCTGCCGCTTTTTTTTTTACTATCGATTTTATATTTTTTACGGATAGTAGAAATCATTTTAAGAAACGAATTTTAATTACTTTTGATCGATTCATTGAGTTTACTTATATAAATAAAATTTTTAAATTTTTATTTGGTTTGTCTTTAAACGCATAAGTGGTCGCGAGAAAATCATTCGAACTCCTCAAAACCTATACGTAATTAAAAAAAATAAAATCACCTGCCTTCTCTTTCTAACTCTATGCTGGACAACTACGGTACGGCTGTAACTGTAATTGCAACAATAAATCAAATTCCGACTTTGTGATTTTTTTTCGTAATGGCCAGTTAATTTAAGTAGATTTTAAGTTTACCAAGGAGTTTCGGACCGAAAAAAAAATTTATTTTATTAAAAATATCTGTAATCCTTTAATTTTAAAATCTCTGACATATAAAATATTGTTATTGAGACAATTATCTCGAAATGGTTTTCGATTCAGCCCCCAACCCCCAAAAAAACTTGGCATACCGAATTTCGCGAAGTAATTGCGCTTTTTCAATTACTCATGATACACCAGTCATACGTCTCACGGCAGGGCACACGCCGTAGGCCTACCCTCAGGGAGCAGGGTGTATGAGCGTTAGAGCTCTTATAGATGACTGACACTTTGCAACGACCGCAAAGTGTCGCTCGTCTGTAAGAGCGCTTAGGGTTGAACCTCATCTGGGCCATCTGGCAGCACCGGATCGCCTTTTCCCGTCGATGCATCATTTTCTGTCACTCAGGAACGTCATTTGCTAGAGCACATAAGGTATAAGGAACGCGACCGCACGCCGCAGCACCATCTATCTTATTTGCTCTAGCAAATGACGTTTCTGAGTGTCAGAAAAGGATGGAGCGACGAAAAAATGTGATGCCGTGCTGATGAGGTTCAACCCTTAGGCCGCCACGCGTGCACAATGCGGATTGGTAGACTTCACATATGCTTGTATGTTTATAGTTTGGTTTCCTCACGATGTTTTCTTCTTCACCTTTTGAGATTCGAACACGGACCCTCATTATTGAGTGTATACCTCACACCTCGGTATGGAGTACCTATTATTTTTATTTATTTTATATGTTTATGGATATTTTAGGGAGTAGACAACGTTTTAAGAAATTAATTTCATTTTTAATCGAGTAAAAAACAATGGGTAAAAAATTTTTAAAAAATACACCGGTCTTCTCTTTCTATTTCAATGCCGACAAAACTAATGTCTAAAACAGACAAGACAAGTTTTTATTTTTTTTAATTCTTCCTTCCGGAAAGGCAAGGGAAACTGGCCTCTTTTCTGTGGTTGATCATGTAGCTCGCACGTTGCCGCCAAAATCAACATGTACTCGTACGAGTTAACTTGAATCAAAAATCATGTTCTGTTTTCGTATTTATTTGAGATTCCCGTTATGTTGGTCGTTTTGGTACACAATCCGTGCGACATTATGTCACAAATATCACTAAAAACCAATTTTTCACGAATTTCAAATACAACTATGAAGCGGTAAAAATAATGGCAGCAAGTGAACTCGGAAAAAACATCAAATGTCAAATTCTGACATTGACAGAATTTACAATGCACCAAGTGACGTCACACGGTGAAATGAAAAACGACATTATTTTATTGAAAATATCTGTAATACTTTCATTTTAAAATCTCTAACATAGGAATTGAGACAATTATTGCGAAATGATTTTCTACTCAGTCGTCCAAAAAAAAAAATTTACATACCGAATTTAGTCAAGAATTACAAATAGTTCACATTGAAATGATGTATTATTTTTTTAAGACATTACAAAATTTTTACTTGAGTTGTTGTTTTTTTTTTTGTTTTCCTTTTTTTTGTGCATCTAGATCTTTTATTTATGATCGATAACATACTACTTCTACACAACTAAACAAATAACTAACATAAAACAAAACGATCAAACTTAAACAAGGCTTCTCCTTAATCTTGAAATCAAACAAATTCTTCGATAACTTCAATATTCTAAGTAAATCTTCTAGGCGCTATTTATTTTCGAATGTGTCAAGCCACGCT
Source organism: Agonopterix arenella (assembly GCA_927399405.1). Lineage (NCBI taxonomy): Eukaryota > Metazoa > Arthropoda > Insecta > Lepidoptera > Depressariidae > Agonopterix > Agonopterix arenella. The sequence goes on along the minus strand of OV656712.1, from coordinate 11,706,558 downwards.
TGAAACGAGATACTAGCCCACAGCAGATCTTTAGTAAGGGAAAGAGGAAATATATTAGACCGGTTACAACAAATAGTATAGAGCTCAGAATAAAAGAACAAACCAGAAAACGCGAAAAAAAAAATAATAAGATTAAATAAATGTATGTATATTCATAGTAATGAGCGTTTTTCTTTTGGTTTTCAAGAGGATCGATTGATGGCGCTACGGTCTGCGCGAATAAAGGACCAAATCTCAAAAAAGTGTTTCTTTAAAATAATAAACAGGGGAAAAGATGATCAAAAAGATGCCAATGCATCTTTTGATGGAAAATTCCATTATTTACGAATCATTTCAATAGAAAATTTTAATCAAATTAAAGATTGAAAAATTTGTCTCGGGCGGGACTTGAACCCGCACTCTTCCAAACCGGGGAACTGCGTTATCCAATTCCAGACCCGCCCGAATCAAATTTTTCAATCTTTAATTTGATTCGAAATAGCACAACATGGCTGTAGCATGTTTAAAATCAATAATATTAGAAAATTTGAAATTGTTTATGTCGGACATAGTTGTATGGGCTCGATCCCTTTGCCTTTATAAAAATGGCAGGCAGTTTTGACAGGATCTCGCTAACGTCTCTGTATGTAAACATGCCGTCTGTCGAGTTTTTAGGAGCTAAATTTAAAAAAGAAAAGAAAAACGCTCATTAGGTCATTCATTAGGGTATGCTCTATTAACAGCATACTTCGAAAAACTCAATGAACTCGGGTCTGAGGGGGGAGCACTGTGGGGACTTGCCATATAATTATGTCAAAACCTAAAACAGCGCTTGTTATAGCTGTGAAGCCAACAGCTGGCGCTACTTGTCGCAGCCGCAAATGTGCACCATACAAAGAAAACTTTTAACGGTTTGATTAAATTTAAATAGCAAGATATGTGCCTAGCCTACAGCGCATGCACCGCATAAATCGAGCCCCAGTCGCCTAATTTACTTAGTCGCAATACGAGTGGCATTGCGTGATTGAGATATTTTTTTTTATTTTAGGCAGGATAAAGGAACCACAATGCCTTCGCGTGCTTAAAAATCGTTGTACAAACCATTCAAAGAGAAAAAAAACGAATCACACATTTTCACTCGTAAGTACATGAAAAGCAGGTCCATTTTTCGAGTGTGTAATGCAAGAACGTCACCTATCTTCCGCTACTTTAATTTAATCAAAGTGGCAACGTGAATACGTAACCCGTAACCTAGCACAGTTAAGGCTCACAATCGAATGCAAGACATAAATCGCGCAAGGGAAATAACCACAGAAATTCTATATAAGGTCTAACAAAATTAGCTCAAACTATTTTAAGGGGATGACCAGACCATCAAACTGAACAACTTTCTCTATGGGACCAATATTGAAATCGCGAAAAAAAATCTGCTGTCTCATACATTTAGGTCGAGTACGTTGGTATGGAACAGTTGATTTTTTTTCGCGATTTCGATATTGTTCCCATAGAGAAAGTTGTTCAGTTTGATGGTCTGATAATCCCCTAATAGTTTCAGCTAGTTTTGTTAGACCTTATAATATATTATACCGGGTGTTAAGGTAAACAGTTGCATTACTTTAAGGGGTGATCGTACCTATGATACTAAACAACTTTCCCTAAGAAACCGATAGGATGGAGGGAAATTCGCAATGTTTTTTGTGTCATTTCATACAAACGTTCGATCATCTGAATGCTTTTAGTATCATCATCATCATCATCTCAGCCGATGGACGTCCACTGCTGGACATAGGCCTCCCCCAAGGATCGCCATAACGACCGGTCCTGCGCTGCCCTCATCCAACGGGTTCCCGCCGCCTTCACAAGGTCGTCGGTCCACCGTGTGCGGGGCCGACCCACGCTGCGCTTTTCGGTACGCGGTCACCACTCGAGAACTTTTCGGCCCCATCGGCCATCGGTTCTGCGAGCAATATGCCCCGCCCACTGCCACTTCAATTTAGCAACTCTTTGAGCTATGTCAGTTACTCTCTGTCTCTCTCTGTCTTAAAACGAAAGTCTTCGATCAGTGTGTGTTGCCAGTGATGACATACGGAACAGAGACGTGGTCGTTTACTCATGGCCTCATAAAAAGGCTGAAAGTCACCCAAAGAGCAATGGAGAGGGCTATGCTCGGAGTTTCCCTGCGAGATCGAATCAGAAATGAAGAGATCCGCAGAAGAACCAGAGTAACTGACATAGCCCAAAGAGTTGCTTTTAGTATGGAAAGCCCAATTTTTTTTTGCGAATTTAATATAGGGTTTTTAGAAAAGTAGATTCATAGATTCTTTATTGTACACAAAAACATAATTACAAAAAGTAGTTCAGTATTATTGGTACAACCACTTCTTAAAGTAATGCAACTGTTTACCCTAACACCCTGAATATACAAGGACCAACTAAGAACCGTCGGACCACGGCCGGTCCCCAAGCATCGCACCTAGCCTGGCGGAAGATCTTCCCTTTTCAACGAAGGAAAGTCCACACTGTCAACGGGCTTACGCAAATTTTGAGTCAAAATCGTTAAATTTTGCGACCTTGACATTACGAAGGTTGGAAGTGGGCGAGTGGCGGAGAAATGAGGGATTTTCCAAAAGCCATTAAAAAAGAAAAAGTAGTTCCTAATGGCTTTATAGATGGCGTTGACCAGACAGGGTGGGCGTCCTTGCAAATAATAAAATACAAATAAAATGGTAAGAGTTTGTATTTTTAAGTAAACAGCAAAATATGAAGATATATTTTGTCAACGGATGCGTCTGACTCAGTGACATGCATTTTTGTTTAATTTTTAGCCTACAATGTTCGTCCTCAGACCCCTCTCTGGTCAACGCCATCTATCGCCGGTATCTTCTTCTTTTCGTGTCAATGGTTCTGCATTGTATTTCAGTAGCCAGGTGTTCGGCAAGCCTGACAGCGTAAGGAGTAGCTGTATTTAAATCCTCTCTCGTGCAGGTGTTCGGGCACAGCGGACATTCCAGCAGATGACCCATCGACTGAATAGGTTCACCGCAATCACACTGTGTCAGACCAGGCTCCCTATACCCCCAGTTACACAGATTTAGTCTGCAACGGCCGACCTGAGTGCGAAGCCGATTTAAGGATTTCCACACTTGCCATTGCAGATTGTGTCCGGGCGGTAGTTGTTGGCCGGTATGTTGAACTACGTTTGACTAGCTGTCAGAAAACTCCTCATTCTCCTAGTTTTGGACACAATGTGCGGCATACAACGCTTGTACGTTCTTTCTGGTTTGTTCTTTATTCTAAAGTATGGAGGAGTGGAAAGAAATTAGGTAGGGGAATTTATAAACAGAAATCGTCACAATTTAGTGACGAAAACTCCATTTATTTTTTAAATTTCGCAACGCATCATAGAAATCAAAATGGTATCTCCCGGAAGGCTTGAGACTAACCCTTAAGGCTTTACCTTGAGTTTCGGGGCACCCTTTTTTTTACGGATGGGTTTGCTCTTGACCTTAGTTTACATGAACGTTTAGTTAGAATAGAATACTTTTTTTTCCATTTGCCAGGATGCCATGTACCATGTTACCAGGAACGTACCATACGTTAAAATCATTAATATCGTTATCATTCTCTTGCCCATTATTATTTGGGTTCAGCGCAATATGTCATCCTCTTCCATTCATCTCTCTTAGCCGTCATTTCTGCACTCACTCCTTTCTTACACTCCTAATATACAGGGTGTAAGTGACAGCCTAGCAAATACTGAAACGGTGAACTCTGAACATCAAACTGAACAACTTTCACTATGGAGCCTACCTCAGGAAAAGCGAAAAAAAAAGAAATCAGCTGTCCCATACCTTTTAGTCGGGTAGGTACAGCAGTTTTGTATGGGACAGCAGATTTTTTTTCGCTTTTCCTGAGGTAGGCTCCATAGTAAAAGTTGTTCAGTTTGATGGGTAGACTCTTATTTAAACAGGATGCTATAGATATAAATTGCACCCTGTAGAAATTTCATCCCTGAGAAATCTCGTTACCACACAAAAAAAAATTCCTTACAATATTTTTTCCCAACGCCATCTATATTGATATTGCAATAGGCTGAAATGTTCATGCTACCATTGCTACCTGGCCTTCCACCACTTCTTAAATAAGTTCTGACACCTAACAGATACTTTGACATAATCATTCATACGAAATATGTCAACAACCTGTCAGATAAGCTATTAAGATCTTATCCAGAAGTGGTGAAATAGGCCCAAAGGCTGCGTTTTCACCAGAGATGTGTGAGGACGCGTAGCGAGGGATGTGCTTTTCAAGAACCAATAGAATCGCTTCATTTACCTTGCCTCGCTCAGCACGGCTCTGGTGGATACGGCTTAGCGGAGCGAGGTTTTTGTACTTACAAAACAAGCGAGAGATGTGTGCGAGGAATGTGTTGCGAGGTTTGCGACAGACGTGTGCGAGGAATGTGTTGCGAGGTTTGCGGCATACTGTACCAGCCAGTCCATAGAAGCCTCCGCCGACAAATTTCATAGCGTCGCAACGCATCCTCGCATCGGACATTAATGCGCATTTTCACAGCTCCACTACACACGATACATTTTCCTCGCACAACTTTGGTGGAAACCCCCACACATTTTCACAGCACAGCTAGACATCCTCGCACGACACATGTCCCAAGCACATCTCTGGTGCTAGCTTTGTTTAAAATAAGTTTAATACTATAATGGTACTTACCAGCTCCATGTGTCGCTGGCCAGGGCTTCCTCACAAACATATTCTCTACTATACGGTCTATGTTGTCCTTCTCTGACGAATTAGCCGGCCTGCGAGTGAGAAAGAGATGCGATGAAGTATAGTAGTAAGTACATTTGAGAGACTTATTATGCAGTTACATATACGATGCTTCTACACCCATTCCTTTTCTGTTCATGCCGTTCGGCTCTGGAACTTGTTGCCGGAGCCGATCAGACGTGCACCCTCCTTGAATGTTTTTAAGTCGAAGGTCAAAGCTCATTTCCTCGAGCACTGACTACCTATCCTGAATGGTCACCTCTCTGGTTCATGTTTTTCTCTCTTTTATAAATAATTGTTGTTTTAGTACTCTTTTATGTATGATATGTATTTGTAGGTATGAATATGTATTCGTAATAGGTATTTATATTATATATATATTTTTATATTACAGTATGTTTGTATTTGTATAACATTATTTGTGTATGTTATCTATATTGTGTTATTATGATCTACACCGCCTACCAATCTTCTTTCACTATTTCCTCTAAGGTTGTCTGGAAGAAATCGCTTCTTAGCGATAAGACCGCCTGTTTTTGTGCCTTTTGTATTTCCTGATTGTTTGCTCTCTGTATACTCTGTTTTTTTTGGTGTCAAATAAAGTATTTGATTGATTGATTGATTGATGCAGAGTAACTTATACAGGGGATAAAAAACCCCCTAGTAATACGTAGGGATTGCTTCTGACCATCAAACTGAATAACTTTCACTATGGAGATAACTTCGAAATCGCGAAATAAAAAATCAGCTGTTTGCTGCAACTTGAGTGGCGTGAAGGCTCGACTCAAATTTATGGGACAGCTGATTTTATTTTTCTCGGTTTTGGCTCCATAGTGAAAGTTGTTCAGTTTGATGGTCTGAAGCATCCCCTTATGTATGACTAGGGTGTTTTGTTACTTCCTGTACAAGGTAGAGTCAGTATACGAAGCAGTTCTATAGGCCTTCCATGAGTTTCCATTGTTTTCTCCCATTTGTGTATTCAATTTCGTACAGCGTTCCTAGTGGTTACGTTGAGAACTTTTTCTGCCATACAAAAATGAGGCAGAACTGCGTGTACGAGGTAGAATTAAGCGCAAGAGGCAGAACTGCGTGTATAAGGCAGAACTGCGTGTATAAGGCAGAACTGCAAACTGCAAGTATGAGGCATAACTATGTGTACGAGGCAGAACTGCGTGTATAAGGCAGGACTGCAAACTGCAAGTATGAGACAGAACTGTGTGTACAAGGCATAATTCAGTGAACGTGGCAGAGCTGCATGTATAACGCAGAACTGCAAGTATGAGGCAGTATTAAGTGTAACAGGCAGAACTGCACATATGAGGCAGAACCACAGATAACTAAAGAGTTGTTGGTAACAATACATCACTCCCTTGGTCTTACCAACGGCCCTACGATCGAGTGACGGAGGTCCGACAGAACTTTGTACCTGGTAGACCTGATAAGCATCACGCACAATCGTAACGAGACATATAGCTCACCTGTCAGGCGCGATGGGCCTCACTATTGGTATGGCGGCGGTAGGGCGCCGCTGTGTTCGCGGTAACGTCTCCTGTTCCGCACAGCTGTAGTAAGTCACTCCGCCGGCATGCGTCGCCTGTTGGCAATCATACTAAACTTATCACTATACTGAACTTTTCATCACCGCAAATAAATAAATAATCATTTATTTCGGACACAATCCTTAATTTAGTTAGTAGGTATGCAAAATAGCTTGAAACTTTGTCACAGTAGAGCTTATGTGGATACCAGTACACTTTTTTCAGTTTTTGTTCAATTCAAAAAGACTGACAGAAACATTGACATTATACCAAATAATGGATGCCAGGCCAGGTCTAGAACAAAATTAGTACATAATTAGTACATAAATAAGTACGTTTAGTAATATAAACCAACTAAAAACTTTGAAAATGCTGAAAGTATGTTTCATTTTGCTTGCGTAGTTTTTACCCCCATCGCAGCACGGCATTATATACGTGCGCGTAGTCGGTCGATCAAACGAAGACTGTCGCGTAATTGGCTCACGCAAAAACTACTGAACCGATTTTGATCGAAACTTTTTTTGTTTGATAATAAAATCTGGTATAAATAATTGGTGCGGTCGAAGTCGCGGGTTAACTCTAATAAAAAAATGAAAACTTACGTAATTGTGGTGTGGGAACAGCTGTGGGTGAGGGTGGGGGTACGGCGCGGGGGGCTGCGCGTACATCGGCGCCGCCGCGAACACCGCCGCGCTACCCGCCACCGTCTGCGGCTAGAACATTAAAATGGGGGGGGGGGGGGGGGGGTCATTGTTTTGAGGCGTTTGAACGCACACATCTTTTCTTACTGTTTCTTCTTCATCGTGGAGTACTAGCGAAACAGTTGTAAATGTGGAGTTAGTCGAAGAATTTCTCTAGGGTATTAAAAGAGTATGATGACCCTGATTGTCAGCCAGGTGTTTCTCCTAGGCGTTTGAACGCTGTCATTATCCTCAACAAATATTTTCACCTTGTTTATAAGGGAATAATTATAAAATTTTAATACCTTTTCCTATCAACAAAGCGAAAATATGTGGTGAGGATAATAACAAATACAAATTTTTTAGGTTCATTATATATTAATTAACATTAGGCATATTTAGGTACAGACATTTTGAGCTTTTTATAGAGTGTATGGATGGCGCGCTGGTATCTATACAGACAGAGTCTGAAGTACTAATTACAGCGTTCAAACGCCGAGGAGAAACCCGATACGTATATGATGATGATGATGCTTCATGGCCGTGTTTGACCACAGCGAGCGAACTGATTATGACTGTTTACTTCGAGAGCTTCGTTGATTTGCTCTCAGGTGACTGATCTAGCCTATCTTGGCTTTGACAGTGCGTCCGGACAGGCTACATGTCAATTTTTCATTAAGATAGTTGTATTGGATGGCCGCGGATGTTCTTGCTTTAAATTCATCGCGTTTGGCATCGAGATCAGCCCTACGCTTAGCCTCAAAGTCAAACACTTTATTCTGGACAGTGTGCCTCCATCCCAGTTGATCTTTAGCAAGCTCTTCCCAACAACTCGGATCAATATCGCAAAGCTTCATGTGGCGTTTTTGCACATCTTTGTGCCGCAAAAGCTGCCCGCCTTGTTTTCAATTGCCACTTTGCAGTTCATGACCACACCATCTCAACTGACGCCTCATCAGATACGCCTCTATACCACAAACATTGCAGCGTCGTAGAATGTCCGTGTTCCTGACACGGTCTGACCATTTCACGTATATAAGGTCTAACAAAATTAGGTGAAACTATTTTAAGGGGATGATCAGACCGTCAAACTGAACAACTTTCTCTATGGGACCAATATCGAAATGGCGAAAAAAAAAATTGCTGTCCCATACATGTCAGTCGAGTTATGTTTGCAGTTTTGTATGGGACAGCAAAATTTTTGTTCGCGATTTCGATATTGGTCCCATAGAGAAAGTTGTTCAGTTTGACGGTCTGATCATCCCCTTAAAATAGTTTCACCTAATTTTGTTAGACCTTATATAGACAGGTAGACGATAATATAGACAGCTTACCTGCATGTATTGCGCAGGCATCATGGCGGGCGGCGCGTATCCCTGTGCCTGAGGTGGTAGTTGACCTGAAACTGTTACACATATTCTCCATCATCATCATTATCTCAGCCGATGGACGTCAACGGCTGGACATTGGCATCCACGGATCGTCACAACGACCGGTCCTGCGCTGCCCTCATCCAACGGGATCCCGCCGCCTTTATCAGGTCGTCGGCCCACCTTGTGGGGGCCTGGCCTAACCACGCTGCGCTTTGCTGTATGCGGTCGCCACTCGAGTTAAAGATATTATAATCAGATATTATCGAATGCTTTCATTATTATTCTATTAACGAAAATTTGCAATGGTTTGAGCGTTAACTCGATGAATCCTGTGCTATCCAATCCAGGAAGGATACCGAGACAAAAAGTATCCCGTTTCATCCATAGCCGGGGCAAAAAGCATCGCGCCGCGTTGTTTTGAACCCCCGACGCAAAAAGAGGGATGTTATACTTTAGTGCACCATAATCTCATCTAATAGTTTGACGCTTGTAAGTGTAAAGATTTCCAAAAAAACACATTTTCTTGTATATGGTATGATATATTTTTTTTTATATTTATTAGCAAATCCGCCATAACAACAAATATTGTGAGACAATTTTAACAGGCTGCCTATTACGGTACAAAAGATTCTATAACACTTTCGCTGCTAAGCTCAAAACCATGATCCTCGCGCAACTGACGCCCCTCGTGAGTCGTGCGCGCAGTCGTAACGTAAAAAGACCAATGCGGCTCACCTCGTGGGTCACCAGCACTGGCCTAAGGTTTGGGTGACTCACGCTGTAGGTCATGAGCACAGGCGAAATGCAATAGAACTTGACCCCCCCTCGTAGGTCGTGCGCACAGTCGTAACGTTGAAACGATAATTGTGTGTTGTTCGTTACGCGGCATCTAGATTTTCTGAACTATTTTTCCGCATATACAAAGTTACTTTATATTAATACCGTCTACGCGTATTGTGCGTCAAAGTTTTGTATAAAATTGACCCTTCTGCAACCGCCTTAACCATTAGACCACGGAGGTAGTTATTATCATTAGCCATGGTTATAATGATGACTTACCCATAGTGTGCGGCTGAGGCATATTATGTAGATGGGGGTGAGACACTAACTGCTGTTGATCCAGTATTCCCAATCTCACCTGCAAAAAAAGTTAGAATAAACGCCAAAGTCTGATATATCAGACGTATAAGTTTCGTGCCCTCGCCGCCAAAAAAAAATTGTTGAAAAAACCTTTTATTTTTATCACAAATAAACTTGTCAACGTACGTATAAGTTTTCCAGATAGTGCCAATTTTTTGGGTTGTGGCGTGTGATGAGCGTTTTCTAAATAAATCCGTGGCGTGGAAAGGGTCGATGTGACACGTAGCTAACCGAAGACATTTTAGAGTAAAGCCTAAGTAATAAGAATAACTAATATAATGCGTAGAAGTAAAACTCCGGCGCCAAATACGTGCAAGTTCAAAATACGCCTACTGCCACAAGAACATTATAAGGGGGGTTAGAAATGCAAAGTAGCGCTTTTGCTTCGGAGACGACTGACGCCACTTGTCTTCCCGCTCACGCTGCTACAATTACTCATGCCCTCTTGCTCGCACCACGCCACACGCCTTATGGTGTCATGCAAATGATTACTTAACCTGTGGCGACACGTTCCACGACTACTTTGCACTTCTAACCCCTCTTATAATGTTCTGTGGTCGGAGTTCTAAGTCAGGTAACTTCCCTCTGATTAGCAGAGGGCACAGCGGGAAAACAATTTAATACAAAAATAGACGGAACAAAGGCAGTCGCATGTGCTTTTTTGTTTAACACTGACATTGGTAATTGGCATTGGGTAAATTGGGTTGAGCCACAATTTTAAAATTCGTATTAGTTGCCTTCTATCTTGTGTCGGTATAACCAACGGCGTGTGAAGTTTAACTTCTATAGTGTATTTGAGTTATTCTTATGCATAAACCAAGTCAAGTGGTGACCAAATATGCTCACGTTATATTCGATTCTAGCGCCCCCACAACAGGTCGATTTAGTAGCAAAGCTTCTGAGTTCTGACCACCCGATATGTTATGGTCGTGAGCTTATGTATTGATGTGTAAATACAAAACAAACCTGCTGATTATGCTGCTGCTGCTGCGGCAATTGTTGCTGCAACTGTTGTTGAGGAAGCTGTTGTTGCGGCAATTGTTGCTGCGCTATTTGTTGCTGGGGTAACTGTTGTTGAGGCAACTGTTGTTGGGGTAACTGTTGTTGCGGCAACTGTTGTTGAGGTAACTGTTGTTGTGGCAACTGTTGTGGGGGAAGCTGTTGTTGTGGCAGAGGCTGGTGGGGAGGCGAAGGGCCGTGCTGTTGATTTGCGTTGCGGTGCATCTGAATAGATAACGTTAGAAATTAATCAAATAATCATGTTCTGAAATCGATTTCAAGTGTCAAATAATAATCTATCTATCTATACTATTATAAAACTGTAACAGGAAGTTTGTCTGTACATTGAAGATATTAACAAAAAAAAAGTTACGATATTGTTTTTAGGTGTCCCTGATTCCATTTCACAAATTTTTGGATTTTTTGTCTGTCTGTTTGTTTGTGTGTTTGTTTGTGTGTTTGTTTGTTTGAACGAGCATCACGCAAAAACTACTGAACCGATTTTGATGAAACTTTTTTTGTTTGATTTAGCTTATTATCCGACTTAAAATCTGGTATATAATTTGTGCGGACGAAGTCGCGGGTTAACGCTCGTATAATTAATTATAAAGATGCTTTGTAATTGTAATTTCAACCGATATTTGCACTGTGGATTGGAGAATGAGAAGGTCAAGAAGATGGATAGTGAAGTTCATGAGCATTGCTCATAAAAAAATAATCATCGATTCATTTAACTTCATCATTCAGTCAGCATCCGAGAAACCTGACCCCTCTAAAGGGTGAAATTGATATCATTGGCATCCTTTTAAACTAAGAGTCTACACATCAGACTGAACAACTTTTACTATAGGAGCAAACCGATCGGAGCAAAAAAAAATCAGCTGTTCCATACTAAACTGCAATGTCTACTCCACTGGTTTCCTCCCATAGTAAAACAAGTTGTTCAGTTTGATGGGTAGACTCTTAGTTTAAAAGGATGCTAATGATATCCATTTCACCCTGTATATTAATCTTTATAAGCGAAAGGAGGTCAGATTTATCTGATGCTGACCGTACACATAAAAACGATTTATTATGATAAGGACCAAATAGTTACAAATCTAACCTGCTGCATTAGTTGTTGTGGATGTATCTGTGGTGCGGGGCTGCCTTGATGTTGTGTCGCCGGTGGAGCACCCCCTGGATATTCTGACGGAAATACATGTAAAAAAACAATTAAGAACTATTACAAGGTGTTGCGTAAGTAAAAAATAACATTCAAAACTTTTAAGGAGGTCGTTTAGACCATCAAACTGAACAACTTTCACTATGGGAGTAACAACGAAATCACGAAAAAAGATCAACTGTCCCATACATTTTAGCTCGAGTAGATTTGTACAGTACGACCAGGAAAATAATTCCGCTCGTCAATCTTCGTTTGCGCAGAGCAGGCCCGGTTCCCCGATAAAACCCGAAGTCATTTAGTAATCAAAGGGTGCAAAGTCGGATAGCAGTGAAAAGGCGAAAACAAATTAGCCAATAGCGTAAACGGATTAAATGTGGCACATCCTGATTGGTCAATATAATTTCGCGACTGCGCAGGTACATCGGTAAGACTTATAAACCTGGTAAACAGTAGTTTTTTTTTTGCGATTTCTGTATTGGTCCCAGTAAAAGTTCTTCAGTTTAATGGTCTAAACCGCCCCCTGAAATGTATATTTGTATTTTTGTAACATCTTCTACTTATTATTCTTCAACAGACAAACAGACAAAAATTCTAAAAATGAACTCAATGCATTCCATTGTGTACCTATCCTAAACAACCCGGATGTATATTTTTGCAAATATCTTCAATGTACATCCACGGAATGTACCAATGTACATCACAATAAAAATGATTATGATTATGATTATTATGATTACGGAAAGTTGACAATTTTATTATTATATAGAGTTAAAATTCAATTCAATTTCATTCAATTCAAAATTGTATCATAGGTTTTTGACATCATTTATTTGAATCAACCACCGTGTCGGAAGGTCCGTCTGCTATAACATTCACTGTCTCAGGGCTGATTCTGTTGTGATTGTTGACTTTGTTGTTGTGGGGGTGATTTTTGTCACAAACTCACCATTAAATCTGTTATTGATTTGGTTGGTTCTGGTGCGTAAGTGTCTACCGAACATTGACATTGACTAATTCTGTTGTGATTGTTGTTTATGAGAGGATGATTGTTGTTACAAGCTTAGTATTATATCTGTTGTTGATTTTGTTGGTTCGGAGGCACGTAAGTGTCTAGCGGACGTTGACTAATTCTGTTGCGATTGTTGTTTTTGAGGTTATCGTTTTTGCAAAGACCAAACTGACTCACCGTTATATATCTGTTATTGATACTGTTGGTTATGGCGCATAAGCCTCTACCAAAACTTTACGATGACTAATTCTGTTGCGATTGTTGTTTTTGAGGTGATAGTTTTTGCAAAGACCAAGCTGACTCACCTTTATATATCTGTTATTGATACTGTTGGTTATGGCGCGTAAGCCTCTGCCAAACCTTCTGATGAGGGCTGATTCTGTTGTGATTTTTGACTTTGTTGTTGTGGGGGTGATTTTTGTCACAAACTCACCATTAAATCTGTTATTGATTTGGTTGGTTCTGGTGCGTAAGTGTCTACCGAACATTGACATTGACTAATTCTGTTATGATTGTTGTTTTGAGGGGCTGATTGTAGTAACAAACTCACCGTTATATCTCTATTCTTGATGTTGTTGGTTTGGAGGCGCGTAAGTGTTTAGCGGACGTGACATCGACTAATTCTGCTGTGATTTTTGTTTTAAGGGAATGATTATTGTTACAAACTCACCATTATATCTCTGTTGTTGATGCTGTTGCTGCTGTTGGTTCGGAGGCGCGTAAGTGTCTAGCGGACGTTGACGGAGACTACTGTAACGTTTGCTGCCTCGTGGCTCATTCTGTTGTGATTGTTGACTTTGTTGTTGGGGCTTTTGTTGTGGGGGCGCTGATTGTTGTTGTTGAGGGGGCGATTTTGGTGCTGTGTTTTGGGGTTGAGGCTGGAAAATAAATATACTATTATCATAGTGTAATTAAATAAACTAGTGGTTCCTTTATACAGAGTACAGGTTTTTTTTTTCATTTTTAATTTCATTTATTCAACTTTAACATTACAGGGTGTTTAGGTAAACAGTTGCATTACTTTAAGGAGTGATTGTACCCATAATACTGAACAACTCTCCCAAAGAAACCTATAGGAAACTCTCAAAATACATTCGGACTTCCTATACTAAATGCAATCAGCCAATCGAAACGTTTGTATGAAAAGCCGAATTTTTTCTCGAATCTCCTATAGTTTTGTTAAATGGTTCAGTATCATGGGTACCATCACCCTTTAAAGTGATGCAACTGTTTACCCTAACACCCTATACATATAAGATCATGATCATAAATACCCAAATTTAATTTTACAACCAGTTGTGGGAGATCCACTGTTGCTGCGTGACGTTAATCATCACACAGTAAAAACAGCGCAATTAAAAGTAATAATTTTGTAATCATTCTTAATAACATTATTTGTATGCCAGCTTTAGTACTCTAAATTTATCAAGAAATTGAACATTACAAAGTTCCGAAACCATTTAACATGGATTTTTTTCTAAAAGTAGTAATTAAAAGCTATGTAGGGAACCTATTATTATGAAACTAACCTGAGGTTGAGGTCTCTTCTGCTCTGTAGGCACTGGACGTTGCTGGGCGACCGCATTCACTTTACGTTGGGGCTGTCCTTGGCTGTATGCAGAACAAAATAGTTAAGAGGTTTAATAGCATCATGGACCTTCGGTATTGAAAACTATCAGTAAAGTTATGCAATGCTGGCAGGCTGGCTGTAGCGAGGCGCTGAGCGAGAAATAAATCAACCAACCCACTTTATGGGAGTCTTTATAAGCCGGCTTTATGATGAGATGAACTAGTCAGCGGTAGAATATTAAGTAAAATTACCAACAAATTAATGTATATTCGAGTTGGCACCATCGACTAGCAATTAACGAATGACTCAAAAGTACAAGTATCCAGAGCCGTTAAAAATATTAAAAACAACAACCAACTGTACTTGACAATCGTGTTTTGTGACTAATTATTGGTAATTATAATCGTAGTGAGATAAGTTATGTTAATATTATGTGTTTGAATTATAATGAATATCCATAATGATTTAGATACTATTTATTAAGCATATTCGATTGTTTATCTAACACGTTTTGTCGTTGGATGTGGTTGGTTTGGCCGCCATTGACAGTTTGATAAAAAAGAAGTTTATGGTCATTAGAGAGGATGATTCCTTTACTACTTGTATGGCTAGGACGTCACGCTGTCCAAAGTTAAGTATAACTTGTGTGTTACTGTAATTACTGTTCATTTAACTTGTGTTTTAAGTGTCGAATTGAAAGTAAATTAAAGATAATAAGTAGACCGATTCTCATGTTTCATTATAAATAATCCCCGTTCCCACTTATTCTACTCTAACAAACTCAACTTAAAATGTTTTATTCAAAACGAGCTTTTGACCCGCGAAATCCTTTCTTAGTGCACCCCTACATCCTCTCTAGAATATAATAATAATAACTTCTTCATCATCTTCATCTTCTTCTTCTTCATCTTCTTCTTCTTCTTCTTCTTCTTCTTAATATGCTAACCCTTTTTTAAGGGGATGATCATACCATCAAACTGAACAACTTTCTCTATGGCACCAACATCGAAATCGCGAAAAAAAATATCTGTTCTTCCATACAAAACTGCAAACCTATTTGAGCCAAATGTATAGGGCAGCTAATTTTTTTTTTCGCGATTTCGTTGTTGGTCCCATAGAGAAAGTTGTTCAGTTTGATGGACTGATCATCCTCTTAAGATACTGTCAGCATATTAAGTTGGACCCTGTATATTCCAAATTGCATGTTGCTATCTTCGACGGTATAGGCTGTCTGTCTGTTAGTCAGTCACGAAACTCTTTTATACGTATAAATATAATGCAAAATATGTCTTATTCACCTGTCTATAACAATATAACTAACGTGAGAAAAATAAAAAACTTTTCATTTTTATTTAATTATTAATTTATTACTATGGAGTTTTGTTACACCTTGTATCTCCTTCTTCTCTTTTTTTATTTTATTACGTATGGGTTTGCTCTTGACCCCAATCTAGTCCTCAGGACGAAGATGGGGTCGAAGATGTAGCGAGCTCACCCAGAAGAAGCCTATTCACTCGTACCTTAAAGGAATTCGGGTTGTAAGCGCTCGGAAATACTGACGCAGTCAGGGCGTTCCTTCTCTTCCTGTTACCCCTACATCGTGGGTTATCGGTGGGGCTCGGATAATAGCTCTCCACCGGTTGCTATATTAGAAAGGATTGCTGTATTATACATTGAAGTATTAATTGGACTCACCCATTATTAACAACGGAAGCAGTGATAGTAAGATTCTCCAGCGGCGGCATCTTCTCCCTGCTGTCCTTCAACTCTTTCTCCCTCTCTGTTCTTCCCTCCCTGCTCTCTCTCCTCGGTGTTATTTTACCAGCGCTCCTATTTGCTACGTTCTGACGTGGAGACGGTTTGTTCTTCATCGCCTTTTAACAGAAAAGTAACTTGATTATTATTATTATTGTATGTCTTTTCCTTATCTCGGGACATAAGTGTCCCGGGAGGCGTGCGTGGGGCCGAAGCCAACACGTAGAGGCCCGTCAGACAATTTGATCTAAATGGTAATGTGACACCAACCGGCAACTATCCCAGTATACACTATAGAAGTGCATCCAAAACAGCCCCCGGTCAGTGTAGGACTATTGTAAGGAGTGGAAAGAAACAAAATCTGGGCTATTGGGGTGGGGTGCTAATGGAACAGGTAACTAGGTTTTGAACGGGACTATGGCGCCTGCCTGACCAATGTATAAACACGGAAAAAATGGCAGACGGTGACTCGCCAACTCAAAATGAATGGGCCCCCGAAAACGGCCGCTCGCACGGAGCGACAAGGGGGCAACATTTCCTGAGCGGCTTAGAGTGGAGAGGTGCTTCTGGACTTTAAACGACCATCATTTCAGTCTCCAACGGCTAATCAGGTGCCCACTCGCCACTTACGCAACACATCCACTCTTCGAGCATATAGCTCTTGCGACTCCAACCTAAGGCCGGCCAATTAAGGCAAGCACAGAGGTGGGGGATCTGATCCTCTTGGGGTCCACTCCGACCGGCCAGTAAAGGCAAGTCGGAGACGAGGATCAGGGACTTCCCCCGGGAGCATTCGGGCCCGTGGTTTCGCCACTCACCAACAGCTCGCCACAAGCTGCCCTGTATTATTAATAGTATAATTATAATTAATAGTTTTACTACCATACAGAAGAAACACTGTGCAAACTTAATTAAATAAATAGCTACTCTTTGAACGCGGCAAATAAGGTGCACACTTGTCCCGCTTTTTCGCTTATAAACAGTACAACGGCGCGCGTGCAAATAAAAATGTACCTAGTTACTAAGCATGACAGCTTTTTTTACTTTTTCCCCTCTTTCTTTCTCAAGCACATGCCATACGCGTCATATCGCTAGGGTTCCAAATGGGTTTCAAGCACAGTATAAGAAAGAGTATCTAGTACTACATACAATATGGACACTCCCTGCCTCCTACCGACTTTTTACCTCACCCCCTCTATTGCCCTCTAGTTACCTCGGCGGTTACCTGTAGCCGTAGAAAGAGAAGGTACTAGAAGGAAGCACGTGTCTTGTCACATTCACTCAATAAGAGATGCACATAGCAAATTCGCTCTAGTTAAAAAAGGAGATCGCTGTCTTATAGCCTTGCGGTAGCATTTCCCCTCTGCCACGGTATAAAATCAATTTGATCATGTGCATTTACATTCAATTTTATACCTTATCACTAAACGAGACAGTCGATAATTGCGAAACAATAATTTCGAACTTAGAACGTTTGGGTTTCACACGAGACTACTTTTAATGATTTGTATCATTCAAAATTAGAATCTTAAGTAATGGGGAATAAAATCAAAAGTTTCAAGTGTCGACTTGACAATATACAAAATGGCGGCTAGTAAGGACATTTGATACTATTAATATGGTCTCTCCACATAGAAAAAAATACTCTCAAGTCACACTGAGCGTACAGTTGCGTGTGCCGTTGCTTATTCACAGCACGCGACGATTTTATAACCAAGCCAGGTATACCAGGCCTGCTAGTACAAAGTTATGCTTACATACAACGCGCACTTAAGTTCATTAAAACATACCTACAAAGTACAGTGCTACATTGAATCGAAACTGTATCAGTGATTGTATTTACCTTTATAGAAGAATTGCGTCGTAGAGAACCGTTCTCGATGGACTCGTTCGACGACGGCTGCGACTTGGAGCGCGGACGGGGCGCGCGCTTTTTACTGAAAATTTACACCAACATAAAACCTTTGTATAACGCATGAAAATAATTATGCAGTACAGAATATTGTTTGCTTGTAAGCAATGCTTTTCATTTGAGGTGCAAATAAACAAAAAAACAATGCGGGTTTTGTATGGACGGTTGGCGCCTTATTTTTGACGTCGTTTTTAGCGCGGCCATCTTTAATATTTTAGTTCAGAATAAAGTAATAAACAAAACTTGTTATTACATGTATATCCCTAAACTCAGTCTGAACGGAGATATAAAGGCTTAAAGTTGAAAATATATGCATTACGTTAACTTCAAGCCTTTATATCTCAGTTCGGACTGAGTTTAGAGATATGCTTGTCATAAAGTTTTGTTTGTAACTTAAAGCCGCGCTAAAAAAAGGGCAAAAAGAGAAAAGGCGCCATTTTTAGTCATTGGCTTTTTGGAAAACAATTTTAACTAGCAATTTTCATCCCACTGCAGTGAGAAAACGATAAAAAATCGAGTCGAGCCTCCGCTTTTGTTAATTTGCGTATGCGAAAGCGAACACCCATGACGGTTTTCTCGTTTTGTTGCTTTATCGTGAGTGCTTGGACATGCTAACCCTACTGGGCCAAGTCGTTTTGCAGTCTGTACTTCTTTTATATCTATACTTAATTTTTTATATCACCTCGTTCTTTGTTATATTACCTCTACCCAAAGGTTGTGTGGAAGAAGACCGCCTTATTTATGCCATAATCAGTTTTGTTTCCTATTTGTGTATTGTATTTTGTTTTCAATAAAGTATATTTCATTCATTCAATCATTCTGTCCTTTTTGGGCACGCAACTTATTACCCTAAACAGATTTGGCCGCTTTGCGCAATCTATAAAATTAAATTGTGGTCTCCAAAAAGTTGGCATGCGAAACGTGACCTAGAAGGGCGTATTGATGGTATACTTACATGTTTTTATTAGAGGCCTCGAGTTCGGGGAAGTCCTGCGGGTTGGGAGGCTTACGGACGGGTGGAGGCGCGGCGGCTTGCCTGCGGTAGGCTTCCTCGTCTTCCCACGTGCGAGTATACTTGTTGGGTCCGCGACTGTTTGAACAAAATAACGGTATACTGGCTGCGATGGCGGTGAAGAGTGAGAATAACTGATAAGCAATGCTTTGGAATTAGGATAAAGCTAAATAAAAAGAGCATTATAATCAATGGCATTCTCTACACACGTACTTCGCATCTGCGCGCTTCATTGTTTTAGATTACTGCTTAGTAAACGAGGACATTCGAAAGGACTGGAATGTCAGCGGCAATGTATAGCAGCCGAGCACAACTGAAGCATCTTATCTTATCTTGTTGTGGGGGCTGGCAAGCCAGCAACACTTCCGACCCAGTGGGATCTTTTGTGTTAGCCCAACTGAAGCATACTTAAGGTGGCATTAGAAACATGTGACATTCTTGGGTTTTGTTATTGTAGGACTTTGTGAGTCCATGTGTATAGAATATCATTGATTTTAATCTACAAATTAACTTAAACTGTTTTACTGTGTGTTTGACAATAATAAGCAGTATTATCATGCAATAAATACGTATGTAAATTAAATAATGCTTTAGGTAACATTGTTTTATTAGTCAAAAACGAGCGAAACTAACGAACTGGCCCGCGGGCCTGCGGTTTGCAGCCTTGGTTTAGATAAAACTCAGGGCATTTGGCAATTTGAAATTCTTTAATCAATTTCGTTGTATAAGGACATATTACGCTACCAAATGTTCTTACATAGGCACGATTGTCAGCAAAATAATAAAAACAAATAAATCATGCATAAAGTCATCTCATAGACTAACCGCCAATGTCGGAGACTCCATTGTAAATAGCGAGCAATTAGAACATTTTAAATAATTTATTTATTATAATGACTTGAAAACTATACATTTATTATTTGCATGTATCCCCTTACAAAAGATCAACCCGATTCTTGCCACAAAAACATACACAGTCATATTAAAGTCTGGCCAGAAAAATAAAGAGCCTGCTTTGGGGGCGCTACAATCGACTATAAACCTTTAATGACAATGTTTCAAGTATAAAAAATAGTTCCAATTAATTCCGCAACATGGCGAGGTTTTTTCTGGTCAGGCTTTAAAAAAGATACTGTACATGAGTTATAAAGAAAACTTACCCATATCTTCTATTGCGCCGCGCGTGCGGTGGGGCATCCTCATTCCTGATATCATATCCGTAGATCATAACGAGCTCATCGCGGGATTTCGGCATCTACAGAAATATAAATATCAAAAGAATATGATAATGATAATAATATACTTCATGCTGATATCGCTACAGCGTTTGCTGCTGGTATGAGCTAGTGTGCCCATGTGGTAAAAGAAAATATACCGAAAGAGCACAATCCAAGCATACCTCGGATATTTCGCTACAATCACTTCATAAAAATGTGAAAAACTAACAATGCCTACTATTTTCTGCCACCTGTCTGCCACGAAGGGGTGGAGGAAAATTGGTGGGGGCAGGAAGTGCTCGTACTGTATGTAGCACACTGTAGTACCATACAATATAATAATTAGTACTTAAGAGCATACCGGAGAGACGAGGATCTGGAATGGTGAGGGTCCGGGTTCGAATCATCATGAGCTACATGCCAATGACCAATGAGTATTTATAACTTATGTACGCACACTACTATCAAACGATGAAGGAAAAGATTGTGATAGAAACCTGCATACGCTGAAGAAGAAATTCTGATCAATATGTGTAGTCCACCAATCTGCATTGGTGACGAGTGGTGGACTAACGCTCATACACCCTCCTTGAGGATAGGCCTGTGCCCTACAGTGTGACGTATACTATAGGCTGATGATGATAATTTCTAACTTATGTAAGAAGCAAACTACGGAAAAGAAACATGAAGAAACCTGCATACTCTCAAGAAAAAATTCGGATGCTTAAGGTGGTTTCAGTCCATACAAAAGTTTGACGCACAATACGCGTAGACGGAATTAATAAAAGTAATATTTTATATATGGAAAAATAGTTTAGAAAATCTAGTTACCGCGTAACAAATAACATTTGCAGTTTATAATATAATTACGAAGATATAAAGCTTTTAAAATTTTGTATGAAAAATTTCAAAGCTTTATATCTTCGTAATTATTTTATAAATTGCAAATGTTATTTGTTACGCGGCATCTAGATTTTCTAAACAATTTTTCCATATATACAAAGCTACTTATATTAATACCGTCTACGCGTATTGTGCGTCAAAGTTTTGTATAAAATTGACCCCTCTGCAACCGCCTTAAGACTTTTTAAGTATTGCCACGGCATAGGCACTCTATAGAATGGTCTCACGATGCTTGGATAGTACTGCTACAGAAAGAAGGTCAGCACACATGTCATCCCGCTTACACATGCGCTGGTTTCTGTATACCATTGCTAGGTACCTTTAAAATCTCCCCTAAAATGCGGGGGTGAGGTGAAGTACCTGAGGGAAGCGAGAAGTAATCAGGGAACTGGACTGGGCGATGAGTTCTCGAGTGGCGACCGCATATCGGAAAGCGCAGCGTAGTTAGGCCACACGGTGGAACGACGACCTGGTGAAGGCGGCGGGAACCCGTTGGATGAGGGCAGCGCAGGACCGGTCGTCGTGGCGATCTTTACGGGAGGCTTATATCCAGGAGTGAACGTTTATCGGTTATGATGATGAACTAACCTGTTCGTTTTCGTTATATTTATCATGAGACCACTTGTTGATGGTCTCGGACTTGCGAGGGGGCCTGCGGCGCTCGGCCGGCGTCTCGCTTCCTTCCTTTTTCTCGGAAGGCGTTTCCGAAGTCGTGTTGCTTGATTCTTCACCGCTGTAGGGTTTAATGAAAGAAATATATTTATTTACATTCATACTAATCATGAATTCTAGAAAGGAGGTGCAAGGAAAGAGCCTCCCCTTTCTGTCGCACCCTGGGCAGTCAGAATTGATATGACCATTGCTGACTGTAATCTTTCCACTATAGCATGAGAAAAGAAGGGGGTTCCTGGGGGAGGCTTATGTCCAGCAATGGACGTCAAATGACTCATATGATGGAATAAAAATTACATGAGATACTAAATATGCTAAAAGTAAGACTTTTTACAAGGCCTACGTCCAGCGGTGAACGTCTAACGGCTGATATGATGATTTTTATTATCCTCTTACTAATGCAATCTAGGACAGATTGCATTAGTAAGAGGATAATAAAAAAAAAGCATGGGACATTAGGCAATGATTTGTGTTATTTTCTTTTGAGATCATCATCATCATCAGCCTATAAACGTCCCACTGCAGCACAGCTAGCATGCCACCCACGACGAAGCGTTTAAACGAGAAAAACGTCATGCGCGCTCTTTCTGGCCTACGTAAAATAATAAAGATTTCGTATTCAATATTTTCATTGAATCTGTAGTACAAAGTCTACATTATTAAAATTGCATACTTCAGATCGCACCATGCCTTGCGATCTGAAGTATGCAATTTTAATAATGTAGTCTTTAATGTCTTGTTAATGTCAATGTATTTTTCTTCTTAATGGCCAGTTATTTTAAGTTTACCAAGGAGTTAACAGAAAACCTACGATATTTTGTTTTAAAATTTCTGACGTATTAGAAGCAATTATTTCGAAATGGTTTTCGATTCAGCCCTCCAAAAAAAAAAGTTGAAATACCGAATTAAAAAGATAATTGGTATTTGTAGCAAAAATTCTCATCACTCCAAAAGGAATTACAGTCGTGAGTTCGCGCATGTATGTTATTAATGATTATTCTCTGTACCTACAAAACTGATCCTGAAGAACGTTCTATTTCATTAAAGTTAACGAAATTAACAGCAATAATGCATTTAATCTACGTCAATGACCAAACTGGGCAGTCAAGCGTCAAAATTATTCCGACTGCACAACCATTATGCAGTAGAAAGTTGCTAGTTAGTTGTTTGATGTACATTTGTTAGTTTTATTTGACTTGTCAGAATTGAAAAGATTTATTACGTCTGTAAATCATAATTAGACAACCACTTTTGATGTAACTAGTGACTAGATTAGATTGCAAAGTGATGGTTGCACCAGCATAAGTTGATTATCTAATTATGATATCAGACCTTATACAGTCCTTGGATGCAGGAACGAACTTAACATGGCGCCACGTCCCTTTAGGTGCTGTTTATATAGAAGAGACGTGTGGCGGTGGCGGATAGTCAAAGTAACACCAATATAAACCTTATAGTACGTAGCATAGCGTAGTTTTTGTCCTAAAGGAAAATCGGGCCCGCGCCACCAGTCGACGTCGCCTGGAGGCGCGGGCGTAATTCTTCAAATTCGCTATGCTACGTTCTATAAGATTTATATTGCCGCACCCCGCCCGCACCACGACTCTTCTATATAAACCGCGCCTAAGACGGAATAGGTTGAAGAATTTCGTTCTCTGACGTAACTGGGTTTGTAGATTAATTGGACGAAAAAATCGCCGGCTTCGAAGATTGCGGGTTTAAGTATCGTTCGAGACAAAATATTTCAATCTTGATATCCAAGTTATCGCTCCATCTTTTTTCGGGTCTTCCCTGAGGTCCACCGCGTAGCAAATAAAAATAAGCATATCTCACCTAGCGGCAGTTCGGTCATCATGTTCGTAGAAAGTACCCCTCTTGGGGATATACTGAGGGTTGCTTCGGTCCTCATCGTCATCTACTCTGCGTTCAGTCTCCTGAAATATTACGAATTTTTGTGACTTATGGTATTAATTACCAAAGAAATTCAGGTAAAAAATTTGCTGTTCCATACTAAACTGCAATGCCTGCTCGACTCAAATATATGCAACAGCTTTTTTTTTTTTGCTCCGATAGTAAAAGTTCTTCAGTTTGATGGGTAGACTCTTAGTTTAAAAGGATGCTAAGGATATCAATTTCACCCTGTATAGGCTGTGATGATGCTGGTTTTGAAGAAAGGTGATCTTGTAGCTGATGTATGATGATTGATGAATAAATAAACTCTCAAAAACTCAAAATTATTTATTCAATATAGGAGCTTGTACTTATTAAACGTCAAATCTGTTTTTCAAGCTACCACCACATCGGAAGTTGTTGTCGCTGCTCATTGTGTAATTTTCCTATTCTGTCCTTATGAGGTGATGAGAAAGTTTTAAAACAACTAAATGTGCTATTGTAGCAAGGTTCTTGTTTAGTATTACCAAGGCATTACTACTTTCACTTATTTACTGAAAGGAACGCTTGATACTCAACATAATTTACCTAACAGAATGCAAATCACTCTTAAACATATAGTGTCATCTTTGAACTTTAGTTTTATCTTATCATTTTGCTATTTACTTTCTCATCTAGAGTTCTCTGTAAAGAACTCTTATGGGCATATCATATAGGAGAAAATGCATTGAATTATCCGTAATTGGACTAAGAACATTATTATTATTTGGTTATAAGGGCTTGGTCAATGACCAAATAGCTACTGCGACCTAGATAGATCTATTGTAGCTGTCACCCTAGACCTAAAGGTCATTTCCTAGGCCCACGGACTTCATGAACCGTGTTATGCTTTTGGAGGGGAGATCCCTAATGTCAGTAGGTGTTATTATGTATCCACCTAGATGGCGACTCCTGCTGTGAATGAGCACTTCGCATTCGCAGAGGAGATGTATGGGCGTTTCCTCTCCTTCACAGCAAAATCTGCAAGTGGGTGAGTCTACAAGCACCATTCTGTGTAGGTGTTTGTTTAACTTGCAGTGTCCTGTTAAGGCTTGTACTAAGAGCCTTAAGTCGTTGCGGTTTGAATTGATGGCATCTGAGGTATGTCTGTTTGAAAAGCCGGTCACTAAGAACATATGCATTTTGTAAATATCAGAAAAATATTGAGGTTGATGTAATCATTTTTAAATGATTGACCCAATGAGTGAGAGTAATTTCTCATACCCGATTTTAACTAAGACCGCATCTTAGCAAAAGCAGTCAAGAGCACAATCATGTTTTAAACAATATACCTAAGTATGTTAGCTATAACAAATAAATTAATTTTTATTTAGGTATAGTAACATTGAATTGAAATTCAAGCTTCAAATTCAAAACCATATACACTGGCCTGCAAAACTAAGTATCACACTTTTAAAATTTCAATAACTTTTTAGCACACAAAATATACTTTTCAAACAAAAAGGACTCGAAAAAGAGTTTGATTTACAAAGAATAGTTACAAAGAAAGCTGATAACATTGGCTATAAAACGTTTTTTAATTTAAATCTCTAATTTCTACAGTTCAGAAAAAATTTAAATATTAAAAGTGTAGTACTTAGTTTTGCAGGTCAGTGTAGTATTGTGTAGGTTTCCGATTATATCATTTTTACAAGATCAATGACATAAACAGCGTAATGGGTACGTTCGGTACAGTCACGACCCGGGGCGTGTTATTTGAGTAAGTAGGTTTGTATTTGAAATTTGTTTTTCATGACATAAACCATGACTGTACTAGATAATTTTTAGGTCATCGTTTGTTTTTGTGATCATCATATCCACTGTCTGAAAATAATGAACTAAATATTAAGAAGTACAAAGAATTCTGTTGTCTGCTGAAAGAAATCTCTTAAGAGATAAGCGGACCATTAGTGCATGTCTTTTCTATTTTTTTTTTTTTATATATAATTAATGGACTCTTGCTTGTGCGTTAGCACTGCATTTCCGCAAGTGTAAAGTGTTTATGGGAGAATCTATCCCAATCTCAGGGATTATTTTTGGTCAAGAACAAGAAGAGATTGAGGATTGCGAAGCCTCGTGGCAGGCAGAAACGCGACGCGCGAAATCCACGCGAGACGAGTTCTCGGGTCAGAACCTGCAACATGACTCTTTTCTATTGTTTGTATGAATGTGTCTGTGTGTACAATAGTGTTGTAATCAAAGGTTGGAATCTGCCAGTCATTCCTGGTCTGCATTTAAGTGATGTGATTGGGGCCCTCGTTTTAATTTTCATTTTTCTGCAGCATACCATACTGGGCATATCGTTTTTGGACCATGTACCCTACGTAGATCCATCGAAGAACCAAGGTCACAGACCGGATCACAAAGTTGAAGTGGAGGTGGGTGGGACATTTGGCTAGAAGGTAAAACGGCCGGTGGACCAAGGCAATGGTGGCCAAGAGAAGGTTGGTCAGAGGACATTTTAAGGGTTGTAATGGATTATCTTGGCACAGGACCGTGAGGAGTGGCACAATAAAAGGGAGGCCTATGGCCAGCAGTGGGTTGGTGTGGGCCGATTTGATTGATTTGACGGCTCGGTAGCACAGTCTGTAGTGAACCTGCCTGCTGTGTCGAGGGTCGCGGGTTCGAATCCCGTAAGGGACAAATATTTATATGATGAGTATGAATATTTGTACCCGAGTCATGGATGTTTGTATCTATATGTATATGTATTCTATATCGTTGTCTAGTCATCATAATACAAGTCCAGGTACTTTAAATGTGACTAGATAATTTGTGTGACAATGTCCAAGATATATATATATATATATATATATATATATTGATTATCTGTATTTTGCACGAAGTTCTAATATTTATAATAATGAATTCCTTGTTATTTTCAGGTTCTAAACAAAACCAATCCATAGTATTCCTCCCCCACTGTCACAAAACAATTTAAAAAAAAAGAGGGCCCCAATCATGTCACTGAAATGGTTATAATATACTATTGTTCCTACGGCCAGAACAACCTCATATCAGCGAAAGGAACCAGTGAAAGTAAAAGTAAATAAACAAATAATATTACCTGACTTTCTGGATCCTGATCAGACCTATCCGATTCGCTTCCCTGGGACTCATAGTCGGATTCCTGCTGCCCGGCATCCTGCAAGCAATCAGTCACTAACAGAAGCTGCATCTTCCACAAAAACTGACGTGGCCAAGTCTAAACACAGCGGTGGACTTTCAGTGAATGGTGCCTAATCTTGACCCCAATTGAACGAAAAGAAATGGGCATACCGACACGCGAGCGCGGGAGAAAGTACACCGCCGTAACACTTTAAACGAAAGTTCATTTGTTAATCGTATCTCGTAGACGGTACAACAAACTTACATTCACCGAGTTTTCTTGCTCGATTTCTGGATGGGAGGCGTCGGAATAGTCTCCTGAATCGTGGTCCTGTCTCCTCGCAACGGACGTCATATCGGCGTCCTCGCGCGTTACCTGTATGACTTCCAGATTGGCGGCGTAAATTTATTTGCTTGAAAAATAATGGTTGGCGGTTATCGCACTTGATTTACAGCGGATAATGAGAAAATCCCCTCTTTTCCACGCAAAATGAACGAACGGACGTCAAATAAACAAGGAATCTGCGGCCATCAAAATTAACGTTCCGTTCCAAGTTTCAGTGGGTGGGATCAATCAATTTCGAATCTAATAAGACTTTTCTTAATTTCTAATATTGGTAGATTTTTTAACAATGTCTTTTTAATACACTAATATCTGCAGTGAAAATATAATAAAAAGAACTCGTTACCACATACTAATTTTTATTAACTGGTTGGAATTTACTATCTTGGTTGAATAAATAAAAATGTTGGCCTGAAAAAAAAATGTTTTTTTTTTTTGTTCTGTTCAAGGTAAAGGGCTTATAATTTCCCATACAACCGATGTCGTCAATAAAATTCTCTCATACATAGCAATTAAAACATTGGAGTTCGATGTTTTAACGCTTCTTTGGAGTTTTTGGAGGCAATCGAGAAACGCAGGAAACGCAGAGAAGTCCACAGGAAAGACGTGAACCGGCCGCTTTGCCGCGCTACAATATGACGGAACACTTTTCCTGTTTACGACCCATACACCTTCATATTTCACTGAACTGTATATTGTTCACTTGTACGATACTTTGTTCCGCAAAACAACACAAATTTTACGAACCAAAACTCACTATAAACAATAAATATTCAATAAAATATGAGGACTCCAAACGTAGCTGAAAAATAACCGCCAAAAACCCAAAAATAATTGTTTTCTGTTTCTAGGTTTTTAGCAACATTATCAAACGTCAAAAGGGATGTAATCATTCGCGCGGACGTTATTCTATTGAATCGATCGACTGATCTTTCAATTGATATGAATCTTTCAGGCAAATGAAACAAAAACTAGCAAAGTTGTGTAACAATGTCCATAGTCCAAACTCTTGATTTTTAACATTTTTAACTCGCTTAACTTTTTTGTAAGTGGCCTATTTCATTTTCATCCAATTTCATGAAAAACTTATTCAGAAGTGGTGAAACAAGCGCTATATCGTTTATGCTGTTTGCAAGTAGTAAATGAATGAGATTTGCAACAACTGTTTGTTTAAATCGATAAAGCAATCCTCGATTATCGCACCAACCCTATTGACGTTTGGGAACTGTGTTGCCAGTAATGAAAAAATTGGCTGAACAATATCTGGCTGTCAAAAATGTCAAAATTGACATAAATATATTGCTTTGCTGTTTTCTATTTATTATTTTACTTTTGTTGTAAGCGAAAAATATTTACTTACACGTTAAAGTAGTTTTTACTAGATGTAGCACACCTACAACTCCTCAAAATGGAAAGGTAAAACTGAAACAAGTTTTATAAAATTACAATATTTTTACTCTGAAACTTCAGCTGACCTTATTATTTATCGAATTAGTTCCAGTTCTGCTCCACCTGAGAGCCCCGAGGAGATTAAGACTATTCAACACCTAGCCAAGGGTCTGCTGGAGCAATATGAACCACCGTTAACCACAATAAATACGCATTTAAAGGAATTAACGTAAGTTTGCGCTTGTACCCTAGGACTGGGAGCATGTCTGTTATTGGATTGACAAGTCTCGATAACTCCCCGGCTTGCAACAAAGCACCACTATTTTATAGTGGCTTAAGTGCCCTACAGTAGGATATGACCCATCATGTTATTATACCTTACAGTAATAGAGGAACTGACATGAGATGAAACCGGAGATTTTTTGGAGGTTTTCAAGAGATTATCGGCACGCAAAAATTCGAGCACTGTCTATAATACGGAGTCAAATGCGAAATCGTGGATTATTTAAAGAAATAGTGTTAGTATATTTCATAAAATTATCTACGATTTCACTTTCGATTCGCAATTATCCACAGAAACCAAATTTTTACCCTGCGATAAGATCCTCGCAAACGGTTCTATTGCGTCGCGTCACATATCTCTTTCTATATACAATGGTGCCCCTAGGTTCATCTCACTCTCTCAGCTGTCAGTTCCTCTCTTCCGTAAGGTGTAACAACTTTATGATATGACCACAACCAAAGTCAAAGTCACAAATTAAACGTCAAATCTTTTTTTGAAGCTACCACTGGGCTGTGTTCACGACCCTTGGGTGCGTTCTTTTTTCAACATGCTCTATGGCACGGAACCGTTCACCGAGGCTCGGAACGGCGTTAGTGCGAAAAGTTGCACTCGGGGTGCACCTGGGGCGTAGGTTCTGAACGCAGCCCAGCGTCGGAACGTGTTGTCGCTGTATAAAAGATGCAGTCAGAAACTATAGTTTCTATACTTAGTCTACTTTTCAAATCTGTTGAAGATTCCTGGGTGTGTGGGAAATTAAAAACCGTTGTATAAATTGAGAGGCAAATGCCCTAATAAATCAGTACACACTGAGACTCAAAACTGTTCACTTCTCTGTCCAAACCACCACTGCCACACATCCTCCTCTCTCCACACATGAGAGATCTCCAAACTGGTGAACCAGAAAAATGATCATGTTGTAAAGGCTAAACTAGAAATTAACAAAATCATTATCAGATTTAAGATGAAGCCACAATCATAAGAATATCATAAATCCAGCTTTAACAACTTTTTGTTTATTTACAGAGAACGACAGGAAGCGGTCCACACTATGTTGACTTCAGAATGTCGCAAATTAGAAGACCTACAAAATGATGCAATGCTTGATGCTTTAGTATGTATCTTACTTATTTACTTACCTGCTTGCGTACATTGTAGTTTGTTCGCTAGCTGTTGTGTCGTTCTTGCGGTTCGTGTACGTGCTTGCCACGGGGCTACAACATCTTTTCTTCCCTAACACGGTGTTTATAAATAAAATAAATATCTTGGACATTGTCACACAAATTATCTAGTCACATTTAAAGTACCCGGACTTGTATTATGATGACTAGACAACAATATAGAATACATATATAGATACAAACATCCATGACTCGGTTACAAATATTCATATTCATCATATAAATATTTGTTCATCTGTTTGTCAATCTTTGTTCATGCTTCGAACCCGAGACCCGCGACGGCACAGCAGGCAGGTTCACTACAGACTGTGCTACCGGGCCGTCAAACCCTCGCTACGCTCGGGCACTAACTTCACGCCTTGCAATGATGATAGTATATTTGTAAATGAATCAGTTGAATTAACATAGTAAAGCACCTGGATATAACCGTTTAGCTTCCATCTATTTCATTATTATTTTTCAGCTGGCAGATATCGCGACAAATAAAGAAAAATTAACTTCCATATCAAACGCCATGATGGGTCTTCACAAGAGAGTGCAATCGCTACAGGTACCTTACTCCATACATAATTAAACTCACAACCATAATCCCTTTCAAGGTGGTCAGAAGCTTGGTACACCTACTAACAAAATTTTTAAGCATGCAGTTGTAACAATGCGTAAGCATTGCTAAAAGTAATATTAGCAGAGTAAAGGATGACTCACGCTACACCGGCACCGTGCCGAGTCCGACCCGAGCGTCGGCCGTAGCACGGTCACCGAGCCCGCCCCGTGCCTGAAATTACCACTAGAATCTACCAAACAATTTTGCCCTACTAAATCATAGTTCTAAGCCCCAAATCTATCCAAAAAGTAAAAATCTACTAAGATGTGTTTCGTTATGAAACAGTTGCTTTAAGGGGTGATTGTACCCATCATGATACTAAACAACTTTCCACAAGAAACCTATAGGAAATTCGTAAAGAATTTTGGACTTCCATACTAAATCCAATCAGCTGATCGTAAATTTGTATGAAAAGTGTTTTTTTTTTTGGGAATATATTATTAGGTTATGGCGATGAGGCCAATGTCCAGTAGTGGACGTCCATCGGCTGAGATGATGATGATGATGATCTTATAGATTTTTTAGTCGCGTTGCAGGTCGGCTATTGGGTGGTCTCGTTGCGTGTCGGTCGTCGGTTGTCCCCTTCCCGGCCTGTAGGCCGTAGCTTCATTCTAACCAGGCTCCAGTGGTGGCACCAAAATTCATTTCTAGCCATACAACGTCAAGCATTTTTGCGACCTACTAAAACTAGACATTACAGGCTACATCTAAAACCAAGATGGACGCCATTAAGAATAGAATAGGTTTCTTAGGGAAAGTTGTTCAGTGTCATGGGTACAATCACCCCAACTAAAGTAACAGAACTATTTACCTAAACACTCTCAAGGCTCTTGGTGCGAGCCTTAACAGGACACTGCAAGTTAAGCAAACATCTACACAAAATGGGGCTCGTAGATTCACCCACTTGCAGATTCTGCTGTGAAGCAGAGGACACGCCCATACACCTCCTCTGCGAATGCGAAGAAGTCGCCATCTAGGTGGATACGTAGTAACACTTACTGACATTAGGGACCTCCCCTCCATAAGCATAACACGGTTCATGAAGTCCGTGGGCCTAGGAAATGACCTTTAGGTCTAGGGTGACAGCTACAATAGATCTATTCAGGTCGCAGTAGCTATTGGTTAATTGACCAAGCCCTTACAACCAAAAAACAATAAATACCTAAACACTCTGTATCATTAAGAAATGTTTGAGAAAAATATAAATTAAAATTGATTATTATTGTTACTCTTTGCAGACAAGGGCAGCAGCCGTAGAAAAAGCAGCCAAGAGTAAAGCAGCTAATCAGAACAAGGCATCTACTAGTTAGTGAGGCATTTTGTGCGTGCGAGTTGAGTATAATGATGAAGTATTATTTTCACATTCCTATATTAAATGCTCTATGTTGCAGTCAAAGGACATCCGGCACATAATACCAAAAAATGTTTACCGTTCTTCTATTTTTATTATGGACGAGCGTTAACCCGCGACTTTGTCCGCACAAATTATATACCAGATTTTAAGTCAGATCATTAGCTATCAAACAAAAAATGTTTCGTCAAATCGGTTCAGTAGTTTTTGCGTGATACTCGTTCAAACAAACAAACACACAAACAAACAGACAGACAAAAAATCAAAAAATTGTTGAAATGGAATCAGGGACACCTAAAAACCATATCGTAACTTTTTTTTTGTTAATATCTTCAATGTACAGACAAACTTCCTGTTTCAGTTTTATATAATATATAGCTAGGTACTTCATATTCATGTCTTTCCAAGCAAATATAATCAGGATATGTTCAAGACATAGAGATCTAGAGAGACGCCAACCAACGCGCTGAGTACGAAACCTAGTGTCGCATTACCACCAGTACCACGCGATAGCAAGTATTTTGGCTTCATGTTTTCCTATAGTATTTTGTTGTGTAGTACGCGTATTTATGTATGATGTATGAGTATATATATATATATATATATATATATATTTATATGAGTATGTATATTATATATGTATTTATAATAGGTTTATTTTGTATACTTACATTTTGTTTTACTGATAACTGCTCATTTTTGATAATTTTTTCTGGAAACACCGCCTACCTTTCTTCTTTTCACCGTTTCCTCTACCCTAAGGTTGTCTGGAAGAAATCGCTTCTTAGCGATAAGACCGCCTTATTTTGTGCCTCTTGTATTTTTATTTCTGTATTTTACTATTTATGTTTTGGTGTAACATAAAGTACCTATATTTGATTGATTGATTGATAGATTGGCAGCCATTTTGGGGTTGCCCCTTTTTTATAATTTATTAGTTAAACAATTACTAAATACCTACTTAACTAAATAAATTAAAATAAAATCTGAGTAAATTTTATAAAACCCCATAATTTATTACAAATTTTACTACAGTCAAAACTTCTATACATTTTCTGATATTTTGTAAAGGGAATGTGCCGGTTGTCCTTTCCGAATTCGCCAAATTACATAACAACTAGCTGTTTAACAAAAGAGCTGTTTTGTATTATTATAAATAAAATAAATTAATAAATATCTTGGACATTGTCACACAAATTATGGCGGGTCTATATTTAGCTGGAACGTGAAACGCATCTACAACACGGTGTACATTTAAATGTGTTTCATAATGAATAAATTCATTATCTTTTATAAGATGACAAAAAAAAAGGTTTTTCGTCAAATTGAGATCATCTATCTATTATCGTGAATATGACAAAAATCTATTTCTCTTACAAAATCTTGCATAATAAAATTTTGAAGATATGCATTATATAAATATAATTAATTAGGAAAAATAATAGGACAACAATAGATTACCATGCCATTTAACTTTGGACGAGTTTTACGTGTAGATTCTACTAACTTTTCTTTGTTGGGAACGAGGTAGCAAGAAATCTATGTCTTTGGATTTTATTCCATTACGTTAGATTCTAATTTTGATTGTTATAATGTTATAAATCGTAAATAGTCAAAGTCAACATAATACCTACACATAATAACCTACCACCGTGTCGGAACGTGTTGTCGCTGAAGAGAAGATGTAGCCAGAACAGTCTCGTGTGAACCCCACAAAACTAGTTTGAAACTATCGTCCCGCAATTATAGGCTGTCTCATTTAGTGATAACTGTGATAAGGTATATAATTGTATGTAAATGCACTTGATCAGTTGATCTTGTACTTTGGCAGGGGGGAATGTTAACACGTCGCTGGTTCCTAGTTAAAATGTTCTGAGGGCAATAGAAAAATAAAATAAATTAATGAAAATAAACATTTATTTAAAATTTTACCTAAATTACATTGTAAGTGGGTACAATTTTAATTAAAAAATAAATACGTACTTCCTACCATTTTTTAACTATTTTATTAGCAACAAACTGAATATATTTAAAAAAATTATAACGTAAATAAAAAATGTGTAGTTACGGATTTAATAAAAAGCTTGGTTTGTTCAATCGAATTGAATAATCAGATAGTAATTTATATTATGAATAACAATAAAGTACCTATTCTTTTTACGGCTTTTTCATCTCTATTTCTTAATTACTAGAAATATTTGAAGAATATATTCAGTTAATGAAACTAAACAACTTTCCCTTCGAACATGGGTCGAAAAACACGAAACGTGTTTGGATCGATCATTTGATCCGCACTTTTGTATGGAAGGTACAAACAGTTTTCTTGTTTTCCGACTCTTGTTACTTAGGGAAAGTTGTATAGTTTCATTATCGAAATACATCCTTAAATGTTTATGGTAGGTAATTGACAACATTTTATTTTTTAAGAAATTACCAAAATTAGAAAACCATTTGGAGATAATGTGATTCAAAGCTTATATCAAAATTATCAGATTTTTCTATCCATCATTTCTCCAGTTATTTAAAAAATACTGAAAAATAAAAAAGAGGATGAACGAGATTTAATTCCTTTGCCTGCTTAGCTTTTCTGCTTTTCTATTGTATTTGACAGTTTTTATTTTTAATTTTATTGCGGCCAAGGTATTATAGCCATAAATCCTACGTTTTTCAGAAAATTTAAAAGTAAATTTAAATAGAAATATCGGAAAAATACGTAAGTATTCTCTTATTTTACATACATACATACATATTCTCACGCCTGTCTCCCACTGGGGTAGGCAGAGACAACGGAACGCCACCTGCTACGATCTTGACATACCTCTCTAGCTTCCTCCACATTCATAAGTCCTTTCATGCATGCTCGTCGGTTACGGGTAGATCTGACCTGGCTCTTTTTAAGCACGTCGCCAATTTGGTTCGTATATGTACGTCTAGGCCGTCCCCTTCCAACATTTACACTTACGCTTGCCTTATAGATTGCCCTCGTCAATCTGCTCTCATCCATTCTTTCCACATGACCAAACCATCTTATTTTTTAGCCTATTTTTATATTTTTCATTAAAAAAATGCAATTTTGTCAATTAATAACTTTTAATTTTTTATGTCTCAAATATTTCTAGTTCCATATATTTAGTTCGTTGCTAATATTATATTTTAAAATTCTATGCTTAAGTTTCATAGACACAAAACCATATTAAGTTCTTTCGTTGTTATTTTAAAATACATTTACTTATTGTCTAAGTTATAAGTTGTTTTTAGTGAGATAATCTAAAATGTTACTTAATTCTAAATTAAGTTTTTTATGGAAGCTAAGACTAGTGTTAGGTTAGGAGTGTCTTATTTTTATATGGAGTCTTATTTAAAATATACGAAACATTTTTTTTAAGGATTGAAAGCTTTTGTAATAAAAATAAAGAAATTTGTACTTTTCTCGTGTACAAATTTTATTAGAAACAGTTAAAAATTTGAATTTTATAATTTTTATTACAACAATGCAATGCCTTCATATTTGTCATAAAATCCAGTATTTCGTTTGTTATGCCTATATTGATGAGTCATAAGTTGATGACACTCCATTCCAAAAATAAAAATGGCAGTAAAGGTCCTCCGCATAAATCTCCATAATGACTTAATATCTAAATTAATTAAAAACTGGCTCTAGAAAAAATGTAATAATCGAGTACATATCTAGGTCTCTTTTTAACACAATTAAAAAACTCATATAACTTGATCCACATTGATTGATATTTATATTATTCGTATCGCGAATCAACTTGGATCGTGATAATACATTTAAAAAAATATTTGTTCGTAAACAGAAACTCAGGGATCTGGGATCCATAAATACACATCGTAAGGCGAACCCTAGACGTTCAATAATTATCGCGAATTGTATTGACGGTGGACCAAAGAAATTCGCGTCTCGTGTCCGAATTACCGCCTGGCCTCGGGACAGGGCGAACTGCGGCGCGATTTTAGTCTACGCGCGGCTGCGTGCTTGCTTACACAACGCTCAGTGTATTCTAAAATCGCAATTCGCGTCGCCGTTCGCCCTGTCCCGTGGCCAGGCGGTTATACCACCGATACTACGAAAAAAGACAAAAACTACCTTGTTCATTAGGTATCCTGTAAAGATCGTGGCCTTTTAAAAATTAGTTTAGATATTCAGTTACGCAATATTGAGATTTAAGATTCACTCTAATAACGCTGCAAAGAATACTGTATAAAAAACACATAATAAGCAGCTCATGGAAATATAAAGCGTATTTTTTTTTTACTCTTACATAGATGCTTACTTAAGTTATACTTTTGTTTAGAGACTATGTAAATTAGAAAAAATAGTACAGTTGTAATTACATAAAAATATAGTACTATATTAGAAAAAATAGTACAGTTGTAATTACATAAAAATATAGTACTATATGGTGCTGTAGTACAAAACCCAGACGCAAAGTCATGAAAATAAAATAATCTCAAACTTTATTGATGATTAAATACAGGGTGTTACAAAAGTAAAAATAAAAATTGAAATCTTTTAAGGGGGGTAGTTTAGACCAACAAACTGAACAACTTTCAATATGGGACCAACATCGAAATCGCGAACAAAAAATCTTTTGTCCCATACATTTAGCTCGATTAGATCCGTAGTTTAGTATGGAACATCGCAAACGCATCGCATCAGGGCGATTATGGCAAATCTATTTTGGGGGAGGCCTATGTCCAGCAGTGGACGTCTATCGGCTGATATGATGATGATGATGATGATGATGGAACATCCGTTTTTTTTTCACGATTATGATATTGGTCCTATAGTGAAAGTTATTGAGTTTGGTGGTCTTAACCACCCCCTCAAATTTTTATTTTTATTTTTGTAACAGCCTGTATAAATAGATAGTTTTGAATATTGTTAAAATAGTCCAAAGTAAAAAAAATGTTTTTCTTTGGTTTTATTAAAATTTTGATGTTTTAACTGGGTTATAGATAGATCAAGGCCTTAATTACACGTCAATACAGATAGTGTCAAGGAAAAAACCTGCTAAATAGCTACCTGCTTCGTCATCAATAAAGTTCAAAAATATTTGTAGATTTTTTTTAAATAAACACATATTATATCGAAGAACACATTTCTTTTTTCTTTCACTTATTTGTAAGTCTACATTAGAACAGAAAATCTTATGTGATATTTAATTTTTTTACAGTACCTACCAACATTTTAATTATACAAATTTTTTTTAGGCACAATTTTTTTTAATAGTATTCATAATCTGTATCACCTACAACTATTTCGTCCAGAGATCGCGCTAGAGCGTTCTTTTTAATGTAGACATTAAAAAGAACCTCGAAACGATCAATTGTTATTGTCAATCCCATTATTATTGAATGGTATTATTGACACTTTTCAAGCTCGTTAGAGGAAATATCTTTTTTAAACAATTGGTCAAACTAACTTTTAAACTTTTCTGTTTTTTAGCTTTTACTTTAATTTTTACCCGACACAATTTTTTTTACCTCACATGGTATATGGCCTCATTCCTCTCACCCTTATTTATAAGCAGGGACCGAAACCGGTATCGATAATACCGATACTTTTTGGTTACAACCTTTATTTTTTTACAGGTATTTATAGAGGTAACCTTAATATCTGAAAATAGTGCGCGCGTCGCTCGTTGGGTGGTCCAAAATTTACGTCTCCCGCTACAACGACAATCAATTTTGTACTTTGATTAGTAGAAATTAAAGTTCATTTTTCAGTGTTACTAAAAACCACACGCGTGTTTTGCCACTCCATCTATACTGACTGTTACCCACACTCACTCGCATTCTCTTGAAGGTCATATTTAGGTTACCGGTAATAAAATCAGTTGTTACTTGGATAAAGGTAACATTTAAATAAAGGTAAACAAAAATTTTCGGTCCCTGTTTATAAGACAAGACTTTTGCAAATGGAAATTAACTTCTTCTTACTTTACTTTTTTTTTACTGGAATATTACTTTAATATAAATTACATGTTACTATCCTCTACCTGCAATAAATGGATAAAACACAAGACTCGTTTTTATTTCAGAATTAAGAGTCTTTATTCGTCAAAAAAGGATTAAGTATATATAGTCTGCTGTAGTTTTTAAATTATGTATTTTTTATCACCAACAAAGAAGTATAAACATCAAAAATGCCATATGACCATTTATACGCAATCAAAAATTGACAAACCACAATTTACCATCTCGAAGGCTCTAAAACCTACCAATTCCTTCAAAAGTTCCTTGTACTGTTAATTAAAACGATACCTTTGGGGGTCAGAATCGCTCTGGTGATGACACAGAGCGGCCTGACCAGTTCCGTTCTATGTTATTTCTTCTGATTAGCTTCGTTGACGTCACTGAGGACGGTGACGACGAAGGATTCGATCCCAGATTCGTTGTTGCCCCTCGCGATGCGAAAAAATCCGTTTTCACCCCATTCCGTACCCCAGCTGTTGGCGACGATCTGTAGAAAGAAATGGAAGTTTAATTACAAGACATTAGAGATAAAATTAGATGTCTGTAAGCCACTTTTGATTTTCTACGACTAATACATGATATGACATATGATATGAATGCCTGCAAATAAATTAATTATTATTATACTTATATTATTATTATAATACAAATCAATGTAAAGGGAACTGACATATTGCGCCAGTGCAAAAATGAGTAATGCGAAAATGGCGAGGGAAGAGACTTTTATTGTTTTTAACAGTTTTCAAGTGTCCGTGTAAAGAAAAACCTCTTATTCTTAGAACAGTAGGTACCTACATATTAACTAACGACAGCGCGATTGTTGATATTAGTTCGAATATCCGAACTCACCCCGTACTTGTCTCATTACTAGGCAAGACAGCTACTAAGGACAAGAGAGTTACTAACGGCACGACAGCACCACTGCTGATATTAGTTTCAATATCCGAAATTAGCCCATTACTTGTCTCAGCGCTAGGCAAGACAGAACACACTAATAAAAGCACTAATATCAGCACTGAGTACTCACCCTGTACTTGTCCACGCGCTAGACAAGACAGAACATACTAACGATAGCGCCACTTCTGATATTAGTTCCAATATCCGAACTTACCCAATACTTATCTCGTCGCTCTTCGCCCCATCCAACAATCCTGACACTGTGGAGTCCTTCCAGCTTATTGTTGCCGTAGTGCGAACGCCGGTAGATGCCGTCCCGGTAGTGGAAAAAGTCTTGATGTACTGACATCACGGCTGTGAAGGACCAGTATATATTTATTAATGTTATAATTATAAGTAATAGAACTGTTTAAATAACTTATATTTTGCATGTCTTTTTTACCACCTGTCCTGAGACGAGGAATCTATGACGATTTGATCAGACATGGGATAGACAATATGAAACATGGTAAGTAGCAGTAGTGCCCGCGGACTATAGTCAAACTTCTGTTTTATGATTATGAGGATGATGGACACATTGGCCTAGCATCCATATAATATGTGCCATATCCATCCATAAGGATATTTTATCATTCATTCTTTGTCCTGTTAACGAGCCCGGGGATGGATTATTGCCTACTTAATTTAATTTATAATTTTATTCATAAAGACATTGAAGTTTATACAGGTGTAAACTAGTGAGCGTTAAATATTGAATAGGGTGCTTCAGACCATCAAACTGAACAACTTTTACTATGGAACCAACTTTGAAATCGGAAAAAAATCAGGTGTTTCATACATTTTGGTTGAGTAGCTATTAACATTTTCTATTAATTTATGTGGAACAGCAGTTTTTTTCGCGATTTCGATTTTGGTTCCATAGTGAAAGTTGTTCATTTTAATGATCTGAATCATCCTGTTTCTATATTTAAACCTTATTCAGTACCCTACATTAACGACTAACAAATTGCAGTAGACCATAACAGCTATCCATGCTATCAATAATAGCTATCTACTAAGGTATAGGTAGATTATTATTATTAAGTATGTTGCGGCAAAATGAATGTAAGCAGCAGCGGTCTAATTTCTTTGTAGATACTTCATTTATCTTATCGGCGTGATTTCGGAATTAGTTGTGTAGATATTTTATCACTAACAAATCCCAGAAGTTATTTGTTTCAAGTACTTAGCTCGCTCATTTTGTATCTAAATGTTAATACTAATGTTGATCCTCACCCACCAGGCCTTGTGTCTAGTGTGGATGTGGAATCACAGCTTAAAACTTTTAATGCATGTATTATCTATCCAATGTGCTATGTATAGGTATTATAAGGTGTCCTGAAAACCTGTATCACACATTGGTTCAATAAATATTTTGTAGTTACTTATAGATAGGTACTTATATAGGCAGTGTTCCGAATCCAAACTACTCCTTGCGATAGTTTTTCCTCATATAATTATTGTACTACAAAGTTTTGGATTTTTTGTTACTTATCTGTAGATTATAGGTACCAAGTCGTCCAGAAATGTAACCTGTATTTTCAAAAAAACCTTGACACAAATTTATTAATCGGTCGCGGGCTTCACTCACTAATAATCAGCAAAGATTTCCATCAAACTGACAAGAAGAAACTCCTTATATTATTTTCGCTTAAAAAACTACATAAAAAAATCCCACATCATAAATAACAAAGGCTCAGTGTATAAGACCTACGATGACATACTGAATTCCACATAATTCTTATCAAATTGGGTCGTTAACGAATTCGTTCTGGTTAACTATTTGCTCTTTCAAAGAAGTTTTTTGAGGACGGATAAAAATTAACAAAGTCAAAGAGATTAGGTGCATTTTTGTATTGTAAATAAGTTCAGAGTCGATTAACAGAAAACTGTATGGGTACTTACTGTATCTGCATCGATACACTCACGAAAGACTACTTACTATAAGGAGAGGCTATTTGTCTTATCTTCGCATTCGGGTATGTGTATGTGTACCTCAACCTCTAGGAGAGATGCATAATAAATGCCTCTGAAGAAATAGGATACAAAACCACAACATAACTTTCCAATAAAAATGTTGAACTAACCTTGCACCGGCCCAGACACCATAATTTCAAACATGATATCCTTTTCTGCCCCTAGTTTGTACGGAGGTCCGACCTTGTACTTTGAAGTGCGGATTGGGTTCACGGGAAGGCAGCCAGCGTCCTGCAGAGTCGTCCTCTTGGTGAAGGGGCAACGGGTCTTTGCAGCCTTGTAAGGGAAACAGTCGTTGTCTACCATTCTGTAAGAAAACAAATTATTGAAACATTATATACTTAGGTACCTAATACTTATATCCGATTTCGCCCCGAAATATGTATTGTGTTGGGGTGAAATCGGATATATGTATCACTAGTATCACAGGAGTACTACAATTACTACCGTAGTAGTATAATTGATTGATTGATTGATTGAAAGTATGTATTCTAATGATTTTTGCACAACCTTGCGTGAGCCTAGACAAGCCCGCTACATCGACACGTCTATAAAGTAAAGTGACTGTTACTAGTTTACTTTATAAAAGCGTCAATATACAGCGGGCTTGCCAAAGCTAGCGTGTGCGTGTGGAACCACGTCAGAGGCCGTAAGGCGGTTTGAAAAAACTCTGAAGCCAGGGCTCTGCCCTCACGATAAGAAGAAGAAACGTGTGGAGGAAGCATAAAATGTTTTTTTTTGTCTTGGAAATATTTTAGTCCTACTTTTACGACCCATATCCCGATCCCCTCACAAGCCAAGCAAGAGCTTAAATTTCTGATACATGATTTCTCTCGACTACAGCTACTGCTTATTTAGAAAAGCAGTCGGTTACGCAGGATGATTTTAAAAGTTTGAGTGTGCTAAAACCACTCTCTCGTCCTTCCCAGAATCTTATCGTTACAATGAGAGGTGGGTTTCGGTTGCATAGGTGACATTGCTAACCGGCCTTATATTTCCGAGAGTATTGACTAGAGACACGCTGGGACTTACCCAAATTGTCCAGCGAAGTTCCATCCTACATCAATGCGACCACCATCGCAGCCTCTCTGTCCCCTTACGTTGCAGGAGAGAAGACCCTGGGCACTCAGTAACATATTTTCTGCACCGTTTGACTGGATCGCGAATCTGTGGAGACGAAAACGTTAGATACTTTTGGAATGCATAGGCAGATTGAATAAAAAATAGATTGATTGGTTTCGAATTGTCAATTTACTACAGCGATTGCTCATTTAGAAAAGCGGTCAAGAACACAGGATGTTTTTAAGTCCAGCGCTAAAATAAAATGCACTACCCTACAGAGTCTGAGGGAAAGAAGAACCCCTACGATTTTGAGGTAGGGTAGTCCTACCCTACATGCAAGCACGTATCCAGAAGGAGGTTGGGTTTATCACTCATAAATCTCATAATACACGCCTTGAAATTTGAACAACAAACGAAAAGAAACTGAACGACAATGTCCAATTCCGAAAATACAAACATAAAGATCATAACTGAAACGAGATAAAATTATGAACCAAGTCTCTTTGTAGGGTTCCGTACTCAAAGGGTTCAACGGGACCCTATTCATAAGCCTACACCATAGACGATAAATTTTTCGCTTACGCTGGTAGACGGAATATCAGTGTAACCGGGTATGAGATAGCGATAGTCATATTAAAATCCTTTACAATTTATATGAAGTGCCGTTTTGGAGTCAGGTGGTTACGCCGATAAGGTAGCGATCTCCTTTTTTAACTAGAGCGAATTTGCTATGTGCATCTCTTATTGAGTGAATATGACAAGACACGTGCTTCCTTCTAGTACCTTCTCTTTCTACGGCCTACGCGCTGTCCATCCGTTGCCGTCGTTTCGTTCGTCTGTCCTAAAGGGCTGTATCTTTTGAACCATAATAGCTAGACGGTTAAAAT
Organism: Agonopterix arenella; assembly: GCA_927399405.1. NCBI lineage: Eukaryota > Metazoa > Arthropoda > Insecta > Lepidoptera > Depressariidae > Agonopterix > Agonopterix arenella. Next base: position 11,663,799 of record OV656712.1, on the reverse strand, counting down.
TTTCACAGAATATAATATGCGTTATTATGGCGAATTTGCTAACAAATAATAAAAAATAAGGGTCCGTACAGAAACGTGTTTTTTTCAACGTTTTTTGTTTTTGCTCTATCGTAAAAACGGAAATACATACAAACGTCAAACTTATTGTCCTTACAATTATAGTCCATACTCTAATAAAAAATAATAAAAAACCGATCAAGTGTATGTCAGGTTTGCGCTATGGACCCCGGAGAAAATTGATTTTTTATTTGTAATACGGAACCCTCCATCCACGAGACCGACTCGCACTTGACCGGTTTTTATAAGCCCCAACCTGTGTGCTTAAGCAAAACAAGCAAAGAGTACTCGAGTCAGCTCGACGAGTGTTCTTGCTTATTTTTAGTTTCTCGGTTTTTTGTACAGTCGACAACATTTTCAAGCAGCTAGAACGGGGTCGTGGATAAGTGCAAGTCTTGGCGCAGACACTGATTGGTGCTTATATTTTGCTTCTGAAGCTTGATTGGTTCTTTTGTTGCCTTTATTTTTATCTAGACTTGTTTTGTAGTTTAGAAATTCTAACAGTTTTTACGTGTGACCCATCTACCAATTTATTCTTTGCCTCATTTTATTTGGAGGGTCTTTTGCAAGCCGAGGCTTATATTTATAGCACTTGTGATCATCGCTATTCTGGCTGTCATACGTATTGGTTCGCTCAATACTCGCCCATATTTTCTTAGAGCCCATATGTATATCACACAAGAGATTTTATATTTTGAGTGTCATCTTTGAGTAGGCGATTTCGCAGCTGCACTGCAACAACGTCGCAACTGAATTGCCGCGATTTCTTCGCGTCACTGATTACTCTCAGAAATATCGCTGCGATACCTACCTACGCTCAAAAATAGCTTGTGAGATATGGCTCTTCATTCGGATCTAAGTCTTAGGTTCTAAGATATTAAATAGGTATTTAGCCTTGCTTCACATGAGATTATGATTGGACATCTACGCTTATAATACCTACGTATATTTGAAACTATGCTTCGGACGATATTAACTAAACACGGGATGAGTAGGTATGGATATTTTGGAAGTCAACTGTACTTGTAAAGAATATTAATTCTCGTGTTACCCGTATAACAGGAGTAGGAGACGTTCTCGCGTTACAGCTCGCAGAATAAAATATGTTCCCAGACATACAGGGCCGGGTTATACATGCTAAATAGGCCCCGCAACCAATATAGGGCCTTAGTTTGTCAATAACAGGAATGAGTTTTTGCTACTAGTGAAATGAGGATATTCTGCTGACATACACACATAAAATCAGGTGGCCAGAAACATGCTAAAGCTAGGGAACCTATAAATCTCTGTGAGCGAGCAGTTATTGTAACTAAGGGCGGAATGACGTGGTCCTTTCGCCCACAAAAACACCGGATAAGAATTGTTATTGCTTAGTCGCCTCGTTAGACACCCAGGGTAAACAATTTAGTGATCCATTCAGTCTATTTAGTGATCAAGTCAGAACCACGCAACGATACATCTACGTCGTAAATACATATTTTGAATTTTGTGCTTTATTTTGAATATCTCTGACTAAATAGTCGTTGAGCATTATGATGCTGCTGCATGCTGTTGTTCATTACTTTGCATGATTTTAAATGGGATTGTCATCTACTGTATTTTACCTACAACCTAAAAAATATTATAATAACGCAGGTGAACTATAGGCCCATAATATCATACGTCCTTACCATATATCCTCCTTCGAATGCATGATAGCTGACTGGTTAAGTTGGCTCCGTAATATTTATAAGCACAGCAGACGCGGCGTGTCGTGATTAATATATAAGGTCTAACAAAATTAGCTGAAACTATTTTAAGGGGATGATCAGACCATCAAACTGAACAACTTTCCCTATGGAACCAATATTGAAATCGCGAAAAAAAATCTGGTGTCCCATACATTTAGGTCGAGTACGTTAGTGTGGAACAGCAGATTTTTTTTTCGCGATTTCGATATTGGCCCCATAGACTAGAGAAAGTTGTTCAGTTTGATGGTCTGATCATACGCTTAAAATAGTTTCAGCTAGTTATGTTAGACCTTATAATACGTTACGGAATAGGGCCTCAATGAATCTTAATCCGGCCCTGTAGACATATGTTGTAGCGAAATTGTGTTTGCAAATTAAATTGCCGGTTTAAAAAGTAGGCCTTAGCAGATAGGTTAACAACTTGTTCTATATTGAAGATGCAAGCTGTTTGGTATTCAGGTTAGTTGCTTAATTACTTTGACAGATATTTAACTATCGTCACTATCGCTCTAACATAACTAAAAATATTATAATTTCGAAAATACTCTATCGTACGAAATAAGTATTTCAACTTACTTATTAAATAAAATTTCAATTCGATATATTAAATATCTACCTATATTTCATTCTTTCTGTTTCTTTCTTTTTATTTGTTTCTATGTGCCAAACACAAAGGAAATAATGTATTTACATAGACAGCTACTGACTTTTTGACATGGAATCAAATTCCTCTCACTTTGTATTTTCACAAATTCACTTCGCATTTGTGAAAATACCTAGTCGATGACGGGCAAAATGAAACAAAGCCATCAGTGTCCATCGTTGGAGTAAGTTAGCTAAATTATAATCTACCTAGATCCTAGATTTCAACAGATATACGTTTTTGAAGCCATAATGTCCCGCTTTACTAGATAAATCCCAGTCGAAAATACAGATGTATTATAGGGTAATTTAACCGAACTAACCCTTGTATACAACATACCTGTCTGAAGCTACCCCAGCAATAGATACGGCCCAGTCTAACCCACACCATCCCTGGCCGATGATGGGCGAAATCAAGCGAAGCTCTCCGTCTACTACGTTTGATTTAATAGTATGTCTCCCTCCAAACGTATTTATGTTTGAAGCTTTACCTAACTCACGTATTCCGCTATAATACTTAGGTAAAGTTCAGACCAAAATAATGTGACCCCACATTTACTATAGGGTAAGTTAACCGAACCAACCCCAGTATAAAACATACCTGTCCGAAGCTACCCCAGCTATAGATACGGCCCAGTCTGACCCGCACCATCCCTGGTCGATGATGGGCGAAATGAAACGGGGCCATTTACTCCTGGCGTCGAAGTTTGAGGGATAATCGTCGTGGTGGTCGTATTTGATAGGGTTCATTCGTTGTGTTTCGATGCTTAGCGGGAGGGTTCCTGAAAATAAAAGGATAGGTGTTAGTATGTTTGCAATTTAATATAGAGGATTCCCAGTGTGTTTTTTGGGTAGAATAAGGTGCCGCGTCACGGTACCAATGATGGGGTGAATATAATTTTTTCTCCTTAGATGTTGCCCGCGACTTCGTCCGCGTGGACAACTGAACATTACAAATAATTCTTACAAAACCACATGCGAATTAATCATTTGTGATAGGGTATACTTAATACTAAAAAAAAATCACAAAATAGAAATTATAATTTCAGCATTGAATAAATTGATAAAAATTGAATTGTTTTCTGTTATAATTAACAATTTCTTTTAAGGTGGTTTCAGTTCATACAAAAGTTTGACGCACAATACGCGTAGACGGAATTAATAAAAGTAATATTTTATAAATGAAAAAATAGTTTAGAAAATCTAGTTGCCGCGTAACAAATAAAATAATTACGAAGATATAAAGCTTCGAAATTTTTCATACAAAATTTTATCATACAAATTTTTAAATGTTAATACCGTCTACGCGTATTGTGCGTCAAAGTTTTGTATAAAATTGACCCCTCTGCAACCACCTTAAGGTGAAACTTTACAGATGGTTTAAATAAAAACTCATCGATTTCGGACAGTTTTCCTATTTAACATTCAGTTGCAGAAACGCTAATTAAAGTTAATCCTCCATTAAATCTCTTGCTGTCATTTTTCATTTCGTTGACATAATAAAAGCTAGCAAGATATTTTATGGAGGATTATCTTTAATGAGCGTTTCTGCAACTGAAAATCAGTTGCCAATCATTTTTATGGTTTTAAAATTGTATTCGTGACGTTTCACATTAAAAACCAACAATAGTCTTATAATTAAACAAAGGAGATCTTTTGAGCACGAATCTGTTAACAAAATAGACTTTATTCGTTAGTAATAAAGCTCATGGATAACAATGGAATGAAAGTATTGCTTTGTCCTTTTATTTAGTACTTTCACCAGGGTTTTGTTGTCTAGACCACTTTCCCTTCCCATTATCCGAGATGCACTAGCTTGGTATGCTTATTTTAGACATCGTTTGAGAAAATAAAGAAGTGAGCACTAGACTGACTAGTAGACCTTTAAGTTTCTACAGGGTTTAACTTAAATGCGTTACATACTTTTTGGGGTGCTACAGACCATCAAACTGAACAAACTTTTACTTTGGGAACAACTTTGAGATCGTTAAAATAGCAACTGTTTCTTACATTTTAGTCGACTATATGTAATAGTTTCATAGTCATAGAGGTCGTAGTCTAAATACATTTTATTGTAATATTATTATTTAGCATAGTTGTTGACATTCAAATATTTTATTGTGGTTTACAATGTAAGCCACCTAGCATTGTACGTCCGTGCTGCGGACCAAACTGTTGATTCTGTTTTATTTTATTGTAACATCTTTTGTACACAGTTTGAACAATAAATAATCGATTAGTTTGACGTTTTCTATTTCTATGAAATTGAATGATTTTGCTTTACGATTTCAAAGTTGGATCCGTAGTACAATTTATTCAGTTTGATGGTCTGAAGCACCATGTTTGATTTTTTCCGACCATTACTTCCTTCTGGGGCATAAAAGACGATTATCGTTCGACTTTCTATGATTTGTCCATTATGTAGTAACCACATTTTTAAAAATATATATATTTATATAATTAGGTAGCCGTAGTTTTACTAAAAAAAATTACGGCTATCTACAGGTACCTAACTTAGTTTTCGCTAGTTGGTTTCAGGGCGTGTTTTGTGATTTAGTTTGAATCTGGTATTTTTTATATAAGTACCTACCTAGGTACGTATACCCATTGTTAAGTAAGTAGGAATAGAAAGTTAATTTAGTACCTACCTAGTTCTAGTTACCTAGTAAAGTACCTAATTAGTTTTTTATTTTATTTTAAGTCGACTGCAAAGCAACAATGAAGACTAAATTAATTTAAGGTTCGAGACGACCCACCTTAATTAAAGGAATCAATCCATTTCAGTTTACTCCTAGAATGACCTTCAATGCTTTAACAACGATGCACCATATTCAGAAACCCATAAAAGACGTGTTGACATCATAAATTCATAATCGAATCCATCTTTTTACGATCCAACCTAGAGCACGGAATAACAATGCCTTAATGCCTACGCAAGCAATCGCTCTACGCACTAAGAATTTTCACCGCAGTGGTTTTAAAATCTATGCAAATTCAGAATAGCTGAAAGCGCAAAAATTCCAATACGACGTCGCTGAAACATTACCTTTTTTATATTTTTCTTATTCTTGGCATGCTGTCGGCTCGACAAATAATAATAAAAAAATATCTTGGACTCGATCGTCTGCGTAAAAAGTGAACTTTAAATAAAAACTGAATACAAAAAAAAAGGGAAAAAAAAAGTTCAGTAGTCTAGATTTTATCAGTCGGGACTGACAGTCGCTTCGATATTATTTTACAGAATTCTAGACTACTAATCGTACGTATATAAAGGGAAAGATAATTATTTTTATTACTAAACCTACCAACAACAGACCGCTGATCTACCCATTCTGTGATTTTTATGTTTGGTTCTATATACCTGCTTGTTTCGAAAAAATCCGAGCGGACAATTTACGCAGTGCGTTACTAGATCAAAGCTAGGTCACAAGTATTTATTTATTTCCGTGTATGTATGCATCATACATTTGCATACAAGTGTTTTATTATTTTGACCTTTATTGTTAAGTCGGCAGATATGGAATTGTGTATTTAGGTCATACATTGTAACAGATGTTTTTAATTATATAAAATACCTACGTACAGACACAGTCAGAGTGTCTTTCTTGGACAAATAAGTCTTTTTAATCTAATCATTATCATCAGCTACACGAAGTTCATTGCTAAACATAAGACTTCATAAAGCGAGGATTTGTCACAATCTACACGCTCTAGGCAGGTTCGGTAAACTCTTACATACGACCAGGAAAATAATTACCGTCGTCAATCTTCGTTTGGGCAGAGTCCCCCGACAAAACCCAAAGTCGTTTTGTAATCAAAGGGCTTTCAAAGGGTGCAAAGTCGGATAGCAGCGAAATGGGCGCAAAATCAATAAGCCAATCATGGCAAGGGTGTCCCTTGCCGCGATTGGCTAGTTGATTCTGATTAAGGTCCGCCAAACACATGCGGAATTGCGATCCGGAATCCTGATTCAGGATTCAGTGTTGTCAACTATGGCGATCGAGGCGATCGTGATCATCGGTGGCGCGTTGCGAAGAGGTATGGACACCCAATTATGGGGGTCCGGGTTCGAATCCGCACGGACAACATGCCATGTACCAATGAGTTTTTCTAACTTATGTACGTAATACCGACTGCTCTCAAACGGTGAAGGAAAACATCGTGAGGAAACCTGCATACACTGAAGAAGAAATTCTGATGTGAATGTGAAGTCTACCAATCCGCATTGGGCACGCGTGGTGGACTAATGCCCATACACCTTGAGGGTAGGCCTGTGCCCTGCAGTGGGACGTTTATAGGCTGATGATGAACTATGGTTACAAAAAATATTAGAGTGCTGTTTAAAAAATGCCTAAAATAAAAATGTATGAAATACCAAATAAAATGACAATTGCATTTTTAGGCATTTTTTAAAACAAAATGAATAATTTCTATACATGATAATTATTATCATGTGATGTGGTCATGAAGTTACGATGATGATTTGTAAATTTTATTTCAATATTATGCAACTATATTAAAATACTATCTACAGTTTTAACATTAGACATAATCTGCATACAAAATGGCATGAACCAGTATCACGCAAGCGGTTTTGTGAGCGTAGGCGATTTCGCAACTATACCGCAACGACGTCGCAACTGCACCCTCCCGATACGGTATCGTTCCATCAACGCTTACACTCAAAAATCAATTTAAAATATGCCACCTAAGACATAACAAAAATCACTAGATCTCGTGAAAAGTCTCTGAAAGCGGCAACACTCCATACGGAACTAATTCCGAATCAGATTTATTCCGGATTAATCCGGATGTATGTTGTGGGCCTGGACCTAATCAATATAATTTCGCGCATTGGTAAAATTTTTCAATTGCGCAGGTACATCGGAGGAACTTACAAATCTGGTAGGTACCTACTACTGGTAGCTGTCTGCGAACTGAACGACAATCAAAAGTTGCAATTTTGTCGTACCTCATCATCATCATCTCAGCCGATGGACGTCCACTGCTGGACATAGACCTCCCCCAAGGATCTCCGTAACGACCGGTCCTGCGCTGCCCTCATCCAACGGGTTCCTGCCGCCTTCAGCAGGTCGTCGGTCCACCGTGTGGGGGGCCTACCCACGCTGCGCTTTCCGGTACGCGGTCGCCACTCGAGAACTTTTCGGCCACATCGGTCATCGGTTCTGCGAGCAATGTGCCCCGCCCACTGCCACTTTAGTTTAGCAATTCTTTGGGCTATGTCAGTTACTCTGGTTCTTCTGCGGATCTCTTCATTTCTGATTCGATCTCGCAGGGAAACCCCGAGCATAGCCCTCTCCATTGCCCTTTGGGTGACTTTCATCCTTTATTATGAGACCTTGAGTGTCTCGTTTTGTCGAGTAGGTTTGTCGTACATACTTGGGAATTTTTATGACCTGATGATCTTTCAAAATTAACAATGCACATTGGATTTGAGGACTCCTTTAAGATAACGAAAGCAAAAAGTTTTTTTTTTTTAATTTACTTTGTGATCGAGATTTCATAGCTCTGCGATTTGATGTGGCCAGTATTTTCACGGCATACATTTTAGGGACATGAATTTCGGGGCACCACTAGGCCAGTGGCAAGTGCTCAAAGTACCTTTATGGTAAAGACGGTATAATTGTGATGAACACTTTAGCTATTATTTCTCACAAATGGGAAAAAACAAGAAGAGGTTTCCGCCGCGCTTTCTGCCAGATGAGGTTAAAATTGCTGGTCGAGCAGGGTGTGTCCGTACTGTATGTACCTAGTACTAGATTCTCTTTGTTATACTGTGACATAAAATAGCATAGCATAGCATAGCACTTCCTAAATAAAAGAAAATGTCCTTACCAAGCCTGTAAACCAGTCCCTCCTTAAGCTTCTTGGTGTAGAACTGGGAGTAGTTAGCAGCTCGCCAGGTGGACCTTCCTTGGTTAACCCCGTGAATGACGTCATCGGATATCATGCACTCGTCCGTCTCGCAGCTCCAGTCCAGGAAGCCTGTTCTTTTGTCGCAGACGCTGTCGAAGAAGGAAGTTTTGAATTAGATTCGTTAATATAATGTTTGAATTTAATCTTTTACCAGACTAATTGAAAGGAGCCTCCCCGAGTGATGTATCTAATGTTCCTTATGCGTCCGGCGCACCCTGGGCAGTCAGCGAGCCCCCCTACGCTGATTGGCTAATCCTTTCACCACGACGACAAACCCTAGTCCAGCTCTAACGCCGGCTCTGAGGGTAGTTTCTATTAACATCGAGGGTTTCTCTGCAAACAGACAGACATCCTCGCTGACCTACACCGTACAACGCAGTGCGATGTGATTGTGTGTACATGTACAGGAAACCCATAGAGACGAGACTCAGAGCCGGCCACACATTCCTGGACTTCAGCTTATCGCCGAGACTTGCAAGTAATAATAGAGCAGGAGAGATGAGGGATTATGTTTGCATAGGTACCTAATAAATGCGTAGGTATCGCGGTTTGACTTTCTGTAACGTATTTTTGGACTCCGAAGGATATATAGTTGTGATGTTGCATGCCAGTTTTATGCCCCTAAATACATTTTGACTATAAGACTAGGTAGAAAAAACTTCGACAAGGAGACTGCTAGGCGCATCCAACTAGGATGGGCTGCTTTCGGGTAACTCCACAATGCCTCAAAACGAAGGTGTTCAATCAGTGCGTCCTGCCAGTAATGACCTATGGTGCGGAAACATGAACCCTGACAGTTCTATTTTTAAACTCAAAACATTTTTTCCCATCCTCATAAAGCTTCGGGCACACAAACACCCACTGACGATTAAAGCCGTCAATCCTCATCTCAGTTGACTGAGGGCTTTACTTTGTTACGTCAATCATTATTCTACATTCCTCATGTTATGAAGTCCTAGGAATAATGGTATTTTCATACCTATAGTAATAAGCTTAAGAGTCATGTGAGGAGATCTGTTAGTTATCAAACAGCATGCCAATCTTTTAATGACGAGGTTGCAAACATCAACATAGTAATGCTAATGACTGAATAAGTTAGTCATTGGAATGTTATTTAAGTATTTAGTCTAGTTTAGACTGGTTTACTTATAAAATTTTTAGCATTCCACAGTCCAGATTTCCGCGTTGATCTTGTAATTAGTTATTTATTTCTTCAGTTGTCCTATTAGACTTTAGGTAGGTACACAGATTACCCCCAATAGATACCGCATACAAGGCCGCCGACGCGCGCCACAACATCTATGATTTTGCACTGATATAAGCAACGCGAGTGAGCGAGCTCGAAGTAGTGCGACCTTGAAATGGCCAATCATGTTGCATTATTTCGTGCCCCGCTACCCGCACTTACCGCCAAAAATTGTGACTTCGGGCCTGTATAAAATTTTCATCATGAGGTATCTATTGGGGGTAATCTGTGGGTAGGTGCAACGGACTTTTTTTTTAACCACCTCTGCTTATTGAAAATGATAAAATTTATCAGTCTAATTTTATCATTTTCAATAAGCAGAGGTACAAGTCAATCGTAATAAGTCGAAAAAATATGAATTTTATTAATAAAATACATATTTTTCTGACTTATTACGATATTTTTTCGACTTATTATGTAATTTCTCTATTAGTTGGGGAAATCTACTGTTTGAGATTGCATTAAATACACTGTAGTAAATTGTGTTTGAACTAATATTATTTACTCACTTACTACACTTTTAATCTAGAAATAAAAATTTTAACGGGTTCTTACCGCGTTTTGGTATATTTGAGTTCCCGTCATCCCGTGATCATGGCACTTGTAACACTGCCGAAATATCGGGAACTCAAATATACCAAAACGCGATAAGAATCCGTTAAAATGTTTATTTCTAGATTAAATAATAACCGCGTAATTCTCAAAAACTGTATTACTACACTTTTGTCGAGATTTCGTGGTTATACGCCCTCAGGCTCAACCTCAGGACCCTGAAAAAACCCCTTAAATTCGATATAAATGTACAAAGGGCATGCTTATTTCTGAAGATATTTTTTCCAGTATAGGTACCCGAAAAAGAGACAGTTAATCATAACAAGGAAAATTTAATGTGTACAAACAAACAGTTAAATATTTAAGTTTTGTGGTTATAATTTTTTTGTACTTGCAAAATATTAGGTACATCTACCTACTCAAAGTTACGATAATACGTAAAACGTATTGAACGAAGCTGTTCTGTACTAAATCACCAGTTTTCCATTTTTTGTTCATACCTACTTATATTTAATGTTTAGTAAATGTTTTAATTGTTCAATAATACAGATAATTTATGTTTTTCAGGTATTTATCGACTATATTCCAAATTATTACCCAAAGTAGAATTAATGCAACCTAAGTGTTCCATACAAAAATCCGTAGGATTCTTAGACTATATGGGTAGGGGTACCTACTACACAACCGATAACGCGTCGAGGAAATAACGAAAGTAAAAGTTAAAAACAAATATAACTTCGCGTATTTATAAGCGGCTTTGCCCATGAACCTGTGTTCACTTTTAGTTTAAAACAATTGGTTCAATATCATTTTGTGGCACCAAAATGTCATTGTGTGCCTCGTGTGGCACACATACTTGACATTGATTGATTGTTCTTGGAACTCGCTCAAACTACTATGCGACAAATCCTATAGACCATGATTGGATATAGATATATTGTGTTTTGATTGTTGTAGTATCTCGTTCTCGTATCTCTAGCCCGCCAGCCCACAAAGTTTTTGCATGGATGTATATCATCACCCACTGCTAAACATATGGTACGAGATCCGATTGTAAAAGTGCAAGTGAATGTTTACACAAGGGTTCATATGTACAACGCCGCCGGGTTGCCTATCAAAACCTTGCCGCAAGTACCTTTAACATTATGATTCTTGATATTGATGATGAGGTGCCATCGGAAGAAGACCGATCTATAGAACTGGAAAAACGGGTTGCCACCTCTCTCTCCCAAAACTCTTGTCCTCGGCCTTCCGTATCCTGTCGCTCCTCGCTACCTTATTTAAGATGCCGCAGGGCATCCTACACTACGCTTGCCAGTTCGCGGTCTCCACTCTAGAACTCTGACACCGCACCGGTTGTCAGTTCTCCTACAGATATGTCCAGCCCATTGCCACTTCAGCTTGTTAATTTTCTGAGCTATGTCAACCACTTTAGTTCTCTGACGTATCACTTTATTCCTGACGTGATCTCTCAGAGAAACACCGAGCATAACTCTTTTCATAGCTCGATAAGCGACTTTGAACTGATAAACTAGTCCTATATCGTCAAGGGTCCACGTTTTCGAACCGGAGATACAATCACAGGCAGGACGCACTGATCGCAGCTTGCAGCATTGATAGGTAGGTAGGTACTATTAACTGCCCTACACATTTGGGTAGAGTAGGTTTGCATTTTTATAGATGGAACAGCGTTTTTTTTCGCGATTTCGCAATCCTTAGAGAGAGTCATCCCCCGGGCTCGCTGGACTTCATTGTCCAGTGTTGTGAATGGTCGCCGCTGTTGATCCTGGCTTACAGGAGTTACAGCGGTGGGAATGTGTGGTGGGCCTATGCACGATTTTTTTTTTATTTCGAATCCTGGTCTCATAGAGAAAGTTGTTCAGTTTGATGGTTCCGACAGAGGGTATTAAAAAGGACCCCATAGTTTCTATTCTACTTTATTTCTTTTCTATAGTTTGTAATGTGATTTATCTGTAAATCGGTAAAAGTAACCATACTTAAATATACAGGGTGAAATTGATGTCATTAGCATCCTTTTAAACTAAGAGTCTACCCATCAAACTGAACAACTTTTGCTATGGGAGCAAACCGATCGGACCAATTAAAAAATCTGCTGTTCCATACTAAACTGCAATGTCGACGCGCAAGTTCTCGCGAGACTCAAATGTATGCAATAGCAGATTTTTTTTTGCTCCGATCATCGTTTGCTGCCATAGTAAAAGTTGTTCTGTATGATGGGTAGACTCATAGTTTAAAAGGAACGAAAGGAAGGAAAAGGACCATCAAACTGTTACTTCAATTTTCACTATGGAGCCTCAGGAAATGCAAAAAAATCGACAGCTCCATCTTATCTTATCTTGTTGTGGGGGCTGGCAAGCCAGCAAAAATTCGACCCAGTGGGATCTTTTGTGTTAGCCCCAATACTTTTTATTTTCTTCACCCTTCAAATACATAGTCAATGAAGGAGGCGATACCATTGAGAGGAAGAAACCTAAGATCTTCCGGTTTTGGATATCCATTTCCGAGAAGGCTCATGCGTTTTGCCGCCAAGACATCACAGTCACAAACGATATGTTCCATGGTCTCCTCATCCTCTCCGCACGCTCGGCAGCTGGGATCTAGGGTAAGTTTCATCTTGTGTATCATCGTGCCTGCTCCATACAAACCAGCTGTATCTACTCGTCTCAAATGTATGAAAATTTTTTTTCTTTTTCTCGTTTCCTGAGGTTGGATCCATAGTGAAAGTTGTTCAGTTAGACGCGACGGTCTGAATTCACCGTATCAGTATTTACTAGGTTGTCACTTAGGTACATCCTGTATCCTAAGAGATAAGTGTACTTTTTGCAACCATCAGCAGCAAGGCTGATTCAGTGTTTATGGGGTGTAGAGCATCTCTGTGATGGGGATGGACTAGGTCTGTTTGCATAACTTCAGTCGGTTTAGAAGTTAGAGACGTTTAATGGTCAGTAAAAAATTTACGATCAGCGGCACGGCAATATCGCTACGATATCGTGACGATATCGTTTCGTCAACGCCAACGCTCAAAATAGCTTGTGCGATATGGCTCTTACGTTTTGAGTTTATTTGCTAACAACGTCTATAAGTATTCACAGGTATTCCGTAACATTAACTTTGCACCTATGACTAACGATTATTTCTGTGGACTGCATCATCGCGCCGTCCATTCAGTTCAGGTGAAACAGAAATACATTGTTGTGGTTGCCAAGCGACCGTCAACGTCCGACATATTTCTTGGTATTTTATTTGATAATCTTTCGCAATCCACACTGTGTTAGCTACAATATTTTATGTTAATTATTTAGCTGCAAGAGACGGCGCAGTCGGAGGATGCGCTCGTTGGCTGGGGTGCGTTCACGACCTTTAGGTGCGGTTGTTTTTCATCTCGCTCTAAGGTACGGAACGACCGCGTCAATTTTTAACTCGCTATGAGGTACGGAACGATCACGGTTGTTTTATAACCTCAAATTTTTACATTTAAAGTAATATGGGCTTCCAGGGCTTCCATCATTTCCAAATACAATAAAAAAACTCATTTTCCATGTTAGCAAATCAAAAAGTGAATAAAAATTATTTGAAAAACAAACTTTTATTCAAAACGCGCGAAAAGTCAAGTAACCACAGATAATCAACCCGTCAGAGGTTCGGAACGGTTGAGTTGTGACAACCGAGTTGCAAAGAGCGTTTTTTCACCGAGCCTCGGAACGGCGTTAGTGCGAAAAGTTGCACTCGGGGTGCACCTGGGGCTTAGGTTCTGAACGCAGCCCTGGTCCGATAAATTATAATGAAGACACGAATTTCAAGGGAAAGCCCCTTGAAATTCAAAACACATAAATGGGGAAAAATTGTTAAATCCCTTATATGGCAACTCTAAAAGAACTGTCACCCATCCAAAGACTTCATCATCTTCAGCACAGGATAAGAAAGAGTATCTTCTCTTTATTCTATCACTCTGACGCAAGGCACAGACAGGCCTACCCTCAGGGAGGGTGCATGGGCGTTAGCCCACCACGTGTAACCAATGCGGCTTCGTAGATTTCACATTGCAATTTCTTCTTCAGCGTATGCAGGTATTACATATGGTATTACGCATAGAAAAAAATAAGACTTATAATTTTCTGTGGAATTACGTATTATTGGTACATAAGTTAGGGTACATTGCATGTCGTCCGTGCGGATTCGAACTCGGACCTCAAGATTTTTTTTTTTAAAGTAATTTTTGTTCTCCACGGACTCAAGGTCCGTGCCATTTGTCAAAATTATCTTTTTTTTTTTCTTTAATTATTGAGACTAAAATGAAATAATATAATATATAAAAGTAAATATGTTTTACATATAAATAGATATAAAAAAGAAAGTGTAAAAGTAGAAAGTTTATATTATTTCAGGGTCGTGTCTTGGCTAAAGATGCATTTTGTAGTTTGCATGTATAGCCAAGACAAGTCCCTCTTTTGGAAATGAGTATGACGATTCGACTCACTTAATACTATCTTATCCTACTTACGATATAAATGATTAGGTTAGGTTTTTTTGAATATAATAATAATAATTTTTTTTTTTATTATATTTTTATACTCGTTTTTTTACTAGTGAAAAGTAAAGTGCAAAGTAAAGTGGAACAGTGAGTAGACGTCAGTCTAGTGCAGTGTAGTGTGCGTCGCGTGTCGTGACGTCATAGAGTCGCGTGTCGTGACGTCATAGTGCCGTGCGTCGTGACGTCATAGCGTGTCGCGCGTCGTGACGTAGTGAACGGTGAAAGTGGTGAGAGGGGAAACCCCTGTGAGGAGGACTGTGAAAAGGGGAACCTCTGCGAGGTGGTCCGTGTGTAAGTGTGTAACCCAATAAACTCTGTAAAGAAATTGGACTTAGCGTTTCACTCCAATCCCGTAACCCGTCGCTCGTAACATTATATTATATATATATATTATTTTTTTTAATTATAATAATAATTATTATTTTTTATGTCTTATATATATATTTATTATATAGATATAAGACATAAATGTATGTGTATGTGTCTTATATAATAGTATGTAGTCAGGACCTCAAGATTGAGCTGCCATACCTCTCTGCAACGCGCCTCAGACGCTCTCCGATCATCTAAAGACTTGCGTGAGAATTTAGGTGACAGTTTCCAAAACGGAAACATGTATAATGTTTATGTGTTTTGAATTTCAAGGGGTTTCCCCTGGCCTTGAATGTTGTGTTGTGATATGATTTATCGGACAATACTGATAAAGATAAGGTATTTCTAGCATTATCCATATAAGTGCATAAATGCTCGGTTACTAAGCAATGATATTAATGGTCAGTCCATAGGTAATTATTTAGAATTTATCTCTAATAAGTAGTCGTTCATAAACATATTTGTGCTACCCAATCTTTACTAGAAATACAGGGTGTAAAATTAAATGGGACACTTACTTAAAGTTGCGTCAGACCGTTAAACTGAACAACTTTTACTATGGGGCCAACACTGAAATAGCGAAAAAAAAATCCGCTGTCCCATACAAAACTGCAAACATAACTCGATTGAAATTTATGGGACAGCAGATTTTTTTTTCGCGATTTCGTAATTCGTCCAATAGAGAAAGTTGTTCAGTTTAATGGTCTGATGCACCCCTTTAAGTAAGTGTCCCATTTTTTTTACACCCTGTATAAATGTTAATCGCAAAAAATTATCTTTTATAGGTAATAAAAAATGAGAGAAACTTTGATGTAATTTTATGAATGCTTTGATGTAATTATGAATGGGACCCATTCATATCATAGTAATAATTGTGAAGAGATTGTATACATCTCTAAAATCTATAATTATGAACTGTGGCTACATGGCAACCTTGACCATAGTTCATAATTATAGATTATAGAGATATATACAATCTCTTCACACCCACGGAACTTTTAAAAATTGAAAATTTTCTTTAATCCAATTTTTCCACAATTCTTCCAATCTTGGACCAAAAAGTGGAAAAATTGGATTAAAGCAAATTTTCAATTTTTAAAAGTTGGGTTTGAAGAGATTGTATATATCTCTATAATCTATAATTATGAACTATGGTTAAGATTGCCATGGATACACTTTACTGTTATCTCTCTGTCAACTACAAGATTTGGCTCTTAAGCCTTGTTTAATAAAGAATTTTGAACATTATAATATATGAAAGATCATACAAAAAACAAAAAGTTGTTTATAAAAGATCAGGCTGTATGGCTTTGTTCCTTTGCCTATCCAATAGGAATGAAAGTAATACTACTACCAATTACCAAATTACTCTCCGTAGTGATTACTTGCTCAGTGTTACTCTCACGTATATTTTCCATATAACATTAAAACACATATTTGCTTTGACCAAGTTATTGTTTATTTGTCATTTATATACATACAGTATAAAAGTTAATAGTAATTTAGTAAGTTATATCAAAGGTCATTGAATTATGCGTTTAGTGATAAGACCGCAATTTGTATTCTTACGTTCTTTTATTCTGTTTTTGTTGCTGTATGTTTTTGGTATGTAAATAAAGAATATTTTTATGTTATGTATATTAATTTGAAGTCGTTTCACAACGAAAACTTTGGAGTTTTATGACTGTAATTTCAGCGTTTTATATATTACATTTACCAGACTACAAGAATTTTAATATTTTATTTAAATAATGTTCTGCTAGTAGGTGGTAGTATGAAAAAATAAAAATTTACCTACATAGTTATTTGAAGTCGTTTCAGAACCTAGCGTTCTTTGATTGTAATTTTCAGCATGTGTTTCTATTAGGTACAGTAGTACCTATAAGTCTCACCGATGTACCTGCGCAGTTGACAAATTTTAAAAGCGCGCGGAATTATATTGACCAATCAGGATGTGACACCTTGCCGCTATTGGCTTATTGCTTTCGCGCCCTTTTTACTGTCGAAGCATCCATAAGTCTGCTATTCGAGTTGGAGCGAGATAGAGAATACCCGATTTTGCACTGCTCTGCGCAAACGAAGATTGACGAGCGGAATTATTTTCCTGGTCGTACTGTACCAAACTTTACAGAAAGGTAATGTTATATTACCTTTTATTTAATTTGTATACTTAATTTTATTTGCCTATAATTGTTGAAGAATACCAAAGCTGTGTATACCTTTAAGTGATGTATTCATAAGACCTGGAGTGCGATTTTTGAATCTCATTCGCTGAGCTCAGCAGTTGAAAATGTCAAAATAACTACGGAGATATGCATCTTTCTACTGCTGATTTAACTTTCAAAAATCATACTTAAGGAGTGCGATTTTTGAAAGTCAAGTCAGCAGTAGAAAGATGCGTATCTCCATAGTTATTTTGACATTTTCAACTGCTGAGCTCAGCGAATGAGATTCAAAAATCGCACTTCTGTTGCTCGTGTCTTTTTTATAACTTTAAATCAAAATTGTGCATGTGTCGTTGGTGTACTTATTAAACTATTACAAAATTGTTGTTCCTACCTTGATGGAAAAAAATAAATCTCCCAGGTACATATTTTATTTGAAGTCGTTTCACAACCTAGCCTTCATCGACAGCTGTAATTTCAGCACGTGTTTCAATGCGACACTGAAGTAATATTTATATTTAGCTTTACCTGCTGTATCGATTGTACATTCATCATGCTCTGGCATTTGGCCATTTAGTCACTAAATATTTTGTAGAGACGTGACGAAGTATCGATAACTATTTTAAGCTACTTTTTAAATGAATAAAACTAAATATTTATAATTACAAGGTGTAACACTACACCCTAATAATATTTAAAGATGTGGTTCAGATCAGACCATCAAACTGAACAACTTTCGCTATGCAGAATGAGCGTTTTTCTTTTGATTTTCTAGGGGATCGATAGATGGCGCTACGGTCTGTGCGAATAAAAGTTCTTTAAAGCAATAAAGAGGGAAAAGATGATCAAAAACATGCCAACCCATCTTTTGATAGAATATTTCATGATGTGCGAATCATTTTGATTGAAAATTTGAAACTGTTTACGTCTGACATGATTCTACGGGCTCGATCCCTTGGCCTTAAAAAAAATGGCAGGCACTGTCTTGAAATGATTTTGTCAGGATCTCACAAACGTCTCTATGGAGCGGTAAACATGCCATCTGTCGAGTTTTTTAGGAACTAAAATTAAAAAAGAAAAGAAAACTGCTCATTGGAGACAACGTCAAAAAACTGTTCCCCAGGGTTGTCCCATAAAATATTTGAGTCGAGTAGGCATTGGCCAAATGCCAATGCAGTTTTGTATGAAATAGCAGTTTTTTTTTCGATCTTGGGCTCCATAGTGAAAATCGTTTAGCCTGATGTTCTAACTGAGATTACAATCTAATCTAAACCACCTGTTTAAATATTACTAGGTTATTTTGTTGCACCCTGTATACAAAGTGTGCTTCGTCATTAGATATTGCCCTCGCCACCAGGGATAAGCAACACACCATCCTATTTTTATGGTCTTGTAGCCTACATACCTACGTACCCTGACCCATTGTCACCGATTCCTGAACACTCTCCTCTCCCTTCGGCCCTTTTCTTCGATTTTTAATGAAGTCTGCGAGAATCAATCAGTTATTCCCAAAATTAAAACTTTTTTAGAATTTCGAGAAGTGAAAAAACCCGAAATAATGATCAAAAAGGGCAACACAAAAAGCCAATACCTAAAAATGGCGCCTTTTTTCATTTCGCCTATTTTTTTAAGCGCGACCATTAATCAAACATGAATATTATAGTTCAGAATATAGTTAGAAACTAAACTTGCTATTACAAATAATATCTCGAAACTCAGTCCGAACTGAGATAAAGGCTTAAAGTAAACGTAATTAAACGATTATATTTTCAACTTTAAGCCTTTATATCTCCGTTTGGGCTGAGTTTAGGGATATACATCTTAACAAGTTTTGTTTGCTATTTTATTCTGAAACAAAATAGTCAACTTTGGTTGCGGGCAGCGCCAAAAACAGCGACGAAAAATAAGGCGCCACCTTCCATACAAAAAATGCGGAATTGTCTTTTTAACCATATAGAATCACGTTAAAGACGCGATCATAAAAATTTTAATTATTCCACGTAGAATAGTGACGTAACTATTTCCTTCAATGCTTACTACATTACGAGGTCGTAAATTAGATTGTGTCACGCTCACATCACAAAAACTAAACGAAATTATCACAGAGCAATGACTCAAGTCGTGGAGGCAGAATCAAAATAACATCTTCGTTTCATCGTTTGACGACCCGGTTGGTGTAATGGTTACTACGCCGGACTGCCAATCCAGGGTCCTGGGTTCGAATGCCTGTTCGGTCATCGATGTTATAAGTTCGTGCCGTTGTTGTATGGTTTCCATATTTGAAAGCCTATAGTGCTTGCTATGTGCCTGTGAGCGTTATTTATTTAATTATCATTGTTCGTTTTTAGTGTTTCGGACAAAAAATTACAAAACGGAACACGTATAGAATCACCCCGATGTCTGTCTGTCCGTCCGTCTGTCACAGGCATTTTTCGAACGATCGCATTTCCGTCTATGTGTGGCGTCGTCAGTCTAAAAACATACCACTTGTGTAAAATAATCTTTATTTATTGTGTGACTCAATAATACTCTGGTTTTCACCTATGACCTACGACCCCTGAAAAGCAACTGGTGTACGGAACACTAATTTTAATTTCCCGAGTCCCGACTCACTCTTGGCTGGTTTTTCATCTTTGTTTTTTGAATCGTTTTCTCAAATCATGTGCTACTTTGGTGTTCCACTTTGAATAGCATCAACGCAACTTCGTCGTTAGAAATTGGTACAAAAGTGACTCAACTCAAGAATGATTTGGTCAATGATTAAATAATAGTGATTCAATTCATTAAGACTGAATAAAGATAAAAACGGTATTAAAATTTTTCGTTTATTATCATTTCGGCGAATTTATTAAGTTTTATCATTTATTATCAGAAATGTACTTCGTGTCAGATATTGAGCGTCAAGAGGAAACTAATCTCATCAGGCATCAGCATAATATCTGATTGCCACACTGTGTGGCCAATCGGTTAAAGTCACTACATCGTACCTCTGATCGTAAGATGAATATTATTTATTTGCATACCAAAAATCGACAAAAAATATATGTGCCATGTTCTTCCTATGTCTAACGGTCTCTGACAAAAATGCATGTGACAGACGGACGGATGGACGGACAGACATTGAGCTGATTCCATAAGTCATCTATATCGTATGAATTCCAGTTGTAATACTGGACTTGCGGGTTGGTCAGTTTGTAATAACTACCAGTATGGCGCTCACGTCCCCTTAAGACGCAACAGATTGAAAATTTCGTTCTCTGGGTAGTGGCTCGGTGGCGAAATTGGAAATTCCCGGTTTGAAAGAGTGCGGGTTCAAGTCCCGCCCGAGACAAATTTTTCAATCTTTAATTTGATTCCATAAGTGTTCCTTTTTGCCAATTTTGGTACGAAACACTAAAATGACCAAAAAATGTGTGTTCTTAACTTTTCGGCTTTTCGTTCTTTGTGTTTGTTTCGTGTAAATACTAAGACTAAGGAATTCCTAAATAAAGTTTCTGGAGATTATCTTTGCTGGTATTATTTGAAGAATCTGCATGCAATGCAATTCACTAAGCGCAAACATCGTCACAACCTTAAATTCGTCGTTGAAACATCGGCGAGCTGACAATTCGGTATTCGCTATGGTTATGTCATGTGTCAAACTCATTTAAAAACTTCGACGATCTGGATGCAAGAAAGATGTCACATTAATTTGTGAGCTCGTCGAATGTCGTCGATGTTTTTGACAGTGATATGACGCTGTGCAAGAAGGATGTTACATTAATTTGTGAGCTCGTCGAATGTCGTCGATGTTTTTGACAGTGATATGACGCTGTGCAAGAAGGATGTTACATTAATTTGTGAGCTCGTCGAATGTCGTCGATGTTTTTGACAGTGATATGACGCTGTGCAAGAAGGATGTTACATTAATTTGTGAGCTCGTCGAATGTCGTCGATGTTTTTCTCAGTGATGTGACGCTGTGCAAGAAGGATGTTACATTAATTTGTGAGCTTGTCGAATGTCGTCGATGTTTTTCTCAGTGATGTGACGCTTAGGCCTAACCTAATTGCACTCCAGCATGGGTAGCATCCCACCGTGATACGGCGCTATCACACCTTCGCTCTCTTTCTATTTGCGCGTGAACGAACGAGATAAAAGACGTGATACAGCCGTATCACGTGTAGCATGATACGGCTTCAGGAGAGTACGGACGAGAGCGTGCAGCGTGCATCTGTGTATGGCACACACACTCATTCGTTTTAAAATATCCTGCGTACTCAGGATATTTTTAAGTGCTTGAGTGAGTGACCACGTAAATCTTAAATACGAAAATAAACATTGTGTTGAATGGACTGCTACTTACATCTAAATATTTCTTAATCCGAGACCGAGACAAACGACCTCACGCACGATTAGTGATGTCACTCACTTGGCACGAAACTTATCGATGTTGTCATGCAGAGAATTTCGATTAATATTTTATTCCTTGATCGTTTTTCCTTCGGAGCTGAACCGAGCGCAAGGCCGAAGGCCGAGGGCCTAGGTACATTTCTAAGGTATGTTGGCACGTCATAGCGGTATTTAACATTGTTTTAAGTGTTATTTGCACTTAGATATTCTTAAAAAGATTGCCATCCCTTGTTTCCTATTATCTACACCGTGCCAAGAGTACCTATTTAATGTGTATGATGCATACTTACATATTAAGTAATTGTAATAAATGTATTAAAAGCGAAGTAAGCCTACTCAACATACAAACCTATTTTAAAAAAAAATCTTAGGCCGATATAATTCTCGCGATTTCCGAATAAAAACGTTTGTCTATTAATTCAGGTGCTTAAAATGTAAATAAGATGCAAAAATACGGAATTGTGACTGACTAATTCTGCAAACAAAGTTTAAATGGGTCCATTCACCTCTTAAAATTCGGGCCAGAATGACAGAATTAAGCTGCGGAATTAATTATAAGAATTATTGCTTACCCAGAAAATATGTTAATTATTTTTTGCTCACGCTTTTCCTAAATTAGATCATTCAGCAGAGTTTTTATTGGAATAAGCATATGCTCATGAACGAGTATATTCCCCGTAGTCAGAGATATTCTGAAAACTCGTAACATCCACGTTTCACTAGTAGTTAGTACCGAAACCCGATCCATGTGTGGGGAGTGAGCCCTTCACCACTTGCAATGGACAGTGGGTTTGGTATGTATATGGTTAGCATGCACCTGCATGCTTCAATTTCGAGGCATGTATTGTACGATAATTAATACCACTAGCTTTTTGGTGAAGGAAAACATCGTGAGGAAATGTTTCTTCACGATGTTTTCCATCGTACATAAATTCCGAAGAACTTATTGGTACGATTTGGCCTGGACGGGGATCGAACTATCGCCTTCTGCACGGCAGGTTATTTGCCACTGGACCACCACGGCTTCTCGGTTTGAACAAAACACGGCTAAAACGTCATTGCATTCAATGCCATCAAATTCAATGCGCTATGCAAAAATCTAACTTTAACATTTTTTGACATGAAAGCAAATTCCGTGTCCAACCTTTTGCCTTGTATGGAAGTGCAGTTGTGAAGAGTATTTTTTAATTGTAAATGATCGCAGTGTTACAACTTAACTAATGCTTTCAATAGCCTCTCCGAATTATGGTAGCATGATGTTGATGATGGGAACTTGTTGTCAGCATCTGCCCATAAATTTGTTTATGTATAAATCAAACTGTTATTTAGCTGTAAGTTCTACAAAAAGAAAGGAGCGATGATGCCCATACGGAAGAGACCTAGCGCCTCAATCACGAGGCTGGAGTTCGATTCCTGCCCTGTACCACTAAGTTCTTCGGAATTTATATACGGTTATATTTATCATTTACTAGCTCGGTGCTGAAGGAAAACATCGTGAGGAAGCCTGCATTCCCGAGAATGAAAAGAAAATACCATAAGTTCGGAGGTATGCGTAAAATATGTGTGAGCTTGAGGCGAACATAAAAGACCAGCGATGGTCGCAGGGTTACATGACGACCCTTGCTTGCAATAGCTCAACCACTAATAATAATAATAATAAGCCCGCAGGGCAGCTTGTGGCGAGCTGTTGGTGAATGGCGACACCACGGACCCGATTCTCCAGAGGGCCCGGATTGATTTGGCCCTCACCTCCTGTCTTGCCTTAACCGGCCGGCCAGGAGTGGAGTCACAAGAGCGGAACCTATGCTCCAGGTTGGAAGTGTAAAATGTCATAACGCCGGGACCTGCTGACTGGTGCGCTTAGCACCGGGAACCGGCGCCCGCAGACTCACCTCTCTACAACCTTAGCCGCTCCCTAGATGTTGCCGCCAAATGAGGCCCATCAAATGAGTTGTCAAATCACCGTCTGCCATTTTTGACAAACTAGAGACATTTGTAACGGCAGGCGTCCCGAGTCTCTCCGCAATAACCCAGATTTCCCGGCCTACCCAGTTCACCCCCCGTAACCCGAGTAGTTTTCTGTCCTTTCTACAATAGTCTCTGCACTGAACGTGGTATGTCTTCTGGTGCATTTCCATAATGCATTCAGAGATAGACCACGGTTGGTGCATCCCATCGCATTTAGATAAAAGTGTCTCAAAGGGGCCTCTACGTGTTGGACCTGTGTCCCCACGCAAGCCTTCCAAAGGTCCGGGCTACGGCCCGTGAGTAATCCTTTTACAGAGATACATAATAATAATAATACAAAAAGAAAATAAATAAAAAAAGCGGATTCCTAGTCAATATAGACTACAGCGACTGCTAATCTTTACAGAAAAGCAGTCAGGATTTAGGATTGAGAATGCTTTTTTTATTTTCCTAAATCTATCTAATAGTGTCGACATTAAATAATAGTGAGATAAAGGGGAATTTAAAAAACTAATTTAACTTATTGCGTTTACTTAACAGTTGTGCAATTGGATATAATTAATACAGTTTTTTAGAGTTACGCGGTTATTATTAAATCTAGAAATAAACATTTTAACGGTTTCTTACCGCGTTTTGGTAATAATTTTTAAGTCAGATCATAAGCTATCAAACAAAAAAAGTTTCATCAAAATCGGTTCAGTACTTTTTGCGTGATGCTCGTTCAAACAAACAAACACCCAAACAAACACACAAACAAACAGACAGACAAAAAATCCAAAAATTTGTGATATGGAATCAGGGATACCTAAAAACCATATCGTAACTTATTTTTTGTTAATATCTTCAATGTACAGACACACTTCTGTTACAGCTTTATTATATTATTTCTAGATTGGATATTATTGTTTTGTTAATTGTTGTTGTTTTGATAAATGTTATTTCATGCTTATGTAAAATTTCCTGAAACATTATCAATTTAGATATTTTTTATCGATAGCATAAAAAATTCCATGCGAGCGAGGGTACGTATCTACTAAAGCTAGAACCTCACATATTTTAATTTTCCTCAGAAAATCTTCATCATATTTATAAAACTAAATGTCACGGCAACCAACCTGTCATTTGAACTCTATTATGTAAATCAAACGCAATAAAAGGAGCCGACAATAATGCAGGTTGTGAACCAATACACCAATCAAGCAGTACCGATACTATCCCTATGAAAGCGCAGCACTCGCATGCAGATGCACGAGTTATAGGTAGATGGGTGGTGTCCCAGCATCTTATGTTACCTACTCGGTAAAATAAAATACACTGTACAGTAGTACCAGGTTAATAAGGCTCACCGATGTACCTGCGCAGTTGACAAATTTTAAAAGCGCGCGAAATTATATTGACCAATCAGGATGTGACACCTTGCCGCTATTGGCTTATTGCTTTCGCGCCCTTTTAGTCCGCTATTCGAGTTGGAGCGAGATAGAGAATACCCGATTTTGCACTGCTCTGCGCAAACGAAGATTGAGGAGCGGAATTATTTTCCTGGTCGTACTGTACCTATGATAAATCGACTTCGCCCTAAACTCGCACTTGCGATGGAAATCTGAAAAAGAGTAAGTATTTGAATGGAAACGTATTTTTCACGATAATAAGTATCTAAATCGATTTTCGATTAGATACCGACCTATTGATTTTTGTAAGTATCTACTTAAGATTGCAAAAAGGTGTAGGAACAATAAAAAAAATTAATAAAAAACTATAAATGTACACTTTAAATTTTTTCACAAAACGTATAAGAGAGATTTGTTGACGACCATTTGATCATTAATTACAATCGGTTATCATTATAACTTTATTAATGATCAAATGGTCGTCAACAAACCAGCCATTGCTCCTGACTGATTTGAATCGTTTGGACTGTATTAAGCGCAGCACTACCTATCCTATCTGGAGGGCGATCGACCTAATTTAAAACATCCAAGTTCAATCCTAATTCAATTTCAGTTCTAATCACATTGCAATCCATTTACTATGTGACTGACAGCCTTTAACGTTTGAGCCATCTGTCAAATCCATTCAATTGTCAAGCCGTCTGTCATCTGTCTTACGGCTGTCATCAGCTGTACCGCGATTCGCGATTAGCGCAACACCAAATGTGTAAAAAGCACGTGTCCCAATCATCGTTTAGTTGCGATTTATTTACCGTAATTGCCCTCCTAGGCGAATAATACTTGTGACCGATTTGAACAGTTACATTACTGTTTGATTGATGTTTTGAACAATAAATCACCTGATCGATTTACTCAATGTCATACGTCATTTTTCATTGAATGATGCATAAAGTCGAATGCACACTATGCCAAAGCAATAACAATAAATCTAATCTGTGAGTCTGCGACCTACACCTTAATAGTTAATAAATAATACAATAATTAAAACTATGACGGACCGCAAACACAAGCTCTATTTTTTTAACCGACTTCAAAAAAGGAGTTCTTGTCAAAGTTTTCCCCTCACTCAACGGTTTGCTGGAAGAAAACTCTTTTAGAGTTAAGCTCGCATTTGTACATCACGAATTACTGTAATTTTTTTTCGCAATTATGTTTTTGTGTACAGTGCCACCAACTTATCTGTAGAATGGCCAAAAACGGAACTACCGATTCCATTATGAAAACGTCATTTTGTTGCAGTCAGTCGATGTAGTCTCTCATTCTTTGATACAGAAAGTGGCGCCATCGCTCATTCTACAGATAAGTTGGTGGCACTGTACAATAAAGAATCTATGAATCTACGAGCGTTAACCCGCGACTTCGTCCGCACAAATTATATACCAGATTTGAAGTCAGATCATAAGCTATCAAACAAAAAAAGTTTCATCAAAATCGGTTCAGTAGTTTTTGCGTGATACTCGTTCAAACAAACAAACAAACAGACAAACAAAAAATCCAAAAATTGGTGAAATGGAATCAGGGACACCTAAAAACCATATCGTAACTTTTTTTTTGTTAATATCTTCAATGTACAGACAAACTTCATGTTACAGTTTTATAATAGTATACAGGGTGACTGGTAATTCGACCTATTCCTTGAAAGGGGTTATACTAGAGTTCATTTGCAACAATTTTGCCCCAGTTAACTGGGGGTCGAAAATCGCTTGTTTTCGAGTTATCTAATTTTTAAAATTTTTTTGAAAAAATCCATTTTTCCACCTAAAACTGACAATTGTGAAAAAAATACTCCACTCTCTGCACTAAGTAAGCATTTTTCTAATAGCTGATGAATGAGCGACTACATTAAACTAAAATACATGTGTAAAATACCCGAAACCACTGAAATAAAAGGTTATAAACCGCACGACAAATTTTTTTTATTTGGATTTCGTTTCAATCCAAAGAGGATTACTTAAAAAAAATGTATCACACTTGGCGTACAAATTACGGAAATAACTTCCTCAATTCCTAAACTTTCCAAAAAGGTGCAAATGTTGTCTACTTTGACAAGAGTTTGAAAAAAATTGTTAACAATGGCAGAGCAGGTAGCGGATTTCCTAGAAGCGAACCTTACAAGATGCCGATTTGCTTTTGTCTCTTTCATTTTATTGCTTACATTGTTTCTCTTTTGTAAGTATTCGGGAATGTTTGTACTAAGGTTCACAATCGAGGCCCACTCATTCGCTCAATTCATTAAGTAATCAGTTAGTTTCAACCATCTTGGAGTTCGGACGTGTCGTTGTTAACTAACTTAAATTCTGCGCTAAAACAGCTTCCTTTTCAAATGGCTGCTTACCAAAATGAAGAATACGCGGATATCATGTATTGTTACGGGTTTTGTGATGGTGACGCTGCTGCTGCTCGAAGAGACTATCAAAGACGTTTTCCTACCCGCCGTTTACCTGATGTCAGCGTGTTTGGTACGACATATCGGCGCATTCGAGAAACGGGATCGGTTCGACGTCGCCAAACCGACGCTGGTAGACCTAGCGTTAGTGATCCAATCGAAGAGGAGCAAATTTTGCAGTGTTTTCAAGCAGACGGCACTACTTCAACAAGAATTGTGGCTAGGCAGCTTGGTATGTCTCAGTGGAAAGTCTGGTTCACTCAGCACACAGCACGGCAGTATCCATTCCATTACACGCCAGTACAAGCTATCGAGGAGGGAGATCCTGTCAGAAGGATGGATTTCTGCAGATTTCTAATAAATGCAGACATTGAAGACCCTGAGTATCTAAAAACAATCTTGTGGACAGATGAATCGAACTTCGACCGTGATGGTATTACAAACTATCATAATCTGCATTTTTGGGCCCCTAAAGGTCAGAATCCGAGAAAATCTAACGAAGGAGCTCACCAGCACAGATTCTCACTTAATGTGTGGATGGGAATCGTGCACAATAATTTAATCGGGCCATTCTTTCTGCCGGCACGCCTAACCGGCATCGCCTATGAAAACTTTTTAAGAGAAGAGTTACGTCCGCTGCTGGAGGATGTGCCGCTTACCACAAGAACAGCTTTGGTGTATCAACATGATGGCTGCCCAGCCCACTATTACCGGGGCGTGCGACAGTGGATGGATGAGAACTATCCACTGAGATGGATTGGTCGAGGTGGCCCGATCCCTTGGCCGGCTAGGAGTCCCGATCTAACCCCATGCGACTTCTACATTTGGGGTCATATGAAGACATTGGTGTATCGTACACCTATCTCTTCTCAAGAAGAATTAAGAGAGAGGATTTTGGCAGCTGCCCAACAAATTAAAGACACGCTTTCAACTCGAGTGACAGTAAGCGAAGTACGTCGCAGGCTTCGTGCTTGCATACGTAACGGAGGAAGACAATTTGAGCAAGACTTGTGATTTTTAAATGTAAAACTTTAAAACAAAATTTGTAATTTCATATGATTAGGTACTAAACATTATTATTTTACTCTTTTTTTTATTTTCACCAAACCAATAACTTTTTGAATAAAATTCACATCTGCGTGTTTAATAAGGTTTATTTTACAAACTTGAACTAAAGTACACAACTTTTGCATCTTTTTGGAAAGCTTAGGAATTGAGGAAGTTATTTCCGCAATTTGTACGCCAAGTGTCATAAATTTTTTTTGAGTAATCCTCTTTGGATTGAAACAAAATCCAAATAAAAAATTGTTGTCTTGCGGTTTATAACCTTTTATTTCGGTGGTTTTGGGTATTTTTCACATGTATTTTAGTTTAAAGTAGTCGCTCATTCATCAGCTACTAGAAAAATGCTTACAGAGTGCAGAGAGTGGAGTATTTTTTTCACAATTGTCATTTTTAGGTCGAAAAACGGAAATATTCATAAAATTCTTAAAAATGAGAGAACTCGAAAACAAGCGATTTTCGACCCCCAGTTAACTGGGGAAAAATTGTTGCAAATGAACTCTAGTATAACCCCTTTCAAGGAATAGGTCGAATTACCAGTCACCCTGTAGATAGATAGATATATGAAAGGAGGAGGTTTCTCAATTCGACCGTATATATATTTTTTATAGCTTTCTGACGTCATTTTTTGACTCTATCACCGCGTTGGAAGGTGTTCCGTTGTAGAGAAGATGCGGCCAGAAATAAATCAACAAAATACATTTACAAATATAATATTGAATTACCTACATAGCGTATAATTGTCAAGACCAGACATTTTGGTTATTAATACAGGGTGTTACAAAAGTAAAAATAACTAACAATTTTAAGGGGGTTGATGAGAACATCGAAGTGAACAACTTTGACTATGGGACCAACATCGAAATCACGAAGAAAATTAACTTTTGTCCCAAACTTAACTTAACTTTTGTTTGTTTTGTGGAATATCGCAAACGCATCGCATCATGGCGATTATGGCAAATCTCTCCATTTTGGGGGAGGCCTATGTCCAGCAGTGGACGGCTGATATAATGATGATGATGATGGAACATCAGATTTTTTTTTTTTCGCAATTTCGATATTGGTCACATAGTGAAAGTTGTTCAGTTTGATGGTCACCAACCCCTTAACCACCCCCTTAAATGTTTATTTGTATTTTTGTAACACCTTGTATATACTTAAATAAAAAAAAATCATGATGGTAGGTAATTTGTGGTGTTCGTCCACTGATAATCATTATCAGACTACCATGCATGACGCGCTACAAAACTCTATGTTTGGCCCTATTATGGCATATGCCTATATATTATACAATATATATATATTTATATTTATTTATAAGCCTATGTCCCACTTCAGGGCAAAAGGCCTGGGCCTCAAGGGTGTGGGTGTAAGTCCACCACATCTGCACAGCACATCATCATTTCACAGCATCCGAATTTTTATTGTTATTTATTTAGCCTGTTTTGTGTCCCACAGCTGGGCAAATGCCTCCCCTCTTCTCCTCCATTTTAGCCAGTAAATGATTCGATATACTCACAATAGGTAGGTACTATATAAATTCCGAACATCACAATGTCATAACAGTAGGTATGTTTATTTACAAACCCACATCATTCAATGTCACAAATCATCGCTTAATCGATACCAACTGTATATAATTCTTTGGAATTAATGTCAACAATACAATGTCAATGTCTATGCCTATGTCCAGCAGTGGATGTCCATCGGCTGAGATGATGACAATGAATACTATGTTACATTTTAATGCATCGTCCATAAATTGATGACATCACGGTATTCGAAAAAAATCGTTGATCGTCGATAGTTAAAGGTAGATTAATATTTAACGACGGCGTCGCAAGAGTCGCCGACATTCAAACGAAGAAGGGAATTCTTCGTAGAGCCTTCAATAATATCTGCCCGCTCCCACTGAATAATATTGAAGACAAGTCTTCAACGCCGGCAGCATGTTCGAGCTCCTAAAGCTCTTTAATCTTTATTTTTCTATAATTATTTTTAATTACGTGTAACACTTAGCTATACTCGTAAACAGCCTTTTATCTGTCGTGATTCGACAGCTGTCACTTGACACCTGTCATTCGGGATTACTTAGCAATTTTGAGGTTATATGGAATATCAGCTGGCTTCTTCCTTTGTTTTCGGAATTATAAAAGTTTTAAGTATACAGTCCGCTTTATCATTTCGTCTAGTTTTCCCTATAAGGTATCTAGATAGGGCACTAGAGATTTTTACAATTATTATACATTGTCGGTCTTTGTTCTGATTTAAATTGCTATATTTAGTAGAATAGTGAATATGATTTTAATTCTTGTCATAACAATAAATTATCAAGCCTGGATTTTTGAATCTCCTTCGCTGAGCAGTTGAAAATGTCAAAATTACTATAGAAATATGCATCTTTCTACTGCTGATTTGACATTCAAAAATCATACTCCAGGAGTGCGATTTATGAAAGTCAAATCAGCAGCAGAAAGATGCGTATCTCCACACATTTTCAACTGCTGAGTTCAAAGTATGAGATTCAAAAATTGCATCCCTGGCTGAGTTGCGGCACTGTTTAGTTTTATTCTGGTATTAAGCCCATTATACAGTAACCCGGGCCTTCTGTAAACCAACGACACTACTAAGTCATTTTATTCTTTTAATGGCTTTTAAAGCATTAACTAAGGGGGCACCGAGCCTATTGTGCTGCCCTAAATAATTTTTTTTTTTTTCTAAACAATTAAACATCATTTCCAAATTACAAGGATGTTACATTGTAGTCGTTGCTGATTTTCAATTTACCGGCTCCCATCAGATTTGTTTTTATAATGTTTGTAATTATTAATTAATATCTATAAAAGTTGCCACTTTCGGCGGTCTAAACGACAATAGTTACAAGCATAAAACATAATAATCCGTAATGTTTCGATAAATTGAAAGCCAATCAGGACTACGATGTGACATTCTTGATTTTTGTGAAAGGTTGTTTAATTGTTTGAAAATAAAAAAAATGCGATTGAGGGCAGCACAATAGGCGTGAAAATTTATGAGGGAAGATATACGTATTGGTAGTTTACTTATTGATAAATACTAATTTTGTAGTGTTTTGAATTATATTTGGTTTTAAAACCCTGGCGTTATTAAATTATTTGTTTATTATCACCCATTTAATTATTATGTATGGCACTTGGATGCCAAATGATTTTAAGTTGAAAGTATTCTATAAAAATTGCTTTTAGGCTTTTGTAGTTACTCGGAGAATCACTTCTACATTTTGGGTTTTCATGATTCGTTAATTGGTAGGTATTGTGATGAAAGAGCAACTGAACGGTAAAAGGACTCTTAACAGGTTTTTTCTCCGTAATTCAGCCTAGTTTTTATCCATCGATGACAAAAGAATTCACCCATGTGTAACCAAAGCTTTAATACATTTTATAGAATTCGACAATGACTCTAAATCAGCTCTAAATTGACTTTTTAAAATGGTCAATTGGATACAAATTGTGTATGATGTCACCTATTCATCGTTTCGACTGGGTTTTTTATGTCTCCATTTTAATCTACATCATTTTGTTCGACTTAGGTCCGCCACACACAAACGGAATTGCAATCCGGAATTCCGAATCAGGATTGTGATTTTGCATAGGATCTTGAGAGGAGGAGGGGATCCATACGAAATCGTAGTCCTGATTCAGGATTCCGGATTGCAATTCAGTATGTGTGTGGAGGACCTTAACAAGATTAGTGTACAGCTTTGACTATTTATTATAAGGACTAGCCTTGCGGTAGCATTTCCCCTCTGCCACGGTATAAGAACAATTGATCATGTGCATTCATATTAAATTTTATACCGTATCACTCTACGGACTTATGACGTTTGGGGTTTACACGAGAATACTTTTCATGATTTTTAACAATCAAAATTAGAATCTAAAGTTATGGGAAATAAAAAAATTGCGGATTTCATGGTACCTCGCAAAAAGTGGCAGAAATATAAGGTCTAACAAAATTAGGTGAAACTATTTTAAGGGGATGATCAGACCATCAACCTGAACAACTTTCTCTATGGGACCAATATCGAAATCGCGAAAAAAAAATCAGCTGTTCCATACAAACCTACTCGACCTAAATGTATGGGACAGCAGATTTTTTTTTCGCGTTTTCACTATTGGTCCCATAGAGAAAGTTGTTCAGTTTGATGGTCTGATCATCCCCTTAAAATAGTTTCACCTAATTTTGTTAGACCTTATATTTGTTAGTAGAATTACACGCGTAATCCCTATATAAGTAGTCAAAGGTGTACAGTCAGCCGGCATATTGCGTAACTTGCAGATCATTGAACGATATTTTGAAGCAAAATACGCCATCTATCCATTTGTGTTTGCAGATTTCCTCACGATGTAGAAAGGTTGCAGGTGTGATAATTTAAAACATGGCAGTGAAAATAAATCTGAAATCGAGAAAAAAAAATCAGCTGTTCCATTCATTTGAGTCCAGTATGATTGGACTCAAATGAATGGAACAGTATATTCCAGTTTTTTATAGAACAACAGGTTTTTTTGGCTTTTTCATATCTGCCACTTTTATGACGTGCTGATGATAATAATGATTGTAAAGTTGTTCATTTACCTAAATTCTTAGACATATGATCTGCTGTGCCGAGCGTCGCGGGTTCGAATTCCGTAAGGGACAAATATTTATATTTACCTCCTCATATTGTGACGTCGTTGCGATCACACTCTACATCTTTGTACTGATACTGCTACAGTACTCTAATGGCAGGTTTAGATTGTTACAGTAATAATTAAATAATAAAAATAAATTATTTTCTCTACAAGCAGAAGTTATAGTAGCTTACAATAAATAGGTGCAGGTAGTATTACCCCCGGCCCGGCCGGCGGACGGCCCGGTAGCACAGTCTGTAGTGAACCTGCCTGCTGTGCCGAGTGTCGCGGGTTCGAATTCCGTAAGGGACAAATATTTATATGATGAATGATGAATATGAATATTTGTACCCGAGTCATGGATGTTTGTATCTATATATGTATTTTATATCGTTGTCTAGTCATCATAATACAAGTCCAGGTACTTTAAATGTCACTAGATAATTTGTGTGACAATGTCCAAGATATTTTTTTATTTGTAGGTCTTCGAATGAAAATAAAATAGGTACCTAACTAAAAAGAAGTGCACTTACCTACCTACTTCAAAATGGATCTATATTTTTTTTAAATTTTTGTTTGTCTTACTGTACTTAAAAAATGTTTCGAAGCATTAAATAAATAGGCACTTATTACTTTTTAAACCTTGAACATTAAAAAATAAGTATATAATAGACAGTTTTACTTTATTTGAGCAGCGGACTTCGAACTCACAAGCTAGGTTAGTGATCTCTTTTTTTTTAACTTAGCAAACATTTGGCGCCGGCTTAGTTAGCACCTAATAATGTAGATAGGTACTTACAGGTAACGTTTATATCCACAAAAAATAGGTTTTTTATACCTACAGGGTGTAAATTTTCCTTTTTAAGGGGTGCTTCAGTTCAGACCATCAAGCTGAACAACTTTTACTAAAGAGCCTAAATAAAAAAGAAATGTTTGTTGTTACAACATCTAGTAGAATATCTAATTTTTTGACGCGATTTCGATATTGACTCTATCGTAGAGCTCTGTTTAGTTTGATGGTGTTAAGTATCTCCTAAAATATGTTAATCATATAAGTTTACATTCTGTATAGAGATAATACTCATGGCGAATTTATGGAAACTATACAAAATGTCTCTTCGTTTCTTAGCGATAAGTTCGCCTTATTTTGTGCCTCTTGCTTTTTTCTCTATTTTTTGCGGCTTATGTTTTTAATGGAAATAAAAGTATGATTGATTGATGCTTACAAAACGTAACATTTTTCGAATTATGTAGTTTATTTTTTGCTTAATTGTTTTACATATTATTTTTTCACTACATATTTAGATTTTTTGGGTTAGAACTCTTTGTTAGTCATTTTTTAAGCTAAAGATTGTTTGTATTTTAAATTAACGACAGTTTTGAACATTATGGATGTAATGTATGGAAAAACGTTTTTTTTTTTTTAATTAATATTTTGACCGGTTCCAATCTAATTCACTGCCTTGCACCTCCACTGGACAGAAAAATATGCATAAACTTACCATTTGTTGCACTTATCCATTCTCTTCTGTCCCATGAAGCAGATCCTCTCTATAGGCGACGGCGCAGTCATACCCAGGCAGACCTCCTCGTAGTCTGGACAGCAGTCATCCAGCGACCACGTCCTATTGCAGAACTGGTCGCAGTAGCAGAGGGTATCTGTTGATAGAAGAATCAATTAATTAATTTTCCTCTTAGCTGATTTCGTCTGCAGCACAGCGACTACTTTATGAGAAAATCTTATAGATCCGCAGCTATATTATTGAGTCTCATCTCGTCCTTACCAACCTGAAGCTCACCCTAGGGCCTAGAGAAGGGATAGCAAGAGGAAATGGAACATATCCTGTGTGACTGCAATGTTTTAGCAGCTAAACGGATATCCAAAACCGGGATATTACAGGGTTATTAGCTGGGGAAGTTCTGGAGCGGTATATTGCCTCCCTTATTTACATTGTTTTTGAAGGGAAAATTAAGGGCTAACACAAAAGATTTTTATGGTATGGTCATACATCTTACCAAAATGTTATTCTGAATTACGAGCTGAGTTCCAACAGGAGCACCAAAAGAAATCTGTCAGTAGGTACTGCGTAATGTTTTCATTTTCATCATCATTATCATCAGCCAATTCAATATTATACGTCCCACTGCAGGGCACAGGTCTACTCCCAAGGAGGGTAGTGTCATATCCAATGCGGATTGGTATGGTAGACTTCACATGGTACGCATAATCGGAAATTCAGAATTGCATCTTCAACGTATGCAGGTTTATCACGATGTTTTCCATCTCAGTTTGAGAGCAATCGGTATTACGTCATAAGTTAGAAAAACGCATTGGTAAGCACGTTGGTAAGTACATAACATGTCTCATGATCGCAGAGGCTAAACGCCTAAATTGGTTGATGGGACGACAGTCTACCCTCTCACTGAACAACAAGCTGCTTGTATACAAAAGCATCATCAGACCTATTTGGACATACGGTATTCAACTTTGGGGCTCTGCCAGTAACTCAAACCTAGAGATACTCCAGAGGTTCCAAAATAAAGCATTGAGATCAATTTCTGGTGCGACCTGGTTCAAAAGAAATAATGAAATACACGAATACCTGGAAATCCCAAATATCAAGGAGGAGGTCAAAAAGTTCTGTGTAAGATACAAGAAAAGGCTCAAAGGACACACAAATAGATTGACCAGAAGTCTGTGCAGTCATAATCAGAAGACACGGCTTACGAGGTGGCATATTCTAGATCTCGATTCGAGGTAGTTAAAAAATGGGCATGAGGCTTGATGAAGAATCACCCATAGAAGAAACTCACGAGCAAGAACATAGAAACCATCTGATTATGGCCATCGTTGGCCGATTGCAGATAAAATTTGTGAAACAAAAAAAAAAGATCGCAGAGGCTATTACTGTATAATAGTTTAAATCTAAATCTTGTGAATGTAGGCTCTTTTGTCAACATTTTAGCCGCCCCTACGTCGGGAGAGGCTAAAATGATGTACTCTTTTATTTACAGTATACCAGTTTTTAGTTGTATTTTCGGTAGAAAGTGTTAGGTTTTCATTTCAGAGTCTTAATGGGGCTGACATAACCTCAGGGTTAAAAGCTTCTACACAAAAAAAATA
This sequence comes from Agonopterix arenella, assembly GCA_927399405.1. Lineage (NCBI taxonomy): Eukaryota > Metazoa > Arthropoda > Insecta > Lepidoptera > Depressariidae > Agonopterix > Agonopterix arenella. The sequence goes on along the minus strand of OV656712.1, from coordinate 11,627,519 downwards.
GTAAAAAAAAACTGATCATGATGGAGTCACTGTAGTAACTTATAATACCTGTCATTGATTGAGGGTCGTCTCTTCGTCACCCGACGCTCTTTACGCGTTATGTTCTGCGAGGCTTAATCTCCGCCTACCTCTAGGAGACAATCTTCTTCCTACCCTTATACCATTATTTGGGGTCGGCGCAATATGTCGTCTTCCTCCATTCATCTCTTTTAGCCGTCATTTCTGCGCACACTCCCTTTTTACACATGCCATCTTTTACACAATCCATCCATCTTCTATATATACCTCCAGGAGACAATGCCGTGAACATACTGTAATCCATGTAATGACGCATTCGATACCTTGGCGTATGTTACCTTAATAAATTGTGTTTTACCTGTTGTCTACATTACTGCTCAAGAGTAAACAAAGCATCAGCTGATCAAACCGACCTTGCACAGAACCTTCAAAAAGGACCTAGTTTCGCAACCATTCTTACAGACAAGACTGTTTTATGATAAGAAGATGTGTGCATACTAAGTATAGCCTACTTAAGATGACTATCTTTTGTTTTCCTTTTATCTTTTGTTTTTTTTTTTGTGTTAATAATGTTTCTTGTGTCCTTGTAATATTGTCGGGTCACGGCGAGCTAATATTCTTTCGAGAAACGCAGCATGCTTTTCGCGCTTTTCGTCCACGTGTTTAAATATCGAAAAATCCTTTCTTAGTGCACACCTACATCGCCAGAAGAATTTAATATTCCGAATTTCATGTTTCTAATTTCAGCGGTGCCGGTGTAGGCTGTTGCGTTCTCTGTCAGTCAGTCAGTCAGTCAAGGGCACCCACGGGTCCGTTTTATATGTAGGTATATAAGGTCTTACAAAATTAGCTGAAACTATTTTAAGTGGACGATCAGACCATCAGACTGAACAACTTTCTCTATGGGACCAATATCGAAACCGGGAAAAAAAATCTGCTATCCCATACAAAACTGCAAACATAAGCCATAGAGAAAGTTGTCAGTTTAATGGTCTGATCATCCCCTTAAAATAGTTTCAGCTAATTTTGTTAGACCTTATATAGGACGAAATGTAGGTATAGATTAGAATAGTAATCAGAACAGTGAAACTGCAAAGGTTTTATCGGGTGAGTGTCATCTGGTAAATCTGGTATCAGTGTCAGCGATATTCAGGATTATTTTTCACTATACACACACACAAATCGGATTTCTATCTTTCCTGCACCGCCAATATTTGATTGAATTCGTTGCGGGTTCAAAGACAGATTAGTTTGCAAGCTGGACTTCATGGCCTGGTGTTGTGAATCAATGACTTTGTTGTGAATGGTCGCCGCTGTTGATCCTAGGAGTTACAGTAGTAGGAATGTGTGGTGGGCCTAAGTGATTTGGCCTTGAAGATGTGGCGATTCCTTGGCAATCTCCCAAGGTCCAACTTCTATGCACAATTACGTGTGTACACAGTTTAACAAGAATGTTAGTCGTGGCTTAGAAGGTTCCATATAGGCTAGCGATTTCTTGGAAATCTTCCAGCAATGTGAGAGTTTTGCCAATGCTGCCCAATCCAAGGCTCGCGGGCCGCATTGTAACCCGCTAAAACAATATGTAAACAGTTCAAGCTGTTTTCAATTTTTTGGTTCTGATTAAATCTTACACTTATAGCTACCTACTTAGTTCATGATCAAATTATGGTTACATCATAATAGGTATCCCGCTGGCTTACCATGAACTTAAATTACAGCGCACCTTAAAGTCTTTTTGGGCAGTATTGCTCTAATCTTTGTAAAGCGAAAAAAATTTGTTTCAAAATTTACACCAATATGTGAGCTCGTGAGTGCTATTTTGGGTTTCACACATCTCGAGAATTCTTCGAACTAACAATGGCATTATAGGTAGGTACATTAAGCGAATCAGAATACTATGTGAAATTAAAAAAAGAGCATTCCGAAATCGATTACGCAACAATCTGCGTTATCGCGGCTCACGTTCTTGTAAGCTCACCGCTTTACACCTCGCAAGAAATCGCCAAAAAAATTGCTAGGTGTGAAAAGACTCAGGACTCACCAAGTATAGCATGGGAGCAGCTGTCCCGTCTATTATCGCAGCATTGTTGTATTCCGTTCCTACTGCAATAAGGTCCAGGTGGTAGGTCTGATCCATGGTACGCGGTAACCATGGCCTGGGTTCCCAAGGCCAGGAGGAGCACGTGCATTCTGCAAGAGATTGAGTCTTATTAATACATAAATAGAGATCGGGGTTGAAAAATATAAGATATTGCTGTACTTTGCAAAATACTCGGATTTCGGGGATGACGACGACGACGTCCTAACACCCATTCAATCACGTATCCAGGGGGAGGGGTAGGTGGGATTACGTCACTGAATCTTGACTGAATACGTGCTTGATTGGGCGTTAGTCCATCACGCTTGCCCAATTCGGATTATTGGACTTCACGTACTCATAAGAATATCTTCTTCAGCTTATCCAGGTTTCATCATGAAATCCTGATGTCTTCACAAAACCAAAAATATACCCGATATTTTTGGTTTTGTGTGGCATGTCGTCTAGATGCCGTGCGTGCGATTCAAGCTTCCATAATCCATACTGTCCATACACCTCTGCAGCGTGCACACAGACAAGCTCTCGTGAATACGTAATAGATATGTATGTAGTACGTAATTTTAGTCTAGACTAGCATTATTGACTAGAGTAGAGTACTCTTTCTCATACTACTCGTATGCTAGCCCACCACACATTCCCACCGCTGTAACTCCTGTACGCCAGGATCAACAGCGGCGATCATTCACAACACTAGACAATGAAGTCCAGCGAGCCCGGGGGATGACTCTAATCTGTCTTGGAACCCGCAATGAATTAATCAAAGAAGATAGGAGGAGTAGGAAAACGAAATATCCGACTTCCCTCCATTGCAAACGGGAGACAGCAATAAGAAGGAAAAAAAACATGGCTATTAGAGAGCCAAAAATACGTATGCTAGAGTGGCTATTCAAGAGCTGACACTGTATGGCAAAGTTTGTATGTATTCTATTCTCAAAGCACTAAACTGTAAGCATAAATAAGTTTTAAACATAAACGTGTCACCGTTATTCCTTGCTGAAAACTATAAAAGTTATATATTGCGTTAAATATGAATAATTTTGAATAACTACATACGCGGTGTGCAAGCGAGAAGGTTATCTTTTATGGCTAAAAATTATAATAAATGCACAGGTATCAGGTATCCACCGAAGCGGAAAGAAATGGATATTTTTCAAATTAACTACGACTGAGGCTAAAGTAGTAAGGGCGATAGCCCACGAAGACTTTTGCAGCAATGCATTGGCCCGTTTCCTAATATAAACCTGATTCGTAATTAGATTCCGTATGGAGTGTTGCCGCTTTCAGGGACTTTTTCACTAGATCTATTGATTTTTTGATGTCTTAGGTGGAATATTTTAAAGTGATTTTTGAGCGTCGGCGTTGATGGCACGATACCGTATCGTGACGGTGCAGTTGCGTCGTCGTTGCGGCATAGGCGGAGAAATCGCCTACGCTCAAAAACCGCTTGTGTAATAATGGTTCATGCCATTTTGTATGCAGATTATGTCTAATGTTAAAACTATCGATAGTCTTTTGATATAGTTGCATTAATATTGGAATACAATTTACAAACCATCATCGTAACATTCGTAACGTTATGACCTCATCACATGATAGTAATTATCATGTATAGATATTGTTAGTTTTGTTTTAATAAATACCTAAAAATGCAATTATTGTCATTCATTTGGCGTTGCAGACGTTTTTATTTTAGGCATTTTTTAACAGCACTCTAGTATTTTTTGTAACCATAGTTGACAACACTGAATCCTGAATCAGGATTCCGGATCGCAATTCCGTCTGTGTGTGGCGGACCTTACACTAATCCCTTATCACACTGTTCTTGATGCGGTCTACTACTTGTAAATACCACACATACTTTGTAAGGAGCGCATTTCAACTGCATTCACTAGACTTTCGTCATACTTTCGTTCCTTTTATTTCATACCCAACATTTACTCCCATACATAAGGGTACACACCGTTGTGAATAATCTAAACTATTATAAAACTGTAACAGGAAGTTTGTCTGTACATTGAAGATATTAACAAAAAAAAAGTTACGATATGGTTTTTAGGTATCCCTGATTCCATATCATCAAATTTTTGATGTTTTGTCTGTCTGTTTGTTTGTGTGTTTGAACGAGCATCACGCAAAAACTACTGAACCGATTTTGATGAAACTTTTTTTGTTTCATAGCTTATTATCTGACTTAAAATCTGGTATATTTGTGCGGACAAAGTCGCGGGTTAACGCTCGTAGCAAATAAAGTTGTGTCAAAAGAAAAACTTGTGAACATAAGATACCTATAGTTTCTAGTACAATTTCTTTATCCATGATTATTGATTAGAACACTACTGGTAGCAGTTTACGAAGCCATTAAACATACTGTTTCAAAGATTAAGCAGTGAAGAGAAGGTATAAATGTGAGCAAAATTCCTTCCAATACAAAACAAATGGCAAAAATGTCTGGTCTTAAATCTCTTGACAATGTTAGGTAGGTACTTCATAAAGTTCAGGCTCTCCAATAGGTACCCTACTAAGAGTACAAACCACGAAAAAAAGATTGGTTGTATCAAAAAAAAATTCAGTAGCCAACTAAAGGTACTCGATCAAAAAGTATGGATAAGCAATTTTTTTTTCGCTATTAGTGAATATTGTCCAGTTTAATGTTTGGCTTAGGATATACAGTTGCATTAGGTACTTTAATGGGTGATTGTACACACGGCGACACATCAAGCTACGCAAAACCAAAATAAGCTGGCCGCGCATAGGTAGAGTAATGTTATAAATTCGCGCGGCCAGCTTATATTAGTTTGCGTAGCTTGATGTGTCGCCGTGTGTACTCATGTTACTGAACAACTTTCTCAAAGGAGCATAAGCAAAATTCGCAAAAACTCTACACTTACACCCTGTATAACATATCTGTTTGGGGTTCCCCTCAATTAATGTGACTGTATTTGAATGCTAGACTGGTACTTTATTCAAGATAGATTTTAGCATTTGTCTCGTTTAAGATGACGGGCAAACAGACGAACCGAACCTAAAGATCCGAACGCTTGGATGAGAGGGGCGCTCGCTGCGGTGCGGTGCGGGGCGAGACGTCCGGTTCGGCCCAGTGCTGCCAGTGTTGCCACTCGCTTCCCAGAAGCATAGACATATCTGTACCAAGTGTCGCCTCTATAAATATATTTTTATTCTTCACATAGAGTACAATGACCTATTTTCAATGTTGATAACGCATTGCAAAGGTAAAATGCATACCAAGATTTGATTGTAACTGCTATTTTAATAGATTTACGATTTCAGTTTACAGTCAGAAAGGGCTATTATTGGATGATTTATGTTTATACCATTTGGCACTTTACGTGCGTTAGTTTAGAGGCTATAAGGTAAGGATCTTAGGCTTAGAAAGAGAATGTGTAGGTTGGAATTTTGAAATGTATTTTGCAACGCAAATCTCACAAAACATGTCCTATACAAGGTGAAATTGATATCATTAGCATCCTTTTAAACTAAGTGTCTACCCATCAAACTGAACAACTTTTACTATGGGAGCAAACTGATCTGAGCAAAAAAAATCTGCTGTTCCACACTAAACTGCAATGCCTTCTACTCGACTCAAATGTATGCAACAGCTGATTATTTTTTTGCTCCGATCTGTTTGCTCCCATAGTGAAAGTTGTTCAGTTTGTTGGGTAGACTTATAGAGAAGTTACGCGCTATGGGTAGACTCTTAGTTTAAAAGGATGCTAATGATATCAATTTCACCCTGTAGATACATTATTCTTACACTAATTGTATATCATAATCACCTTATTAAAGAGCGACTTGACTGACTCTTGTTGGTGGAGTATTCGGTAATCCTGTCTCTTTTCCGCTAGTAGTGTGATGAGCTGATGAGCTGATGATTCTTTTGATACGAGACGCGACATCAACCTATCGAGATAGGCTGGAAGCTTTTAAGTTGTGGTGTTGGAGGAGAATGGATGGGATAAGTTGGATAGACGTATAACAAATGAAGAGGTGTTAACAATGGTTAAAGAAAAGAGAAATACTCTTATAACAATAGAAAAACGGAGAGTCATATAACGATTATTACTGGGCACTTGCTACAAAACGACAATTTTCTTTAAAACTACATATTATACCAAAGAAGTAATTTATTAAGGGAATAAAATAGTAAAAGCACAAATAAAACTTACCCTAAACTTAAACCATTCTAAGCACTCTAAACTACAAATTTTACTAATTCTACTTAGTCGAAAAGCCCGCTCCAGGTCATACCTGGCCCAAAGGTGCCCATAATGCTGGCCGCATTTCCGCGTTGAATCGCTAATGATATGCGTTGGGCTAGGTATGACCCAGCACGAGGACCGTTACCCGCATCCCGTAAACGTTAGCCCAGGTCCCTCATAAAAGTTTTATATTATACCTATATTGGAAGGGAAGATAGAAAGGAAGAGAGGCAGATGAAGACCTAGACCAGCGTTGCCAGACGTCCCGATTTTGGCGGGACGTCCCGATTTTTAGCCCGAAATTGAATGTCCCGTGCGGGACAGGCTTAGTCCCGTTTTTCAGGAATTACTCACCCAATTCAATCTGGAGCTATCATGTGCAGAGTTCTTCAACTCATTGTTCAAGTTAAATCGTCAGAGAAATATTAATCATTAAAATACGTTTTCTATGGCTATCTAGGTATTATCAACATCATTACCCCCCGGAGGGAAGGAGGAATGGCCTGCGTGGAAAGCCGCTTGCGGGTGGGAGTGGGCAGGACCAAGGACAATCTTATAAAATGGGGAATTATCCCCCAAAACAGCAACACTATATGTCAATGCGGACTACCACAAACCACCCCGCACCTAACAGTCTGTACAGATGGACCACAATGTGGAGAGGAGGACCTAATGAGCGCATCAGCCAGTGCGACAGAGGTGGCAAAATACTGGAAATTTACGATTTGAAGACGTGACGATTCCACACGAAGAAGAAGAAGATCAACATCATCGTAAACTTAGTTTGAAACTCAGATAAAAGCATTAAGTAGCAAAAAACTACTGATTATTTACGTTTTCTTATTATGTCCCGCTTCGAAGAAAGAATCCCGCTTTTTTTACTCAAACGGTTTCTGAATCCCGCTTTGCCCAAAAAAAATTCTGGCAACGCTGGCCTAGACAGACCTAGAGACAACACATGGAGCCTGTCCCGTGTCCCACTGCTTGACAAAAGCCTTCCCTTTTAATCTCCAACCCTGTGCAATTACCGACCAACTTTCCATGAAAGCATCTATCACGATCACACAGTGCAACAAAAAAGAGTAGAAAACGGTGGCAAAAGGAACTTAATATTTTAGTGCAAATTGTATGTTGATCTTGCCAGTTCATACGTGATTTTGATGTTCTTACAAAGAAGTGGCGCCCTCAATTTTTGTCTACTCTTTTATGTTGCACTGTACAATGCATAATTTTCTTATAACTTTGCCGACTGTCACATGGAATGTAGTAATATACCTACGCAAAATGCGTGCTGTCTGCATGCGGATCAGCATGACAGTAAGAACGTTCTCACATTGTTTACTTGCTGATAATCAGTTAATAAACGCAAAACACTCTCAGGCTTAGATTTAGTACTTCATATCTCTAGACGTATATACATTCCAGACCTGGCGCCCATCTTAATTCTACAGCTCATGATAATTGATAGAGTGGAATGCCTCAACGCGTTAAGGTATTAATTATTTTGACATTTCGATTAATTAGTCCCTCTGCGGTTCGTTCGTTGATTCGATTCTTTGCAAGGCCGTTCTGATTAGGATTTCGCAGAAAAAAAATGGATTCTAGTTCGTATTTCTCTGTTAGGGTGGACAGAATGTAAGCAAGGTTCAATTTAATTCAGGTTAACACTCAATCGTTAGGGTCCAGGTTCAAATCCGTACGGAAGACATGCCGTATAACAATGAGTTTTTCTAACTTTTACGTACAGTCAGCAGCAATAAGTTGTATACACTTTTGTTCTACGTCGTCGTAGTACTAAATTCTATACAACTTATTGCTGCTGACTGTACGTAATATACCGACTGCTCTCAAACGGTTAAGGAAAACAATGTGAGGAAACCTGCATACGCTGAAGAAAAAATTCTGATTTGTATTCACATACGTCCGCCACACACAGACGGAATTGCGATCCGGAATCCTAATTCATGATTCAGTGTTGTCAACTATGGTTACAAAAATTACTAGAATGCTGTTAAAAAAATGCCTAAAGTAAAGATGTATGAAACGTCAAAAGAATGTCAATAATTTCATTTTTAAGTATTTATTAAAACAAAACAAACAATTTCTATACATGATAACTACCATTTGATGAGGTCGTGGCGGTACGAATGTTACGATGATGGTTTGTAAATTGTATTCCAATATTAATGTAACTATATCAAAAGACTATCGATAGTTTTAACATTAGACATAACCTGCATACAAAATGGCATGAACCATTATCACACAAGCGGTTTTTGAGCGTAGGCGATTTTGCAACTATGCCGCAACGACGTCGCAACTGCAACGCACGATACGGTATCGTTCAATCAACGCCTACGCTCAAAAATCACTTTAAAATATGCTACCTAAGACATCAAAAAATCACTAGATCTAGTGAAAAAGTCTCTGAAAGTGGCAACACTCCATACTGAATCTAATTCCGAATCAGGTTTATTCCGGATGTATGTGGCGGACCATACACAGACATCACAGTCTACCAATCCACTTTGGGCACGCGTGGTGGTCTGACCATACACCCTCCTTGAGGTTAGGCATGTCTGCAATGGGCCAATCGGTCGCTTATAGGCTAATCATGATGATGATGAATTCACTCGAAAATGTCTATAGAAAACAAGCAGTCAACCACTTATTAAACATAATAAGTGGTAGCTGGTAGGTACCTAATAGCTTCGTCATATCTTAAATAAACAGTTAGAGATCTGCAATACTTCGTCATCTTACTAAACTAAAATCCACCATAAGCTTCGTCAATGATAAAAACAACAAAATCTATCTAAAAGACCTTCGCATTCACGGAACCCAACCGGCTCAAAGGAACCTACATTAGCAGCATTCCCATGTTGAATGGCAAGGCCAAACTAAAATGCTTCTGTTTAAAATTCACTGTTTTGACAATAATTTTACAAAGTATTATACCTACCTAACATGGTGTTAAAAAATATACACAAAGTCTGAAGACGCAGACCGGTTGGTGTCATGATTACTGTAACTAAAATAAACTTAACTGTCTTGGACTTTAAATAACAACGAATTAAACCCAAGACTAATTTACAGTGTTAAGTTACCTGCATTAAGCGCGCTCCACATGTTCGGAGGCTTGCTGAACTTTTTTTATTCATAAGCTCCGCCACACACATAAGGAATTGCAATCTGGCATTCCGAATCACGATTGTGAATTTGTATAGGATTTGAAAGCTGCGCGATTCCGAACGCAATTGTGGAGGGGGAAAATCCATACGAAATCGTAATCCTGATTCAGGATTTTGGATTGCAATTCCGTATGTATGTGGCGGATCCATGCGGACCCATGGAAACGGTCGATCTGAACGAAGATAGATCGCACTTGACTGCCGTGCTTATCAAGAATACAGTAATAAAGTATTTTTTGTAAAATTGAGTATAGACCTCACTTACTGCACTCTTGTTTACCATATCTACCTCTTCCAAATGAGATATTACAATAAGGATCATATTTTCATAACAGAGCTAGTCACAAGAATTCTGCAAACATAAATACAACTTAAGCACACCAAAAAAAAACGTACTGCAGACTTGATAAGCAGTAGGCCTCGCATGCCACCCCCGAGAAAACGACAAAAATCGAGATGTGCCTCCATCTTTATTATTTTACGTACGCCAGAAAGAGCGCGCACGACGTTTTTCTCGTTTAAACGCTTTGTCGTGGGTGGCATGCTAGCCATGCTGGGCAGCACACTTACTATATAGAAATAAAAACCAATGCACACTTTCTTTCTTATCGTGTGGGCAGAGCTCTGGGCTTGAAGTATAAGAAAGAGTATTTTGTACTACATAAAATATGGACACTCCCTCCCTTGCACCAACATTTAATCTCACCCCCTCTGGTTACGTCGGTGGTTACCAGATTGACACGCTAGAATGTATGTTTTCGAAACAAAGAGAATAATAATCTCAGGACGAAACATAAAAATCATCTTTTTGAATAGACACTGGGTGTTAATGCGTTTTATTTACGAAAAAGTCATCAGCTAAAGTTGTTGTATCCCTAGACTCCGTTTCGCGTGTGCTGACGTCATCTTGTCAATTTCTGTTTTTTGTAGGCGCTGTCCAGGGTGTGCCCTTAGGTTGTTATTATTTTTGATAAAAGTGGCAACTCTTTGTTGACAAAATCAACCAACGCTATCATCGAATAATGAGTGAATCGAGAATGCAGCCATTAAAGATTAATTATTAGAGAGTGTTTCTGTATATCTATAATTTTTATGGGTTGAACCTTAAAAAGTGGCAACGTTAGCAAAACTGTTATAAAGTGTATTTTTAAAAATCTAAGTGTAATTATAAATGTGCTAAGTATAAAACAATAAAAATAAAAAAATCTCTCTTCAAAACAGTTTTGAGCTCGCCATGTCTTGCCAAAGGCAGTTTGTCTCGTATAACGTGTAGAGCGCGCTTTTTATGTTTTAACATTTCGCTTTCCAGGATAACATTTCGTTGGATACACTGGCCAGGAATGCCAAGGCCAGACCATCTCATCTTACACCGTGTTAACAAAACGTTATCTCGCATTAGCGTAGGATGAAGCTCTGATTTGGTTCAGTCAATATTTATGTGTGATAATGTGTAGGCTACAGTACTACATAGTATAAAACAAAGTCGGTTCCCGCTGTCTGTCTGTCTGTCCCTATGTGTGCTTAGATCTCTAAAACTAGGCAACGGATTTTAATGCGTTTTTTTTAAATAGATAGTGTGATTCAAGAGGAAGGGTTATATAAGGTCTAACAAAATTAGCTGAAACTATTTTAAGGGGATGATTAGACCATCAAACAGAACAACTTTCTCTATGGGAGCAATATCGAAATCCGAAAAAAAAATCAGCTGTTCCATACAAACCTACTCGACCTAAATGTATGGGACAGCAGTTTTTTTTTTGCGATTTCGATATTGGTCCCATAGAGAAAGTTGTACAGTTTGATGGTCTGATCATCCCCTTAAAATAGTTTCAGCTAATTTTGTTAGACCTTATATATAAGCATTGCACCCGTGCGAAGCCGCGGCGAGTCGCTAGTCTAAACTATTATAAAACTGAAACAGTAAGTTTGTCTGTACATTGAAGATATTAACAAAAAAATAGTTACGATATGGTTTTTAGGTATCCCTGATTCCATATCATCAATTTTTGGATTTTTTGTCTGTCTGTTTGTTTGTGTGTTTGTTTGTTCGAACGAGCATCACGCAAAAACTACTGAACCGATTTTGATGAAACTTTTTTGTTTGATAGCTTATTATCTGACTTCAAATCTGGTATAAAAGGTCTAACAAAATTAGCTGAAACTATTTTAAGTGGATGATCAGACCATCAAACTGAACAACTTTCTCTATGGGACCAATATCGAAATCGCGAAAAAATTCTGCTGTCTCATACAACATTGCAAATAAAACTCGACTCAAATGTATGGGACAGCCGATTTTTTTTTCGCGATTTCGATATTGGTTCCATAGAGAAAGTTGTTCAGTTGGATGGTCTGATCATCCCCTTAAAATAGTTTCACCTAATTTTGTTAGACCTTATATAAGAACTCGCTAACAGAACCACATTTTGATGTGCAAATTTTAGAAATTAGCGATGAAAAGGCAATCGACCGCATCGATTTTCGAGTTTGTGTTCATTGCTAATGTAGACTATATAAGATCTAACAAAATTAGGTGAAACTATTTTAAGGGGATGATCAGACCATCAAACTGAACAACTTTCTCTATGAGACCAATATCGAAATCGCGAATAAAAAATCTACTGTCCCATACATTTAGGTCGAGTAGGTTTGTATGGAACAGCTGATTTTTTTTCGCGATTTCGATATTGGCCCCATAGAAAAAGTTGTTCAGTTTGATGGTCTGATCATCCCCTTAAAATAGTTTCAGCTAATTTTTTTAGACCTTATATAGGGTGAAATTGATATTAAGAGTCAACCCATCAAATTGAACAACTTTTACTATTGGGAGCAAGCCAGCAAATAAAAAATCTGCTGTTCCATACTAAACTGCAATCTCGACGCGCGAGTTCGCGACTCAAATGTATGCAACAGCAGATTTTTTTTGCTTCGATCGGTTTGCTCCCATAGTAAAAGTTGTTCAGTTTATTTTAATTTTAGTAGCAGGATATTTTTAAGTGCGTAAGAGTGCGTTCCAAACCTTAGATCAAAGTAAAATAAATGGATGGGCCTTACGCGAACATTTCAAACCAGAAAAATGAGGCTATAGAATTGACAGATATACTTCAAATATGTACCGAGATGACAGACAAGTGTGCTAGTTTGTATGGACCAAGTGTACTTGTTGTGTGCTTCAACTTAACGCGCTTTGGGCCTATCCATTGATTTTACTTTGATCTAAGTTCTAAACATAGCAACTCTCTGAAATTATCTTCTTCTTCTTATCGTGTGGGCAGAGCTCTGGTGTCAGAGTTGGAATGTGGGATGCTTCAGACAAGACATGAGGCTTGTTGAAGTGAGACGCCTCATCCTAGAGCGATTTCCAAGAGCTTTTCAGCTCACATTTTAATTTGAGTCAAAAGTGGGTAAATGCGCGAAACTGCTGTAAATTGCATTTCTTTAAGTCCTTTAAATTGTCCTTAAACAACAATCCGAGACATATTCGGTGGCATTTAAATATATCTATCATCTGTGGCCATACTTGTGTGAATCAGGCCAATTATATTTCCTTATTCGCTATTTCAATTGTCAGCTATGTTTGGCCACCATATGTGTCTACTTTTGTCTATTGAGGTCATAATTGTCATAAACAACCTGCTACCTTCGAATGTAGTTTTGTTCTTGGATCTCTGTTTACAATTTACATTCGTAGTAACTTAACATAACAACCAATTTATAGTGATGTCATATTGTAGCTCATTCTTTGGATTAGCTCTAAGATTATTGATTAACCACGTATGTTTTAAAGGTGTTAGAAGATTGTGTTTGTTTTCATTAAAATGTTTGTTGTCTTTTTTTGCTTTTCTTTTTTATTTTATTATTACTATACTTCTTAAAAGGTGCCAGAAGAAAACAAGATTTGATACGATGCACTTTATTGACTTGACACTAACTTGACATTTAAACAGATAACAAAAGAAGAATAGCCATTAGCGGTCATAACCGGACGGAAGTAAAGAAGATAAAGTGTTACCAGTTTACTAGTTCACAAGTGTTGCTAGTGAAAGAAGTCTGGATTACATAGATTATAATAACTTTAACACTACCTGAATCAAACATTTTTTTTTTTTTAATTTTAATTAGTCTTACGAAACCATATACACGCTGTAATGTAACAAAACATCCTAGTAATATTTTTAAAGGAGTGCTATTTAGCCAGTCAAATTTCAACCGTCAACTTTTTTGTAATGTCTTTTGGATAAATTAATGAGTTAAATTGAATTGACTGAACATCTGTGTCATTCTAACGATTTTTCTTTCTTTCTATTCTGTGGTATAGGTTTAAAGAATTTTATTCTCAAAAGACTTAAAACTAGTCACTTTACAAGAGAATATTAAACAATGTTACTTTTAAACTAATATATAGGTGTTATTGACAGAACATGCAAATTTAAGAGGTAATGAAGTAAATATCTCACATAATACAACTTCTATTCTATTTTTATTTAATGGCGTCCGATGCGTTATCACAATTCTGCCAATGTCCCGTTATGTGGAGAGTACACGTAGGAAAATGATTAGTAGCATTTCTGCCAATGTCAAGTAATTTATTATAATCTCAAGTTAACGTTTTATAGTTAAAACACAAAAGAGTGTACAAAATGGCGGAGCCACGTGCAAGCCTAACAGATCCCAATACGCACGCGTCTGACCTCCCCCAGACTTGCAGCGCGACTCATAATACAACTTAAGATAACATACGTTTATCACAAAAGCAAAATATTAACCATCTACCTACACAAGTCAGAAATAGATAAGCTGTATATTATTCGCTGAGGGCGCATAGTAAAATTGTATCCAATGTTTAAATTATTACGTACATACACTTGCGAGGTGGCCAGAATCATTGCTACAACTAATAATTGCACTAAATAGTTTTATCTAAAATTTAAAATTCATAACATATTTTTTTAATTTGTTTTTAAATGAGCCAAATAAGTCAGCATTTTTAATATCTGTGGGTAACTTGTTGTACCATTGTGCTCCCTCAAATACTATTGATCGTACATAGCTTTAGGCACAGGATATATATATTTTTTTTTTTTTTTTTAGAACTTTTTAACACTTTATAGAACGTTTTATATTTTGGAAATTGCATCTGCACATGCGCACTTTGTGCAAACTTTCCATGACATTATGTGTAGCAGCTGAAAGACCGCGCTTTGTATAAACGTCAGCTACATTTAATTTCTTTTTTGTTATTGTTCTTTCTGTAATTAATTAAAAATAGTAAGTGTTGGAGCTGAAAAAATTACTGAAAATGAGAATTATGCGTTATTTTTCAACGTTTTTTTTTGCACTGCGAGGAATAAGGATACACTTTTATGTGGTCAAATAGGTATGGTACTACGGGTGCGCGTACCTGACTGCATTATCCCTTGCTCGGCTCCTAAACTGAAATACCTACCGACTGCGCTGTCACGTTTTCTTCCCATACACTCAGTTGCAGAAACGTTTATTAAAGTTAATCCTCCATTACATCTCTTGCTAGCTTTTACTGCGTCAACAAGAAAAAAAGTGACAACAAGAGATTTAATGGAGGATTAACTTTAATGAGCGTTTCTGCAACTGAGTGATACGAACGAGACACAATAGAACTTTTATTGTTATCACGGCTATAGGCGGCCACTGTCCCGGAACGTGTTAAATTAAATACTCATTTATTTTGAACCAAAAAATAAAATCGATAATTTTGTTAGTAGGTTGATTATTTTAGTAACAATGTTTACTAATGTATGCTAATAATGTATGCTTATTACTTATTGACAATAATATTATATTCGTTATTAAGAACAGTCAAGAGCACGTCACTTTGGACTTTGTACCGTTCTTATTTAGTGCGGCATAAGCGTTACAATCGAACTTGAAGTGTAAAGCTTGATGTGCTCTTGACTGTACATATATTAACTTTTATTTGACTGTCCCAATCACCAGCTCCACCCAGTGCTTTTGTATGGGACAGTCAAATCTGGCAGCAATGCAATCTGGCATTAAAAGTTGTTCAGTTTGATAGGTACAGATGTGGTTTTCTTACACCCTGTATACTATTACCTTTTCTGTGGTTTAGTAGGCAATTTATCACACAGTATCTACCTATTCACTGGCATTTTGAAGAAAACAAAGGCCTTTGAAATGCTAATGCTGTCGACCTGTCGACATATCCGAATACGAAACGACAAACTTTTATTTACAGTCAGTTTTTCCAACTGCACACCAAAATCATTATGATCTGCAAGCATAAATAAGTTTGTAGAATAAGAGATTTGAATTTCATCGTTAAAAAACAGAAAACGTTTACTGTTTCGAATGATTTACTATGGATCAGATTAAGCAATTTTGTATTTTTTTTAAAGCGAAATTTGAAACCAAAGGCCGACATGGAAATGTTTGTATTGTACAGTCAACATCAAAAGTCAATAAAATTTAGTAAAATTCGTAATGAAATAAGTCCCGAACAAATATTTACTTATATAAGATCTAACAAAATTAGCTGAAACAATTTTAAGGGGATGATCAGACCATCAAACTGAACAACTTTCTTTATGGGACCAATATCGAATTCGCGAAAAAAAATCTGCTATCCCATACATTTGAGTCGAGTTATGTTTACAGTTTTGTATGGTATTTTTTTCGCGATTTCGATATTGGTCCCATAGAGAAAGTTGTTCAGTTTGATGGTCTGATCATCCCCTTAAAATAGTATCAAACTGAACAACTTTCTCTATGTGACCAATATTGAAATCGCGAAAAAAAAAACCTGCTGTCTCATACATTTAGGTCGAGTAGGTTTGTATGGAACAGCTGATTTTTTTTTTGGGCGATTTCGATGTTGGTCCCATAGAGAAAGTTGGTCAGTTTGATGGTCTGATCATGCCCTTAAAATAGTTTCACCTAATTTTGTTAGACCTTATAGATGTGCGGCCGAGAATGCAGCCAGGCTGAAGCAAGACAGGTCCTCTAACCTGGAACCAACGTACTGCTTTATACCGGTCGCCGTTGAGACGACTGGGCCATAGGGTTCTGAGGCGAAAGAACTAATCAGGGACCTAGGGCGTCGTTTAAATGAAAAAGGCCGCGACACTCGTTCCGGCTCGTTTCTGGTACAAAGAATATCTTTGGCCATACAACGAAGAAACGCAGCCTCAATAATGGGCACATTCCCGACGGGGGACAACTCCCAAGCTTAAATGGTCAATTCACTTTAACGCTATTTTTTGTTGTCGTTGTAGGCTCATTCCAAATTATTATTTAATATGGTTATTATTTATTTTATTTATTACGAGCGTTAACCCGCGACTTTGTCCGCACAAATTATATACCAGATTTTAAGTCAGATAATGAGCTATCAAACAAAAAAAGTTTCATCAAAATCGGTTCAGTAGTTTTTGCGTGATGCTCGTTCAAACAAACAATCACACAAACAAACACACAAACAAACAGACGGACAAAAAATCCAAAAATTGGTGAAATGGAATCAGGGACACCTAAAAACCGTATCGTAACTTTTTTTTTGTTAATATCTTCAATGTACAGACAAACTTTCTGCTACAGTTTTATAACAGTCTAGATTGTACAACCTGTTGTATATAACCCTTGCCGTATTAATTATGCCTATACTAATTTTTAATGTTGACTGTAAGTACTTAAAAAAAAAAACACAATTGTTGAGAGAAGCCGAATGAGATTTTTTGGCAGTAGCGCCTAGGCAGTCGTGGCCAATGTCAACACGGCGACACATCATACATCAAGCTAGCAAAACCAAATTAAGCCAGCTTATGTTTGTTTTGCGTAGCTTGATGTGTAAATAGTAACCATGGACAAAATTTTTCATTCATTTTTGTTAGTTGAAAAGGTTAGTTGTCTATGGTTTGTTTATGGACTGACATAAATTCTACCTATGCCTGTACCCTGCCTTAAATGATATTCCATTTGTGTCACGATTTCAATTTGTTACACAATGTAACACTTATGCTTTGTATACTAAGATCCTTTGACCCTGCACACCCTGAGAGTGAGAGGTCTTCTTTGACAATAACATTCCTTTTAGATAATGTCATTGTAACCACTTTGTACAACACAGGATTGCGATTTTTGAATCTCATACGTTGAACTCAGCAGTTGAAAATGTATGGAGATACGCATCTTTCTACTGCTGATTTGACTTTCAAAAATCGCACTCCTGAAGTATGATTTATGAAAACAAATCAGCAGTCAAAATTCGAAAATTTTTTATTCAAAATAATATCACATAGATAGCTTTTTGACGTCACTTTTTGAGTCTACCACCGCGTCGGAAGGTGTTTCCATATGTAGGTCTCCATAGTAATTTTGACATTTTCAACTGCTGAGCTCAGCGAATGAGTTTCAAAAATCGAGTTGGCATTGCGGTTTAGTATGGAACAGCTGATTTTTTTTTGCTCCGATCGGTTTGCTCCCATAGTGAAAGTTGTTCAGTTTCATGGGTAGACTCTTAGTTTAAAAGGATGCTAATGATATCAATTTCAACCTGTATAGATACAAACATCCATTACTCGGGTACAATTATTCATATTCATCATATGAACGGGACTGAACAACTTTTACTATGGGAGCAAACCAATCGGAGCAAATAAAAAATTAGCTGTTCCATACTAAACTGCAGTGTCGATGCGCGAGTTCGCGACTCAAATGTATGCAACAGCCGATTTTTTTTTTTGCTATGATCGGTTTGCTCCTATAGTGAAAGTTGTTCAGCTCGATGGGTAGACTCTTAGTTTAAAAGGATGCTAATGGTATCAATTTCACCCTACATACTTACATGTTTGTTATGTCATCGTACCTATATGTACTTAATAAATTTCAAGGTAAAAATATGTTTCCTTATTTTCAAATTTTTTACTAATAAGTAGGTTAGGTACCTATAGTTTTAACTTAGTTTTTAACTAATAAAATGAAAACAAAACATTTCGGAACGGATGCCGCCCATTAGTATTACCGAGAATTCCTACTAGTTAGTAATAATTAGGATACTAAATAATAACGCCTGGCTCTAAGTACCCTAATTTGAACCCTATTTAGGTACTAGGAATTCGGTAAGTCAGGTAGGTATTTTTTTTTACGGATAGTAGACATCATTGTAAGAATTTTTTTTTTTTGCTTTTCATCGAGTTTATCAATATTTTATTTTTCAAATTATTTTTATCAGTTATCTATAAACTTCCCTGAATGCAAAAATTGGCTCACAGAAAATCATTTGAAATCCATAGAGAAAACCATTAAATCACCTCTCCAAACTTCATGCTGTCTTCATGCAATCTTTATTTTTTTCTTGATGGCCAGATATTTTAGTTTAACCAAGGAGTTTACAGGTCGGCAAGTGACGTCACTCGATGACTTAAACAAAATTTTACCAAATAATTAAAACCACCTTCAAAAAAACTAAAAAGTTAAAAAATAATATAGCAGCCGATGACTTTTTCGTTCGCATCATAAGAACATTAATTTGTTTTATCGAAGTCGCTGTCAAGCCGGTACGATTCGCGACAGACCTTGCATTCGTTTCTTGGCTTGACACCGACTTCTATAAAACAAATTAATGTTCTTATGATGCGAACGAAAAAGTCATCGGCTGGAATATTATTTTTTAACTTTTTAGTTTTTTTGAAGGCGGTTTTAATTTTTTGTAAAAATTTTGTTTATTTCACAATTTTCAGTGGTGAATTCATTAGTTTAATTTAATAGTAGTGCTTTGAATTAACAAACGCACTAGCCGGCACTACGATTTTCAAAGGTTCCCCTCGACTTGTCTGGGATGCCATCATCAGATCCTGGTTTCCTTTTCATGATACCACCCTTGAGATATTTTCTTTCAAATAATAAAAGAATCATCCGTGAACACACATAAAAAATAAATATCCTCCTCCATTTTTGAAGTCGATTAAAAGCGATATTATATTATTAAAAATATTGGCATAATCAAGTCCAATTATTAGATACATGTATTTTTCTGTGTCTCTCTCTATATCTATAATCTCCCACTGAGGCTTATAATATAAAACATAGCATTGTTGTTATGCTTCGATTTTTTTTTTTCGAGGAATTGCGTTAGCACCTTTATGACGTCACACCAATTGTCACAGAGGTGTCAATTTGTTTAAGTTATGTGTTTGTTATTGACACAGAAGCCTTGTAGGCCTATTCTCGTCAAGCACAAGGGTTTTGAGTTGTAATTTTTACATGATAAAGTTCATATTCCACCAACATCTTATACATGATAATCGACAAGTGCCTTGTTTAAAAGATCGATTTTTTTTCACCAATTTCAATGTGGCTCCTTAAGTTAAAGTAGTTTTGGTTGATCATTACATTAGGTGAATAAAACTTGATAATCATAATTATTTGCCGATCATCCACTACTGTTGAATATATGCCTCTCACAGCCTCTATCGGCCTTCCTCATCCGGTCTACCTGTCTCTCAGGTTGTCGTTCCAGCGCCGGAGCGTGTGGTCTCCACTCTCAAACTCTTACTCTCCATCGGTTATCACTTCTTCGGCTTCTTACGACCACTTAGTTCTCTGACGTATCATCTCATTCTTGATGTGATCTCTCAGGGAAACACAGTTCTCTATCATAGTTAGCGACTTGTGATGAACTACAGTACTATCGTCAGGGTCCACGTTTCCACACCTGCGTCTACTGAACCTGATAACATGGCTAAAAAAAAATATCTTTCAAACCTAACCTAACCTAACCTAACTCTTCTGTCAAGGCGCTTGACTTTCAAATAATAGGTAGGTACGAATGCGTATTTGAAGTCTACTGTACCGAATTGGACACCCGTGGTGGATCTGAGGTGTAGGCCTGTGAGCCTGTGCCCAGCAGTGGGACGTATAAGTACAAGGTGTAAGGAAGAACCCTCCGCAGATTGGAACGGTGAACTCAAGACCATCAAGTTGAACAACTTTCACTATGGAGCCTACCAAAGGAAATGCGAAAAAAAACCGCCGTTTCATACAAAACTGTGGTAGGCTACCTATCCGACTCAAATGTATGGGACAGATGATTTTTTTTTGCGTTTCCTGAGGTAGGCTCCATACTAAAAGTTGTTTAGTTTGATGGTCTGAGTTCACGGTTTCAATCTGCGGAGGGCTGTCCCTTACACCCTGTATAAATGATGATGATGAGATGACGAAGTACTTAAATTTACGGTGCCACTGGAATTACGCCTAAATAGGATAAACCCACATAACAATAAATTATAATGACGAGATGATAAATGATCCATTAAATAAGTTCAATATATAGTTATCAGAAGATCTACGTAAGATGGATCAACTACTGAATGCATCGTTTGGATGCAGATCGCTGCAATTAATCACAATTATGCACTACTGATGTAGGGTTGTCACAATAAAATTTTTGTGAATATTAATGTGTTACCACTGAAACAAGTGCTTGAAAACATTAACATTTGATAACTTTTGATTAAATGAGCCGATTGA
Organism: Agonopterix arenella; assembly: GCA_927399405.1. Taxonomy (NCBI): domain Eukaryota; kingdom Metazoa; phylum Arthropoda; class Insecta; order Lepidoptera; family Depressariidae; genus Agonopterix; species Agonopterix arenella. The sequence goes on along the minus strand of OV656712.1, from coordinate 11,606,475 downwards.
GATGAACTACAAACAAAATGTTTCTCCAAGAAAAAACCCTATAGTATTATGAAACATATAAAAATGAAAAAAATAATCCTAATGCGATTAAATACGTAGATTGATTACTTTTGCAAATATTTTCAATATATAAAAATTACACACTACAAGATTAATTCGTATTACGGAATTTGGAAAATGTATAATTTGGAACCTGTTTTCACAACTTGTGCCTTCTGTATTTCCTGTCTTTTTCTCTCTTGATACTACCTATGTTTTTGGTGTAAAATAAAGTATAATTGGTTGATTGATTGACCATTTCTATGAAAGAAAAAGTAACCAGTTTGTCACCTCTTAGTCGTATCTTACATTTGTTTACAGATAATTAAATCCATACTATTCACTTGCATGACAAATATAAATATTTTTACTGACAACCCTAAACCAAGCGCCACAGTAAAACGGGATAAAATCTTCTAACACGATAAAGTAAACCTTACAACCACAAACTTACGATTGAATTCAGATTGCGTGTATAACATGATTAATTAGATGTTCCGTTTTGTAGATAAGAAAGATAATTGACGCGCAATAATAGACTCAATTACAGGGAAATAGGGCACAGATGTTTTAATTTTAATAGTTGTAGGAACAGGGTCTGGATTCGAGGAACAAAATCCCTTGTTAACCTTTGATGCAAAAAGAAGGATGTTTCAATAAGTTTGATTTAAGTGTCTGTCTCTATGTTTTTGCATAGTGGGGGTTTGTAATTATCTACTATTAATTACAATGTGGATAAGTCGCACCTTGGGCTTGAGTTAACTCAAACACACCCTTGGCGTATCTAGGATTATTTTCAAGGGTGGCCCTGGCCTACAAGTGGCGTAGCGTAGTTTTCTGCCGCTCGGGGGGACTGAATTTTCCGCTCCCTTCCCCTAAACAGAGAATACCTATCCATGACAAAGTTAGGGAGCGAGCGAAGCAAGCTCGAAATTTTGTTGCTCATTTCGGTTGCGGTCAGAGAAGTGCCACAATGAAAACAAAATTAGAGCGAGCAGAGAGCGCACTTTTCTACACATGATAATTCATCATCATCAACATCATGTGATCAACAATCATGATAATTACTATCATGTGATGAGGTCATGACGTTACGAATGTTTTTTATTTTATTTTATTTTATTCATTTTAGGAAAACTTACGGACTAATTACAGGATAGTAGGGTATCAACATTTTTATAAAAACAACATTGCCAACTAAAAGTTTCGATGATGTTACGATGTCGAAAATGTTACGATGATGGTTTGTAAATTGTATTCCAATATTAATGCAACTATATCAAAAGACTATCGATAGTTTTAACATTAGACATAATCTGCATACAAAATGGCATGAACCATTATCACATAAGCGGTTTTTGAGCGTAGGCGATTTCGCAACTATGCCGCAACGACGTCACAACTGCATCGTCCCGATACGGTATCGTTCCATCAACGCCTACGCTCAAAAATCACTTTAAAATATGCCACCTAAGACATCAAAAAATCACTAGATCTAGTGAAAAAGTCTCTGAAAGTGGCAACACTCCATACGGAATCTAATTCCGAATCAGGTTTATTCCGGATGTATGTGGCGGAAATTAAACATTTTTAATAGAATATTAAAATGTTATTATTATTATTGGTGCATAATACATGTAACGGGATCTTGCTTTACGATTATCGTTATCGGTAAATAGTACACACAAGCTATACAAAACCAACATAACCTGGCCGCGCGTCGTTATACGTTACTTGACCTGCCCGTGGCCAGCTTATGTTGGTTTTGTATAGCTTGATGTGTCGCCGTGTCTACAGGCATATTTCAATAAGAAGTAGTAACCTCTATTGTAACTCTAAACTAAACACTTGTTTAAACCATCAACAAAGCTGTTTTGAATATTAATTTTGTTCTTAACGTTATTAAATAAAGATACTTTCTGCTTAAAATCTTCGTTTTTGATTGTTTTTGGTGACTGTGTTTTTTTTCGAATAAATATTATTAAACTGTTTCTTGTATGATCTAGATTTTGTTTTAGTTTGAACTAGCTTTTTCGCCTACGTGACTGTATCTCCATAAATATTCAACGAAGAGTTTAATTTGTAAGTCAAGGGAGGTAGGATTTAAGAGGCTATGTGAAAAAAATAGGATTCTTCAAAGCGTCAAGCGTTCAAGCGTCTATCATGAAGTACTAATAGTAGGAGTATGATTAGCTGATATGAACATATAATGGATATGGTGTAAATTGAACGTATAATTGAAGTTTTGATTAGAGCCAAAACAAGCCAAAGTAGCCTCCGTCTTTATCGATAAACGCTTGGAACTGCTAAACGGTGAATAATAGAAACACGAGACTTGATTAAAAAAAAGAGATTGATATTTTACAAATTTTTGATTAGAGCAGAATTGAACTTACATAAATAGTACGAACACAATTAAACTAAGTTTGTTTTACGCTTGCGTCGTTTCGCCCCATCTCTTTCTCTCGCATCAGGCAGTAATATAACACACGCCAATTTTGCTTCAATTATTTTTCGACAATACCACAATAGGCTCGGCGCAGCCTTAAAAAAATTCACTGTCTCAAAAACGATTATCCTTCGTTTTTATTTTTTATTTTACAAGTGCAATATTTACATATGAGTCTCATATAACACCCTGTATACCTTACCTACCTATACAGATAAACGTATTGATAAAATGTTGTTTGATAGTCCTAGGCAAGCAACACTGTTAAAAAATTCGCGAAAAATATGACGATATTGGTTTATCTTATCAGAAATTCTTACCTATAGCCCAGTCATTTTACGGTTTGAGCCGGGACTAATTAATAATTGATATTTTATTTCGGTATAATATTGAATAGCCAATTTGCGCCTAGAAATGTACCAAAATTAAAAAGAATCACGTCAGCAAAAGTTCCAATTTTAAAATTTAGCTATTATCTCGTTCTAAAAAACCTGATGGTAAATTTTTTTTCCACACATTTAAAGCTTTACCATCATTACATACTTCAAACGTGCAAATAATTTTGGCTGCATAGAAGGTTTTGAAAAGTCCGTTCGTATTTTCTAATAAATACCTCTTTTTTTTTACTTTCAATGCCTATTTTATTGCTAAAAAATAATTTATATTGTTAAATCTAAGTCAAATGAGTGCATTGGTATTAATATTAATAATTAAAAAGCATTCTGGGAAACACAATTTTGATGTCGATGCTGCGTAGCGAATTTTATTTTAATATATTTGAAGATAGTCTTTTTGTCACTTAATGGTGCTGGGTACAGTTTAAAAGTCCAATTAATAATTACTCCCTACCCCGCCTAACAAAACTCCGTAAAATGACTGGGCTACTAGTACGGTAGCACCAGTAGCACTGAAAATAATCATTGTTTTCGATCTCAGCTTTGAAAATTCAATGAATTGATGTTTCGACACTATCTAAGGAATAACAATATAACCTAAGGTTAGGTTAGATTAGGAGTGTAGTATAATTTGTACTAAGGCCGTCCATTTTCATGCGACCCTTGTATAGCCCAGTCAATTTACGTAGTTTTCTTAAGAAGGGTGGTTAAGTAATTACTAATTATGTAAGGGCCTTTCAAACATTAACTGGCACCATTTAGTGACAAAAAAACTATCTGAATATTCAGGGTGAAATTGATATACTTAATAAGCATCCTTTTAAACTAAGAGTCTACCCATCAAACTGAACAACTTTTACTATAAGAGCAAACCGATCGGAGCAAAAAAATCTGCTGTTGCATACATGTGAGTCGCGTAGGCATTGCAGTTTAGTGTAATTTAGTAGGGAACAGCAAATTTTTTTTTGCTCCGATCTGTTTGCGGGAGCATTTGGTCTTTAGACCAAAAAATCTTTAGTTTTCAGATTAAATTAACATTTAAATTGTACGTAGAAGTCTGTCCACAAAATTCTGTAAACGGACTCAGTCCATTCTTCATAAAGAACGAACCATACAATACTCTTCTCTCCACACTATAACTATGAAAATCGTTTGTTACGTGAGACTTCTAAAAACGAATGATTATGCCACAGAAAAGATAATAGAGTAAAACAACTTCATTCACGCTCGAATCGACGCACGCACATCTAGACAAGCGCCACGTACCTACACGGCCCGCTGAAGTAACTAAGTACTTCGGAGCGCAGCAGTACCAATAAGTTTAAAATACCTACAGAGAAGGTACCTATTTTAAACTTCTTGAAAAGTACCTACTGAAGTGATATTTTTGAATCGTGAGATTCAAAATCATGATCGAATGGTGCATAATCTCATTTTTTCTACTTATGAACTGATTTGAACGTGTGACTTTAAAAAAGTTGCGGTCGGAGGACGCGGCATAATATGTGAAACATCGAAATACCACACTCACCCGATTTCGCGCTTGTCTTTTCGCAGGTGTCAAATGTGAGGCGTGACGGCGCGGCGTCATGCCATCATTTGTCGTCACGGCATACGAGTCGGTTTTACTGCTAAGGCGCGCCAATAGATGTTTCACATCAAAATTGCGCTCCTGAAACACTTTCCTTCGCGGGCCGTGTACGTAACGCTCGTCTGTGTACGTTCGTCGTCGAGTCCAGCGCTTACATTGAAGTTGTTCTACTGTATATTTCTTTTCTGTGACTAAGCCGCTAACCCGATAGCACATAGGCGCCAGATCAAATGTCACTTCGCATACGTCCGAAAGTCCAGTTGGATAAAAAATGCAGTAAAAACTATATGCGGCTATCATGACATGTAAAGTTCGTTGATCCTTTTAACTTTTTTTAAATGTGTCTACTTTTATGTCTGCATAGAAATAAAAATAAGTAAGTACAATATACAGGGTGTAAATATAAATGCGTAATATATTTAAGACCATAAAACATAACTTTCAATTTGGATTTTTGGACCAACATTAATCAGAAGATTCGGAATCAGTGTAAGCGAAAAATTCTTGGTCAATGATTCGGAATGAACAAATAAGTAAGTACCAAATGACCAGTAAATGTGCCAAAATAAAAAAAAAACACGTCAGCAACAGTTCCAATTTTAAAAACCTGATGGTACATTTTTTTGCACATATTTAAGGCATTATACATACTTCAAAAATGGTGTAAATATTTTTGTCTACTTAGAAGGTTTTGAAAAATACATTCGTAATTTCTAACAAATTCCTCATTTTTTAAATTTCAATGCCTATTTTATTGCTCAAAAATAATTTATATTGTTAAATCTGAGTCAAATGAGTGCATTGGTATTAATATTATTAATTTAAAAGCCTTCTGGGACTCATAATTTAGATTTCTATGTTACGTAGCGAATTATTTTTTAATCTGTTTTAAGATAGTCTTTTTGTCACTAAATGGTGCCGGTTACAGTTTAAAAGTCCAATTAATAATTACTCCCTAACCCGCCTAACAAAACTCCGTAAAATGACTGGGGTATATACTAATCGAATGTGCTGTGTTTCGTATCATTGCTGTGGAAAGGCAAAGAGAACTAAGCCCATACAGCAAAGTCTGTCAAAAAAAAATACATTCTGGCATAGACAAGTAATTAATTACTAAGCAAGAAGCTTGCAAGGTATTGTTTATTATTATTATATAAGGTCTAAAAAATTAGGTGAAACTATTTTAAGGGGATGATCAGACCATCAAACTGAACAACTTTCTCTAAGGGACCAATATTGAAATCACGAAAAAAAAAATCTGCTGTCCCATACATTAGAGTCGAGCTATGTTTGCAGTTTTGTATGGGACAGCAGATTTTTTTTCGTGGTTTCGATATTGGTCCCATACAGAAAGTTGTTCAGTTTGATGGTCTGATCATCCCCTTAAAATAGTTTCAGCTAATTTTGTTAGACCTTATATAGAATTATTAAGAAACTGAGGTTTTCTCAAAACCTGCATTTCCAAAAGGAGATTTTTTTTAATTTCTATTGTTGACTTTAGTAAGCACTGGAGGCTTTAATAAGCACTTAATCACTGGATCGGTCTACTCTTAAGTGTTTGTACTAGAACTTAGTTATCTAAATTGATGTAAATATAATGTCTGAAATAAGTATTTATATTTTATTTTTTAGTGGCATTGACATCATCATATATCAGCCATTAAACGTCCACTGCTGGACATAAGCCTCCCCCAAATTGGGGGGATTTGCCATAATCGCCACGCTTGGCAGGCGGGTTGGCGATCGCAGTTGGATCGAATCAATGTGTGTACTCAGAGGATGCTGCTGCCCATCCTTCAGTAGATCCCTTAGTCGCCTTTTACGAAACCCACTCAAAATGGGATGGTGCTATTCTTAGCCGACACCACACGGACTTGACATACAATCCTCTAAATTCAAGAATACCTATTAAAGGCCACTGAAAACTAGCACAAACAAAGATAGAAACGATTCACAACAAAACAATAAATCTTTTATTGATATACAAGAACGTTCTATATCGCGAGGCATCTTCATAAATGGTGCCAAGGTGATATTAAAAATTAAAAAATATGTCGATTGATACTTATAAGATGCCACTTGAACAATAAAAAAACTGATCAACTGCGAGTCGGGCTACTCGGGCACCGAGGGCGAGGGTTCAGTACCGTACCACACCACCACACATTAACTTCGAAAAAGTCTTGTTTTCTCAAGGACCTTTAACGCAAAACCGACTCACGCTTGGCCGGTTTTTATTATTCGTTCTTATACTGTATAGTTTGCTATATAATCACACCAAGTTTGACGGTTGTATGTATTACCGTTATTACGATAGAGCGAGAAGAAAAAAACATTGATAAAAACTAGTTTCTTGTATGAGAACCTTTTTACATTTTATACATTATTTGTTAGCAAATCCGCCATAATATCGCACATTCTGTGAAAATTTCATCTGTCTATCTATTACGATTCAAAAGTTAAATAGGTAGTACAAACCAGACGGATAAACAGATGGACGGGACGGACAACGTAGGCTTATGAATAGGGCCTGTTTTAGCCTTTGGGTACGGAAACTACGGAACCCTAAAAAGTATGCGTTCGAAATTTAAACGCTTGACGCACGGGAAAACTAAATGGCATTGCATCGTTAAATTTGAAATATGCCGATAATGTTTAACGCTGATCACAATTTATGTATTTTTGATTATGTTTATTATGTTATTCCATTGATTTTTATTCAAGAACACACCTAAATCGTTATTTCATTGTAATTTATGATTTAAGTCCAAGTTTTAGTGCCTTAAACGTTTTTATGACTTCATTACTCATCGTCTTATTAAAATGGGTAGTAAAAGATGCTTAACACGTTCCGGGACAGTGACCGGCTATAGACGTGATAACAATAAAAGTTCTATTGTGTCTCGTTCACTGTCCCGGAACGTGTTAAGGTCCGCCACACATAGACGGAATTGCGATACGGAATCCTGATTCAGGATTCAGTGTTGTCAACTATGGTTACAAAAATTACTAGAGTGCTGTTTAAAAAATGCCTAAAGTAAGAATGTATGAAACGCCAAAAGAATGACAATAATTGCATTTTTAGGTATTTATTAAAACAAAACAAACAATTTCTATACACGATAATTACTATCATGTGATGAGGTCATGGCGGTAAGAATGTTACGATGATGGTTTGTAAATTGTATTCCAATATTAATGCAACTATATCAAAAGACTATCGATAGTTTTAACATTAGACATAATCTGCATACAAAATGGCATAAACCATTATCACATAAGCGGTTTTTGAGCGTAGGCGATTTCGCAACTATGCCGCAACGACGTCGCAACTGCACCGTTACGATACGGTATCGTTCCATCAACGCCTACGCTCAAAAATCACTTTAAAATATGCCACCTAAGGCATCAAAAAATCACTAGATCTAGTGAAAGAGTCTCTGAAAGCGGCAACACTCCATACGGAATGTAATTCCGAATCAGGTTTATTCCGGATGTATGTGGCGGACCTTAATAATTAGATTATTTAGGTAAGCCTCACTTAATATGCTCTCTCTCTTTCACGGGTTTGCTGGAAGAAATCTCTTTAGAGATAAGCTCGCCCTTTGTAATTGTCTATTATGCTGTTTTCATTTATATTTCCGTGTGTACAATAAAGTGTTAAAATAAATAAATAAGCACATATCTACTGTAACAAGTCCTTATACAGAATGTAACATAAGTGGGTAGTCATATTTACTGAACAACTTTCCCTACGGACAAACATCGAAATCGCGAAAAAGATCAGCTCTTTCATACAAAACTGCAAACGTCTCCAACCAAATGTATGGGACATCTGATTATTTTTTCGCGATTTCGATGTTGGTGCTATAGAGAAAGTTGTTCAGTTCGACGGTCTGATCATCACTTTAAAAAGAAAGAAAGAAAGAAAAATTATTTATTTGGATCTCCGACATACATTCAATCTTTTACATTATCACGGATACAATTTTTGTAAAATATTTAAAGCAGAATACCTATTAATAAAAGAGATTTTTTGTGCGCCGCAGTGGCAAAAAGGTCCCAAAACTGCTCGGCTCGGAAGCCGAACTCTGAATTTATGTCGGGGCCTAGCTTAAGCTTTGAATCAAACATTATATTATGTGCAACGAATCCAATAAACACTTATTATTATACTGTTACTATTTAGCATCAAGTGTGTGTCTGTGGGGCTGTGTGGGGGTGTGGGTGTGTGAGTGTGTGTGTGAAATTAAAAATGAACAGAACAATGTAAAAGACATATAGAATAGTACAAAATTACTATGCAGAATTTGCTACCAATTAACAGATATTCTTTTGACAGTCGAGAACATAGAGTTTATATCGAAAAAAGTGTCAAAGGACCCTGTATAATGATATTCTTAGGAAGTGTCGAAATGGCCAAGCCTTAGCACTGTAGGTGTTTTGTAGGTGAACCAGTTTTTAGACAACTGTCAAAATTAACCGCTAGTTTGCTACCTACTTGATCCTTGCAAATTACAAATTAATCTTTAGATCGTATTTTTTGTTCTGCTTTGGAACAGTACGACCAGGAAAATAATTCCGCTCGTCAATCTTCGTTTGCGCAGATCAGCCTAGCTAGCATGCCACCCACGACAAAGCGTTTAAACGAGAAAAACGTCATGCTCGCTCTCTCTGGCCTACGTAAAATAATAAAGATGGAGGCACATCTCGATTTTTGTCGTTTTCTCGGGGGTGGCATGCTAGTTAGGCTGGACCGAGTCCCCGACAAAATCCGAAGTCATTTAGTAATCAAAGGGTGTAAAGTCGGATAGCAGCGAAAAGGGCGCGAAAACAAATTAGCTAATAGCGTAAACGGATTGAAGGTCACACATCCTGATTGGTCAATATTATAATTTGTCGACTGCGCAGGTACATCGGTAAGACTTATAAACCTGGTACTACTGTACTTAGTTTTTTAGGGTTCCATAGGTAGCCAGAGATCATTTTACTGGATTTGATGACAAGTAATAAAAAAATTAAATACAGGTAAGGGGAGTCCCCATACAAGAAACTAGTTTTTATCAACGTTTTTTCTTCTCACTTCGTAAAACCGGTAACACAAACTATATATTCCCCGATGGGGTAGTCAGAGATATTCTGAAACCTCAGAACATCCACGTTTCACTATAGTACCGAAACTCTGCCCAGTGTGACGGGGAGTGAGCCCAACTCTACAATGTGGAGAAAACACTTTTTTCTTTTTAAATAACACAATATTTAAAAAAAATGGTGGTACGGAACCCTCTGTGCGCGAGTCTGACTCGCACTTGGCCGGTTTTTATTTCAACTATTATTTAGTCGGCTGCATTTTAATTAGGAAAATATCGGGTTCTTCAGAGCATCAAACTGAACAACATTCACGCTCCATTCCACATTCACGTCCCTAGGATCAACATTGAAATCGCGAAAAACGCGATTGAAATTTTCTATGGAACAACAATTTTTTTTCGCGATTTCCACCTTAGTCCCATACTAACATACCATACATAACATAACATAGAATAACGCAAGTCAGTAAATGATTTAAATTTAAATCCTGGCCCTGTACCCGGACTTTCGATGTTCGATATATCGCCACAGTTTCGGTCAGCACTTCATTGTAATAGAGTTCACATTGGAACGAAAACGTTCACGCAATTGCGAAGTTCGAATTTGCGGGTAGAGGCCCTGTATACAACTGTATTTTGACGACTCGATTGGCGAAATGGTTACAACGCCGGACTGTCAAACCAAAGGTCCTGGGTTCGAATCCCGGTTCAGTTACTAATGGATGTTACTCTAGAACGATTTTACCACATGTTAAATGACGCGTGTATTGTTATTGTATGGTTTTCATAGTAAAAAGCCAAGCCAATTCCTAAAGTAGATACCTGCTTGTTTTGTTTGGGACATACAAATTTTTCCACAGTGCAAACAGGGGTAATAAAAAATTAAAAAAAAAAATTAACTTAATAAAAATAAAAACGTTTCAAGATTACAAGTCCGTTACTAATGCAAACATAGACTCTAGATTAAATCACACATTTATTTACTTTTCGTATGATAACGTCGTTATTGGTGCGATAAAGATAAACATATTGGCTGGAAAATAAAATATTATATTTAATTTAGAATTAAACATTTTAACGGGTTCTTACCGCCTTTTGTTATATTTGCGTTTTGTTTTTTTTTTTTTTTTATATATTTATATCATAGTGTTTAGTTCAATAAGTAATCAATCACTCACGTTCAAATTCATATTATGGCCCTTTTGAACTAATGCACAATATTTCAAGGGGATGATCAATTGATCAACTATAAGTAAATTAAACATCTTGAAAAAAATACAGTTTTGGGAAAATTGATTTTTTTCCAAAATTTTGATGTTAATGCCATAGATAGGTAGAGATAAAGTAACTAGGTAGTTTAAATTGATGGTGTGATCGTATACCCTAAAATATTGCATAAGCATATGCTCACGACTATATTCCCCGACGACATCCACGTTTCACTAGTACCGAAACTGTCCAGCCAGTGTGACGGGGAGTGAGCCCGTCGCCACTTGTAATGGACAGTGGGTGCAATACATGCCTCACGATATTTCCTTCACCGAAAAGCCAATGATGTTACAAATCGTACATAAATTCCGAAAAACTCATTGGTACGTGTCGGCCTGGACGGGGATCGAACCATCGCCTCCTGCATGGCAGGTACTCGCCACTCACTGCACCACCATGGCTTAAAGTATTGTAAGTAATATAATGCGAAAATATGCATATTTTACAATAATATATGTATTATTTAAATTATGTAACTATATAGGACTAAATTTTAATACACAAAAACAACAGGTACACAAAAACCTCTCTCCTAAACAAAACAGTTTTCCCTCCAACATTGTATCCGACCTTCCATATACAAACTCCTTTCAAAAGATGTTTTAAAACAATGCAAATGAGGGCATTTTACTCTGAAATAGTTAAACAAATATTATGCTAAATAGTCATTCAACTTACGTGTACTCCATGTTATTAACACTAAACAATGAATACAGGCTGTCAGAGACCAAAATTGTCTGAAAATGTTAATTCTTAAGCAAAACAATTTCTTACTTCACTTTGCAGTTCAAACTTGTATAAAATTGAAATAAAAACACCCCATAATTTACTTAATAAAAAAAAGAAACTGTCACTTCTAAAGTTTTCAAAATGTTTTTAAAAGTTCGCGCGCGCGGGAAATTCTTATTTCGAACGGAACGGTGTGCGTCAGTCCGGCTAGGCCGTCGCGGTAATACTAAGCTTGCTGCCAAACCAAACTTGCACCTGATTTAAAGGGGATTATACATGCGATGCGTAGGTATAAAAATAATATATACTATTATAAAGCTGTAACAGAAGTGTGTCTGTACATTGAAGATATTAACAAAAAATAAGTTACGATATGGTTTTTAGGTATCCCTGATTCCATATCACCAATTTTTGAATTTTTTGTCTGTCTGTTTATTTGTGTGTTTGTTTGGGTGTTTGTTTGTTTGAACGAGCATCACGCAAAAAGTACTGAACCGATTTTGATGAAACCTTTTTTGTTTGATAGCTTATGATCTGACTTAAAATCTGGTATATAAGGTCTAACAAAATTAGGTGAAACTATTTTAAGGGGATGATCAGACCATTAAACTGAACAACTTTCTCTATGAGACCAATATCAAAATCGCGAAAAAAAAATCGGCTGTTCCATACTAACCTTCTCGATCTAAATGTATGGGACAGCAGATTTTTTTTTCGCGATTTCGATATTGGTCTCATAGAGAAAGTTGTTCAGTTTAATGGTCTGATCATCCCCATAAAATAGTTTCAGCCAGTTCTGTTAGACCTTATATAATTTGTGCGGACGAAGTCGCGGGTTAACGCTCGTTCTATATTAAAAACTGAGGTGATTCACTGGAGGTGATGTGAAATTTTGAAAAAAAAAAACATTGCGAGTTAACTTCACAGGTATGGTTACGATGAAGACTTTTATCCGCAGCTCTATCTTTTCCGACGGATAATTCCAAGACCAAGTGACAGATTCTAATAAAACTCTAAAAAGAGACTTTCTATAATTATTTGGACTTTTCTACCTGTAGATACTTCATTATAAAAAGGCTTGTAAAATTCCGGTGTACCCATGGCAAAAATATACTGTTAGTGATAAATTGTTAATATAGGTACCTATTTATATTGCCATCTAAAAACGGTAATGTTACATAAAATTCCAGCTCATCGTTTCAAATAAGACAATTTTGTGGCTAAATAGTACCTACAATACGACCAGGAAAATAATTCCGCTCGTCAATCTTCGTTTGCGCAGAGCAGTGCAAAATCGGATATTCTCTATCTCGCTCCAACTCGAATAGCAGACTTATGGAAGCTTCGGCAGCGAAAAGGGCGCGAAAGCAATAAGCCAATAGCGGCATGGTGTCACATCTTGATTGGTCAATATAATTTCGCGCGCTTTTAAAATTTGTTAACTGCGCAAGTACTTCGTACGCAAAAAACCGTCAGTATGTATGGGACTAATACATATAAGGTCTAACAAAATTAGCTGAAACTATTTTAAAGGGATGATCAGACCATCAAACTGAACAACTTTCTCTATGGGACCAATATCGAAACCGCGATATCGATTTTTCGCGATTTCAATATCGTTCCCATAGAGAAAGTTGTTCAGTTTGATGGTCTGATCATCCCCTTAAAATAGTTTCACCTAATTTTGTTAGACCTTATATAATGGGACAAAATGTGTGGGTAGATAATGAATGTTATGCAAACTATTTTTTATTTCAACATAGCCATGACGCTTTGTTTAATACTTATAAATAGTTACTTGCGATAATAAAGTACCTAATATAATCTGTGGAATGCGTATACGCATACAAATAACACTTAAGTCTACATAACGTCACGTTATTTTCCCATGAGTTATCCACTCTTACAAATTGTACAAATAAACAACATTGTTTTCTCACCGATCCCCACTACCCAATTGTAGTCCGCGTAGTCCCAGCAACGCCCATTGCCGAGGTCCATACCCCTTAGGGGTGCCCCTTGGGCAGGTTGCTTAAGTTCATTCACTGGTTCGGTAGACCTACCAGGGCGCTTCGCCGTCACTGGTGTGGTCCCTCCATAGTTCGCAGTAATAAGCATTCGATGCTCCCTGAGTAATGCAGTACCTACTGGTCAATTCATTCAAAAACAGCAACATTGTTTTGTATAAATATTAAAACCGCCTGAGAAAACCGCCCTCAAAAAAACTAAAAAGTTAAAAATTAATATTGCTGTCGATGACTCTTTCGTTCGCCTGTCAATCCGGTACGAGTCGCGACAGGGCTTGCATTAGTTTTTTGCTTGGCTTGACACTTTTTGAATCATCAAAATCGGTTCGTAAACGACCAAGTTATCCGCGAACACATAAAAAAAAATGTGCGGTCGAATTGAGAAACCTCCTCCTTTTTTGAAGTCTGTTAATTATTAAAATTGGGCTTAAAAGTTTCGTCAGCTGCATGAAAACACCATTTTACACTGGGCTACGTATTGTATTGGTCAACTGAAACAGGGTAAATTGTAGGGTTGCCAACCATCCGATTTTACCAGGATAATAATCCGGACAGTTTTTATTTTTAAGTATCGTCCTGCTCGGCTTTATTTGGGGTTAGGGCTTGCAAAACTGTGCCACTGCGACCATCGCTGGTCCTTTTAAGCGAAGGCCCCTTTTAAGAGAAGTTTATTCCGAAAGCTCCCGAGCCCGCTGCATACCTATTAACCAATTAACGGCAATGAAATTATTTAAACGCACGATCATGCCCAGTCATTTTACGGTTTGAGCCGGGACTAATTAGTAATTGATATTTTTTTTCGGTATAGAATTTAAGAGCAAATTTGAGCTTAGAAATGTACCAAAATTAAAAAAAAATCCTGTCAGCAACAGTTCCAAATTTAATTTGGAAATTGAGGTATTATCTCGTTATAAAAAACGTAATGGTAATTTTTTTGCATATGTTTAAGGCATTAACATTATATTATACATACTTCAAACATGGTGTAAATATTTTTCTCTACTTAGGTTTTGAAAAATACATTCGTAATTTCTAATAAAAACCTCGTTTTTTAAACTTCAGTGCCTATTTTATTGCTCAAAAATCATTTATATTGTTAAATCTATTCAAATGAGTGCATTGGTATTAATATTAATAATTTAAAAGCCTTCTGGGACTCACAATTTTAATTTCTATGTTGCGTAGTGATTTTTTTTAAATACATTTTCAGATAGTCTGTTTGTCACTAAATAGTGCCGGTTACAGTTTAAAAGTCCAATTAATAATTACTTCCCACCTCTCCTAACAAAACTCCGTAAAATGAATGGGCTACAATAGCTATGCACATTTGTCAGATATCCTTTAAACCTCTATAGGTTTAACTTAAACTTAAGATTTGTATGGAAAACTTTTGAGCCACGGCAACACATCAAGTTTAATGTAAGCTATAGCGGGAACCCCACTGCAGGACAAATGCCTCTTCTCCCTAATTAAGGTGAAAGTGAAGTCAATATAATCATCACGATCCTTATCAACCATCGTCCAATGCTGAACATATGCCTCTCCCAAGGCGCGCCACTATACTCTATCCTCAGCCTTCCTCATCCAGCCACTTCCCCGCCTGCTTTCTTATATCATCGGTCCAGCGGACCGCAGGGCACCCAACACTACGCCTGCCAGGTCATGGTCTCAATTCTAGAACTCTTTCTTCCCCATCGGTTATCAGTTATAATAGTGGTTTACTTAAAGACACATTCCAATCTAAACCTAATCATAACCAAATAGGTACGTAAATAGATGATGATACGTGGGCATACGTGTCATCAATCAATACAGTTATTAACTGCAACCTTGGCTGGCTCTTGAAGTCACTGATGACTGTGTCCATGCAAGGTTACTGGATCTATGTTATTACCTGTGCTATGACATAATAAACTAGTGTTTGTATGACATGTTGTGAGACTTGTGACTGTGAGTTATTCAACAATAACTTCAATCGTCAAGTATTGTATTCTAGGCTTTAGGAGATACAGCCTGTTTTCCTCATCATTCATCATCATCATCATCATCTCAGCCGATAGACGTCCACTGCTGGACATAGGCCTCCCCCAAGGATCGCCATAACGACCGGTCCTGCGCTGCCCTCATCCAACGGGTTCCCGACGCCTTCACCAGGTCGTCGGTCCACCGTGTTGGGGACGCTGCGCTTTCCGGTACGCGGTCGACACTCGAGAACTTTTCTTAATCATTATTGGTAGATAATGATGGTTTCTAAAGGTAAGCTCAGATTACGACTACCATATGGCGGGAAGCAGCGTAAAAATCCGCCCAATTACAACGTCTGTCAATGTGTTACGACCCGGCCCGCTATAGTGTACGCATTTTCCGCTGCGATGCCCCGCCGCCCGCCCTAATATACGCTTAGGTACCCTAATAGTGACATCTCCACAGCTAAGACCGCAAACTTAGGTACCTAAATGGTGAAATCTCCAAAACTTAGACCGCGAATTTGGGTACCTAAATGGTGAAATCTCCAAAACTTAGCCCGCGAATTTGGGTACCTGAATGGTGAAATCTTTCAAAACTAAGACTTGAGTGAACTTTGGCAAGAATGTTTCTCTTGGTTTAAGGTGATTGCTTTTGCATCTTCTTCTTTCATGACAACCACTCTTCTTTAAGATTAGCCATTCAGCAATGGTGGTATCGAGGCTGACTGCTCAGGGTCCTCCAGACTCAATTAGAATTCGTTACTCGGAAGACTTAGGAACAACTATAAAGTCACGATCTTGTTGTGGGGGCTGGCAAGCCAGCAGCACTTCGACCCAGTGGGATCTTTTGTGTTAGCCCCAATACTTTTCATTTTCTTCACCCTTCAAATACATGGCCAATGAAGGAGGAGATACCATTGAGGGGAGAAACCTAAGATCTTCTGGTTTTGGATATCCATTTCCGAGAAGGCTTATGCGTTTTGCCGCCAAGACGTCACAGTCACAAAGGATATGTTCCATGGTCTCCTCATCCTCTCCGCACGCTCGGCAGCTGGGATCTAGGGTAAGTTTCATCTTGTGCATCATCGTACCTGTGGCGTCGTAATCTGCTACTTTAGTCAATTAGCGTGATAGGTATAATTATGATTGCACCAGTGGCATCTTTTATTTTAGGCTCTGTTACCTCTGCTCTGTAACCTTCAAAAACCGCGATTAAGGTGGTTTCAGTCCATACAAAAGTTTGACGCACAATACGCGTAGACGGAATTAATAAAAGTAGGTAATATTTTATATATACAATATGGAAAAATAGTTTAGAAAATCTAGTTGCCGCGTCACAAATAATATTTACAATTTATAATATAATTACGAAGATATAAAGCTTTTAAAATTTCTAAACTATTTTTCGATATATACAATGTTACTTACATTAATACCGTCTACGCGTATTGTGCGTCAAAGTTGTGTATAAAATTGACCCCTCTGCAACTACCTTAAGTGTTATTCTTAATGGCGCCCTAAATAAGCTTTGACGCACTCGAAAAATTAAACGACCGTTTTGAAAGCCATTTAACTCTCTGGTCAAACCGAAGACAATAAATCCATCAAGGTTTTGAGGAATTACAAAACAGAGACGGATCTAGCAAATAAAAGGAAACCAAAGCGACTGGATGAGGAAGGCCGAGGATAAATGATGTTGAGATGAATGTGTTCTTCTTCTTCTTATCGTGTAGGCAGCAACTAGCAAGAGTTTTTTCAGACCGCCTTACGGCCTCTGACGTGGTTTTTATGTAACGACTACTACCACCAGAGATAGTAGCCGGGACCAACGGCTTAACGTGCCATCCGAAGCACGGAATCATCTTTCTTTTCAGACAATCAGGTGATTCAGCCTGCAATGTCCTAACCAACTCGGGAAAACGCACAAAGTGACATATCACTAGGTGTCCCCCGTGGAAATCGAACCCACGACCTCCGTGTCGAGAGCACAATGCTCTTAATCATTAGACCACGGAGGCAGTTTGGCGGAGAGATTAATGTGTGGTGTTACTAGAATGGACACGATTAGGAATGAGTAGGTATATTAGAGGAAGATTGAAAGTAGCTTCTGTGAATGAAAATTTGCGCGGTAATCGATTATCGTGGTATGGACATGTGATGAGAAGAGATGAGTGTAATATGACACTCAGACGAGTGTTGAATATGAATGTAGATGGCTGCACTGTGTGAAAGATGACATGTGTAAAAAAGGAGTGTGCGCTCTGAAATGACGGCTAAAAGAGACGAATGGAGGAAGACGCCATATTGCGCCGACCCCAAATAATGCGATAAGTGTAGGAAGATGATGAGATCGCCACAGCCAGTCTACCCTTTTCCTCCACTATAATTCAAGGACCTACCCTTATTACGCATCTGTTCTGTCCCAAATACGTTGCCCTTAAATAAATATGGACTCAATCTTTTGTTTTTGTACGAAATAAGGTCGAGCAATATTTTTTAAGTGTGACTCAACTCTCAAACAATATCCAACAATTAACCCTGTTTTGTAACAGATGTTATTCTTTACGGAGATACTCATATAAGATAAGGCTTTTAATATAAAATACGCTCACAACCGTAGTAGCCCAGTCATTTTACGGTTTGAGCCGGGACTAATTAGTAATTGAATTTTTTTTTCGCTATGATATTGAAGAGCCAATTCGAGCCTGAAATGTACCAAAATTAAAAGTTTCAGTTTAAAAGTAAAATTAATAATTACTCCCTACCCCACCTAACAAAACTAGGTAAAATGACTGAGCTATATTCCCTTTCGTGGTGGTCTGAAACTTTGCTAAAACTAGCTTTTTAAAAGGATTGTGATGATAGAAATTGAAATGCTCATATGAAAAAAAATTTAAGGGGATGGTCAGACCATCAAAATGAGCAACTTTCTCTATGGGACCAACATCAAAGTCCCATAAATTTGGCTCAAGTAGGTTTGCAATTTTGTATGAAGCAGGCCCTGTACCCGGACTTTCGAATTTCGAAATATCGCGACCCTTTCGGTACGAACTTTATTGTAATAGAGTTGACATTGGAACGAAAACGTTCACGCAATTGCGAAGTTCGAATGTTCGGGTAGAGGCCCAGATGATATTGTTTTTTCGCGATTTCGATGTTGGTCCTATAGTGAAAGTTGTTCAGTTCAACGGTCTAATCATCCCCTTAAAAAAGTGTCAGCATATTAAGAAGGATCCTCATCATCATCATCATCATCTCAGCCGATGGACGTCCACTGCTGGACATAGGCCTCCCCCAAGGATCGCCATAACGACCGGTCCTGCGCTGCCCTCATCCAACGGGATCCCGCCGCCTTCACAAGGGCGTCGGTCCATCGTGTGCGGGGCCTACCCACGCTACGCTTTCCGGTACGCGGTCGCCACTCGAGAACTTTGCGGCCCCATCGGCCATCGGTTCTGCGAGCAATATGCCCCGCCCACTGCCACTTTAATTTAGCAATTCTTTGGGCTATGTCAGTTACTCTGGTTCTTCTGCGGATCTCTTCATTTCTGATTCGATCTCGCAGGGAAACTCCGAGCGTAGCCCTCTCCATTGCTCTTTGGGTGACTTTCAGCCTTTTTACGAGGCCTTGAGTGAACGACCACGTCTCTGTTCCATATGTTATCACTGGCAACATACACTGATCGAAGACTTTCGTTTTAAGACACTGCGGATAAGGCGAAGAAGGATCCTATACTAATCTAATTATTAAAATAAAGGAGTTAATTTATTTTAGAACCACAAACGGTAACGTTTATTCATAGTATTACACTCTAAAAACATAATTTAATTTATTATAGTAATCGGACGAATTATTAGGTAAAAATGCAAACGGAATTATAAAATCAATATTAAAAAATGCACCGTTTTTCCTTTTTTTTTCAAAGATTCTTTTTCCCTGTTAAAACGGCACATGTAAAGCAATGCGTGTATAGGATTCATACGAAAATAAAAATACAAAACGAACATATTTTACCAAGACAAGATATGTGCGCAAACTCCGTTTACGGGACACTCCGTTTAGATTAGGTATAGCTAATATTACCACTATAATCTAGAGATTATGAGAAACAAATCGACATAAGTTCCATAACTATACGCCAACTATACGCTATCATTTTTTGGGGGCCTTTTTCCATTAGCTGGAGAAATTATCTTCTTTCTGTTTCGTTTACTGGATGTGTCAGTCAGCAACCCAATGTACGTGTTTTAAATATCGTTGATTACCAATATACGTAAGTCTATTAACTGTTTATTTACATTTAAATTCGTAGGATCACTAGATCAAAGCTCGGAATGCGGTTATTTGTTTATTACACCCTTCATTCTAATTGAGCACTCAATAAATCAATTAAAAGTATTTTAAACATGTTTTATAACCCGCGAGTACTGTAGAGGAAATTTGTGTTTATTTGTTATAAGTACCTACCTACTTAGTTCTACATTCATCATCATCATCAGCCACTGCCATATCCACTGCGGTGTCACCAGCTTTCTTCTTCTCCACTATCGATATCTATGATGTGTTGTTTACTGTACCACATAAGAAAGAGTACCGTATAAGAAAGAGTAGGTATCTATTATAATTGTACTTTGCATAAGTATTTTGTTTTTGTTTAAACATTGACTTACCAACTACTGGACATAGAGTCCGCGCTCAAAAGTGTCCTAAGTAAAAGAGCACCAATAAGTATAAAGAGAACCAACTACGCGACAGTCTTCGTTTGATCGGGCGACTACGCGCACGCGCGGATGCGGCGCGCTTTGTGCCCCGATGGGGTAAAACTACGCAAGCAAATTGAAAAAGAATTTCAGCATTTTCAATGTTTTTAGTTGTTTTATATTACTATACACGTACTTAGGTTTGTGTAAGTTAGTCCTGGACACTTTTTCGAGAATATTGTACTAGACCCGGCGTCCATTATTTTGTATGTCAATGTGTTTAAAAATTAAGAGTACAGGGTCCTTCCTAATATGCTGACGGTTTTTAAGGGAATGATTAGACTATCAAACTAAACTACTTTATATTACTAATCAAATTAAAGATTGAAAAATTTTTCTCGGGCGGGACTTGAACCCGCACTCTTCCAAACCGGGGAACTGCGTTATCCAATTTCGCCACCGACCCCACTACCCAGAGAACGAAATTTTCAATCATTTTTTTAAATATTATTAAGCTTAATAAGCTCATAACTACAGGGTGAAATTGATATCATTAGCATCCTTTTAGACTAAGAGTCTACCTATCAAACTGAACAACTTTTACTATATCTGCTGTTCCATACTAAACTGCAATGTCGACGCGCGAGTTCGCGACTCAAATGTTTTTTTTTTGCTGCCATAGTAAAAGTTGTTCAGTTTGATGGATAAACTCTTAGTTTAAAAGGATGCTAATGATATCAATTTTCATCCTGTATAACTAACTACATGAGGCATGGTAAGGGTGGTGTAGACTAACGTCCGTTAGTCTTTCACGCATATGCTCGATTCTGATTAGAATGGACTTAACATTACGCATCTGCATTTCTTCATTAGGATACATACCTACTCGTACAGAAACTCAAGACCATATTCCCCTTTGGGGTGGCAGCTACCTTGTTACAACCACAACCCACCAACCAATCATCAACTGCAATGCAAGTACTTTCCTCAGGAGGTTTTCCTGTACCGTTTGAGAGCAGTCTGCAAAACTGATTGAAACATAAATAAACATAAAACTCACGCCATCGTCTCATGGGGGTAGGCAAAGACAACAGACCGCCACACGCTACGACTCTGACACACCTCTTTAGCTTCATTCGCATTCATACATCTTTTCATGCACTTCCGTCGATTGAGGGTGCTACGCACTTTGTCCTATTCGGAAAAGATCATTGATTTGATCATGGTATATTTTTATTGGTACAATAATTATGTCAACGCCTAGACTTCCAGCAATGTGTTTTTTTTACTTAATATTTGACTAAAACGCATTATAAAATTATAACAATTTTATTTCAACAATAACACAAATTCTAATCCTGGCTAAGGTTAGGTTGAACGGCTATAACATATGATTCTATGCCAGCATGGTTTGTACCCCTTGCTATACGAAAATATCCATTCTCACCCCATTGCTTGCCCCAGGAATTTGCGGCGATCTGAAAACAGAAATTTAAAGAAATGCATCGGAAAATCACACGGAAATCCAAATATACATAGTATAAGCATACCTAAGCATATGCTCACGACTATATTCCCCGAGGGGGTAGTCAGAGATATTCTGAATCCAAATGTGATAAGGAATAATGTGCTCTCAAAAATTCCCCGTACAACAAAGTTTCGTCACATATTATTCAACACTAACTTAACCTAATTAAAGTCCAGCACAGGTAAAAGAAAAGGTTGATAATTATCCTGTCGTATCAGGAACTCGAGGAACTGGCGGAAAAGAGACTGGATTGGCTAATACTCCACCAACAAGAGCGTCGCTCTTAAGAGGATAGGTGGATACCGTTTTTTCCATACTAACGTATTCCCCTGTTTCCTGCCTGGATAATGTTTTACCATACAATCTATGTTACCACTGCTATAATAATAATATTGGCGACCACGGACCCGATTCTCCAGAGGGCCCGGATTGATTTGGCCCTCACCTCCTGTCTTGCCTTAACCGGCCGGCCAGGAGTGGAGTCGCAAGAGCGGAACCTATGCTCCAGGTTGGAAGTGTAAAATGTCATAACGCCGGGACCTGCTGACTGGTGCGCTTAGCACCAGGAACCGGCGCCCGCAGACTCACCTCTCTACAACCTTAGCCGCTCACTAGACGTTGCCGCCTTGTCGCTCCTTGCGAGCGGCCTTTTTGGGGGGCCCACCAAATGAGTTGGCAAGTCACAATCTGCCATTTTTGACAAACTAGAGACATTTGTTACGACAGGCGTCCCGAGTCTCTCCGCAATAACTCAGATTTCCCGGCCCACCCAGTTCACCCCCCATAACCCTAGTAGTTTCTGCCCTTTCTACAATAGTCTCTGCACTGAACGTGGTATATCTTCTGGTGCATTTCCATAACGCATTCAGAGATAGACCACGCTTGGTGCATCCCATCGCATTTAGATAAAAGTTTCTCTAAGGGGCCTCTACGTGTCCCCACGCAAGCCTTCCAAAGGTCCGGGCTACGGCCCGTGAGTAAGCCTTTTACAGAGATACATAATAATAATAAGGTATTTTTATTTCTTTCAACAAATATACAGCAAAAGTAAGATAAGTACTACCTAAGAGAACAAATACAATGTTTTTACTTCAACGTTACACTTGGTGAGAGACTGGTGTCTGCGATGGGTGTTAACGAATAAACGTTAACCTGCGATACAGATCGCTATGTTCCTTTGCTTTTTGTATTGCTTTTTGGCATTAATTAATTATTGTAAGAACTAGGGACCTTCGAAAATTACAAATTTTACAGCCCGTTTTCAGACATCCAGCAAACAAATTTGACGAATATAAACAAAATAAGAAAAACATACAGACCGATAGCTAGTCATTCTTATATTATTCTTTAAAAAATTAATAAAATCGGTTTAATTTTGGAGGAGCAAATTAATGAATGAATTATGTAGATAAAATCGGTCAGAGCTGCAGATGCCTCTTTCGCACTCTACTCGGCGGGATGTATGGGTGAGGGGATCAGACAAATACTGTATACAATCGGAAAAGTGACCTATTTCTCCAAATTCCAATTTTAGCCTGCCTATCCTCTTAAATAAAATGATTGTGATGTATTTCCTGTCTGTGTTTGTCTCCGTATACTATAGTTTTGGTGTAAAACAAGGTATGATTGATTTTGCTACCTGGGTAATGATCACTTACCCAGTACTTGTCCCCGTTATCTTCACCCCAACCAACTATCCTGACGCTGTGAAGACCTCGCAACTGCGTGTTTCCGTGAGGAGTACTTCTGTAGATGCCCTCCTTGTAGTGGAAGAAATCTTGGTACACCGTCATGAGCGCTGGGAAAAACAAAATTTTACGAAACCTTATTAGGTTATGACTAGGCAAGGTAAAACTGCCTCCGTGGTCTAATGGTTAAGAGCATTGGCTCTCGACACGGAGGTCGTGGGTTCGATTCCCATGGGGGACACCAAGTGATATGTCACTTTGTGCGTTTTTCCCTAGTTGGTTAGGACATTGCAGGCTGAATCACCTGATTGTCTGTAAAGAGACATGATTCCGTGCTTCGGATGGCATGTTAAGCCGTTGGTCCAGGCTACTATATCTGGTGGTAATAGTAGTTACATAAAAACCACGTCAGAGGCCGTAAGGCGGTCTGAGAAAACTCTGACACCAGGGCTCTGCCCACACGATAAGAAGAAGAAGTAGGCAAATGTAACTAGCTTTTGCCCGCGACATAGTTCGAGACGAAATAGGAAAAGACTTATGGATAGGAGAATTATTGTTAGTCATCCTATACAGGGTAAATTTTATATCACTGCGGATAACTTCAGTATGTATTCTACTCATCAAACTTCTTCTTCTATCGAGTCGATGGCATGTCATTTTATATTTTTCCAGCCCAGTATTTTGCCACACGGATAGCACTACCAGCAGCGGCCATAAGCTCCATTCGCGTGCAAGTTTGCGGGCAGGAAGGGCAAGATATGAGATGGGCCATAGTCTGAGGGGCAACACCACATTCACACCTCAGGTCTGATCCATCTCACTCATCGAACTGAACAATTTTAATATGGAGCCAACATCGAAATCGCGAAAACTGCTGTTCCATACATAAAAGTATACATAAAGTATAGTAGTATGGCTCCATAGTAAAAGTTATTCAGTTTAGAGTAGAAGAGTAATAATAGAAGACATAATGAAGTTATCCGCGGTGATATAAAATTTACCCTGTAGAGTCTATGACGACGAGAGCCGAAGACATAGGTAACATATTAAATAGGTCCAAGCCAAGATCGATATGAAATATATCTTTATGCTGACGGTTTTTTAACCGACTTAAAAAAAGGAGGAGGTTTCTCAATTCGACTGTATATATTTTTTTTTATGTGTGTGTTCGCGGATAACTTCGTCGTTTATGAACCGATTTTGATGATTATTTTTTTGTTGGAGATATTCCAAGGGTGGTACCATGATAAGGAAACCAGGATCTGATGATGGCATCCCAGAGAAATCGAGGGGAACCTTTGAAAATCGTAGTGTTAATCGTAACTATATAACATTTTCTATGGGACCAACATCGAAATCGCGAAAAAAAAAGTCACCTTAGAAAGCGTCAGTAAATTAAGAAAGACCCTATATTCTATATCATCATCATAATCTGAGCCGATGGACGTCCACTGCTGGACATAGGCCTCCCCCAAGGATCGCCACAACGACCGGCCCTGCGCTGTCCTCGTCCAACGGGTTCTCGCCGCCTTCACCAGGTCGTCGGTCTACCTTGTGGGGCCTACATGCCGCTGCGCTTTCCGGTACGCGGTTAACACTCGAGAACTCTTTGCGGATTAGAACCTAGACCTCAAGATTGAGTTTCCATGCCGCTTTGCAACGCGCCACCGACGTTCTTACGTGCTTGCGTATGGGTACCTGCCTAAAGATGCTAAAATAAACCAACCTTGTACCGGTCCATTTTTCATAATATCATACTTAATGTCATCTTCAGTCTCCAACTTCATATGTGAGGTGACCTTGTATCTATTAGACCTCGTGGTAACAGTGCAGCCTTCGTCGATGAGGTTACCGTTCGCTTTCAACGTGCAAACGTGATCTGATGATGTGTACGAGAAACAGTCGTCGGGGATTAACCTGGAAAATATTTATAGACTAAGAGATAAGTGTACTTTTTGCAACCATCAGCTGCAAGGCTGATTCAGTGTTTATGGGGTGTACAGCATCTCTGTGATGGGGATGGACCAGGTCTGCCTGCATACCTCCAGTCGGTTTAGAAGTGTCGGACCTTTGAACGGCTGTATCTCCTAAACCGACTGATGAACCATGTCAGTTTTTGTACTGTTCACATAGCTACAGCGCACACTACAATAATATATCATACGATCAGCCTTGCAGCTGATCGTAAATTTTTTACTGACCTTTAAACGTCTGTAACTCCTAAACCGACTGAAGTTATGCAGGCAGACCTAGTTCATCCCCATCACAGATATGATCTATTCCCCATAAACACTGAATCAGCCTTGCTGCTGATGATTGCAAAAAGTACACTTATCTCTTAGTCTATTAACTCTCATTTTAAGTTTTGTTATAAGGGTAATCATTATAATCGTCATTATCATCAGCCTACATCGTCCACTGGTGAACATAGGCCTCTTCCAAGGCGCGCCACAAAACTCTATCCTCAGCCTTCCTCATCCAGTCGCTCCCCGCTATGTTTTTAGGTCGTCGGTTCAGCGCGCCACAGGGCGTCCCACACTACGCCTGATACGCATTATAATCATTATGTGTTAATCACCACATCACATTGACTACGTATATAGGGAGTAGTTACGCGTGTAATTCTACTAACAAACATTTCTGCCACTTTTTGCGGGGGGCGAGGTAACATGAAATCCGCAACTTTAGATTTTATTCCCCATAACTTTAGATTCTAATTTTGAATGATAAAAATCATGAAAAGTACTCTCGTGTGGAACCCAAACGTTCTAAGTTCGAAATTATTGTTTCGCAATTATAGGCTGTCTCGTTTAGTGATAAGGTATAAAATTGAATGTAAATGCACATGATCAAATTGATCTTATACCGTGGCTGTCGATGATTGAAGATCACTCTCAACACGTCATACATTCATCACCAAACATACGTCACCATACAATCTTCATTCACGCAAGGAGCAAAGACGAGCGCAGGGGACGTGCGGGAGGAAAGGCCGTCAAGAGTAAGGTGCTCCGCGCGCATCACCACTTCACCTCACAGCGTGTTACTGTACACACTATAATAATATTAATCGATATTCATAATTTTTGTAAATCAAGTTTAATAATATAATAACTTTGCATGAAGATAAAGTGTCACATTCATTTCATCTCATCCATTCGATCGTCATTCAACATTTAGCTGCATCTATCATTCTACGAGTACCTAGATCTTTCACACAATCAAGAAATACTTTCACCTGAAATTCAAGAGCCAATCCTGTTCAGAACATAATGGTCCTTCGCTGCCACATATAAGAAACCCAGTGACCTACGCCGAGGGAAGTACATACGAAACCGCAAGTACCTAACTAATATCCAAAATTAAATCAAAACAGCCTTTGTATTCAATACCTTGGACAAAGCAAGTTTTATGAGTGAGTTCGCACCAATTTATAATCATTTAATTAATCGATTTAATCTTAATAATCAATTTCATTGTGCTAAGATCACCACATTATAGTGATTTCATTATCTCAAATTAATTATTATTTAACTTAAAACAATAACATACACGATTTATCTATTAAATTGCGTATACTAAATATCTTAACGATCATAATAATCAAAGTTATAAACTTCCTATTTGTTTACGACATAAAACTGTGCCAAATAGGTAAAGATGCGTTGTGCCTAGCGATAAGAGTCTTTTGTTCTCGTAGTCGCCGGCCGAGCGTTGGAATGCGGTTATAGTTACGAAGTTGCTGCGAGTTTAACGTAATTATTGATTCTTATTGCAAACGCATAAAGATCATTCTATATCATTTATAAAGTTAATAATTACGAAGTGTTTTTGAAAATACATATTATACGAACTTTAACCAATAAAGTTATATTATTATAATAAGATTCTATACGTTTTTCGAATTTTATTTAATAAACTAAATAATAAGATTATTTATACCTACATAGGTCACATAGTACGGAGTTGAGTTTTTATTTATTAGTTTGATCTGCTTTCCATAATTCGTCAAAATGACAGAGGTTAAAGAGCTTATTAAAAAACGAGCTTCTGTTAAGGGGCGTCTCACAAACTTTATTAATTATGTTAATAGTTTGAATAGTGGGGAATCACTAACTCCCTTGCAAACAACTGAATTAAGGTTACGTTTATCAAAGGTTGATCTATTGTTGCAACAATATGATGACATTCAAAATGAAATTGAAAGTACAGTCGACGACAAAGATATCTCCAGTCAGCATAGCGAGAGGCAAGAATTTGAAAATTTATTTTATTCCATTGTAGCACGAGCGCAGTCTATGTCAAAGTCCAGTGAATCTGACGATGATTCAGACGGTGGGTCGTCATACGTTTCAGGTCATTCTAAACCTTCAGCGGGGGCAAAACACATAAAATCCAGTGTCAGTCGCGGTATTAAACTGCCCACAATCGCAGTTCCCGAGTTTAGCGGACACTACGAGGACTGGTTGGAATTTCGTGATACTTTTGTGTCCTTAATACACGAAAATAATTATATCAGTAATATACAGAAGTTTCACTACCTACGAGCTTCGCTGAAAGGAGGTGCTGCTCAGGTAGTAGGATCGTTGGAGTTCTCATCCAACAATTACGTCATTGCCTGGGAATTGTTGTGCGACAGGTTTAATAATACTCGATTATTATTGCAGAATCATTTACAAGCTATATTTTGTTGTGAGCAAATGAAACGTGAATCTTCTCAATCGATCCGAAAAATAATAGATACTTTTTCTAAAAATCTACGATCATTGCAAGTGCTCGGTGAACCTACACACTCTTGGGACACACTTATTATATATATAATTAACACTAAACTAGATCAAAAAACGGCACGTGATTGGGAAGAAAAAAAGACTACATTACATAACAAGATAACGTTGACTGAATTTATGTCATTTTTAAAAGGGAAGGCAGATTTACTTGAAACTCTAAACATGAACTACAAATTTGAAAAATCCAAACCACACCCAGAGCATGTAAAGGGTTTCACTGCAATTGCGAACACGAATAGTTATAATAGCTGTCCCATTTGTAAAAACGAACACCGCATTTACAATTGCAACACATTCCTTGGACAATCCGTAGACGAGAGAGCAGAGTCTGTCCGTAAGCTCAATTTATGTACTAATTGCTTACGAGCAGGTCATCAGGCTCGCGTTTGTAGGTCACGTCCATGCACTTTGTGCTCAAGCAAGCATAACACGTTATTACACGTAAAGGCAATTGAAGCACCGCCACCAACATCAGGCGATGACGGAGCCACATCGCTTTCAGTCCAGGTGACAGAGCGAGTATTGCTATCTACTGCAGTCCTATACATACGAGATAAGGACAATCAACGTCATGAGGTTAGAGCTGTTCTTGATTCAGGGAGCCAAGCATCCTTCATGACCGAAGCACTACACAAAAAACTCAAACTAAAATGCACGAATACTCAAACTACAGTCGTGGGTATTAATAATTCAATTTCTCAGATCACAAAGCGCTGCAATACAAGTATAGAATCGCGAGTCGACCCATTTAAGGCAGATGTAGCATTTTTGGTGCTACCAAGCATAGCAAAACTCTGTAAAAATAGTACACACATGCAAAAACTAAGCATATCTTCACACATAGCATTGGCCGATCCTGAATACTATAGTCCATCAAGTGTTGACTTACTACTTGGTGCAGACATTTTTTGGGATTTGTTAGATCAAGGTCAAATTCGTTTGGGAGCAAACAGCCCTGTTTTACAACAAACAAAACTTGGATACATAGTTTCAGGACCCACCAGTGGCCTCAATCAAATACGCAATAACACAAGAAATATTGTCACGTGTAATATTGTACAAAATGATTTCATAGACATACAAGAGCAATTATCACAGTTTTGGTCTCTCGAGGAGACACCAGTTCATTCTGAAACCGCTTACTCATCGGAAGAACGCGCATGTGAGGAACATTTTGTACAAAATTACACGCGTTTGACTGATGGAAGGTTTTCTGTTGCTATTCCACTTAAAGCACCTGTATCTGTGTTAGGTGATTCGTATAGTAAAGCAAAACATTGTTTTCTATCACTCGAGCGCAGACTACAACGTCTTCCAAAATTGAGAGAAATGTACACTGATTTCATAAATGAGTATAGGGATCTAGGACACATGACACCCACTTCAGGTACACATAAGACAAACACTCAACAGTCATACTTTCTGCCGCACCATGGTGTGCTACGAGAGAATAGCTCAACTACCAAGCTTCGAGTGGTTTTTAACGCGAGCGCGTCCACATCTACAGGTGTATCCTTGAATGAGTTACAGATGGTCGGACCCACGGTACAGAATGATCTTTTTTCTATCCTGGTCAGGTTTCGACATTTCACTTATGTAATGACCGGAGATATCGAGAAAATGTACAGACAGGTATTAGTTCATCCAGACCAGAGACACTTACAAAAAATAATTTGGCGAGACGATCCCACCAAAGAATTACAAACCTTTCAGCTCAACACGGTTACATATGGGACTGCATCTGCTCCGTTCCTAGCGATCCGATGTTTGAAGCAGCTCGCGCTTGAATGTAAGGACAGCCTTATATCACAGATAATAGGCGCCGATTTTTATGTTGATGATTTGGTAACTGGGAGTCAGTCAGTTCAACAGCTGCGTCACATTCGCGACGAAGTCTGTAACGTTTTGTCCTCTGGATGTTTCAACCTTCGCAAAGTCAAATCAAACGTTGAACACTTTACACACACTGATTCTGAACCATGCGTTCCGCTCAATTTTGGTCTACAAAATTCGGCGAACACATTAGGTCTTGGTTGGTCATCGTCACAAGATGACTTGTATTTTTCACCAAAGCCTCCAATTAGTACACCCCCCACCAAACGATCAGTTTTGTCTAAAATTGGACAAATCTTCGATCCACTTGGTCTACTAAGTCTAGTTATTATTCAGGCAAAAATTATGTTGCAAAAACTTTGGTTGTTAAAGATTTCATGGGATGACACCCTTCCTTCAGATATTTCTGAAACTTGGATAAAATTTACATCAGAATTGTCACATCTAGACAGTTTACGTATACCGCGTTGCGTCACACTTAACGATCCGAGTATCATTGAACTCCATACCTTCTGTGATTCGTCACAAGATGCATACGGCGCGTGTGTATTTGTAAGATCCATATCCAAGGATAATGAAGTTCAAACACACTTGCTTTGCGCAAAAAGTAAGGTTGCCCCCTTAAAACCCGTAACGATACCTCGATTAGAGCTATGTGGAGCTCTTGTTGCAGCTCGGTTGACTCATAAAGTGTTACAAGCCTTTAGATTGCCTGTAACTAGTTGCACGTTTTGGACGGATTCGTCTATTGTTTTGGGATGGCTCAAAACAACACCGTACAAGCTGAAACAATTTGTTAGAAACCGTGTAGCTGAAATTCAGGAGCTCACGCAAACCAATGAATGGCGTCATGTTCCTACACGACAAAATCCAGCAGATTTATTGACAAGAGGCATAAACTTGTCACAACTGCAAAACGTAGATTTGTGGTGGAATGGGCCAGCGTTTCTGCGTGACTCATCTGAGAATTGGCCTAAATCAAACTTTGATCACAGTGTTGATATTTTACCCGAGGTTTTTGTTCAGCTCGTAGTACCGGATTCACACACAAATAATAATTTGATAGATATAGGCAGGTTTTCCAGTTTACTTAAATTGAAACGATCATTAGCGTATGCATTACGATTCGTACACAATTGTAGAACGCGTGATATCCAACTAAAGTTATCAGGACCCCTTAGTACTGCCGAAATGGATAATTCATTTGAGATTTTATTAAAACAATCGCAAAGAGAATCATTCGAAAATCTAGAAGAATTCAAATCATTACAAAACAATCAAACTTTACCGCTTAAGAGCACACTACTACATCTATCACCTTTTATAGATGATAAGGGTATAATCAGAGTAGGTGGCCGTTTGGAAAATTCAAGCTTCGATTACGATACGAAACATCCTATTTTGGTTTCATGTAAACACCACATCTCAGTGCTCATATTTACAGACGAACACATACGGTTATTCCACGCAGGACCACAACTGCTTTTATCGTCAGTTAGGCAAAAATTTTGGCCAATAGGTGGACGTAACATGGCCCGGCTTGTCGCACACAAATGCCAGAGGTGTTTTAGGATGAGAGCTCGAACGATCAACCCTATCATGGGACAGTTGCCAGAGGAGCGCCTCAGCCCTGGATATCCCTTTCAGAATACAGGTGTCGACTATGCTGGTCCGCTGCTGGCCGCTGATCGACGGGGACGAGGGTGTAAGCTTATAAAGGTATACGTCGCGGTATTTGTGTGTTTTGCCACGAAAGCTTTACATTTAGAGTTAGTAACGGACTTGACTAAGGATGCCTATATTGCGGCTCTGCGCAGATTTATAGCGCGGCGTTCAAAGCCTACGAACATGTTTTCCGACAACGGCACACAGTTTGTTGGAGCTAAAAATGAAATAAGTAAGTTTATAAGCCAAAATTCACCCGCGCTGTCTGAAACGTTGGCCAATGATCAAATCAATTTCAAGTTTATTCCAGCATATGCGCCTCACTTTGGCGGATTATGGGAAGCAGGCGTAAAATCATGCAAGCATCATTTAGTTCGAGTCTTAGGCAATTCAAACTTGACATTCGAAGAATTATATACAACATTAGTTCAGATAGAGGCAATTTTGAATTCGCGACCACTCTCACCAATTTCACCAGATCCTAGCGATCTCACTCCATTAACACCTGGTCACTTCTTGGTCGGACGACCTCTAACCGCTCTGCCAAGTCCAAGGTTAGATAATGCAAACTGGAACAGGCTGGAACGCTGGGAACGTGTAGAGCAGCTGCGCCAACATTTTTGGATTCGTTGGCAGAAGGAATATGTCACAGAGCTCCAACAGAAAACTAAGTGGCGAACAACAAAAGGACGTCTCGACAAGGGTGCTTTAGTCCTAGTAAAGGAAGAGAACGTACCACCGATGAAATGGTGCCTCGGCCGGGTCCAGGACGTTTATACTGGAAGCGATGGTGTTGGTCGAGTTGCTGATATCCTAACTAGTAAGGGTGTGATACGACGTGCGTTCAACAAAATATGTCCGCTACCAAATGAAGACATAGGTCCTAAAATATCGGTTGAAACTAAGCCTTTCAACGCCGGGGGGCATGTCGATGATTGAAGATCACTCTCAACACGTCATACATTCATCACCAAACATACGTCACCATACAATCTTCATTCACGCAAGGAGCAAAGACGAGCGCAGGGGACGTGCGGGAGGAAAGGCCGTCAAGAGTAAGGTGCTCCGCGCGCATCACCACTTCACCTCACAGCGTGTTACTGTACACACTATAATAATATTAATCGATATTCATAATTTTTGTAAATCAAGTTTAATAATATAATAACTTTGCATGAAGATAAAGTGTCACATTCATTTCATCTCATCCATTCGATCGTCATTCAACATTTAGCTGCATCTATCATTCTACGAGTACCTAGATCTTTCACACAATCAAGAAATACTTTCACCTGAAATTCAAGAGCCAATCCTGTTCAGAACAGTGGCAGAGGGGAAATGCTACCGCAAGGCTAGTCCTTATAATTAATAGTCAAAGCCACATCATCATCATCTTCCTAGCTGCTGTCCCGCTGGGTAGCGGGGTCTGCTTTACTAGTCTGTTTCAATCATCATGACAACAATCTCTTTTGATTAGTCCTATCGCGCGATAGAGTTACGCTCGTGCGAATGAAATCATCATATCAGCCGATATACGTCCACTGCTGGACACAGGCCTTCCCCAAGGGACATGTCTTGTGCTGCCCCCATCGGGATCCCGCCTTCACCAGGTCACGAAATGAAATACTTAATTAAAATTAAAACTAAGTTCACAGCCTGTAGGATTCCACTTCAGGGCAAAGGCAATATAACCTACCCTTCGGTTTCAACATAGTTCCATCCGCTGTCAACGTTGCCACCTTGACAACCTTTCTGTCCTCGTAAATTACAGGAGACCAAGTTCTGAGGACTCAATACGACGTTTTCTGCACCCCCTGACTGGATTGCGAATCTGAAATTTAATTTTTTAAATGTTTGTGATATTTAAAAGTAGATCGGAGCGTCTTTACGGCCATGCAAACTGAAACGGTAAACTTATCCCATCAAACTGAACAACTTTCACTATGGAGCCTACATCAGGAAACGCCAAAAAATCATCTGTCCCATACATTTGAGTTGGATAGGTACATCAGTTTTATATGAACCAATCACCTGATTTTTTTTCGCGTTTCCTGAGGTAGGCTCCATCATAGTGAAAGTTGTTCGTTTTGATGGTCTGCGTTTCAAAGTTTGCGGAGGACTGTCCCTTACACCCTAAATTTTGCGCGACCCTGGAACATTGTTCTGACTTGACAGCTTCTGCTATCATTAAGAGCGGCTGCACATTATAAGAATTTTCTATCAGAAAAATCCGCACACCAATCAGCATCTACGTACGGAGTTTTACCGGACTGTACGTCGACTCTTATTCTGGCCCTGTACCCGGACTTTCGATGTTCGTTATATCGCCACTGTTTCGGTCCGCACTTCATTGTAATAGAGTTGTTCGAATGTACGGAAAGAGGCCCAGGATTTTTCCTACAGAAAATTTTAACTCGAATGTCCTGTAGATCGACTTGCCTGTGCTGGTCACAATGAGAATAGATTTTTGCGAGTGTCCCAATTAAAAACCCAGCGGTATTAACACCATCTACATACCTGTCCGAAGTAACGGTTGCAATAGTAATGGCCCAATCTGATCCACACCAACCCTGGTCTACAACTGGGGAAATGTAGTCCACCCATTCAGTCCTGGCGTCGAAATTGGATGGGAGATTACGCTCTTTAATACTCTTTGCGGAACGAGCGTGTTGCGATTCTTCACTTGGCAATGTACCTAGTTAAATTTAAAAAAAGTTTATATTATGGATTGACACACAACATAGATTTTTTGGAGATTATCTGTCATTTTTAGAAACAACCCAGAAACGATAGTCATAGGTAAAGCCTGACCAGAAATAAATAAAACCCGGTTTAGGGGCGCGACAATCGACTGTGACCTTTATTGTCAGTTTTCCAATTTTCCAAGTACTAAAATTAGTTTCAATTATTTTCCGCAACATGGCGAGGTTTAATACTCTTATTGCTATGCATAAACATAACTTAGGTGTGCTTTTTCTCGCCATATTCTCGCCTCACATTATCGGTTAGCATTCAATCAATCAATGAAATATATCTACTTTATTTTACATCAAAACATAGACAGTAAAATACAGAGAAAAAATACAAGATGCTCAAAACAACATCTGATTGGTACATTAAGGTGAAAAAGGTGGGAACCCGCTGGATGAGGGCAGCGCAGGACCGATCGTTGTGGTGCTCCATGGGGGAGGCGGCCATTGTCAAACAGTAGCTGTGACTGTTTGGTATGAACAAACATGTATTTCTAAACTTACCAAGTTTATAAAGCAATCCATCCGACAACTTCCTTCCAAAGAAATCGTCGTAGTTAGCAGCCTTCCAGCTAAAGCTTCCTTCGTTCACATTCTTAATGACATCGTTGCTCATTATACAAGGGTCTGTGTCCGTGCATTCTTGTGCATTTGCTGCATTTACTGCTAGCACAGCGCAAAATAATAACAATTTGTAGTACCTGTAATTGAATAAAATTTTACAACGGGGTAAAGTATTTAGATATAACAATAATAGTAAGAGCGCTTCTAGGAAACCGCGCGACACGCCGGAAATGCGGCAAGATGGCGGCCATGCTAAGGGTTGTTACAATTATAATCAGAAGAAATGAAATACAATATAAGACAATCA
This sequence comes from Agonopterix arenella, assembly GCA_927399405.1. Classification (NCBI taxonomy): domain Eukaryota; kingdom Metazoa; phylum Arthropoda; class Insecta; order Lepidoptera; family Depressariidae; genus Agonopterix; species Agonopterix arenella. The sequence continues at coordinate 11,571,093 of OV656712.1, read as the reverse complement.
ATATGTAAAAAGTCTAATCATTTCATATTTTATTAATTGGTAGTGATCCTAATACCTACCTAGGTATTTATTTTTGTTATGAAGTATTCTTAACGTTTTTAATTCAAAGTTTTATAAGAAAAACACATCATTTTTCAATAAATGACATGTATTATGTACAAAAACAATTGAGTAGTACCGTAGCTTACCTATTTATAGTATTACCTGCAATTGTTTGGGCATGTGATGCGGAGAGACTATTATTATGAGGACGACCTAAGAAAAGATGGATGGATTTGGTGAAAGAAAAAGAGAGACCGCTGAAATAACGACTATGATAAATGATGATGGATTCCAAATCGATTTCGACAATGACGACTGCTAATCTTTACAGAAAATTAGTCAGGTTCGCAGGATACACATCAAGCTATACAAAACCAAAATAAGCTGGCCGCCCATAAGTAGAGCCACGTATACGTCGCGCGACCAGCTTATGTTGGTTTTGTATAGCTTGATGTGTCGCCGTGCGTACACTGTCTCGTCCTTATATTTTCAATACTAACCAATTAAATTCAATGAAATTTTTCAGAAACAATCTATAACAGATTGTCCGATTTTCGTTAATAGTCAGTAACGGTGCTCAAAGATTTCCATACAAATCTTAAATTAATCCTAGCACTGAAACTGTATATTTTTACGAAAATCTGACACATTACAAGCATAGTATTAGTTCCTAATTTTTTAGGGTTCCGAAGTCACCAAGGAACCCTTATAGTTTCTCCATGTCCGTCCGTCTGTCCCTCCGTCCGTCCGTCCGCGGCTTAGCTCAGAGACGCTTAGTACTAGAAAGCTGTAATTTGGCATGGATATACATATTAACCACGCCGACAAAGTGGTAAAATAAAATCTTGAAAAATATATTTTTTTAGGTACCTCCCTTACACGTGAAGTGGGGATGACATTTTTTTTCTCGTCTATCCCATGTTGTGGGGTATCGTTAAATTGGTGTTTTAAAAATATTATAGGTGTGGAAAAACCATTTTTCGATTTACGGATCCGTTAGCGAAATATAAAGGGAAAATTTTTGATAGGGTCAAGTGTCCCCCCCTCTCCCGGCTAAACCGTTGTAGTTGGAGATGTGAAAAAATGCACGGCAATAGTATATATAATGAATTTAAAAGGAAAACTATCACGGCTAAGTAGGCTTTACAAGTTAACGAGTTTTAGTCGACCAACATAAAAAATGTACTCGGAGACGGTTAAACCGTAGTATAAAACAAAAAGCCCCCTTTTAAGTCCTTTCATTGTGAAGGGCAACTACGGAACCCTGCACTGCGCGTGGCCCGACCCGCACTTGGCCGGTTTTTTTTGTTAATGTATTGGAAATATTATAACATCGTTTGTATGGGGTGCGCAGCATTGAAGAATATAGTTAGGTCTGTATTAGATATAATTTTTACTTACGTGTTAGTCATATCAAAGTTTTATTGATACTAAAAACATAAACTCACTGGGGCACATATTTAAATAGAAATAATGAGAATTTAAATGCAAACTACTGATCTTTAAAAAAAGATGAAACAGTCTGAACAAAAAGTCTAGTTTTGTATTAAACACCACAACTTTTGAAGACCTTGAATTTATTATTAATAGCTATAGTAAAGTTCTTGAATTTGTTTTTTAATGAAATAGGTAAGAACTAAAATAAATTTTAAAATAAAAATTGAATATCGCTTTGAAGAATAAATTTTTATTGCAGCTATGTTCACACAGCCCCGGATCTAGGGGGGGGTCAAACTGGGGCCCACGCCCCGGGCGGCAGGTTAAGGGGGCGCCAAAATCAAGAGATTGACAAATAATTTATTGGAACGACTTGAAAATATTGTAATCAAATTATGAGCTCGCTCCCAGTTTTTCATTGTATTATAAAACTCCAAATCCAGATTTTTTTTTTTTGTATTGCGTTGAGCTAATCAAATTGCAGTAAAATCTCGAGCTTGCTTCACTCCCTCTAACCCCTCTAAGTATAAGTATATTATTGTAACGACCTAACGTGGACGTAGACGTTTAGTAGAGCGATGATAGCCTATACGGAAGAGAGCTAGCGCCTCAATTACGAGGCCGCGGTTCGATTCCTGGCCTGTACCACTAAGTTCTTTGGAATTTATGTACGGTTGTATTTATCATTTACTAGCTCGGCGGTGAAGGAAAACATTGTTGAGGAAACCTGCATTCCCGAGAATGAAAAGAAAATGACCATAAGTCGCGGGTTAACGCTCCTTTATAATATAATTACGAAGATACAAAGCTTTGCAATTTTTCAAAAGCTTTATATATTCGTAATTGTTTTATTAACACACTAAAATATACAAGATTAATTAACATCATAGGTAAGGAACAAAAAAATAAAAACGAAATTGAAACAAAAACAAACGTGATGTTATTTGTGACGCGGCATCTAGATTTTCTAAACTATTTTTCCGTATATAAAATATAAACCTTTGCAATTTTTCATACACATTGTGAGAGTTAGTACGCTCTCACACTATGATATGCTAAATGATATGCTAGGTATGCTGTGGATATGGATATCCTTATGCTTTGCTGGATACTGAGTGCTGAAGTAGGATACGGCCGAAGGAATGAAATGCTGAGAGTAATGGTCGTATCCACGTATATTCGAACACTGATTTGATATGATAAATGCTCTTAAAAAGTAATGTTAGCGCCCTATGGACGATGCACTTTTATCGAGGTCGCATGATATCCGCGTCCAATGTTCAACCTGCTGTCGCTAGGTGTTGCTAAATAAAATCTATAGATTGACCCCGATAATTGATGTACGTGCTTCGTACATATTGCCACTCAAAAGAAAGAAACTAAAAGATAAAGAATAATCTTTCTTAACCATCTACTCTGAAAGTTTAATTGTTGTAAAGTTATCAATGCTTATGTTTCATGGCCAGTACACGACCAATACGATTTAGAATAGCTGTTAAACTTATTGAAAAACTTTAAAAGTAGGTGATAACTAAATGACTAAACTGTTTGCTAGCCAAGCACATCCAAAAGCTATGTACTTACATAAAATGTGCTAAATGTACGTTTAAAAATTATGTAAAAATGTGCTTAAGGCTTTAAAAGTAAGTAAGGTTAATTCTTAACATGATTGCACCCGAACATTGTAGGTAAGGTCAGTTTGCTGGATGTTGTAAAAATTAAACTATGTAAAAAATGTGCTAAATGTATATGAATTGTAAATCTTGCCAACTCAAAGCATTGACTTAAATTATAATACTAAATATTTTATTAATTTGATTCGCTAAATGCGGTATTAAAATATGCTGCTGTAAAAAGAATTTTAAATGACTAAATATAAACAATTAGAAATGCTAAACATGTAAACTAGTATACAAATTAAAAACGTACCTAAGCTTGATCGTAGATAATAATGACTAAAATGCTGTTGTGAATGAATGATTTTATAGAAGTAGGTATTTAAACGAGTAAATAATCTTAGAATGTTTCAAAAATGATAAACATGTAAAACTAGTATATAAAATTATAGCTTGATCCTGCAATTTTTTTTTTGTAAATAAAGTAAATCGGTATACACAGGTGTTTCAAAAAAATGTGAAACGTATCAGCTCTGCTCTAGAAAATGTAAATAAAAGTATGATCTCGATTCTGATTTAAAGTATTGTATGCTAAAGAAATGCTAATTATGCTAAACATGTAAAAATAGTATATTAATTTTAGGTAACTTTGATAGTATTTATAGTAGCGAAGTATAGAAATTGCTGCTTATGTTAGAGTAAATGTTATCACTTTGACCATAGGTGACAAAATGTTTAAAAAATGTAAAAAATGTATAAGTTTGATCGTACTGTACTAGTACGTAGAAGTTATAGTAACAAAGTAAGTATAAAAATGCTGATTATGTAAAACTACGAAAAATATAAACTTGACCGAAATAATCAGCTTTCAAACAATGCTAATAAGAAAAAAGGTAAGTTACATAATAAAGTATTAAATATGTTTGATAGTGGTAGAGAACCACAGTTTAAAATGCTGATCATGTAGAAAAGACCGTAATTGAAATGTGCTGATCACGGCAAAAGTTATTGTTCTGTTTTATGTTAGTAGGTAAGTATGCCAAAATATAACTAGGTTAGTAACATATTGTTGCACAGATTATTGATATGGATTGTTTTAGGTTTTTATAAAAACGTTATTAGGATGTCTTTTTCATTTTCACTGTAGGGCGGGAATATTTTTTATAACACACACTAATACGCTGCCAATGTTTCACTTGTCGCACTTTAAATCGTTTATGAAACCTTGTCGTCGAGTCATTGCGCATAGTTCTATGTTTTTCTATGAAGGAATCTTGCTTGATCACTCCGTGAAGTGGTAGGTTGCAACTGAGGTCCTTGCATCCCTTAACTTCCTTCATAATATGAGCCAATTTTTTGTAGCTTTTGGATAACTGCTCATCTTTCTCAAGCTGTCACTCTCGTTGTTTAGGTTTTGCTATGGCTTGCTTGTTTAATGCTCTGACTGATTCAACCTTTTCTTTAATTGGCATGCCTACCACGTTTCTACCGTTCTCCAACCGTTTTGTATGTTCGCCATATTTCTCTTCAAAACATTGTTCTTTTGACGGTGACGTCATCGCTAAATTTGATTGATTGCTGTTCTCTTTGACTCCCGAATACTTTGTTAGCTCCTCGACATTATGCGTCGCTCCGTGGCACACTGCGTGGGACGGACACTTGGGCGTGTCAGGTGCTGATGTTGGTGTTGGCGTTGTTAGCGAGAACGATACCTCTTTGCTCGGCTCTTTTGTTTGGGGAAACCTGTCAATGTTAAATATTGTAGGTTGTCGTTGTCTCCCGTCCGACTCTTCAATTTTCTTTGCTTTCGACAGAGAAGGTTTGTTATGGGGGGCGTCATAATGTAAGTCATTGAACATTGGCCTTTGAGCATCCCTGAGTGTTGAACGCTTACCTTTTGACCTAGATTGCTGCTGCTGTATCGTTGAATTTAATATAATATTTAACGTGCGTTTTGTCTGCTCAAATTCAACCTCATTTTTATAAAACTCTTCATAATACGTCTCGTCCGAACCCTCTAAAATCACATCAATTTGTAGATGTAGTTCGTCGATTGCCTCCCACCTTGACTCTAGGGATTTCCGTTTGTCTTCAATCTCCCACTTTTCGGAAGTTGAATCGAATCTAATATTGTTTATTAACCTTTTTAACGCTCTAAACTGTGCGTATTGGGTCTGCTGTAACTCTACTGCTTTCATCTCATTAAGCTTATACCGCGTGACAGCGCTGCGAGCGCCCTCGAACCACCCGGTCAGAACTTCAATGATGTCGTCGGTGAAATACTGCTGGGTCGGATCTTCCATTTTAAATAACTCAGCGTCGTTGCGCTGGGCCTCCACCCATATTTCATCCAACCTTTCGATTATCGCTTTCAGGTACTCGGTACCTTTCCTACTTTCAGAGTCCTTCTTGAAATTAGAATGGATGCGTTTGATCTCATCCAGGATCTCTGCTTGACGTGCGATTAAGGCTTCCATTATGATCGATAAAGCAAGTTAAATGGAAAGATCTTACTTGAGACTCTGGAACTTAACGCTGCGTCGATGCTCTGCTTTGTTCATGCTGATGCTCTGGTCATGCTCTGCTGTGCTGTGTTGCTATGCTGCTATGCTGTTCTGCTATGCTGCTCTGCTATGCTGCTCTGCTATGCTGCTCTGCTATGCTGCTCTGCTATGCTGCTCTGCTATGCTGCTCTGCTATGCTTGTAACACACGCGAACCGTACGCCCGCGAGGTTCTGGTTTTAATCCAGGACCCAAGGTACAACTCTCTCGCGATCGCGACGCAAACTAGTTGTCCTTTCGATCCGGCTCGAAGGACCAAAATAATGTGAGAGTTAGTACACTCTCACAGTGATGTGCTAAATGATATGCTAATGCTAGGTATGCTGTGGATATATCCTTATTATATGCTCGGTTACTGAGTGCTGAAGTAGGATACGGCCGAAGGAATGAAAATGCTGAGAGTAATGGTCGTATCCACGTATATTCGAACACTGATTTGATATGATAAATGCTCTTAAAAAGTAATGTTAGCGCCCTATGGACGATGCACTTTTATCGAGGTCGCATGATATCCGCGTCCAATGTTCAACCTGCTGTCGCTAGGTGTTGCTAAATAAAATCTATAGATTGACCCCGATAATTGATGTACGTGCTTCGTACACACATTTTTAAAACCTTTATATATCTTCGTAATTATATTATAAATTGCAAAATCATAGGTAAGGAACAAAAAAATAAAAACGAAATTGAAACAAAAACAAACGTGATGTTATTTGTGACGCGGCATCTAGATTTTCTAAACTATTTTTCCGTATATAAAATATAAACCTTTGCAATTTTTCATACACATTTTTAAAACCTTTATATATCTTCGTAATTATATTATAAATTGCAAATGTTATTTGCGACGCGGCATCTAGATTTTCGAAACTATTTTTCCATATATAAAATATTACTCTTATTAATTTCGTCTACGCGTATTGTGCGTCAAACTTTTGTATGGACTGAAACCACCTTAAGAAGGACCCTGTAGATATCTAAATGATCTAAGACTCGGCTATAAATAGCAGGATACCGGTTCAGTGATTAATGGATAAAAAATAAAAAATAAGAAGAAGATTTTGAGAGCTTAGACACAAAAGGTCTGAGAATCTTCACAGACGGTTCTAAAACTGATTCAGACTCGGATCCAGTGTCTTCTCGGACGACTTGCAGGTCAATATGATAATAAAACATTGACATTTTCAGGGGTGATTCAGGGCATCAAACTAAACAACTTTCCCATAGTTGGGACGGGAGTAAAACCTGAAATCGCAAAAAATGTCTAAACATTTAATTATAACCCTGTATCGTAACCTTCGTCTCTAGGGGCACGCAACATGGTGTTTCAGGCTGAAGGCATGGGCACAACCTAAGCAGCCAGAGCGATTACAGATAGAGCGATCACGAATCATTTAATCAGAATGTTACCGCACAGTATGCCTATAACATTATTAACAACGAGCGTTAACCCGCGACTTCGTCCGCACAAATTATATACCAGATTTTAAGTCAGATCATAGATCTGGAAAGAAGTCATGTCACACTTCGAGAAGGTCCTGAACATGATGAAATTGCTAGAACCAGTCAAAAACCGGTGGGTATTTAAGGGTATATTCCCGTTGGCACGCTCCAAACAAACGAAGTCTAGTTATATTTTCAATACTAATCAATTAAAGTCAATGAAAAACAATCTAGAAACTTATGTCTATGCTCGTTTATTTATTTATTATAAAAAATTACATGTAAATTTACAGAGCAATTTCCAAAATACTTACATTCTAAAAATACATAAGGTAACTACTTACTAATGGTAATACTTAATTAAATGAGATCAGAACCAAATAGTTAACTTATAAATTATTGATAACAGATATTGCATAACTATAAAACAAAAGAGGACTATTGTTAAAAACATCAGCTTCAGGAAGCTGCATTAAAACTTAATTTAACATCTTAATGGCTCGCGATGAAGGAGCGTTTGCGGCGCGACAAGTGCGCACCCCGGCCTGCGCGAACAGCGGCCTAGCTTGTATTTAGTCCTTAATCCTAGCATTGATCTCACCGATCCCCGCTAACCAATCCGCCGCGTAGCCCCAGCAACGTCCTATGCCGAGGTCCGTACCCCTCTGGGTGCCCCTAGGTCGGTTGCTTAAGTTCATTCATTTGGCTCGGTAGACCCTTCGCGGTACCTCCAATAGTCAGAGCAGAGCTGTAATAGTCATCTCCAAAAAAACAAAAAAATCTTAGCATTAAAACTGTATATTTTAACGAAATTCGGACAACATACAAGCATAGAGATTAGTTTCTAGATTGTTTCTGCAAAATGTCATTGACTTTAATTGGTTAGTATTGAAAATATAACCAAAATGTAGCGCGCCAACGCTAATATCCCCTTGTGGGATCTTTAGTATGCATTGATTCTTATAGACAAACAAAAAAAAACAAAAAAAGTTTCATCAAAATCGGTTCAGTAGTTTTTGCGTGATGCTCGTTCAAACAAACAAACTAACACAAACAAACAAACAAACAGACAGACAAAAAATCCAAAAATTGGTGAAATGGAATCAGGGACACCTAAAAACCATATCGTAACTTTTTTTTGCAAATATCTTCAATGTACAGACAAGCTTCCTGTTAGTTTTATAATAGTATAGATGGCGCTTCGGAGGAGTGTTATAACATCGAGCTACAGAACTACTTCTGGAGTGTCACAAAGCCCTCGGAGGTAGGTGTAAGGAACTACATCGCTCTCCAAAGGAAAAAGGCCACAGTAAGGTCCGCCACATACATACGGAATAAACCTGTAGGCCTCGCATGCCACCCCCGAGAAAACGATAAAAATAGAGATGTGCCTCCATCTTTATTAATTAACGTATGCCAGAAAGAGCGCGGATGACGTTTTTCTCGTGTAAACGCTTTGTCGTGGGTGGCATGCTAGCCGTGCTGATTCGGAATTGGTTTCGAATGGAGTGTTGCCGCTTTCAAAGACTTTTTCACTAGATCTAGTGATTTTTTATGTCTTAGATGGCATATTTTAAAGTGATTTTTGAGCGTAGGCGTTGATTGAACGATACCGTACCGTAACGGTGCAACTGCGGCGCAGTTGCGACTCCGTTGCGGTATAGTTGCGAAAACGCCTACGCTCAAAAACCGCTTGTGTGATAATGGTTCATGCCATTTTGTATGCAGATTATGTCTAATGTTAAAACTATCTATATGTATAGTCTTTTGATATAGTTGCATAATATTGAAAATACAATTTACAAATCATCATCGTAACGACATGACTCATCACATGATAGAAATTATCATTTATAGAAATTGTTTATTTCGTTTCAATAAATACTTAAAAATGCAATTGTCATTATTTTCGCGTTTCATACATTTTATTTTAGGCATTTTTTATTCAGCACTCTAGTATTTTTTGTAACCATACTTGAAAACAAATCCTGAATCAGGATTCCGGATCGCAATTCCATCTGTGTGTGGCGGACCTTACTCGCGTAGCAATGATACAGTGGACGAAGTGGCGAGACGCGGGTCAAGAATAGTCGCCATAGGGCCCGATCCCGTTACACTGCTACCCACATAACATTATAAGATGAGTTATGGTGAAGCCAAACGGGCGTAATTTTGTGAGTTGTGAGTCGCGTATTTTGAGTCCGTTTCATATAAAATGCGGGAATGCATTGTCTATGACGTCAGTCTTTATATGAAACGGACTCAAAATACGCTACTCTCAACTCACAAAATTACGCTCGTTTGGCTTCACCCTTAGAAATGCAAAATAGTGCTTTTGCTTCGGAGACGATTGTCGCCACTTGTCTTCCCACTCCCGCTGCTACAACTACTTATACCCTCTCGCTCGCACCACGCCGCGCGCCTTACGGTGAATCAGTGCATAACCGTGAGGCACGCGTTCGACGCCTACTTTGCACTTCTAACCCCCTTTCTTTTTTTTCTTTTTTTTTATTCCAAATGGGTTTGCTCTTGACCTCAATCCAGTCCTCAGGACAAAGATGGGGTCGAAGATGTGGCGAGCTTACCCAGAAGATGCCTATTCACTCGTACTTTAAAGTAATACGGGTTGTAAGCGCTCGGAAATACTGACGCATGCAGGGCATTCCACTCCTTGGCTGTGCGCATTATAAAAGAATCAGAAAGGCGCTTAGTGCGGATTTGTGGGATATCAACCAAGGAGGGGTGGTATCCCGCGGTGCGTCTGGATGTGGACCTCTTATAAATTCTGTGCTGCTATCTTTCGGCTGGATACGCCCAGTCTGAAGCGGGACACACTCTGGGCTGCACTAATAGACTGCGAACAGGCAAGGAATGCTCTGCCAAGGGTTAACCCTCGTTTTACTAGGAGCCTCCTGTGTCTCAGGAGAGCTCAACTGTGTCTAGTTACTGCAGCCCTGACTGGCCACGGTCCTTTTAACAAGCATCTCTTTAACATTTTCCTGCATGCTTCAATTTCGAGGCATGTATTGTACCCAATATCCATTACAAGTGGCGCCGGGCTCACTCCCCGTCACACTGGACCGAATTTCGGTACTAGTGAATCGTGGATGTTCTGAGGTTTCAGAATACCTCTGACTACCCTATCGGGGAATATAGTCGTGAGCATAGGCATGCTCTTTAACATTGGTGTTGCTAACAGTCCTCTGTGCAGGGTGTGCATGGAGGTTGAGGAAACGGCTGCGCACGTGGTGGTGGAATGCAATGGGCTAGCACACTATCGGACACAACACCTCGCGGGGTCTCTTCCAGAAGTCTTCAGCAGCAGTAAAAGGCTGGGCTTCCTGGAGGAGTTGGGATGGCAGAAATGAAGTCAGTCCCATCTCACACAATCGTCGAGTTGCGGAAAACGAGCCCGCTCCACCTAGCTTGCCAGGCGTCCGATTTTGATGATTCTTTTTTTGTTGGATAGAAGATATCCGAGGGTGGTACCATGATAAGGAAACCAGGATCTGATGATGGCATCCCAGAGAAATCGAGGGGAACTTTTGAAAATCGTGGTGCCGGCTAGTGCGTTTGTTAATTTAAATTTTGTTAATGTTAATTTAAAGGACTACTATTAAACTGAACTAATGAATTCACCACTGAAAATTGTGAAATAAACAAAATTTTATCAAAAAATTAAAACCGCCTTCAAAAAAACTTAAACTTAAATATAATATCGCGAATCGTACCGGCTTGACAGCGACTTCGAAGCTTATGATGCGAACGAAAAAGTCATCGGTTGCAATATTATTTTTAACTTTTTAGTTTTTTTGAAGGCGGTGTTAATTTTTTGTTATTTAAGCACTTTTATGTAAATAAATAAATAAAAATAAAAAAACTGGCCAAGTGCGTGTTGGGCCACGCACAGAGTAAGGTTCAGTGGTTGCCCATCACAATATATAAGGTCTAACAAAATTAGGTGAAACTATTTTAAGGGGATGATCAGACGATCAAACTGAACAACTTTCTCTATGGGACCAACAACAAAAACAGCTGTTCCATACAAACCTACTCGACCTAAATGTATGGGACAGCAGATTTTTTCTTCGCGATTTCAATTTTGGTCCCATAGAGAAAGTTGGTCAGTTTGATGGTCTGATCATCCCCTTAAAATAGTTTCACCTAATTTTGTTAGACCTTATATAGACTTAGAAGGGGGATTCTTGTTTTATACTACGGTTTAACGGCTAATAAAGTCTAAAGAGTATTTTTTTTAAGTTGGTCGACTATCACTCGTAAACTTGTAAAGCCTACTTAGCGGTGATAGTTTTCCTTTTAATTTCGTTATACATACTACTGCCGTGAATTGTCTCACATGTCCAGAAACAACCGTTTAGCTGGCAGGGGGGGGGGGGGGGGCACTTGACTCTAACAAAAAAAAAATTTTAATGCTTAATATTTCGCTAACGGATGCCTTAATCGAAAAATGGTTGTCCTAAACCCAAAATATTTTTAAAAAACCTATCTCGTTATACCCCATAACATGGGATAGATGAGACTTAAAATAATCGGATAAACGGATCGGTTCGGATCTGTCAAACATCGACTCAGATGTCATTTTATATTTTTGATTGTGACTGTAGGTACAACAAAATAAAGTATATCCGAGTAGAATCGTAGAAAAAAATATATATATATTTTTGCCAGCGCATACTCTTTATTTGATCATTAAGAACATTTATAAGAAATCATAATATGATTTAGAGGGCTTCTAATTCCCGATAAACTTCAGCGAGCACGGTGACAACGAAGGACTCTATGCCGGCCATGTTCTCACCCCTTGCGATGCGGAAATATCCGTTCTCACCCCATTTCTTGCCCCAGGTGTTTGCCACAGTCTGAAAAAAGATCAATTAATTCAATGAAAATAATTACATTTTGTAATTGTTAATTGCAATTACTCAATGACTTTTTTGGTTACGATTAGAAATGTGTGTTTTTCGAAAGTAAAGAATGATTGCATTAGCCATATCTTATACTATTATTTACAATATTGTAAATAAAATATGGCAAATGCAGTCATTTGTAATAAAAAAAGCATACATTTATAATCATAACGAAAAAGTAATTGAGTAATCACAATTACAAAAAGTAATTAGTAGTAATTAGTTCGTTTTGCCCAACACTGCTTCAGTCACAGTGTAAGAAAGAGTCCTACCTACTTCTGCCTACGTCTATTACCTAATAGACGGACACTCCCTACCCTCCATTAATTTTGACCTCACCCCCTTTCGGTGGTACTTGGAGGAAGATGATAGCACATGAATAAATATCTCTACAGAAAAGCCGCTGTCGGTACACTCACACATAGAGAACGTTGTAGGACATAAGATTAGGTGCGCACATACTGCGTCTGAGTGTGTGCACCTGTTCATACGTTCTCCAACGATCGTTAATGTGAGTTGCACCGACAGCAGCCTCTGGTTTGAAACTTGTTGTCTGTAGGGATGTTTATTCATGTGGCGATAGTAAGCAGTGGTGTAGTCTTCTCTCACTCACACTCATGCAGTTTAAATGTGCTAACTTCTTGTCAGTGCGAGCCTATTTGTATGTTTTTTTAGTTAAAGCTGTCGCTCATGATATTGAATCCTTACCCAATATTTGTCTCCGTTCTTTTCTTCACCCCAACCAACGATCCTGACGCTGTGAAGTCCATTGAGTTTATCGTTTCCATGAGGAGTACTTCTGTATATTCCTTCGCTGTAGTGGAAGAAATCTTGGTACACCGTCATGGTGGCTGGAAGAAGTGTTTTCGTTAATTCAGTTGTAGAAAGTCTTAGTTTCAGCATAATAATATTTAAGATTTCAGGGTGCAGCGGACGTATAGGTATCGAGTAGAGATTAGGCGTTCATTCGTCCTCAAAACTCAATATAAAACACCTTCCTCCTTAGTCGGCCAATCCTACTACTTCCTCTACCTTCAAGATAATGTAAACAGTTGACGCAAAGTCCACAAGGCCCCAAGCCGATATCGACTAATTTGTTAAGCTAGTATCTGCGTTATATGGGCTCAAAAAAGATGGTAGCCCGCCAACGTCAACTATTATACGACCTATTAGAATGAGATATTCTTTAAACCTACCATGTACTGGTCCAGATTGCATGATATCGTACTTGATGTCGTCTTCAGTTTTCAGTTTGCCTAGATATGTAACCCTGAATCTGGATGAGCGTTTTGTACTTATCCTGCAGCCATTATCGAATATATTACTGTTGGATTCAAATGGGCATGTAGTTTCTGATGCTCGGTACGTGAAACAGCTTTCTGGGACCAGCCTGTGAATATTAAAAACATTTTTGTAGAAAAAAAGCTTTTGAGATTCTTCTATAGGGTCAATAATACATCAGAGATGGATATGCGATCGTGGAGAATCTTTTATTCTAGAAGGCGATAGAATTCTCGTCATTTAGGTAGTTAAGTTACGAATACCTAATATTTACCGAATTCCTGTCAAAGAGGTATGGAGTGCAGTATACTAGGTGTAAAATAGACAGACCGTATCCGGGACAGAACACTGCGCTCCAAAACTCAAATAGCTGACGTAGGGGAAAACCCGGCGAAACTAAAATGGAACTGGACTGGGCATGTTTGCAAAATGCACACCGAGCGGTGAGCATCAATCGTTACTCAATGGGTACCTCACGACGGGGGTCAAGGTCGAGGCAGCCCCCGGAAAAGGTGGCGAGATGAGCTGGGTGCCTATTGCAATGAGTGGCGGGATTTAGCACCGAACAGAGAGATGTGGAAGAGTTTATTAGAGACCTTTTGCAATCAATCAAATTTTCATTGATTTGATTGATTGATTGATAGCCCAGCAAAAATTTTTAAATCAATTTACAAAATTTTTTTAATATCTAGTGATATTTTAACACATCCCACTGTCTATCATGTCATGTCACTCACATGATTTTGCCAAAGATTAGTTCATATTCTAGCCCAAGAAACACGTAAGTTGAATAATAGCTGTACAGTAGCTGCATAAAGGAAATTACCTTTATTCAACTACTGTAGAGCTATTATACAGCTTTCGTGTTGCGTGGCAGAATTATGGCAGTGGACTTACAATGCCAACTTCTCTAACAACACCTTTTCCAGCTTCCTAGCTACTCTAATTGTGTGACAAGTTGAAGCAAGAACTTTTTATATTTGAGCTGAAGAGACACTCTTCCTGATACTGTGGCTGAAGCGAGTCGACTACTGACTTACAAGAAAGTTAATGATGGCAGCATCTGTCTCCTGTTGGGTCAGCAACTTACCCAGTTTAAAAAGATGCAATAAGGATCTTATAATTTTCTCAAAATTATGCCACGATCGTGGGGTGTTGTAATGTAGCTGCTCTCTCGCTTCAAAAACATGATTGTTATAATGTGAATGTACAATTTAAGTGCTCTGATTAAACTTTTATTTTAGAAATACAGTATCTTACCCAAAAGAGCTAACAAAGTTCCATCCATCGTAGATGTCACCACCTTTACAACCCTTCTGGTCACCTTTATTGCAAGACAATATGGTCTGAGGACCCAATACAACATTTTCAAAACCATCTGACTGGATCGCGAATCTGGAAGAAATGCAATACCCGTAAAAACAATTACTACCAAATTACTGGACCTACTTCTACCAGCCACTGTGACAGTCTGTAGGCTGTATCTTAATACTGTGGTTTTTTTAATAACCATGATCAACAGCGACAATCATTCACACACTAGCTGCAAAGAAGATGCAAGAGAAGTAGGAAAAATTTGCTGTCAGACTTCGGGATTTTGCCAAAACCTGACTTCAAAATATTAGGGGCTCTTACAGACGAGCGACATATGGTTGTCACCGTAGGTCGCAGAGCGTCGCGCTCATACACTTTACGGTCGCGCGACTCTCGGCGACGGCAACTGCAAAGTGTCGCTCGTCTGTAAGCGCTCTTGCTGACATTTTCAGTGCGGGACCTTCTTGCATGAATAGTCAAAAGGAAATGGACCATAGGAAAGCCCAGTAAGGAGACAAATCTATTTGCTTTCAGGAGTATCAAATTGCCGTCTTCTGTTTCGGCAACTCACGAAACTGTGAGTAGGATTCTTATCCACTTACCTGTCTGAAGCAACGGCAGCGATAGTAACAGCCCAATCTGAACCACACCAACCCTGATCGATTACCGGCGAAATGTAATTCTTCCACGTGGACCTTGCATCAAAATTGATAGGATACTCAATATCCCTGTTGTAGCTTATTGTCTTTTCATGTGCTTCTTGGCTAATTGGAAATGTACCTAAAATATAGCATCAAATTCAATATACTTACAATATTATAAGTATAAAAAAAAAGGAAAATCTCTTAGTAAACCAATGACACAGCTTGGACACTCGGCTCACAAATGGGAAAAACCGACAAGAGGTAAAACATGTGAGATACTGGACATGGACAGAAATACACCAAAGCCTACTATTTTGTGCCACGCTTCCTACCAAGGGGAAGCTGCTTGGTACTCCCTGTCCAAATGTAACCTCACCCAGGTTAAAGTTGGTGGGAGGCAAGGAGTCTCCGTATTGTATGTAGTACCAAAAATACCATAGACCATACTCATTCTTATACTGTGCCAATGAGTTCAAAATAAAGAACAGATTTTGGAACGGGAAATGGTTACGACTACATAAGGTTAGATATCTTCATAATAGTTTTATCATTATTTGAAGTACTTTTATTATGATGTCAGATTAGGGTTGGACCTAAATTGTTCAAAACAAATTTCCGTTAGCTGTATACCTTCTGTCTCTCAGAAACATCATTCGCAAAATACAGAAAAATCACTTCGCAGATTGAAGAGAGCACCGGGAAAATACGGTTCTAGATGCAAAAAAGCCTGACATGAAAAGTTAAAGCCAAGAATCATACCAAGCTTATAAATGAGTCCATCTTTCAACGACTTCCCATAGAATTCTCGATAGTTGGCTGCCTTCCATGTAAAACTGCCTTCGTTCACTTTCTTGATAACATCTTGACTCATAATACAGGTTTCTTTTGGGTCTTGTTTGCAATCCCAGCGGAACTCATCATTGCATGTACTGTAAAAGAAAAAATGTTTAATTAGAAGAAAATAGAGCGAGTCATAATCAATCATCGTCTCCTTGAATTCAAATGAACTATTTCAGACAAGGCGTCCATTACAGTGTTAGTAATTTACATTATTGTTTGGTTCTAATGGAACAGCAAAGGCAATTTAAAAAAAAGCATACGTACCACTTAAGGCAGCCTTGAGTCTCAGTTTGTCCCCTACTGCATTCCTGAACAATTTTTTCAGGAGCCCTGTCATTTTCACATACGGCTTCGTAATCAGGGCAACAATCATCATGTCCAGGATATTCTGGATTATTTTTACATCCTTCATCACAGTAGCATCTCGTAGCTGAAAACATCACACATTATTTTCAATTCCTATATTACACTGTGCCATGGTTGCCGAATCCCATGTCCACGGTTTAAAAGAACCAGCGCTCGTCGCTCTCTTTTTACACGGGAACGAACGAGGTAAAAGGCGTGAGATAGCCTTATCACGCGCTTCATACTACGGCCACAGATGTACAGGGCGGCTATCGGATTCGGAGTAGTCCGTCCCTTATAGGTACCTATTAGGTACTGAGTGCTGAATTGGAAGAAATCAAAACGCTACTCTGTTCTATTTGATGCCGCGGTAATCGGAGCTGTTGCTTCCTCGAAATCTGGATTCGATGTGCGTCGTAATGCGTCATAATAGAATTGACATTTTAAACTACTAACTTACTCAAAATTGGATGAGAACAATCATCATTCCTGGATGTGCAACACCGGTTGTTGAGACCACAGTAAGGGCCTGGAGGTAAATCTGGTCTGTGGTATGCATTCACTACAATTAGCATCACAGATGCAAGAAATAGTGGACATGACCTGTAAAATACAAATACAAAATACAAAAATTCTTTATTCTTCTCACCACAAACACAAAAATAAATGGAAGTAATAATAGTAAAAAGTTTTTTTTTTTTATTATGTATGAGTTTGCTCTTGATCTCAATCTAGTCCTCAGGACGAAGATGGGGTCGAAGATGTAGCGAGCTCACCCAGAAGAAGCCTATTCACTCGTAAGATAAAACCTGTAGGATCCCACTGAAGGGCAAAGGCCTTCTCTCGCGAATAAGAGTGGGCCCTAGTGGCCCTACCACACGGACCGGTGAGGATTGATGAGGATTGATGGAGATAAATTTATTAGTACTGGCTGTCGTAAAATTTTCAAGGCCTCTGACCTAACGGCTTTACGATAGGCTATAATATAAATGTGAATATGTGTGATGATGTTAGGATGTTTGTGGCTCAATCACAAGTAAACGGCTAAACGGATTTCGATGAAATTTGACACTTTGATATAATATGTTCTGAATTGACACATAGCATACTTTTTTTTAAATCCATGTAGGCGGAGTCGCGGGCAACAGCTAGTAAAAAGCAAAAACGTGTTTTTTTATTAATTTGAATGATTATGTTGCTAGCTGTGCTGTGCTGGGGAACTTCGCCCGCGTGGAATAATAAAGTGATAATATACAACACAGCCTATGTCGATTGAAGGTCCATTCTATACAAAGGTACTTCTTTCACCTAGGTATATACCTAGGTGAAAGAATTTATTTATTACTGAAATCTTGAATTAATGAATTTTGAAATCGGATGAGCAGTTTCGGAAGTATACAATTTCCTACATCCAAACTCACGTTATCTCTTTATAATATTAGTGTAGATGAACCAAAACCTGTGTTCTTGGCCATTTAAATATCCGCATCTAATTTAGAAACATTTCAATTACCTTTTTTTTTTTCAGAAAAAGTAGGCCTGTAGCCCTGAAGCATTCAACTGTTGCAGGTCAAAGGTAACGTTTATTATTCTTTGGCAAAGGCCTCTTTAATACGAATAATAATGGGGGAAAATACGAAATAAAATAAAATATAAAAAAATCGTTATTGTACTCACACCTTCGCCATTGCTGTCGATATTAAAACTAACACCTAAACACATCCAGTCACTGATTAAATATAAAATGTATTGCAATAAATCCTAATTGACTATTCTTAACGCGAAGATAAAACAAGATTTTCGTTTATTAATAAAAATAAAAATGTCTAACACTAATATAATAAAAAGCCGTCTCTCGATGCTCCATCCAACTTTAATTTTTTATAGTTGAATACAGATGATTTTAAATTAATAAGTAGGTAAGTCTACATCTATTTTTATTTATTTAAATATATAGCAGAAAATTAAAATAATGATAGATATATTTATAAAGTTATAATGAAAAAACATCAAAAGCTGTATCTTTCTACACAATTAGACAACAACTGATGATCCTAGAAGGTTGTGGAATAAGAAAATGCTAATTTGAAATAACATAAGTATACTTATAATTCACAGAACAGGAAAGAATTATAGAATTATAACTTTTAGATACAAATGATACAAACTGCACGTAGTACGTATTCAATTAATATCAACACTACTAAGATAATAAGCTAGCTAGCTATAGTTAGTAGCTTATTCAATTTGTAAATTACAGAATTAAGCTTAATAAATTGCGGATACCCAAATCTGACAAATCATGACTTAGGTATAGATAAGGCACCAAAAACTGAATATTCATAATTTAAATAGCTCTTACATAATTATAGGCATAATGTTAACATGAATCAAAATAATAAAAGTAAAAGGTATACCTACTGATCAAAAAAGCAAATAAGTGTCACAAAGTTGAAAAAAAATAAAATACTTTTTAAGAATTTACTAAGTTGAATTTATTAATAAAGGTCAGCTTCAACAACGCTACATTGAAACGTATTTATGCTTAAACATGTTTAAATATGATGTTGTCGCTGTAATCAATATGAGCAATGTGTGGGATAGAACACATAGAAAGTATGTTTAAGATTAAAAATATAACATAGTGTTGGCATGGTGCTAGTCGATCCGAAAAACATAATCTCAAGACTTAATAAATTATGTAATTGTTAGCTCCTGGGTAATGGTTGGTAGTGGCAAAGCATCCTGAAGGCCATATACAGCAAGGATACAGCACATTTTCTAAATCACATGCTCCGTGTTTGTAATTGTTTACTAACCGTAGTTTCATAAGTGTTTTTGCTAATTATACTATTGGATCTTTTTTGTCGTTAATAAGTTAATAACACAATGTTTTTATTGTTTTTTTTTTCATATTTATACAGATTTTTTTTTTATCGGGCATAGGCCCACCACACATTGGCCACCGCTGTAACTCCTGTAAGCCAGGATCAACAGCGGCGACCATTCACAACACTGGACAATGAAGTCCAGCGAGCCCGGGGGATGACTCTAATCCGTCTTGGAACCCGCAATGAATTAGTCAAAGAAGATAGGAGGAGTAGGAAAACGAAATATACGACTTCCCTCCATTGCAAACGGGAGACAGCAATAAGAAGGAAAAAAAAACATATTTATACAGATTAACTACTTACTATATTTTAGTTTATTAACAGTAGGTAAATTTCTAAACATATGTATATTCTAATAGGTAATTTCTACCTTATATTTCCATGTTCTGTGGTAGAAGTTGCTCATCAGGGATTCGTGATTGCGGGTCACGATGCTGACCGTTTGTCACCTTGTTATGAACTTTAGGTGCAAGCTAAAGCTATTTATGAGATCACCAAAAATTCCATCGATGGATACGCCCTTGGAAAGAATTTTTTAATGTTTAAGTAAAAATCCTTAAGAAAACTTGAACCTTATTATTTATTTGTTTATTAATGTTAGTAGATTATAATGATTACAAAAGCAAAATGATTTTGAAGGCCCGCTACCTCAGTACCTCAGTTGGTAGCTGCCCGTTGCTTCCTGGTGGTCAAACTGATCAAATTGCATAACTAGATAAATTGCTATTACTCGGTCAACATGAACAACTCAGAAACGACCACGAAATTTTCTTCCCACAAGTACTATAATTGCGCTCGCACAGTCTCTCCTGTTACCCATCCTTGATTATGCTGATTCTTGTTACCTCGACCTCATAGTGGAGCTCCTTAACAAACTGAAACGCCTTCAAAACGTAGCGATCCGGTTTATATTTGGATTACGGAAATACGACCATGTGTCCGAATTCCGCGCTAAATTAAAGTGGCTCCCAATCCGTCGTCGAAGAGACACTCATGTCCTGTCTCTCCTCTACTCTATCCTATTTAATCCATTGACTCCCCCCTATCTTAAAGAACGCTTCATCTTTAGCTCCCTTACTACTAGCCGTCCCTTACGTTCCTCTAAGAATCTCTCTCTCAATATCCCATCCCACTCTTCCGACTTCTACACCCATTCCTTTACAGTCCAAGCTGCTCAACTTTGGAACTTGTTGTCAGAGTCGATCAGATTCTTAGATTCTTAGATTCTTTATTGTACACAAAAACATAATTATGAAAAAATTACAACAAGTCGTGATGTACAAAGGCAGACATTCTCCTTCTGTGGATGTTTTTAAATCGAAAGTCAAATCACACTTCCTGGACCTCTGTTACTGATTTTTCCTTTCCCCCCTTCTATTTTTCTAAATTAATCAGGCACGTGTAGGTATGTTTATGTTTTGTTGTAGCATGACGATATATATTATTATGATGATATATATTATTATTTATGTATATAGATAAATGATATATATAAGGTCTAACAAAATTAGGTGAAACTATTTTAAGGGGGTGATCAGACCATCAAACTGAACAACTTTTTCTATGTAACCGATTTTGAAATCGCGAAAAAAAATCAGCTGTTCCATACAAACCTACTCGACCTAAATGTATGGGACAGCAGATTTTTTTTTCGCGATTTCAATATTGGTCCCATAGAGAAAGTTGTTCAGTTTGATGGTCTGATCATCCCCTTAAAATAGTTTCACCTAATTTTGTTAGACCTTATATATTATTTATCTATTTACCTTTAATTATATGTAATATGTATGAATTTATGTATTTGTTGTATTCACTTCTTTTTCATCTATAATTTTGTTTTTTATAACACCGACCCGTTCTTTGTTATATTTCCCTAAGGTTGTGTGGAAGAAATCGCTTTTTAGCGATAAGACCGCCTTATTTGTATCATATTCAGTCTATGGTGCATTGTATTTTGTTTTGGTATAAATAAAATATATTTCATTCATTCATTCATCTCAGTCAAAATGAACAACTCTCACAACATCATCATAGTCATGGTCAAATCTGATAACATGGTTAATTAGGACAACATGAACAATAGCCAACATGGACAACTCGGTCAACGTGGACAACTGAGCTGAGTTGTCCAACACAAGCATGCGTTGTGAGATTTGTAAACACTTTGGAGGCGCGGGTCATGTTATCTACCTATTGACTAGGTTGGCTACATCTTTATTCGTAGTAGATTGGCAAATAACCTGTTATTATACCTATTAACAAATTAATAAATTTATTAAATTTTTGATAAATTTGTATTCGAGAAATCAACATTCAAATTAAAAATGAATGGTTACAAAACTATGAACATAGGAATCCGCTAGTGCTAATTTAAAATTAAATGAAAAGTGCTTGCAAAGCTTCTACAATGATAGCTACATATAAAAAGATAAAATAACAATAAATGATCAGAAGTAAGAAGAAAGTTTAGAAAGTATATTGCCAAGTAAAGACATAGTATAAAGTAGCTTTCGAAGCATAGGTATTAATTATTCTTATGGCATAGGTTATACTGCGCCAATGATAAACGAAATGGATCCAAATCAAATTAAGGAAAGTCGTTCTAAAACATCTAGGCTGCCGGATTTAGGATAGAGCGGAGATAGCCTCATACTGAAGAGAGCTTGTGACTTAATCACGAGGCACCAGTTTCATTCCTGGCTTTTACCACTAAGTTCTCTGGAATTTATTTACGGTTGCATTTGTCATTATCACGGAAAGCTCGGCGATGAAAGTAAAACTTCGTGAGGAAATCCAGGTTTAGGTTTTCGGGTACCCAGGTACCCGGGAACGAAAAGAAAATACCATGAGTTCGGAGGTCGGTTGTGTAAAAATATGTGCAAAGTATGGTCGAGTATGGGGCGAACACAATAGACCAGCAATGGTCACAGTGTTATAAGCCTCGGCTTCATTGACCATGTATTTAAAGGGTGAAGAATGCAAAAGTATTGGGGCTAACACAAAAGATCCCACTGGGTCGAAGTGTTGCTGTCTTGCCAGCCCCCATAACAAGATAAGTCGGCTTGCAACAGCCCTCCCAAAATATAGTTCTTCCATCCATTATTACACGGCTCTAAAATGGCCTAATTTCACGCCGTGCAATGGACTAGGCAGTTACTTAAGTCACACGGTATCGTAATGTACACACGGCGACACATCAAGCTATACAAAACCAAAATATTAATAGACTAAATTAAATTAAATTAAATTAAATTAAATTAAAAATCGTTTATTTGTATCATAAGCATTACAACATGAACATGTATCCCAGTTAAAAGAAAAGAAAAATTGCATATGATGACAAAAAGGCCAAGGACTCAGCATGGCAGACGGGAGTACCGGCTACCGCTGTTATACTGTCCTAGCCAACTTAGAGCTAAATCGCTTTCTACATGATATAAAAATAAAAATGTACAATAAAAAATATAAAATTGAGAAAGGGATATAAATATAATACACGTACTTATCTAAATAACATTTAAATGTTTGAATACAAAACAAAACAAAAAAAAAAAAAAAAAAAAAACATAATAATTTGCCTGTACAACAACCTAAGGAGGAATGCCAGCCGCAGTTAATTGTTCTTTCTGTATCCATTCGCGACATTTTTTGCGAAAACTAGGTAAACATAAATTTAAAGCTTCACGAACTGGAGGGGGGAGATTATTCCAGATTTTGGATGCGGCGTATTTGAAGCACCCCGTCGTGCAGACGAGAGAGACAACAGGAAGAACTAGTTGGTAGCCTCTATTCCTCAGGTTCCGTCGCTGAATTCTACGGACTAACTTCTGAGCGAGGTAGAGGGGAGTTTGTGTTTTTAGCAATGAATGTAAGAAGCATGCGTATTTTAAATGTCTCGCGTTCTCCATGTTGAGTACTCTATTCTCTATAAGGTATGGGGTGATATGGTCCCTCCTAGGTATGCTGTAGCAGAAGCGCATGCATGCATTTTGAACACGCTGTATACAATTAATGGTTTTTCTGAAAAGACATGGACCGAAAACTATATCACAATATTGGAGGTTAGACAACACAAGGCTATATAGGCATCACAATTGTAGACGAATATTTGATTTTACGTATGGGCGGAGCTTGTATAACGTTTTTAAGGCTCCGAAGCACTTTCCGATTTTTTGTTGGACATGACGTTCAAATTTAAGGTTCTCATCCATCAAAAGGCCGAGGTTGCGTACACAATCCCCACGAGGCACAATCGCCCCATCGATAGCAATGACTGGATTTAACTCCTTTACAGACTGCACTTGGTGTTGGGTACCAAAGATTATAGACACACTCTTATTAGGGTTCAGCAGCAGCCCATGCTTCTTTGACCACTCCGCCACAGCACCGAGATCATTGTTCAAATTTTGAACTGCAGAGAGGACATCCTCGGGCGTGGGAGGCGTGAGACTACTTAGGTAACGGAAAAGCGTGACGTAAGTGCGGGTTTAGGTCACGGAGTGTTATAAAGAATATTGTGGATTTACGGAAAATAAAACATACATAAACTCACGACCGTAATCCCATTCGAGGTGGTCAGAAAAAAAATACTAAAATAACATTTTGTAATTTACATCACTTAATTATTTTATAGATGACTGCATAGTAAATATAATAATGTACATTATTAAAAGTATTTTTTATTATTAAACACTTAAATAAAAATAAATACAAATGTATAATCGCAAAATAAAACAAATCACCTAAATAAACTAGGCAGTTAAAATAATCTATTGAACCTCTTGTTCTATGCCTGGGCTACTTCTGCGAGCACGGTGATAACGAAGGACTCTATGCCGACCATGTTCTCACCCCTTGCGATTCTGAAATATCCGTTCTCACCCCAATTCTTGCCCCAGCTGTTTGCCACAGTCTGAAAATAAAAATAATTTGAAATTAAATGCTTTTCCAATAAGTAGATGTTATAATATAAATAATAAGTAGTGGGCCATATTCCACCACGTTTCATGTAAAATTAATTGAATCGGAATCGGAATTCAAACGATTTTGTTGTTATACAGGATGGTCGAGTTAAAATCTGGGTACTGTGTTAAAGCTAGTCATTGTTTTGAGCCGAAATTTGGCATGAACATACTTCAGTATTGCATCCATCAAACGACATAATGTTTATTCTATTCTATTTTTATTAAAAACACTTTAGACTCACTTTTAGAACATTTTTAAAATCGACATAGTTCAAGAAAAAAATATATAATTAAAAGGTTACTCTTAACCATTAATCTCATCTTAACTCTTACCCAGAATTTTTCACCATTTTCTTCTCCCCAACCAACGATCCTGATGCTGTGATAACCTTTCAACTCATTGTTTCCGTGAGGAGTACTTCTGTAGATTCCTTTGCTGTAGTGGAAGAAATCTTGGTACACCGTCATGGTGGCTGAAAGAAAACGTCGCTGTAAGGTTTTGTTGAGAATCTGGCTCGAGAGTTGGGTCGCCGGATGCGGGATAAGGGCTGCGATCCCCGGTCTGGTTCGTTTCTGGTCTAACATATTGCCTTAGCCATCCAACGGGGTAACGTCGCAAGCGTCATAGGCTCGTTTAGGCCAGAAACGAACCGCGGCGGATTCTCTGAATTGTTTAGATTTTTATACATAATTTATGATTTTTATCTATTACCAACAAAAACATCGCGAAAAACAATCACCTTAGTATCTATCCCTTAATTTGTAGAAGAGTGGGTTATCAGTTTTCTATGGAAAAGCAGTTTTTTTTTTCGTGATTTCGACATTGGTTCCATAGAAAAAGTTATTCAATTTAACTCTTAAAACAGTTTCGGATAATTTTGTTAGTCCTTATTCTGTGGACAGCAAGCCACGGTGCCAGATTTTTCAAACCGCCTTACGGCATCTAACGAGGTTTTTTTTTTTAATGTAACGACTACTACCACCATAGAGTAGCCGGGACCAACGGCTTAACCTGCCATCCGAAGAACATCCGTCTTTTCAGACAATCAGGTGATTCAGCCTGCAATGTCCTAACCAACTGGAGAAAAACGCACAAAGTAACATTTCACTAGGTGCCCCCCGTGAGAATCGAGCTCATGACCTCAGTGTCAAGAGCCCAATGCTCTTAATTTCTAGACCACGGAGGCAGTTAGACCTTTTATCATGGTTGTATAATAATAATCCTCTTGAAACCCACCATGCACAGGTCCAGACTGCATAATATCATATTTGATATCATTCTCGTTCTTCAATTTACCAGGAGGCCCGACTTTGAACCTTTCAATCCTTGCTGGATTCGTCATCATACAGCCATCGTCGACAATATCACCACCAGGGGCGAAAGAACAAGGTTGTTTAGTCGCTGAGTACGGGAAACAGCTCTCGGGGACTAAACTGTGAAATAAATTACAATACAATACAGTGTGTAAAATTTAATGCATTACATCACCATCATCCAATAAACATCCCACTGCAGGGCACAGGCCTACACTCAGGTAGGGTGTATGGGCATTAGTCCACCACGCGTGCCCAATGCGGTAGACTTCACATACACATCAGATTTCTTCTTCAGTGTATGCAAGTTTCCTTACGATGTTTTCCTTCACCGTTTGAGAGCAGTCGGTATTACGTACATAAGTTAGAAAAACTCATTGGTACATGGCATGTTGTCCGTGCGGATTCGAACCCGGACCCTCATAATTGGGTGTC
This sequence comes from Agonopterix arenella, assembly GCA_927399405.1. NCBI lineage: Eukaryota > Metazoa > Arthropoda > Insecta > Lepidoptera > Depressariidae > Agonopterix > Agonopterix arenella. Next base: position 11,545,036 of record OV656712.1, on the reverse strand, counting down.
CATACCTCTCCGCAACGCGCCACCAACGCTCTCATGCGTTACATATAAAATTTAATACATTACATATTAAACAAGGCCTTTTACGCTCAGTTGCAGAAACGCTCATTAAAGTTAATCCTCCATTAAATCTCTTGCTGCAACTTTTTGTCTCGTTGATGTAGTTAAAGCTAGCTAGAAATTTAATGGAGGATTAACTCTATGGAGCGTTTCTGCAATTGATACTTAGACCATCAAACATTCACTACGGGATCAACAATTCAACACCCTTCTCTCTTCTACTTGCAGTGCCCTACAATTCAGGGTCCATAATGATCTCTTAGCTTTTAAGTTTACAATCTCATGTAATGAATGCTGTAATTACGGAAAGCAATAAAATATTGAGTATTGACATCGAAACTGCAAAAAAAACCGTTTTTCCGTAGAAAATTTATTTAGGGATTACACACGTAAAGGTCACCCCGAAGCTTTTCCAGCCCGTGCCATCATTTGCCATTCTGCTTCTTGGGCTTCCAGGTCTTCGCGCCATCTCTTTCTTGGTCAAATTAATGCTTAATTAAGACATTTCGAATGGAAATTTTTATTCCCATTTTGAATTCCGTGTTACGCTGCATATTTACTAGGTAAATGTACTAACCCGTGCGATCTGACAAAATTCCACCCAACGTCGATGTTGCCACCCTCACAGCCTTTCTGCCCTCGTGCATTACAAGACAACAGGGTTTGTGGACTCAACACCACTTGCTCAATGCCCGACGACTGGATTGAAAATCTGAAATTATATTAGACTCGATCACAGTCCTGAAAAGTTATATAGTGCATCATCAGCTAATACAGGTTGCAATCATCACGTGGACTTAAAATAACCACCTCGTATACAGGCCTTACTGTACTTTGGACGTGCTTCAAAATGAGCAAATTTTGCCATGGGACCAACATTGAAATAACGAAAAAAATCTAGCTGTTTCATAGAAAACGTCAACGGCTACTTTACCCACATGTATGGAACATTTTCTTTTTGTAATTTCGATGTTGGCTCTGTAGTGGGTCTGTTGTTCAGTTTGGTGGTCGGCAGCATTCCCTTAAGTATGTAAATTGAAATTTTGTAGGTATACAGGGTGGAAAGAACAAGTCTACGTGATAGTTTCGTTAATTTAAAAGATTTTACAAATTTTAAAACTTTTATACCTACTACTTCCACAGAATAATAATAAGTGCTGCTACATTGAAAGTTAACAGTCAACTTGCTGTCTGTCTTTTCCTGCTGCCTCAATAGGTCTACGAATATCGACACCGCAGTAAAAGGTGATCTTAGACCTTACTTGTCCACATCAACATTTTCTCTCTCATATTTTCCTTCATTTTCTCTGTCCTTTTATGTCACTCAGAAACATCATAGATTTTAAAACATTGCTTGCAATCTGAGATTAGTTAAAAGACTGCAGAAAATACTCATGGATGTGGATTACACAGGACCAATGCGATTATTTATAATTTCCTACCTGTAGTGAATTTCTTTCACCTACCTGTCTGAAGCAACACCAGCTATGGAAATAGCCCAATCTGAGCCACACCAGCCCTGGTCGACTACCGGTGATATGTATTCCCCCCACTTGGTCCTTGAATCGAAGTTGATCGGGTACTCAATATCCTGATTGTATCTGATGGCTCCCAAACGTTTTGTTTCCTCACTTAACGGCAAAGTGCCTGGAAAGGTCAGATTTATTGTCTTAGGCCAAGCCGTTGATAGCTAGTAAAGCCATGTGTTTTAGCTGGCTTTTGGTGAAGGAAAACATCGTGAGGAAAATACATGCTTCAACATCGAGGTGTATGTCTCCTCTCTACTCTCCATTGAAAATTTGCTATAAATTTATCATCCTAATAAAGTTTTAGTAATGCTATAGTACGAAATGTATTATAATATTCTGAATGCTGTAGAAAATAATTATTCTGAATATTGTAGAATACCTCTGTATACTATAATATACTCGTGAGCATAATATGATTTACTTGCAATCGGATTTCAGTTAGTGGAAATATCAACAACTTCAGGTTTGTGTTTTATCCATGGTCCAAAATTCTTACCAAGTTTATAAATGAGTCCATCTTTCAACTTCATTCCGTGGAACTGTGAGTAGTTTGCTGCTGTCCATGTATATCGTCCTCCGTTTACTTTGTTGACTACATCATCGTTCAATATGCAAGGGTCTTCCTCACATTGCCATTTAACCTGTCCATTTTCCGTAACGCATTTACTGTGAAATTGAAAAGCTTTTTATTAAGTAATGCGAGGGTCCTGTCAGACGTCTTGCGACACAGCGACTAAAACGACGTCGGTAAGTTGTTTGTTGCAGCTGCTTGAAATTGCGTTGTGATAACTACAAATACATACATTTATTCTCACGCCTGTTTCCCACTGGGGTAGGCAGAACCAACGAAACGCCACCTACTACGATCCTGACAAACCTCTTTCGCTTCCTCCACATTCATTAGTCTTTTCCATGCATGCTCGTTGGTTTCGGGTACTTTTGATCTGAACTCTATTCAAGCACTTCACCAATATGATCCCCGAAAGAGATCGTTCGTGAGTTTATGTAATTTAACAATAATTTGGTCAGTATAATATGAATGTCTAGGCCGTCCCTTTCAAACATTTCTACTTTCGTTTGCCGTATATATTGCCCTCGTCAATCGGTTCTATCCATTCTTTCCATAATGACTTAATGATCAAACCATCTCAATATACCCTTCTATCTTTGTCACTACATCCTCTTTATCTCAATTTGTCTATCACAGTTAAACCACAAATACAATTATGTCTATACAAATTCGTGCCACATTTTTGTCACAATAGTGTAGTGTGGTGTAGTACCAGACGTACACTACCATTTTGACAAAAATGGAGCCGTCTACAAGCTTTCGTATTAAAAAATTATCAGTACATACCACGAGTTACAATCTATAGACTTCTTCTGCCCTCTCTCGCATAGCAGAGTAATGTTCTCAGGTGGTGGACTGGGCTTGAATCCAAGACAAACCTCTTCGTAGTCGGGGCAGCAATCGTCATGATCCCTCATACACATTTCATCGCAGTAGCATACCGTATCTGAAAACGATTTATCAATATAACAATCAAGGAAGGTATGCCCCACTCTTTGATCCAACATGCTTTGTGTTTGTCTAACACACTAGCCAGTTGCTAACTTACACTGTAAGGGTTGAGACACATTTTTTGACAGTCGGTTGCCGTCGGTCAATATGTCCTGACCCCTTAGACCATTTAAATAGGGACCTGCCTTACGTTAGCAATCCCCTCTGCCAAGGTACAAAATCAAATGATCATACGTACATCTGCATACAATTTTATACCTTATCACTAAACGAGACAGCCTATAATTGGGGAACAACTAGTCTTGTTTGGGGTTCACACGAGACTATTTGTCACAATTTTAGACTTTCAAAATTAGACTTAAGTAACGGAATAGAATCCAATGTTGCGTATTTCATGCTACCTCGTCCCCCGCAAAAAGTGACAGAAAAGTTTGTTAGTTGAATTACACGCTTAACTCGTCCATATTTAGATGGTCTTACCCTGACCCTTAAAAGCTATCAGAGCGTTCAGGAATATGCCACAAATCCAAGGCAATTACTGCACAATTAAAAAGACAGTAGCTACTGATACTGACCCGAAAGGGATCATAGTCGTTATAAGTATTTCAAGCATGAACAGTCAGCATCTGGGAAACCTGACCCCATTATCTAAATCTCTATAAGCGCCAGGGAGTTCGATTTCACTGATGCTGACCGTAAACGATATTTAGAAGGCTTACCTAAGATAGGATGTGAGCATTCATCTTGTCTTTCTGGACAACATTGGTTGTTAAGACCACAGTATGGTCCCGGAGGTAAATCTGGACCATGGTAAGCTCTCACTGTTATAAGCAGACATGAGAAGAGAAGCAGATGTCTGTAATAAAAAAAAAACTATTTTGTAAAAACAAAGTCAAGAAGAGACCAACATTAAATGGGAGCTATATTTTTAAATTACCTTGAGAGAGGTCTATGTCACAGTACGAGAAAGAGTATCTAAGAGTATCTATTACTACATACAGTACGGACACTCCCTTCCTCCCACCAACTTTTTACCTCACGCCCTCTATCCCTCTGTCGCCCTCCAGTCCAGTCCAGGAGTAGAAAGATGTATATCTCCATAGTAATATTGAAATTTTCAACTGCTGAGCTCAGCGAATTAGATTCAAAAATCCCACTCCTGGTCGCCATGTAGGTGCAGTTTTTCATAATTTAATATATTTTGAAGTACCTAGTGTAAATAAGATTTATTATTTTTTAAATAGACACTTAGGTTCCTGAAGTATTCAGGAGCGGTACTTTTTTTTAAATCTTTATTGAAGAATTTGGCCTGAGGCCATGTCGCTCTGTGGGATTTTCTATTGGGTAAGTTCACAGACATTATAATAACAATAAAAAAACTAGTAACTACACAGTACTTGATTGCAGTAAATTGTAGAAATAATTTTCAGTATAAAATAAATACTAATAATTCTGTAATAATTATTCTAAAACGACTTTTGTGGTTGTGATTTGTGAGTAATAAGGTAAATTTGCCTGTACCACAGATTACCTAATAATTCCTGTGATTCATAAATTTCTCAACAAAACGGGTTAAAATTAAATTAGAATACGTCATCCACAAGCGAGGACATTATTGAGTTACTCACTGATTAGTGATTACCTAACCAGAATTTATGAGGAAAATCTTGGAAACGAACGTACATCGTTTATTAATTACGAGCGTTAACCCGCGACTTCGTCCGCACAAATTATATACCAGATTTTAAGTCAGATCATAAGCTATCAAACAAAAAAAGTTTCATCAAAATCGGTTCAGTAGTTTTTGCGTGATACTCGTTCAAACAAACAAACACAGAAACAAACAGACAGACAAAAAATTCAAAAATTGGTGAAATGTAATCAGGGACACCTAAAAACTATTTCGTAACTTTTTTTTTGTTAATATCTTTTTTTTTGCTAATTACAGTTTTATAATAGTATAGATTATACAGTTACAGACCGCATCAAACTGAACAACTTAACCAAACAAATTAACCAACGGTACCAAAAAGTTCCATAGATAATGTAAATAGCTCCTCACTAAAAATGTATGAGACAGGCGATTTATTTTCGTGATTTTAAAGTTGGTCTCATTGTAAAAGTTGTTTAGTTTGATAGTCTGAACTCCCCTTAAATTATACAGGGCGTAAGTGACAGCCCAGCAAATACTGAGACGGTGAACTTAGACCATCAAACTAAACAGCTTTCACTATGGAGCCTACCTCAGGAAACGCGAAAAAAAATCAGCTTACTAGCAGGTAAGGTAAAACAGTCGAAGAGTCTTTGCGCTTAATATATTTACGAACGTAATATTTTATTTAGACGTTGACCTTGCTTTAAGGCTAATTTTAAAAAGTAAAAGAAGTAAGTAAGTAAGTTTTTTTTAAGTTTAAAATGAGTGCATTATCATCATTAGCATATTGTCTCCGTGGTCTAATGGTTAAGAGAATTGGCTCTCGACACGGAGGTCGTGGGTTCGATTCCCACGGGGGACACCTAGTGAAATGTCACTTTGTGCGTTTTTCCCCAGCTGGTTAGGACATTGCAGGCTGAATCACCTGATTGTCTGAAAATAAAAATGATTCCGTGCTTCGGATGGCACGTTAAGCCGTTGGTCCCGGCTACTATCTCTAGTGGTAATAGTCATTACATAAAAACCACGTCAGAGGCCGTAAGGCGGTCTGAAAAAATTCTGACACCAGGGCTCTGCCCACACGATAAGAAGAAGATCATTAGTATCAACATCGATGCTAAGGGCTTAAGAGGCCATGTGAAAAAAATAGGATTCTTCAAAGAGTCATATATCATGAAGTACTAACAGTAGGAGTATGATTACCGGATATGTGTAAATTGAACATATAATTGAAGTTTTGATTAGAGCCAAAACACGATTAAGACACATTTTCTAGATATACATTAAAAACAAGCCAAAGTAGCCTCCGTCTTTATCGATACACGCTCGGAACTGCTAAACGGTGAATAATAGAAACACGATACTTGATTTAAAAAAAAGAGATTGATATTTTACAAATATTGATTAGAGCAGATAATTGAACTTACATAAATAGTACAATCACAATTAAATAAAGTTTGTTTTATGCTTGCGTCATTTCAGGGGCGCGCGCCGCCCCATCTCTTTCTCTCGCATCAGGCAGTAGTATATGCTATCACACGCCCATTTCGCTTCAATTATTTTCGACATAGGTCCTTAATTTGTGAGATAGGGTGGCGAGGTACGAGTAGGATAATAATTTTGCTCGTCAATCTTCGTTTTCACGCGCTGCGCTGTAGAAATTGCATTGTTATTTGTTCGTGCAAAGAATTTCGTAGCCCTTCCAAAAGGGCAATGCGACCAGCATATTTTATCTATCTATATCTACAGGGTGACTGGTAATTCGACCTATTCCTTGAAAGGGGTTATACTAGAGTTCATTTGCAACAATTTTGCCCCAGTTAACTGGGGGTCGAAAATCGCTTGTTTTCGAGTTATCTCATTTTTAAGATTTTTTTGAAAAAATCCATTTTTCCACCTAAAACTGACAATTGTGAAAAAAATACTCCACTCTCTGCACTAAGTAAGCATTTTTCTAATAGCTGATGAATGAGCGACTACATTAAACTAAAATACATGTGTAAAATACCCGAAACCACTGAAATAAAAGGTTATAAACCGCACGACAAAATTTTTTTATTTGGATTTCGTTTCAATCCAAAGAGGATTACTTAAAAAAAATGTATCACACTTGGCGTACAAATTACGGAAATAACTTCCTCAATTCCTAAACTTTCCAAAAAGGTGCAAATGTTGTCTACTTTGACAAGAGTTTGAAAAAAATTGTTAACAATGGCAGAGCAGGTAGCGGATTTCCTAGAAGCGAACCTTACAAGATGCCGATTTGCTTTTGTCTCTTTCATTTTATTGCTTACATTGTTTCTCTTTTGTAAGTATTCGGGAATGTTTGTACTAAGGTTCACAATCGAGGCCCACTCATTCGCTCAATTCATTAAGTAATCAGTTAGTTTCAACCATCTTGGAGTTCGGACGTGTCGAATTCTGCGCTAAAACAGCTTCCTTTTCAAATGGCTGCTTACCAAAATGAAGAATACGCGGATATCATGTATTGTTACGGGTTTTGTGATGGTGACGCTGCTGCTGCTCGAAGAGACTATCAAAGACGTTTTCCTACCCGCCGTTTACCTGATGTCAGCGTGTTTGGTACGACATATCGGCGCATTCGAGAAACGGGATCGGTTCGACGTCGCCAAACCGACGCTGGTAGACCTAGCGTTAGTGATCCAATCGAAGAGGAGAAAATTTTGCAGTGTTTTCAAGCAGACGGCACTACTTCAACAAGAATTGTGGCTAGGCAGCTTGGTATGTCTCAGTGGAAAGTCTGGTTCACTCAGCACACAGCACGGCAGTATCCATTCCATTACACGCCAGTACAAGCTATCGAGGAGGGAGATCCTGTCAGAAGGATGGATTTCTGCAGATTTCTAATAAATGCAGACATTGAAGACCCTGAGTATCTAAAAACAATCTTGTGGACAGATGAATCGAACTTCGACCGTGATGGTATTACAAACTATCATAATCTGCATTTTTGGGCCCCTAAAGGTCAGAATCCGAGAAAATCTAACGAAGGAGCTCACCAGTACAGATTCTCACTTAATGTGTGGATGGGAATCGTGCACAATAATTTAATCGGGCCATTCTTTCTGCCGGCACGCCTAACCGGCATCGCCTATGAAAACTTTTTAAGAGAAGAGTTACGTCCGCTGCTGGAGGATGTGCCGCTTACCACAAGAACAGCTTTGGTGTATCAACATGATGGCTGCCCAGCCCACTATTACCTGGGTGTGCGACAGTGGATGGATGAGAACTTTCCACTGAGATGGATTGGTCGAGGCGGCCCGATCCCTTGGCCGGCTAGGAGTCCCGATCTAACCCCATGCGACTTCTACATTTGGGGTCATATGAAGACATTGGTGTATCGTACACCTATCTCTTCTCAAGAAGAATTAAGAGAGAGGATTTTGGCAGCTGCCCAACAAATTAAAGACACGCTTTCAACTCGAGTGACAGTAAGCGAAGTACGTCGCAGGCTTCGTGCTTGCATACGTAACGGAGGAAGACAATTTGAGCAAGACTTGTGATTTTTAAATGTAAAACTTTAAAACAAAATTTGTAATTTCATATGATTAGGTACTAAACATTATTATTTTACTCTTTTTTTTATTTTCACCAAACCAATAACTTTTTGAATAAAATTCACATCTGCGTGTTTAATAAGGTTTATTTTCCAAACTTGAACTAAAGTACACAACTTTTGCATCTTTTTGGAAAGCTTAGGAATTGAGGAAGTTATTTCCGCAATTTGTACGCCAAGTGTCATAAATTTTTTTTGAGTAATCCTCTTTGGATTGAAACAAAATCCAAATAAAAAATTGTTGTCTTGCGGTTTATAACCTTTTATTTCGGTGGTTTTGGGTATTTTTCACATGTATTTTAGTTTAAAGTAGTCGCTCATTCATCAGCTACTAGAAAAATGCTTACAGAGTGCAGAGAGTGGAGTATTTTTTTCACAATTGTCATTTTTAGGTCGAAAAACGGAAATATTCAAAAAATTCTTAAAAATGAGAGAACTCGAAAACAAGCGATTTTCGACCCCCAGTTAACTGGGGAAAAATTGTTGCAAATGAACTCTAGTATAACCCCTTTCAAGGAATAGGTCGAATTACCAGTCACCCTGTATACTATTATAAAACTGTAACAGGAAGTTTGTCTGCACATTGAAGATAAAAAAACTGCACAAAAAAAAAGTTATGATATGGTTTTTAGGTGTCCCTGATTCCATATTTCCAATTTTTGGATTTTTTAGTCTGTCTTTTTGTTTGAACGAGCATCACGCATAAACTGCTGAACCGATTTTCATGAACAATTTTTTTATTTGATAGCTTATGATCTGCCTTAAAATCTGGTATATAATTTGTGCGGACGAAGTCGCGGGTTAACGCTCGTTATTTATAATTATATTACTTAATTCTTAAATATTGTATTAATGCCATTGATGTAGTTTGTAACGAATATAAAAGATAATAATTTAGGATTCTTGTTTGACGACATTGCGGATTCGATTCTCATTCTGTTAAATTTACGTTTGCATAAATTGATTTTTGTAGTACTTGGTATTATTACATCCTATACTAAGACCCGATTCGACCAAACGCGAGTAAATTTTATTCTTAGGTTAAGTCGCCGTACAATATATCTATCCAGGTCGCAGTAGCTATTTGGTCATTGACCAAGCCCTTATAACCAAATAATAATAAAAGTCGCCGTTTACTCTCGAGTAAACTGATTTTGCGTATTACTAACCCTAATCTATGAATAAGTTGAGAGTAAATTTTACACGGCCAATTTTGATGGTGTAACCTTATAACGAGACTAATGAAATGTCAATGTCACATAATTAAAAAAATTATAATAAAAAGAAACGTAACAAATTAAAACTGTATAACCTCACATTGCAATAAGTACGGATACAATGACTTCTTTCTTTAGGTGGATTATACATTCGTTCTTTTAGTATGGGGTTTTAGTATCGGAGTAAACACGAAGAGTTAAATTGTTCCATGTTGGTCGAATCAGGCCAGAATAACATTAATTATCCATTATCTGAAATAAGGGGAGAGGGGTCTCAGCAAATAACACATAATTTTTTTTACAAAAAATTTGTATATTTAGAAAAATCTCACGCGAGATTAAGGGGGGAGGGGGGAGGGGGTCGAGGCTACTCTCGCTAGCGGGGGCGTCGAAAAGTCGCCAAAAGCCCCAAAATTAGTTGACCCCCACAAGAACGAAGATCAGAGTGATCAGGCCTATGGTCAAACCACCTCAGCAGTTGTCCCCTGACTTGGGGCTACTGAAAGCCACTAAACCACCACGGGTAAAACACAAAACACTATTAAATATTCTTTAGTTAATTGATTACTGAAGCAATATTTTGACCTTTCTGGAGGCATTCGTTCAACAAATAAAATAATAAAAAATCTGACTTCACATTTCGTATTCCCGCCAAAATCGCGAAAAAAATATATATATTTTATACTTACACGTTCGCCATAACAGCTTCTAACGACCGACACTAAAAACTAAACACATCCACTCACAGATTTAAATATATAAAATAATCTAATAAAATGCAAATTACCCCGACTAGTCTATGAATCAAAAGAACAGTCAAGTAATTTTTTTTTCCTCGTTTTATAAACTACAAAATCGAATATTTGTTTAACCTTGAATTTGATTGTTTAAAAATTTTTAAACAGAATTAAAATTTCGAAGACATGGAGTGCAGTGTTCTGTTTTTTATTGATTCTTTTTTGTTTAAAACAGCGTTTTTTTACTCGAAGTATTCTGCATGCAGTCTGCTTTGGTATTGAGTTTGGCGCATTAAATCATTTAATATTTATATGGCGGAAAATTGACGTCACCAATTTGTTTAGACATGAAATTCTTCTAATTTTATTTATTATTATATACACGTTAATAGATGACCTATTAATTTATTATTGTCTTCATATTCAAGGTGAGTCAGCTAGCAAGGTTTGGCTTTAATCAAAACAGTTACAATTAAACATAAGTCCATATGTTGTCAATGCACCAAACTTAATATATCCTTGAAATTGTTAGTTTAAAATTTTTTAATCGGAATTTCAAAATTTCGAAGACGTGCAGTGTTTTTTATTGGTTATTTTTATTTAAAACAACGTAGTTTTTTTTAATCGAAGTGTTATGTATCCAGTCTGCTTTGGTTTTGAGTTTGGCACAATAAATCATAATACATACAGGGTCCTTCTTAATATGCTGACACTTTTTAAGGGGATGCTGAGACCATCAAACTGAACAACTTTTTCTATGGGACCAACATCGAAATCGCGAAAAAAAAATTTGCTGTCCCATATATTTAGCCCAAGTAGGTTTGCAGTTTTGTATTGGGACAGCAGATTTTTTTCGAAGTTGGCTCCATAGCGAAAGTTGTTCAATTTGATGAGTAGAATACATGCTGAAGCTATCAACAGTGATACAAAATTTACCCTGTATATGGCGGAAAGTTTACGTGGCCAATTTGTTTAAACATGAAATTCTACTAATTTTATTATACACATGTTAATAGATGACATATAAAATTATTATTGTCTTCATATAGCTTATCAGCTAGCAAGGTCGGTCTTGTATGGAAACAGTTAATAAACGATTTTATATGGCCGGGTGGCAAGGCAAAACGGGGTAAATTCATATTTGTACTATTTTCGTAAGTACTTTTCAATATACAGGGTCCAATTTAATATGCTAACGGTTTTTTGAGGGTATGATCAGACCATCAAACTGAACAACTTTCTCTACGGGATCGTCATCGAAATAAAAAATCTGCTGTTTCATACAAAACTGCTGATTTTTTTCGCGATTTCGTTGTTGGTTCCATAGAGAAAGTTGTTCAGTTTGATGGTCAATCTTCTTCTTCGGGTTCCTCTCCATTACTGGAGGTTGGCAGTCAGCTCTACATATCCCTGTCTATCTCTCGCCAAACGAAACAGCTCTTCGACGCTGGCGATGCCTGTCCACTCTTTCAGGTTCGCGAGGCACGCCATTCGTGACCCACCGACGCTTCTTTTGCCCTCTACTTTGCTCATTATTATAGTCTGGAGCAGTTGTTATCACTCATTCCTCAAGATGTGACCAAGACAGGTGACTTTCTTCCTTTTGATGGTTTTCGACAGCTCCCAGGACTTCCTGATGGTCAATACCGTCAGCATATTGTTGGACCCACAGTTGGACCCTATATTTTAACGGAAATCAGACAAATGTAAAGCACAGATAGTGGTTTCAGTTCGTTTGTATGCAGCTTGCTTAAGGGGCCATAGATTCAAAGTATTTTCTATGAGAAATGCGATCTCCCAGACAGTATTTTCTATTAAAAAGAATTAACAAAAGTACTTTTTATATACTATTTTTTTATGATTTCACTAGATAAACTAAGGGTGAATATGTGAATATAAATACCAAAAATCTGAAACTATTTTAAGTTCTTCTAAAAAGAGAAAAATGTTTAAAAATAGAAGAAAATACGTCATCTTTGTGACGATTTTCTATCGAGTGAAGTAATTCCAATCGTGTATTCAATTGGTGATTTCACTAGATAAACTATCCAAAAATACGGAAATATCCTCTAAGGTGTTTCGTCCTACCATAGGGCACTGACGGAACTATGAACCAAGACTGCTTGGTGGTTCGGTCACGTACAAATGATGAATGAGAGTAGACTCACTAGGGAGATTTATCGATCCAATGTGAGTAGGACAGTCGATAGAGGGCGTCCGAGGAGAACTTACCACGACCAAATTAATGGCCTTCTCCGAAAAGGACAAGCAAGTGCGTAACACTCTCAACCGACCGAAGTGCATGAGGAGATGTATGAAAGTGGATGAGGCGAGAGAAGTATGTCAGGATCGAAGTGTGTGGAGAGCCGTAGTCTCTGCCTACCCCTGTGGGATAGTGGCGTGTATGTACAATTCTGCCATAGAAGGAACACACCTATTTTTTTTCCAAAGGTGGTATAAATAAATAAATAACGCTCACAGGCACATACATTGTAATGATCCTAAGCAAGAACTGTAGGCTTGTTATTATGGAAACCATACAACAACGGCACAAACATATAACATCCAGGAACGAACCGGGATTCGAACCCAGGACCCTGGTTTGGCAGTCCGGCGTAGTAACCATTACACCAACTGGGTCGTCATATGAAAATTCTAAGATCCATCATCATCATAATTTCAGCCAATAGACGTCCACTGCTGGAAATAGGCCTCCCCCTCATCGAACGGGTTCCCGCCGCCTTCACCAGGTCATCGGTCCACCTTGTCACCTTTTCCACCACACACGAAAGAAGAAGGAGCAAAATCTCACAACACAAGACAATAATAATAATAAGGCATTTATTTTTCTTTCAACAAATATACAGCAAAAGTAAGATAAGTACTACCTAAGAAAACAAATACAATTTTTTTACTTGAACGGTACACTTGGTGAGAGACTGGTGTCTGCGATGGGTGTTAACGAATAAACGTTAACCTGCGATACAGATCGCCAGGCTCTTGCCTCTCAGAACAATGTGCTATTAAAAAGCAAACTTGCGGGAAGACACTTATGAGCTCAGAGATAACTCTTGGAAACTACAACGAATTCAATCAAAGAGGGAACAGATGCTTAGCGATATTCACGCTTGTAAAAATGTTCTATTTTCACTTATGACTGCTAACATTAATATTGTGGAATATGATCGATTCCGACGCCACCTACACGATCTCTCAAAATACATTATTGATTCGTCGAATCGAATAATTAAGGTATAGCACTCATACTATCTTGTTAAAGTCGCAAGACTGCAACTGTTATTTTGTTCTGCAATTATAAAGACAGGTAGGCTGATGACATCACGAAGTCCACCAGGAAACAATAGTGACCAGGCCTTCCTCGAAAAAAGTTACGATTTTCGGAGCACGAAATTTCTTCACCATCGTAATCTATAGGCGGTCCCGTAAACCGACGTCAACCCGGCGGACGCTAATAGGTTAGTTCATGCCTAACCAGAATTTACTAAAATAAAAAATTTAACAGTCAATCAATCAATCAATCTGACAACATTTTACTTTAGAAAAAGGTTCTTAATTTTCGAGATAAGGACAGTTTTATGAAATTCGTGAAACTCTTTACGTTAGTCACTATTTTGATTGCTATGGCTACAAATGTTCTATGCAGTATCTGTGTCAATATCTCGAAAACTAAGACACTTTTACTAAAGTCAAATTTTGATATTCAGCTTAGTCATGACCTAACCTATCAGCATCCGCCGGGTTGACGTCGGTTTACGGGACACCCTGTATACATACGCAATACTTTCTAGTCTTTCTACCATTGCAGCCGTGGCAGATACATATTTTAAAATTAAAAGCACCTTATTGGTAGTCCCAGTAACGGCCCATGCCGAGGTCCTAGGTATCCTCAGGGCTGGATCATTTAACGGTTCATATTACATGGCATTTCGTCGTCACCGGTGTGGTCCTCTATTGCCTGCAGTAATAAGCAGTACTTACCTAGGTACTACTCCCTGAGCAACGATTGATAATTTCGAAAAAAATTTACAACAAAATAACTGACGTTCTTTCGACTGATGGTTTGCGACTAATCGCAAAGTATCGCGTCTGCTTCAATCTCGTGATACAATAATATTATTACCTTTGTATCGAATACTGAAGTACTATATTTAGAAGTAAAACGTGTGCAACATTGGAATTTTAATCGTTTTATGTGGGAGTGAATTCCATCATTCAGAGCTTAACTATTTAAATAAACCGTCTGATACACTTTTACGCTCAATGATTATGAATCCTGAAGTGCTATTTCTTAATCGCACGGCTTATAAAAGACGCAGGCTATAATGGTTTGGCCACTCAATTCTACGACGCTGCAAAAAGTTTATCAGCATCAAGACAACACGGACACGGAGGTCGTGGTTTCGATTCCCACGGGGGACACCCAGTGATATGTCACTTTGTGCGTTTTTCCCCAGTTGGTTAGGACATTGCAGGCTGAATCACCTGATTGTCTAAAAAGAAAAATGATTCCGTGCTTCGGATGGCACGTTAAGCCGTTGGTCCCGGCTACTATCTCTGGTGGTAGTAGTCATTACATAAAAACCACGTCAGAGGCCGTAAGGCGGTCTGAGAAAACTGTGACACCAGGGCTCTGCCCACACGATAAGAAGAGGAAGACAACACGAATCCCGAAGAACATTCATACTGAACAACAGCAGGAGCAAAGCACGTGCCATCATCGGAGCCCTCACTGGACACTGCCGTGGGCCAGTGTCCAATGAGAGCTCATCATCATGCCTGTGTAGGCATGATGATGCACAAGATGTATTAAGCTCACCATGAATCCCATCCCAGCGGCCGAGCGTGCGGAGAGGAGGAAGAAACCATGAGAGTCTGTCGACCCCTCATGTCCAAGGGGACAGCCCGCACAATAATTATAAGATACCTAATCTCACACATACTAATTCGAATACGGAAATTTCAAAATGACTATGGAGTTGAATCATTCGATCATGAATTTGAAGGTGTTCAAAATTCAAAAGTATAACCATAGAATTGATTTTATGTAGAGCAGCGGCGTAGCCTGGATTTCTGTCGCCCGGGGCACAGACCGATTCGGCCTTCCTCTTACTTTAGAAGACCTACAAAAAAAACTCGACTTCTCTCCTTACGAATCGGTTAAGGATGGAGCCAAAGGTCTTTCCGTATAAAACACGAGCAGCTAAGTTAAAACTGTGGGTCGAGTTGAAAGAGCTCGAAATTTTCAGCGCCGGGTCTTAGCTGTGGTTAGAAATCGTAAAGATTATGACAAACATAGAGTGAGCGAAGCGAACACGACTTTTCTCCGCTCTACGATCTATACAGGGTCCTTCTTAATATGCTGACACTTTTTTAAGGGGATGATCAGACCATCAAACTGAACAACTTTCTCTTTCTAACATCGAAATCGCAAAAAAAAAATTTGCTGTCCAATACATTTGGCTCGAGTAGGTTTGCAGTTTTGTATGGAAGAGTTGATTTTTTTTCGCTATTTTGATGTTGGTACCATAGAGAAAGTTGTTCAGTTTGACGGTCTGATCATCCCCTTAAAAAAGTGTCAGCATATTTAGAAGGACCCTGTATAGATCGTAGAGCGGAGAAAAGTCGTGTTCGCTTCGCTCACTCTATGTTTGTCATAATCTTTAGGATTTCTGACCCTGTATATAGATAGAGGTCAATCAATCTATATTTTTAGCAAATTTGTCGCCCCTAGTAAAGTGCCGCTCGGGGCATTTGCCTCCCAGTCAAATAGCTGTTGGTCTTCAAAAAAAAAAATTACGTTTGGTCCGTGCGGATTCGAACCCGCTCGAAGATGAATTCCACCAATCCGCATTGTGCACACTTGTTGGGCTAACACCTACAAAGGGCCTAATCTCACTATGAGGGTAGGCCTATGCCCCAATTGTGGAGACGGTAAAAGCTGATGATGATGTTTTAAACACAGCGAAAATCCTTGCTCAGATAGCACGTTTGTTTGATTGGCTGCTATTATTTTAAGCGGCAAAAATATTATTCGCTATGTTTGCTATGAATGTTTGATAAGTCTTATTTTTATCTATTTATTATTTCTTAATATATATTTATTTGATAGGTATTTTATTTCTCATTTGACCGCATACTGACGACCTGTTTGGTGTTGTAGTTACAACGCCGAGCTGCCAAACCAGAGGTACTGGGATTCAATCCCGACCGGTTCGGTCATGGATGTTTTTCTTCCTAATTTCGTCAAATCAGCCGGAACATTACCCCGGAGGGGAGGAGGAACGGCTTGTGTGGAAAGTCTTAAACGGCCTGCGGGTTGCAATAGGCAGGGACCAAGAATAATCTTGCAAAACGAACCACAATGTGGAATGAAGGACCTAATGAGCGCATCAGCCAGCGCGACAGGCGATAAGGCGACAAGATACTGGAAATGGACGATCTGAGGAAGACATGGCGATTCCATACGAGAAAAGAAGAAGAATGTTATGTTTGTCCATGTTGACTGGTTTTGGAAGGTTAAAGTTTCCATAGTAAATCGAAAGAAAGAAAGAAAGAAAGAACGTGCCTGACAGAGCAGGAGTGCAATTTCCGTATGTCACACTTTCAAAATCATGATCGAATGATGCACAATTTCCATAGTAACTTCGACAGTTCTCACTGCTGATTTGAACGTGTGACTCAAAAATACCACTCCTGTGCTGTTGCTCCCCGCAAACTAACTGTGTGCTTAAGGATACTTTAATGTTTAATGATGAAGTGTATTAAATAATTTATAATAAATTTAAAATATTGTATGTAGTATTATAGTGTTTGTATATAGTATATAGTGTGTGTATGATATTATACCTAACAAATAATAAGACGCAAGTAATACCCAATCATAAAAGAGTACAATACAGCCGCTAAATTATACTGGCACACGCATCAGAGACCTGGCTGCGCTTGTTTTTCGAGTAACCACTTTTTGAAATGTGTTTTAACAGTTGGTTTAGAAAGAGGTCGCGATTTGAGACCAGGAATGCAATTCACTAAGCGTAAAAGTCGTCACAACCTTAAATTCGCCGTTGAAACGTCGCGTTCGGCGAGCTTTCAATTTCATACGTCAAACTCAAACAAAATCTCCGACGAGCGATGCGAGCTCGTCGATGTTTTTGACAACGATGTGAGGCTTAGTGAATTGCACTCAAGGATTTTAGGTATAGACAATACCTATACCAGCTTCCTGATTGCATTCCAGTAGTACGATTTTTGAAATTCACGCTTACCTATTCTGTGGTCACACGTTGCCTACGCTTCCATAAAATTGCAGAATAGGTAATATGCATGGTGAAATTGATATCATTAGCATCCTTTTACAATAAGAGTCTTACCCATCAAACTGAACAACTTTTACTAAGGGAGCAAACCGATCGGAGCAAAAAAATAATCAGCTGTTGCATACATTTGAGTCGAGTAGGCACTAGGCATTGCAGTTTAGTATGGAACAGCTGATTATTTTTTGCTCCGATCGGTTTGCTCCCATAGTGCAAGTTGTTCTGTTTGATGGGTAGACTCTTAGTTTAAAAGGATTTTTGGTTGTAAGGGCATGGTCGATGACCAATAGCTACTGCGACCTGAATAGATCTATTGTAGTTTAAAAGGATGCTAATGATATCAAGTTCACCCTTTATAGTTCAACATAATACAATGTTGGGTAGTTAAGACACGGAATTCGATTTCATGTCAAAAACTTACTCATAGTCCCTTTAATGCATTAAAATGAACAAAATTAACCTTAAACGGTTTCTAAAATGCTTCGTCGTGGTTCCCTTAACCTTTGATACGGACTAGGGATGTGATGCGATGTTCAATATCGATTGTCGTCGAAAAAGTTCAAGTCGATCTTGCGCAATGATCGTAGCTAAAAGTAGGTTTTGGCATTCATATAACTACATACTCACGACCGTAATTCCTTTTGGGGGTGGTCGAAAACTTTTCTACAAAACTACCAACTAAGTTTCTAAACGTGCTATTGTAGCTACTCTCGCTTTTGGCATTTTGATTTTTGCGTTTGGGATTTTAAGAACCTTGCATTAAATCAATGTTAAATTAAAATGTAAAACACTTATCTTTACTAGGTATAAACTACTTAGTTACTAACCCCAATGTTGTTGTCCGGAAATAGATTGTTTTTGAATAGACAACAAATTATACGTATTAAATTTATTACAATACAAGTGTAGAAAAACAAATTTCAAATACAAACCTACTGCTTACTCAAACAACCCGCCCCGGTTCGTGTCTGTACCGAACATACCCATTACGCTGGCGGCATTGCAACGTTGGATGGCTAAGGAGATACGTTGGGCAAGAAACGCCCCGGAGCGAGGTTAGTATATAATTTTACAGCTTGACCAAAAAGAGTTGAAAAAATAACAGGCGCTTCTTCCCTTGCAAGAACGTCAAAATCACACATAACCTGGCAAGACCAACCATTATATTGACCTTAGTAAAATATTAGGTCTTACTATCACCGTTTTCTACTAGTTATGCCAAGCAATATATTGTGTCAGTATAATTTATGTTTATCACAGGAAAACAATATGATGTCGCGTTGCAAGTCTATTAGTGGGCGGTTGCGGCTTGTAAGTAGACTAAGTAGTACCATCATTTTGTATTAGCTCAAATTTGTTTTTGTACGTAAAACCATCCTTGAGATTACGATACTTCGAAAACTCACTCGACATTGGCAAAAATGTAGTGCTGGACACTAGTCCACTAGTCCTTGGCGTACTAACGCCAACCCGCTATAGCGACATTTAACACATCCATCTGTCAAATTTAGTCTTTTATCTCGTTGAACGCGCAAATTGAAAGAGAGCGAAAGAGTGATAGCGCTATATCACGCTATCGCGGGTTGGCGTACTAGCCCCGCTGGACACAATCAAAACGCTATCAATTTAAAAATAATTAAAAGAATTATTTGATTTATTTTTAAAAGATTTTTATCATTGATACGTTTTACATTATCGAAAGCTTGTCTTGTTTATCGACAACTGCGATTTGTTGGACATCACTATTTCTAACAGTCAATAAACTAGCGTGCTAAATCATACCTCTATCTAACCTAGGGTCAAACTGGGGTTCAGATAACTGCTCTCACTGGGACCTTTATTTTGAAAACATACGAGGCTATACAATACCGGGCGTGACATCGGTTGTATAGGATTTTTAACCCTTTACCTTGAATTGTACCAAAAAAAATTATTATGTTATGCCCAGCTGTCATACATTGCCGCTGACATTGCAGTCCTTTCAAATCTTTCAAATGTATTCGGTTACCAAGCAGTAATGTAAAACAACTGGGCATAACTTAGTGGTCCCGTTAATAGCGCACTGATGCGAAGTCCTCTTTGTATATAAGGTCTAACAAAATTAGGTGAAACTATTTTAAGGGGATGATCAGACAATCAAACTGAACAACTTTCTCTATGGGACCAATATTGAAATCGCGAAAAAAAAATCAGCTGTTCCATACAAACCTACTCGACCTAAATGTATGTGACAGCAGATTTTTTTTTCGCGATTTCAATATTGGTCCCATAGAGAAAGTTGTTCAGTTTGATGGTCTGATCATCCCCTTAAAATAGTTTCACCTAATTTTGTTAGACCTTATAGAATGTCATTGGTTAGCATACTCGGTGAAGTAATACACACTGAATAAAAGTTTTACCCTGTATATAACGAATGTGTGCAATCGAGACAGAAAGAAATATGTGGAGGCTTTACTCATATTTACCTCCTCATATTGTGACGTCGTTGCGATCACACTCTACATCTTTGTACTGATACTGTCTAATGGCAGGTTTAGGTTGTTACAGTAATAATTAAATAATAAAAATAAATTATTTTCTCCACAAGCAGAAGTTATAGTAGCTTACAATAAATAGGTGCAGGTTGTATTAAAAACGTAAACCAAGGGTACATCTGAATATTTTCGAATCACCAGGCGCCCACCCACAGCGAGCGCAATATATACAACATATAATAGTTATTTATTATGCAAGTCTGCAATGTTGCTTTTTGGCGTGAGTACTTGTATTGAAACCTGAGCAAGCGAACGATTCTAGGATTGAACCACGAGCGAAACGAGAGGTTCAAATATAGAATCCTGAGCGTAGCGAGGGTTTCGAAGGTAACGAGACGCAGAATCACTTTGCTGCCGAGCGAAACACATTAAGTTTTCACCTTACTACTAGGAAAATGTAATGACAGTAATTGGCGCAATGGCGCCAACCTCATAGAATGTTTTTCTTTATCGAATAGAAAGATTCGAATTTTAAATCGATAAAATGCACTTTTGCACCATTGAGGTACCAACCTACTAATAGATATCAGGCGGCAGAAAGGAAATACGTACGTAATTTAATTATGTATATTATATAAATCACAGAAACACAATAACATAGCTTAATCAGGTATGATGTACGATACAGAATGAGCCGAGGGACGGCAGTGCGCTCGCTTATAAGCGCCCTACCCCCACCCCGACACTAGAGAAATCGAACAAGTCTTGCAAAACAACACGTGCCAAAACGAGTTGTGTTTCAAGACTTTTTATTTATAACAAAATTATTTTAAAAGCTTATATTCGATATTCAATCATAATATTAAAAATTGTACAGTATATTTATACCTTGTTCATATAATTCCGTTTATGCAGATTGTCCTTAGTCGGTTTATATAATTATACGAAAAAGGCATTTCCGAGTACATAATTTAAATAAATCTAACATTCGGCCTTTCCTGACACTAAGTTTGACCCCAAACTTAAAAAAAAACATTTTAATCAATAATGATATTAAACAACAATTCAACATTCCAAAATATTTACAATAAATAATTCGTCTAAAATTTAATTTAATTTATATAACTTTAAATGTGACAAGATAACCTGTGTGACAATGTCCAAGATATTTTTTTTATTATTAATTAACATAAGTCTCAGAAACTGATTACTTAAAAATACACAAAATTTAAATTTTAAATTTCATTTATTCCTAGTGGATCTATCAACAGTCACAACATTTTATACATGTATATATAATATATCTAAGGAATGGATCTATCAACATTCACAACATTTTTTATTCAAAGAGTGGATCTATCAACACTCGCCAGGTATTGCAGGAATGGATCTATCAACATTCACAACATTTTTTATTCAAAGAGTGGATCTATCAACACTCGCCTGGTATTGCAGGAATGGATCTATCAACATTCACAACATTTTTATTCAAAGAGTGGATCTATCAACACTCGCCAGGTATTGCAGGAATGGATCTATCAACATTCACAACATTTTTTATTCAAAGAGTGGATCTATCAACACTCGCCAGGTATTGCAGGAATGGATCTATCAACATTCACAACATTTTTTATTCAAAGAGTGGATCTATCAACACTCGCCAGGTATTGCAGGAATGGATCTATCAACATTCACAACATTTTTTATTCAAAGAGTGGATCTATCAACACTCACCACATTTTATTCAATTCACTTAAGTATTTATTAAAATTCACAACATTTTTATTCAAAGAGTGGATCTATCAACACTCACTACATTTTATTCAATTCACTTAGGTATTGCAGGAATGGATCTATCAACATTTACAATATTTTTATTATACTTTACATACAGATGAAGAGTGGATCTATCAACACTCGCATCAATTTATATCTCAAACATCTCAGGAGTGGATCTATCAACACTCACTATTAGCACTACTCAAAATTACAAAAGTCACCACTTCAAGAGCGAATCTGTCCACATTTTATCTCATAAACATGTAGGTTACTTTAACTGGTAGTACTACATATTACTACATATTTATATTACTATATATTACTATCAAAATCAACAACTTTCAAAATACTTGGTTGTATAAATATTATTACCATAGCTATTGATCGGACACACAGTATATCTGGCATTATGTTTGATAATTTGCAAGACAAAGAGCAAAAGTGAATTTAAGATAGATGTCAAAAGGTTTAGGTAATAGTTACTCCTATTATTATAACATTTTCTCTAGGCTTTCTTATTTTAATGAGTTTATTAAGTTTTTATTATTATGCAAATAACAATATTAAAATTATTCGTTACTTCTAGTGTCACTTGCACAACAATCACTTTGATCACTATTAGAGGCATCATCGTCACGAATTGTGATCCATGGTTTTATGCGATCTGCTGCCCAGACATTACAATATTGTTTTTGTGTACTTGTTGTGCCAGCGATACTTGCCACTTCGTATCCAACATTTTCAAGTACTTTTGTGGCTCTAAAAGGTTCGGTATATTTTGGAAAAAGCTTTTCTTTTTACTTTTTCCGTTATTACTTTGGGTAGGCTTTAATATTTTTACTAAATCACCTTTATAATTTTAAGCTTTAATTTTCTACTGATCCTGGTAGTCGTATTTCCTGTAACACCTCTGCAAATAGGTTATCACCCTTGCTCAATTATATTCCAAATAATGCTTCTGATGGCATTTTCCCTATTATTGTGTTATTTAACCCCCATTGCAATTTTCCTAAAACTGAATCCCAAGATTTTTTTACTTAACTTAGTCCAGCACAGTCCTATTATATCTTTCAACTTGTTCATTTGATCTGGAAGATGCTACCGCATTCAGGATAATTATGATGAACTTTCGAATCACTACACAATTTTATTTTTTAAATTCTTTTGATGTAAATTGATCTGAAATTAATCTATTTGGGTAACCAAAAGTAGTACATAATGTCAACTGTACCACTTCAAATGACTTCTCAACCTTATGACGTATCGGATGTAAAAGGCCCTCTTTAGGCCCAGCTGTTTCTTAACTATAAGCACACTATAAACATATTTTGTTATGATTTTTTTTTTCTTTTTTGAAAACCAAGTCTTTGTCAATTTTGTTTAAAGTTTTCTCGATACTAAAATAACCAATATCATTATGCTGTGTTCACGTCTTCACGTGTTCATTCTACATATAAAATCAAAATCATTAACCCTAAACTTGCTGAAATTCTTAGTACTATTCTACCCTTGATATCATCTTCGATTGACAATTTGGTGAGTTCTGGCGATAGCTCTTGTTTTAATATGTATAGCTGTCCACTTGTCTTTATTATCAAAACCTCGGATCTTTTCCGCGAAATTTTGTCTTACTAGTAATGGTTCTACTAACATCGATAGCTCAACTATAAACGCATCTATTTCCGCAGTAACTTTTATATTCAACGTGATTTTAGATCCTCAATCAATCAATCAATTATACTTTATTTGGCACCAAAAAACAGAGTATACAGAGAGCAAACAATCAGGATATACAAAAGGCACAAAAACAGGCAGTCTTATCGCTAAAAAGCTATTTCTTCCAGACAAGTTCCTCCTAATGGCGTATATGAATTATTCCCAAATCCTCTGATTGCCGGCAAGTCATTTTCAGATTTAGGCCGAGAATTTAAGTCTACTATTTCTTTACTAATGAGAGTACAGTCACTTCCAAAATCAATTTAACACTCAACTTGAAAATTATTGTTAATAACTGCTTGCTTTCGATATTTGGCATCACTCTTACTAGAACGGGTTAACATAGTTCTTTTATCAGGAGGTTTTAGTGTTATTGTTGTTTTTGTTGTGAACGCAGTCTATAGACTTGTCCCAATTTACTACATACATACATACGTCACATTTGATCAAAGGTTTTACACATTTATAAGCTGTGTCCCTTTTCTTTGCAACTGTAGCATAACATTTCAGTTACATTACTACAACATTGTGCACTACGATGCCCAGCTTCATTGCATTTATAACAAATTATTTCTTTGGCATTAGTAGAAAGAACCTTCGGTCGCGCATAACGTAAATTTAATTCTCTGCCCAAATCTTTCAAAAGTTAAAGTTAAACCTAGGTGAAGACGCACTGGCTCTAAGTATCCGATCATTTATTCAGTATATTAGACAATCTACTGTCTTTAATTTCGAAAGCATTTAATAGAGTGAGTTTTTTCAAAATAATAATCATAGCTACAGATTAGCCTATTTTCATTCTTCGCTCTAAAATTGCAGTTAACACCGCACCGTAGTTACTTTCTGAATGAAAGGCTTTACTTAAACGAATTTGCTACTCGGTCCACGTTAAAAGTATTGTTTAAAATCTCTCGTACCTGCGTGACCTGCTAATTTTGGGAGTGCAAAATGCGTCGTTTGTTCATCAGTCCACTTATATATCTTAGCGCATTCATTCATTCTTTCGCTAACCAGCCGTCAATATTTTGATTCTTTTGAATAGGATCGAAACAAGGTATTATGGTTTTTATCAAATGAAATGCCATGTCATACGGGTCCCATCAAACTATGTTACAATGTGACAAATTCTAGCTAGTGTTTACAGTCATAATAGATGGATTCAATTCATTATTCGAGGTAACTGCTTAATGCTTTATTCAAAATCTGCTCACCATCGCGGAACTGCAATCCTTCTGTTATCGTTTCACGATCCTGCTGAATTTGACCCGGCGACTCTGCAGCCTGCACCACTGCTGCTTGTGCAACAAGCTCAGGCACCTTCAGGTCCTCTGGTCTCCGATTGCCGCCGCTGGCAGCCTCTGGTCTGGATTCGGTTTATCGGTAACCTGAAGATTTTAATACAACAGTATCATTATTTCAATTAACACGGGTAACATCAATTCTCCTATGAAAGAAACATTATAATTCTCTAAGCAGGTAAAAAAACAAAAAGTAGTTTTCTACTTGTCAAGGACAATAATATAATTATCTTTGTATGTAAATAAAAATTACCGACATGAAAATTGAGATAAAATTTGCTAAAAGCATTAATTACTATCAGCTTAATTATTCCGTGCTTCGGATGGCACGTCAAGCCGCTGGTTCCGGCCACTATCTCTGGTTGCAGTAGTCGTTACATAAAAACCACGTCAGAGGCCGTAAGGCGGTCTGAAAAAAAACTCTGACACCAGGGCTCTGCCCACACGAAGAAGAAGAAGCTTAATTATTATGAAATCAAAACGAGCATACTAATTAACCCGAGGTATTCCAAATATGGCATACTTCGAAAATTTGCACTTCACTACCAGTGCACAAACTCTGTCCAGATGACAGGCGGCTTAGTCGTCTCCACTTAGTATATAACAGAAATTAGAAAAAAAAGATCAGAAAAGAAGATCGTGGATCTTCGGCTGCGTTTAGATTTTTTTTTTTGGTTCTTCCCCTGTCTATTTCGTGATCTCCGATCCATTTCGGAAGAACTATCGTGTCGATGCAGACGTTTGTGATATCGAGATCGATATCGATGCTCGTGATCACTATTGTCGCTCGTCATCTCTTTTTTTTGTAGGCGTGATTACCAATCCCCGCTTCTGATAATAGATATCAGGCGGCAGAAAGGAAATACGTACGTAATTTAATTATGTATATTATATAAATCACAGAAACACAATAACATAGCTTAATCAGGCATGATGTACGATACAGAATGAGCCGAGGGACGGCAGTGCGCTCGCTTATAAGCGCCCTACCCCCACCCCGACACTAGAGAAATCGAACAAGTCTTGCAAAACAACACGTACCACAACGAGTTGTGTTTCAAGACTTTTTATTTATAACAAAATTATTTTAAAAGCTTATATTCGATATTCAATCGTAATATTAAAAATTGTACAGTATATTTATACCTTGTTCATATAATTCCGTTTATGCAGATTGTCCTTAGTCGGTTTATATAATTATACGAAAAAGGCATTTCCGAGTACATAATTTAAATAAATCTAACACGAGACGCAGAATCACTTTGCTGCCGAGCGAAACACATTAAGTTTTCACCTTACTACTAGGAAAATGTAATGACAGTAATTGGCGCAATGGCGCCAACCTCATAGAATGTTTTTCTTTATCGAATAGAAAGATTCGAATTTTAAATCGATAAAATGCACTTTTGCACCATTGAGGTACCAACCTACTAATAGATATCAGGCGGCAGAAAGGAAATACGTACGTAATTTAATTATGTATATTATATAAATCACAGAAACACAATAACATAGCTTAATCAGGTATGATGTACGATACAGAATGAGCCGAGGGACGGCAGTGCGCTCGCTTATAAGCGCCCTACCCCCACCCCGACACTAGAGAAATCGAACAAGTCTTGCAAAACAACACGTGCCAAAACGAGTTGTGTTTCAAGACTTTTTATTTATAACAAAATATATTTTAAAAGCTTATATTCGATATTCAATCATAATATTAAAAATTGTACAGTATATTTATACCTTGTTCATATAATTCCGTTTATGCAGATTGTCCTTAGTCGGTTTATATAATTATACGAAAAAGGCATTTCCGAGTACATAATTTAAATAAATCTAACATTCGGCCTTTCCTGACACTAAGTTTGACCCCAAACTTAAAAAAAAAACATTTTAATCAATAATGATATTAAACAACAATTCAACATTCCAAAATATTTACAATAAATAATTCGTCTAAAATTTAATTTAATTTATATAACTTTAAATGTGATAAGATAACCTGTGTGACAATGTCCAAGATATTTTTTTTTATTATTAATTAACATAAGTCTCAGAAACTGATTACTTAAAAATACACAAAATTTAAATTTTAAATTTCATTTATTCCTAGTGGATCTATCAACAGTCACAACATTTTATACATGTATATATAATATATCTAAGGAATGGATCTATCAACATTCACAACATTTTTTATTCAAAGAGTGGATCTATCAACACTCGCCTGGTATTGCAGGAATGGATCTATCAACATTCACAACATTTTTATTCAAAGAGTGGATCTATCAACACTCGCCAGGTATTGCAGGAATGGATCTATCAACATTCACAACATTTTTTATTCAAAGAGTGGATCTATCAACACTCGCCAGGTATTGCAGGAATGGATCTATCAACATTCACAACATTTTTTTTATTCAAAGAGTGGATCTATCAACACTCGCCAGGTATTGCAGGAATGGATCTATCAACATTCACAACATTTTTTATTCAAAGAGTGGATCTATCAACACTCGCCAGGTATTGCAGGAATGGATCTATCAACATTCACAACATTTTTTATTCAAAGAGTGGATCTATCAACACTCACCACATTTTATTCAATTCACTTAGGTATTTATCAAAATTCACAACATTTTTATTCAAAGAGTGGATCTATCAACACTCACTACATTTTATTCAATTCACTTAGGTATTGCAGGAATGGATCTATCAACATTTACAACATTTTTATTATACTTTACATACAGATGAAGAGTGGATCTATCAACACTCGCATCAATTTATATCTCAAACATCTCAGGAGTGGATCTATCAACACTCACTATTAGCACTACTCAAAATTACAAAAGTCACCACTTCAAGAGCGAATCTGTCCACATTTTATCTCATAAACATGTAGGTTACTTTAACTGGTAGTACTACATATTACTACATATTTATATTACTATATATTAATATCAAAATCAACAACTTTCAAAATACTTGGTTGTATAAATATTATTACCATAGCTATTGATCGGACACACAGTATATCTGGCATTATGTTTGATAATTTGCAAGACAAAGAGCAAAAGTGAATTTAAGATAGATGTCAAAAGGTTTAGGTAATAGTTACTCCTATTATTATAACATTTTCTCTAGGCTTTCTTATTTTAATGAGTTTATTAAGTTTTTATTATTATGCAAATAACAATATTAAAATTATTCGTTACTTCTAGTGTCACTTGCACAACAATCACTTTGATCACTATTAGAGGCATCATCGTCACGAATTGTGATCCATGGTTTTATGCGATCTGCTGCCCAGACATTACAATATTGTTTTTGTATACTTGTTGTGCCAGCGATACTTGCCACTTCGTATCCAACATTTTCAAGTACTTTTGTGGCTCTAAAAGGTCCGGTATATTTTGGAAAAAGCTTTTCTTTTTACTTTTTCCGTTATTACTTTGGGTAGGCTTTAATATTTTTACTAAATCACCTTTATAATTTTAAGCTTTAATTTTCTACTGATCCTGGTAGTCGTATTTCCTGTAACACCTCTGCAAATAGGTTATCACCCTTGCTCAATTATATTCCAAATAATGCTTCTGATGGCATTTTCCCTATTATTGTGTTATTTAACCCCCATTGCAGTTTTCCTAAAACTGAATCCCAAGATTTTTTTTTACTTAACTTAGTCCAGCACAGTCCTATTATATCTTTCAACTTGTTCATTTGATCTGGAAGATGCTACCGCATTCAGGATAATTATGATGAACTTTCGAATCACTACACAATTTTATTTTTTAAATTCTTTTGATGTAAATTGATCTGAAATTAATCTATTTGGGTAACCAAAAGTAGTACATATGTCAATTGTACCACTTCAAATGACTTCTCAACCTTATGACGTATCGGATGTAAAAGGCCCTCTTTAGGCCCAGCTGTTTCTTAACTATAAGCACACTATAAACATGTTATAATTTTTTTTTCTTTTTTGAAAACCAAGTCTTTGCCAATTTTGTTTAAAGTTTTCTCGATACTAAAATAACCAATATCATTATGCTGTGTTCACGTCTTCACGCGTTCATTCTATAAAATCAAAATCATTAACCCTAAACTTGCTGAAATTCTTAGTACTATTCTACCCTTGATATCATCTTCGATTGACAATTTGGTGAGTTCTGGCGATAGCTCTTGTTTTAATATGTATAGCTGTCCACTTGTCTTTATTATCAAAACCTCGGATCTTTTCCGCGAAATTTTGTCTTACTAGTAATGGTTCTACTAACATCGATAGCTCAACTATAAACGCATCTATTTCCGCAGTAACTTTTATATTCAACGTGATTTTAGTTCCTCAATCAATCAATCAATTATACTTTATTTGGCACCAAAAAACAGAGTATACAAAGAGCAAACAATCAGGATATACAAAAGGCACAAAAACAGGCAGTCTTATCGCTAAAAAGCTATTTCTTCCAGACAAGTTCCTCCTAATGGCGTATATGATTATTCCCAAATCCTCTGATTGCCGGCAAGTCATTTTCAGATTTAGGCCGAGAATTTAAGTCTACTATATCTTTACTAATGAGAGTACAGTCACTTCCAAAATCAATTTAACACTCAACTTGAAAATTATTGTTAATAACTGCTTGCTTTCGATATTTGGCATCACTCTTACTAGAACGGGTTAACACAGTTCTTTTATCAGGAGGTTTTAGTGTTATTGTTGTTTTTGTTGTGAACGCAGTCTATAGACTTGTCCCAATTTACTACATACATACATACGTCACATTTGATCAAAGGTTTTACACATTTATAAGCTGTGTCCCTTTTCTTTGCAACTGTAGCATAACATTTCAGTTACATTACTACAACATTGTGCACTACGATGCCCAGCTTCATTGCATTTATAACAAATTATTTCTTTGGCATTATTAGAAAGAACCTTCGGTCGCGCATAACGTAAATTTAATTCTCTGCCCAAATCTTTCAAAAGTTAAAGTTAAACCTAGGTGAAGACGCACTGGCTCTAAGTATCCGATCATTTATTCAGTATATTAGACAATCTACTGTCTTTAATTTCGAAAGCATTTAATAGAGTGAGTTTTTTCAAAATAATAATCATAGCTACAGATTAGCCTATTTTCATTCTTCGCTCTAAAATTTCAGTTAACACCGCACCGTAGTTACTTTCTGAATGAAAGACTTTACTTAAACGAATTTGCTACTCAGTCCACGTTAAAAGTATTGTTTAAAATCTCTCGTACCTGCGTGACCTGCTAATTTTGGGAGTGCAAAATGCGTCGTTTGTTC
Organism: Agonopterix arenella; assembly: GCA_927399405.1. Lineage (NCBI taxonomy): Eukaryota > Metazoa > Arthropoda > Insecta > Lepidoptera > Depressariidae > Agonopterix > Agonopterix arenella. The sequence continues at coordinate 11,514,835 of OV656712.1, read as the reverse complement.
ATCAGTCCACTTATATATCTTAGCGCATTCATTCATTCTTTCGCTAACCAGCCGTCAATATTTTGATTCTTTTGAATAGGATCGAAACAAGGTATTATGGTTTTTATCAAATGAAATGCCATGTCATACGGGTCCCATCAAACTATGTTACAATGTGACAAATTCGCTAGTGTTTACAGTCATAATAGATGGATTCAATTCATTATTCGAGGTAACTGCTTAATGCTTTATTCAAAATCTGCTCACCATCGCGGAACTGCAATCCTTCTGTTATCGTTTCACGATCCTGCTGAATTTGACCCGGCGACTCTGCAGCCTGCACCACTGCTGCTTGTGCAACAAGCTCAGGCACCTTCAGGTCCTCTGGTCTCCGATTGCCGCCGCTGGCAGCCTCTGGTCATAGCTGCCACGGCTGCGACGCCATATTTCCCGGATTCTGTTTATCGGTAACCTGAAGATTTTAATACAACAGTATCATTATTTCAATTAACACGGGTAACATCAATTCTCCTATGAAAGAAACATTATAATTCTCTAAGCAGGTAAAAAAACAAAAAATAGTTTTCTACTTGTCAAGGACAATAATATAATTATCTTTGTATGTAAATAAAAATTACCGACATGAAAATGGAGATAAAATTTGCTAAAAGCATTAATTACTATCAGCTTAATTATTCCGTGCTTCGGATGGCACGTCAAGCCGCTGGTTCCGGCCACTATCTCTGGTTGCAGTAGTCGTTACATAAAAACCACGTCAGAGGCCGTAAGGCGGTCTGAAAAAAACTCTGACACCAGGGCTCTGCCCACACGAAGAAGAAGAAGAAGCTTAATTATTATGAAATCAAAACGAGCATACTAATTAACCCGAGGTATTCCAAATATGGCATACTTCGAAAATTCGCACTTCACTAACAGTGCACAAACTCTGTCCAGATGACAGGCGGCTTAGTCGTCTCCACTTAGTATATAACAGAAATTAGAAAAAAAAAAGATCAGAAAAGAAGATCGTGGATCTTCGGCTGCGTTTAGATTTTTTTTTTAGTTCTTCCCCTGTCTATTTCGTGATCTCCGATCCATTTCGGAAGAACTATCGTGTCGATGCAGACGTTTGTGATATCGAGATCGATATCGATGCTCGTGATCACTATTGTCGCTCGTCATCTCTTTTTTTTTGTAGGCGTGATTACCAATCCCCGCTTCTGATAATAGATATCAGGCGGCAGAAAGGAAATACGTACGTAATTTAATTATGTATATTATATAAATCACAGAAACACAATAACATAGCTTAATCAGGTATGATGTACGATACAGAATGAGCCGAGGGACGGCAGTGCGCTCGCTTATAAGCGCCCTACCCCCACCCCGACACTAGAGAAATCGAACAAGTCTTGCAAAACAACACGTGCCAAAACGAGTTGTGTTTCAAGACTTTTTATTTATAACAAAATTATTTTAAAAGCTTATATTCGATATTCAATCATAATATTAAAAATTGTACAGTATATTTATACCTTGTTCATATAATTCCGTTTATGCAGATTGTCCTTAGTCGGTTTATATAATTATACGAAAAAGGCATTTCCGAGTACATAATTTAAATAAATCTAACACTACCTACTAGAGGCGACACCCAGACAAAATTTTTGAGGCTCTTACTTACGTGCCGGGCGTGTGCTGCACCACGACGTACGATTTTTGAAAGCCACACGTTCAAATAAGTAGTAGAAAGATGCATAATATCTGTAGTATTGACATTTTCTACTGCCGATTTGAACGTGTGACTTTCAAAAATACCACTCCGACAGAATACATAAACGATTATTATCGGGCCACATACGTACCACCAGTACCTGACGGTGAGAGCCTTCTTGAAGGTAAAATGTTTGGTAAACCCAAAAAAAGACATTACGTACCTACCTACACTACATTGAATAATTATGTATAGAACAGACAAGGCGACCAAAATCTGCGCACCACGATCAGCAGTGCGGGGCGCGCACTGGGAGTGTCGCTGTGCAGCATGCGCCCACGCACATACTAAGGTTGAGCCAATTACCTTAAACGAGTGTTACAAAAAATTTACTATAGGTGTCGCCTCTAGTAGGTACCTCAATGCCTACCTACCTATCGTTTTTGTCCGGGACTGGACCCAGTCACTGTATCTATCTAAACCAGCCATAAAACTTGTTTTCACAAACACGTGATTCAATTTTTATAATTTTATAAAACCGGAGTCCGAAAACCGTGACTCACAGAATATGAGACGAGAATACTTCGTTAAGTTGTCAATTTGTGAACTTAAAATTGTTTCAGTGAATTAAATAGTGCTCATAAAATGTAAGTTAGTGCTTTTCATTCAAACTCAACTTGTTTACTTTTTAAAACAGCCGTAAACTTAATCTATACTTATTAGCGTGTATTCAAATACGACAAAGGATAAATAAATTACAAATAGGTACGGGTATTTTTTACCATGTAGTTAATTCGGTTTTTAATTGGTCAAACTAACTTGTAGCCCAGTCATTTTACGGTTTGAGCCGAGACTAATTAGTAATTGAATTTTTGTTTCGGTTAATATTGAAGAGCCAATTTGAGCCTAAAATGTACCAAAATTTAAAAAAAATCTTGTCAGCAACAGCCCCAAATTCTAAATTTAGCTATTATCTCGTTCTAAAAAACCTGATGGTAATTTTTTTTTCACACAATTTTGATTTCTATTTTGTCACATATAACTTAATATTACTACCGACTTAACCAAAGACATAAAAATATTCTATACACATTACTTAATTATCAGGTTAAAAAAGAATGTTTCTGCTGCTCTACATTGACCAAGAAGTTAGATACGTCACGTCAGCGTTACCGACAACATTTCATTTTAAAAAAGGTACTAAAATTAGAAAGCCCTTTGGAGATTATGTGATTCAAAGCTTATATCAAAATTAGAAGATTTTTCTATCCATAATTTCTCGAGTTATTTGAAAAATACTAAAAAATTAAATAGATGTTGAATGAGATTTTATTCCTTTGCCTGCTTGGCTTTTATATTGTACTAGCTTTTGCCCGCGACTTCGTCTGCGTAGACATATAATTTTGTCTAATGTCTCGTCTAAGCTCATGAAGGTCATGGTCCGAACCAAGTCTAGGAATCCTGGCATGTAACATTAGAATAGCGATTAAGGAATGGGCTGATAAAAGACACAGGCTAGAATGCTCTGGCCTCTCGGGTCTGCAACACTGCAGGAAATTCATCAGCAATCTTCTTATTATCGTGTGGGCAAAGCCCTGGTGTCAGAGTATAACAGCAATATAACACCACGAATCCCACAGTTCATACTGAACAACAGCAGGAGCAAAGCTCGTGCCATCGTCGGAGCCCTCACCGGGCACTACGCAACAGGCACGATAAAGCTCACTCTAGATCCCGGTTGCCGAGCGTGTGGAGAGGAGGAGAAAACCATGGAACATTTGTACTGTGTGACTGCGATGTCTCGGTGGGAAAACGTATGTGACTCCTGAGAGATGGTTATTCATTACAGGTTTTTTACCCTGAACGCTTCCCTCATTTTCCAAGTTTTTCAAGGATGAAGAAAATAATATGTGGGGTTCAATACAAAAGATACCATTGGGTCGAAGTGTTGCTGGCTTGCCATTTCCCATAATAAGATAAGAAAGTCATGAACTTAAGCTAAATCAAAATCAGAAATTACCCCAAGTAATTCTGTAGGTATCAGATTTAAAAGTCATTCACTGGATCCATCACTTTAATTTTTCTACTGTTCGTCGTTTATTAGTTTATTATTTATGTCGAGCAGCATAATAATCATCTTACGACCCACTGCGGGTCACAGACCTCCACTCACGTATAAACGTTAGAGGATACTCTACCACGCGGGCTACTGTAAAATGGTGAAGGCAAGAGCTAAAACGATAATATTCTAGGAAGCTAATGATCAATTTGCTAAAAAAGATTTTCAATTATGTAAGTAGCTACATTACCGACCTGTAGTGTTATATTATAAGGACCTTTTAGATACGTAGGTACCTTTTTATACGATGTGGTAGAATGATGTTCTATAGTTAAGTTGCACAAGCCCTCAAAAAATCATAATTGAGACCGAAAATCAAACAAAACAAAAACTTGGCAAGAATTACTGCAACAAAATTCGTCCTTTCTGTAAAATAAGGTTAACATTCTGTAGCATTGGCTCAGATTGGACTCAAACAATCAATATACTTACAACGATGTATTACAACGATAATATAATCAATTAAATTTGTAAGCTCCTGCTATAGCTAGGTTTTTGAATTAATAATAGTAGCACACTTGCTTAAAAAAAACTCCCAACGCCATCTATTAAGATGAAAACAATACTACGATTAAATGTTTGAACACATGATTTTTAATATTTGACAACCCGGTTGGTGTAATGGTTACCTCGCCGGACTGCCAAACCAGGGTCCTGGGTTCGAAACCCGGTTCGGTCATGGATGTTATAAATGTTTGTGCCGTTGTTGTATGGTTTCTATAATAAAAAGCCTATAGTGCTTGCTTGGAATCATAACAATGTTCCTGTAAGCGTTATTTATTTATTTAATTATTTTTCTAATTCAGCCGGTAAGTAACTATACAATCAAATCTGTAAGACCGAATATCTGAGATGTCTTGAGCGTGAATTGAGTATGGTACTTGCTTCAAAAAATCACGCTACGCCATCTATTAAGATGAAAACAATTCTACGATAAAATTATGAACACTAACTTTAGAAAAGGTTAAAAGAAAGAGGATTTTTAGTATTTGCCGACCCGGTTGGTGTAATGGTTACCACGCCAGACTGCCAAACCAGAGTCCTGGGTTTGAGTCCCGGTTCGGTCTTGGATGTTATATGTTTATGCCGTTGTTGTATGGTTTTCACAATAAAAAGCCTATAATGCTTGCTTGGGATAATTAAAATAAATGTTTGTGCCTGTGAGCGTTATTTATTTATTTGTTTAATTATTTTTCTCGCGTTCTCCGCTGGAGAATACGCTTGCCCGGTGTGGGGCCGATCTGCCCACGCCAAGCTGGTGGATACCGGCACTAAACAAAACGTGTCGGATTATAACTGGTTGCTTGAAACCGACTCCAGTACAGTTGTTTTACCCACTGGCTGGCATAGCGCCCCCAGATGTAAGTAGGGCTGTGGCAGGTTCCTCAGAGAGAGCCCAAATGGTGGACGACACACGACATCCCATGCATGGCTTTATTCCTGCGCCGCAAAGGCTGCCAAGCCGACGCAGCTTTATGAAGTGTGTCGACCCCCTGAATACTGGCCCAGCGCAAGCAAGGTGTACTCTATGGCGACAAAAAGTGTCCCTCCCAACTCCATTTGTGTCGCCGTCTGAGAGCCTCACGCCTAGACATGACTTGCCTTGGGCGACCTGGAAGTCTTTAAACCGACTTCGAACCCAGGTCGGTCGCAGTAAGGACAACATGGTCAGGTGGGGATACTCGGATGCGCAAAATGTGACTTGCTTGTGTGGAACTCCACAAACGATGGCCCATCTCACATCGTGCCCTGCGTGCCCTAACATCTGCACGCAGGAGGAGCTCATGACTGCTAGCGACGGTGCAGTATCGGTTGCCCGATTCTGGCAAGCTACTATTTAGCGACTTTGTTCAGAATTTGAAGTCGACACGATAAGAAGAAGATTATTTTTCCAATTCGCCCAGTACCTATACAATCAAATCTGTAAAACCGAATTTCTGAGACGTGTTGATGATAGAACCACAAACATAATATTAATATTAGTGAGATACCTGGTAGGATTATAGGATTAAAATTAGAAAAAAGCCAAAATAAAACATCCTGCGCTAATATTAGATCTGATATGATCTCAGGATATTATTATGATTGAAGGTCAGGCCCTTAACATATCAAGCCTAACTGCTTCTGTCTAATCCGGTGAAAAATGGATATAGTCGTTGAATGTATTTAAAAAAAATAAAAAAAAACATTATCGACCAAGAATCGAACCTCCACCTCATGCACGAAAATCGAACCATATACCAAATATACTACACAGCTGTTGTCAAAACTGTTGAAAAAAGTAAATACTATTTTTATCACTGCAATTTACACAAATGCATCTGTCAGCGTCAAATTGGCGCTAGTGAGCATAGAATAAAATATTGTAATTTATCCAACAGGAACCCATTGCTAGGATAAAAAGTATCCTATATCTTAATCCAGAACACATTCTATCTGCGTGCCAAATTTCATCAAAATCCATTCAGCCGTTTATGCGTGATTGCGCCACAAACATACAACATTACAACTTTACAAACATCGTCACAAACTTTCACGTTTATAATGTTCGTGAGATTATTAGTTCTTCTTCGTGATGGCATTTTTCATTATTGAAAACAATCAAGTGTACTGGCAGATACAAAATTATTTTTAAGTATGATTATCACTGAACGGAACGCGTCGGGGCGCATTATATATATATTACTTTATTTTTTATATATTTAACTTAATATGCTGACACTTTTTTAAGAGGATGATCAAACCATCAAACAGCTTTCTCTATGGGACTGTCATCGATATCGCGAAAAAAAGTCTTCTGCCCCATACATTTTTGTAGAGTAGGATTGCAGTTTTGTATGGAACAGTTGATTTTTTTTCGTGATTTTGACTTTGGTCCCATACAGAAAGTTGTTCAGTATGATGGTCTGATCATACCCTTAAAAAACTATCTGCATATAAGAAGGACCATATACATCTTGCAATCCGGTCAGATGCGCGCGAAATCGGTGACGGCCGCATTCCACTGCAACGTCGCCTGGTCAGCACTCGCTGTCAATTTGCGTGCATTTGAAACAACGGCTGAGGCGCACGTATGCGCCTGGATTCCAGCGAATAATTTCGTCCGGAAGGACGCAGTCGGCTATTGCCAAATGTTACATTAATTTATGTAAAGCGCATATCAAGCGACAGTCCGTAGGGCTGTGGCAGGTTCCTCAGAGAGAGCCCAAATGGTGGACGACACACGACACGGACGGACCGCAGCACGGACTACAAACTTTTAGTCAAGATAACTTTAGAACTAAACATTTAAAAGGAAATCACAGACATTTGTTTCTAGATTGTTTTAAAACCATTAATTTTTTACTTTAATTACTAAATGTTCAAACTAAGCTTCGTTTTGTATGGAGCGCCGTAGAAAAATGCGCAAAATGCACGGCGGCACATCGCATCGGCGGCATAAAAAACCGACCCTTATTAATTTGTTAGAGTTGTTCGTTTGTATTTTAGTAATAATTTACGGTATTTCAAAATAGTTCCTTACCTGTCTTATAATTGCTTTAAAATATTAGCTATTATCCAGTCTTGCGTAACTGTGTGATTACACCGTAAATAAAAACATTCCGAATTAAAAATCGAGTTTTAGACATCTTTCGGCTGCTGATTTGAAATCATGATTATATTCTCTTTGTTTGAAACTGGCGTGCAGTTTTTTTTTAAATAATTACTCCTGCTTTGTTTGCACTGTAATTCTACAAAATGTCAAGAAATTTGTAATTCGAGTCTTGTTTTCTTGTGGCCAGTACTAAGGTTTTTTTTATTATGCAAAGGTTTTCTCCATGGAGTTTGAAAGATTTTATAGCCAAAAAGAAAAACAATGTTATACCGGTGCATTCATCAGCACTGGACAATGATAAAATTTAAATTATTGGTATTTATTTTGTAATTTATTGTTATTTTCGTTATTTATAAATCAAACAGTCTTCAGAATTAGCTTACTTTATTACAAGTCTTTTAATTTTAATTAGTGTTACTTAGTTGAAATTGAAATGGTACCGTTCATTGGTTGCACTTGCGGTTATATGTTTATATCTCCGGCTCCCGTCAACGTAGCGAGATAAATTATATACCAGATTTTAAGTCAGATCATAAGCTATCAAACAAAAAAAGTTTCATCAAAATCGGTTCAGTAGTTCTTGCGTGATACTCGTTCAAACAAACAAACAAACAAATAAACAAACAAACAAACAAACACACAAACAAACAGACAGACAAAAAATCCAAAAATTTGTGAAATGGAATCAGGGACACCTAAAAACCATATCGTAACTTTTTTTTTGTTAATATCCTCAATGTACAGACAAACTTCCTGTTACAGTTTTATAATAGTATTGATTTAACAGTTTTTATTTTTAATTTTATTGCGGCCAAGGTATTATAGCCATTCATGCAACGTTTTTCAGAAAATTCAAAAGTAATTATACATAGAAATATCGGTCAAAAATTAAATCGAAAAAAATGTATCTCTTATTTTTGAACCTTATTTTTATATTTTTCATTAAAAACAGGTGGTAAAAAAATTATTATAATGTTAGTTAGTTCACTGGTTACCGGTATGAGATTATGGAGTTGGAGTGGCGTAGCGTGTGTTTCTTCCGCCCGGGGCACAGACCGGACCCGGGACAATAACGGAGCAAGCGAAGCGAGCTCGACAATATTTTTCATATCTATTCTGGTTGTGGTCAGATATATTTTAGTTTATCCGTGCAAAAATAGAAACTTAGAGCGAGCGAAGCGAGCTCGACTTTTCTCCTTAATACGAATCGGTTAGAGCCAGAGCTTTTAACGTACAAAGTAACCTAAGTAAAAGCTATGAATCGAGCGAAGCAAGCTCGAAATTGTAAGCACCACGTCTTTTATTAACTAGAGCAAATTTGATATTATGTAGTATGCATCTCTTATTGAGTGAATAGGACAAAAAACGTACTGACCTCTCTTCTCCCTCTTGGCGTACGGTAGGTCAGTAGGTTAGGTATGCGTTAGAGGCTATTTTGTTTTGGTTATAAAGACAACTCAACAAATGCTTTCGGGGTAGACAGAAACTACTACAAATACCAACTACCTTTAAAAGATGCTATTAATGGATAATAAAAATACGTTAAATTTACTTAAATCATTTCATTCTTATAAAAATGTAAATACTTATAAAAATCTGCGGCCTTAGAATTATTAGCCAAATGGTTACAAATGGCCTTCAGCATCTCCTGCTTGGTGGCATTGAACTCCACACCCTCCTCGAAGGTGTCAGCGACTGATAGAAACGCCTTCGCAGTCATGTCCTCAGGGTAATCTTCCAGAAAATATCTGCAAGTTCAATTATAAAGTTCAAAGATATTGTATGCTATTAAATACCCAATGAATCATCGTGCGTGTGCTGGGAGATTTTAGATTTACATAATGATACAATATGTTGTTTTTTTACGACACCCACGGGAGGAAATGGGATGGTGCTATTCTTAGCCGACACCAGACGGACGAATAGCACCATCCCATTTCCTCCCGTGGATGTCGTAAAAGGCGACTAAGGGATTTACCGGAGGATGGGCAGCAGCATCCTCTGAGTACACACATTCAATCCATTCCACATCGAGTTCACACTGCGATCGCCAACCCGCCTGCCAAGCGTGGCGATTAAGGCAAATCCCCCCGTTTCGGGGGAGGCTTATGTCCAGCAGTGGACGTCTATCGACTGATATGATGATGATGATGATGATGACAATATGTTGTTAATATTTTCGTTCAAATTGACCCTGAATACAATCGGCAATTGCAAAAAAGACAAGAGTAATTATTAAAATGGATAGAAAATCATTATAATACGTAAGCATACCTTAAACAATTCCTCATGTAATTAAAATGGTCCAAAAAGCATGAGCATGGACCAAATTGAACCTGCAAGTTCGTTGTATCGCTATCCAAAACCGCGTTCGACGCTTTCACATTTGACATCAAATTCGGATCTTCCCCAAACTTTCTAAGATACAGCTTTCTTATAAGAGTAGATGTCAGCACCGGCATTTGTTTGTTGATGTCCATTTCGTATGTCCTTCTATTGTAATCTTCGTGATATTTGTCTATGGCAACTTCCCTTTTGACTTCAGTGATTATGGATTCGAAATCGTGGGTTGATGCTAGCAGATTTATTTTGCTGCATAGTGATTGAATGAACCAGGAACCAAGAGCTTCGTCTCTGGAATTTGAAACAATCGTAAGAAATCAGGCGCTCTCGTGGAGTAGTTCATCAAAGATTTAATTATTCCCTAGCCGCTTGCGGCCTTGCATGATGGACCATCAAAATGAGGGTCGACCAGTGGACCTGGTGACCATATGTGTTATCGACATTTTATTTGCTCGAAGTATCTAGTTATACTACTTTTGAACATTTTGTTTTTATTTATCCTTTATTTACTTCTCGAATAATTCTTTAGATGGCATTGTTCATCTTTCCATACCATTTTCTATTCTATTCAGATCTTAAAATTGTGGCTCCATCGTAGGTAGTCATATTAAATAAACCCGGCGGACTCATGGTTACACCGTTTTGATACACCAGAAAACGAAAACTAATGATTTATTCCATTCTCTTTGGTTTTCTTAGCAAATGTTGTTCGGTAATAGTTATTTGGGTGATCTCAAGGATGGTTTTGGATTATGTATGTATGTTTTGAACAAAAACATACTTGAACCTCCCCATAATATCCCCAAAATGGTGGAGCCGCGTGAACGCTTCTAGCTATGCGACTCTCTACGTTTCATAATGTCGTTTAGGGAATGTCAAACAAGACTGCTATTTCTTTCTTTACTCTTTTTATATTTTATATTTTCTTTTTCAGAAAGGCAAATGGGTCGAGCCCATACAGGCTTGTAGACAACAATATTTTCAGATATTTGATGCAAATTTGTAAATAATAAAGCCTGATGAATAACTTGCTATAATTCTAATAATCTTACCTATGCGAAGGGTTGCCAATGTAGGAGCTATGTATCACCAGCATATCAGACTCCACAGGCAGGTAGTATGGTTCCACCTCCTCCTCCAGGTCCCTCTGTACCCTCCCAGCTCTAAATACTGGCACACCCTGGATATCTCTGGTCCCTCTACAAGCCTGGGAAACAACAGTTATTTTGTTTATTTTAATAACATGGATTAATTGAAACCGTCCAACGCACATGCGGTATTTTTTTTTATTTTGTGAAACATGTGTGAAGCCGTCAAACCTACCTAGTCCTGATTATGAATCTATGGTTATGAATAGCACCATCCCATTTCCTCCCGGACACTGCGGTATTGATGGAAATGAGGCTGCTGACGAGCTGGCACGAAGAGGGGCGGAAGAGGACGCCATAGGCCCCGAGCCTTATTGCGGCATCTCCCGCAACACCTCTAGACGTGTGCTAAAGGAATGGGCCGTGGACCAAAGCCGCAAGCTCTGGTCGGATACACCAGGACTGAGGCATGCGAAAGAACTTGTGACCGGCTTTTCAAACAGACATACCTCAGATGCCATCAATTCAAACCGCAACGACTTAAGGCTCTTAGTACGAGCCTTAACAGGACACTGCAAGTTAAACAAACACCTACACAGAATGGGGCTTGTAGACTCACCCACTTGCAGATTTTGCTGTGAAGCAGAGGAAACGCCCATACATCTCCTCTGCGAATGCGAAGTGCTCATTCACAGCAGGAGTCGCCATCTAGGTGGATACATAATAACACCTACTGACATCAGGGACCTCCCCTCCAAAAGCATAACACGGTTCATGAAGTCCGTGGGCCTAGGAAATGACCTTTAGGTCTAGGGTGACAGCTACAATAGATCTATCTAGGTCGCAGTAGCTATTTGGTCATTGACCAAGCCCTTATAACCAAATAATAAAAAAAATAATAATCCCATTTCCTCCCGTAAAAGACGACTAAGGGATCTACTGAAGGATGGGCAGCAGCATCCTCTGAGCATCCACACATTGATTCGATCCAACTGCGATCGCCAAAGCGTGGCGATTATGGCAAATCCCCCCCATTTTGGGGGAGGCTTATGTCCAGCAGTGGACGTTTAATGGCTGATATGATGAATCATAAATCATAACAAACCTCTCATTTTTGTCGATATTTGGTCGATAGTGTTCGATAAAGAAAGTGACAAAAATATATTTCGATAAAGTCATCTGACAAAGATTAGACCGAACGGAAGCAATTGAAGTAGGTATTTCATGCTGGAATTTAGTTCAATGGTGATTCATTGCATTGGAATGACGAATAGATTGTAAAACCCATAAGATAATCTTTATAGGGTCAAGCCATTATCCGCCTTATTAACATCTCGTCAGTATTTTTAGGAGCTTCTCCACTGTATGGTACCTACAGCTGAATTTGTTTCGCGATTTTGGCTCTGATTGAGAAAGTTTTTCAATTTGATGGTGTGATCATCAGAAACCGTCATCATATCATATAAAGAAGGATTCCCGAAGAGGGAGACGCTAGAGACTAGAGTCTCGGTATATTTTTAGTATTTTTTTTCTCAAAAACACCGATAAATTAGTTAAAAATAGATAAAATTAAGGATTCGAAGCCATTAGGCAATATTATATATTAGTACATTTTTAGTCTTATTTATCTTTCTTTTAGTATTTTTAGTACTGGGAGCACAATACAACCCGTTTGGTACATTACTGATTTTGAAAACGGTCACACTATGGTTACAAGTGTTAGGAGCCAATGTCGAAAAATAATTGAAGCGAAATGGGCGTGTGATAGCTTATATTACTGCCTGATGCGAGAGAAAGAGATGGCGCGCGCCTGAAACGACGCAAGAGTAAAACAAACTTTATTTAATTGTGATTGTACTATTTATATAAGTTTGATTCTGCTCTAATCAAAATTTGTAAAATATCAATCTCTAATTTTTAAATCCAGTCTCGTGTTTCTATTATTCACCGTTTAACAGTTCCAAGCGTTTATCGATCGAGAAAATGTGTCTGAATCGTGTTTTGGCTCTAATCAAAACTTCAATTATATGTTCAATTTACACATATCCGCTAATCATACTCCTACTGTTTGTACTTCATGATATATGACGCTTTGAAGAATCCTATTTTTTTTCACATAGCTCTTAATAAAAACCACCTTAACTACCTGAATTATAAGGATCCTCGGTTTAGTAATCAAAGTAGGTTTGTTGTGGACTTTGAAATGATTAACAATTTCAATTTCACTATAAAGTTGATCCTTTGCTCTCAATAAACCGTTTTTGGTTCCGTGTGTTAATACTGCTATCATTATGCATCCGTAGTCCGTGAAATCCATTTCGCTGACTGAAAAAAATAAAGGAAGGCTTTTTCAAAAGTTGATCGTGAAAAAACAATAGGTCGCGTTAGTAGTAGCGGCCAGAGACTCTTCCACACGACTTATTAACTAGTGAGAAGAACAGTTTTATTTTTATTTTTTATAGAAAAATTTCAAAGATTTCATAATAATAATTTCAAGTGTTTTGATACGTAATCAAAAGGAAATCGTATATAGATTGATAAAGATAGATAACCGATTGATAAACACATAGCTATTTCGATTCTTTACTAGGGGAATTACCTACCTACCTAAGTATTACTAAAACAAAGCAGATGGGCTTATTTCCATACATGGGTAAGTACGTACTTATACAGAGTGAAAGAACCATTGCGGATTTGGACCCAGTCATTTATTACGAAAACTAAAGGCCCCACAGGACGGCGGTCATATCTATAATAAACAGAAAAAACTCAGGCATTTAAAAAAAAAAACTTCCTCATCTCTAGAAGTCCGGATTCAAAAGTAGAAATTAGGTACTAGTAAAATAGACAAATCATCCAAAAAGTAGTAGCAAAACGGAACCATGACAGTTATTTTAATCGAATATGATCGCTGTGGTATTTTTTTGTTGTTACGGAACGTATTTTTTTGGTAGTTGAAGTGATAGTGTGTGCGATTTCGTTTTCTTAAATTATCACAATATTGTATGGTTATCGTGAATTTTCATTAAAATAAACTTAATCAATGCGTAGAAGATTGAATGGACTATCTAATGAAAAAAAAAGGATCTACCAGGGATTGGGTGACAGCTATATTTTCCTGCCCTTCGCCGTGGAGACCCTAGGTTGCTGGGGTCCTGAGGGGAAAATGTTTCTTAAATGCCTCTCAAAGCGCCTATTCGAGGCTACAGGCGACAGGAGGGCTGGCAGCTATTTTGCGCAAAGGATCAGCCTTGCGATCCAAAGAGGCAACGCTGCCAGCCTCCTAGGCACTCTGCCCCGAGTAGGGGCTTTAGAGGACATTTTTTACCTTTAAGTAGGCTAGGTGTTTTTCTTTTTTCTGTTTGTTTTGTTTTTTTCTTGTTCTATTAATATTAATTTTATTGTTTCATTAAATTAAAATCGTTTACTTAATAAAAAGAATACCACTATCTAATAAGAAAGTTTATGAGTTTTACACACTTCATACAAAAGGTATCATAAGGAGAAATTCCTTTCCCCTAACTTCTACAGGTTACAACCAATTTACTTTTTTGTTAATTTTGTGTGTGTGTGTTTCACTCTACACGTATTACTAAGTTTCATTGATGTACGGTTCCTCTAAGGCCCGATTCGACCAAACGCGAGTAAATTTTATTCTTAGATTAAGTCGCCGGTTACTCGAGAGTAAACTGATTTTGCGTTTTACCAACCCTGATCTATGAATAAGTTGAGAGTAAATTTTACACGGCCAATTTTAACGGTGTAAAGATTATACCGAGACTAATGAAATGTCAATGTCACATTATTAAAAAAAAAATGTAATAAAAAGAAACTGTATAACCTTAGATTGCAAAAGTACGGATACAATGACCTCTTTCTTTAGATGGATTATACATTCGTTCTTTTAGTATGGGTTTACTGTTGTACAGCTCACATGAAGGTATTTCGGAGTAATCAACAAGAGTAAAATTGTTCCTTGTATAATATATAGTTACCATTCTATAAATCAAAGTTCGGTCGAATCCGGCCTAAGAGGGAGACCGAAAAAATGGGCAGTCTGCCTTTCTTCTTTATGTATACCTACATCAAACTGAAAATTGAAGTTGTTTCTTTTTTCTTGTGCCATAATTGTCATTCCATTGGCATTACGAACATTACAATTCTTTTGCACATTCGGAAGCTTTACCCTATTGTTATATAAAATAGCAACGCGCCGTCAAAATATATTACGTAGGTATATCTCCCAGAAAAATCCCTCTTATGGTAGAAAACTAGAATCGAATGTGAAAGTTATCCAAAAACCTCCCTTTGCCTACCTCCACTACCTACGAGATATGCCCTTTTTTCAGAAAAGGATGATAATAGGTGTACGAACTTTGATAATACAAAAGTACCTATTGAAAAGAAAACTTTACTTACATGATTTTAGCTCCCGAAACAATTCCTCTTTCGTTAAATCTTCGTGAACAACACAATCAAAACCAAAATTGTAAAATGTGCTCGTCAAAGCTTTGACATCTTTTTCAGTACCGAACCTCGGTTTGCTATAACCTTCTACATTCACCTGATTGAAAACAATCAAAATATTTTTCTCAAACGTTTCCAATTCGTATGTAGACGCGTGTTTTGAAAGAGCTCTTATGTTGTAATTTCCTACTTGGGTTTCTTCATCTATTTCTTCGTGAACTTTTTCCTTAATGTCGGGAGACACATCCGGAGGTGCTTTGAGCATTCCATCTGTATCCACTTTATCATATTCGTACTCATCTATTATATTACTTATATTATCAGCACTATCTATTGTTTCTGAATCATTTTCTTCGTCCGAATTGACTTTTCTTGGATAAAATATTCCGAGGCTTCTGTTGACTTTGAATGTATTTTTTCTGATGAATTTGTTAACATCAGCATTGTCCATTGTTTTAGTTCTATCGCTGGTAAGTCACAATTTACTTGTTTGTTTGAGTTTGAAACGTAAAACACAAATAAAATGTTGTTCGTATCGATTCTCTGTAATGTTATCTAATCTCAAGTGTTTAATGGGATTATCTATAAAGTATGTCATTCTATGCTTCCAATATAGCCCAGTTATTTTACGGAGTTTTGTTAGGAGAGGTGGGAAGTAATTATTAATTGGACTTTTAAACTAACCGGCACCATTTAGTGATAAAAAGACTATCTGAAAACGTATTTTAAAAAATCGCTACGCAACATAGAAATCAAAATTGTATGTCCCAGAAGGCTTTTAATAAAATAGGCATTTAAATTTAAAAAATGAGGTTTTTATTAGAAAATACGAATGTATTTTTCGAAACCTTCTAAGTAGACAAAAATATTTACACCATGTTTGAAGTATGTTAATGTTAATGCCTTAATAATATGCATAAAAAAATTACCATCAGGTTTTTTTCATAACGAGATAATAGAAAAATTTTAAATTTGGAACTGTTGCTGACGGGATTTTTTTTATTTTGGTACATTTCAAAGTCCAAATTGGCTCTTAAATACTATAACGAAAAAAAAATATCATTTACTAAATTAGTCCCGCGCAAACCATAAAATGACTGGGCTAATAACGCTACGTACACACGGCGACACATCAAGCTATACAAAACCAACATAAGCTGGCCGCGCGTCGCTATACGTTATGCAACCTACGCGCGGCCAGCTTATGTTGGTTTTGTATAGCTGGATGTGTCGCCGTCTGTACCTACTTAAAGATAATGTGAAATTCTCGTAATACTTATAAAGAACAGGATTGGCTGAAAGCATTTTGTATACTTACCGTTTAAGGAATTAGGTGGAATCACAGACCTAGGTAAATACCTAAGTCTATGGGTGGAATTTTCTTCCAGAAAAATCTAGATAACAACGAATCGTGCCGTTCTTTTACGTGAAGACGTCTGCGTCAAAGCATCCAAAATGGGGGGATGCTTCCTTGCCCCTCCCACCCGAAATTCATACATTTTTGTCGAGAAGCTATTGGCATTTTCTATGGAGCAGCATTTTTTTTCGCCTGTTTCGGCTTCAAAACGACCCCGATTCCACAGATCTTATTTAATATTTAGATAATACCATAGACTGGTCATACTGTATGTGGGATTCAAATCATAAGGTCAAACCAAACGATGTGGCTAAAGTGGCAACACTGCCTACAAATAAAGCTGAGCTTCACTCGGTAAATCTAAATGTTTAGTCATAAGTATTTATATCAAGTCTGCAACCGGACGGATGTGATAACAAATAGGTATTCGTTGAGAACACGTTGTGTTACTTATTTATTTTATTGTGGAGTTAAAACTAAATATTGCAAATAGTTTTATTCGTTAGCTAACAGTGAAGTGAGTTTTAATTCAAAGTTTTGCGATTTAACCTTTGACTTTGCTTACGAAGGCAGATCTACGTGAAGAAACAAGTTTTTTTTTGTGGAATTGCGCGGCTGACCACGCCGCCCCGCGTCGTCGTTGGTCAAAATAAAAATGAATTTTGCATTTTTTGTCGGTCATTTGGCAGTCAAATTAGGTATTGATTGATTTCAATAATTATTTTAACCTTCTTGCACTACCTATAGGTAAGTACTTATCTAATTCGATTTATTAGATTAGGTCCTAACTCCTATATCTGAACGAAAAAAAAAAAGAGAAAGTAGCATTTTCTGTTGTTTTGTTATTGAGCGTTTTTCTTGTGGTTTTCTAAGGGATCGATAGATGGCGCTACGGTTTGCGCAAATAAAGGTAAAAATGTTGCTACAATAAAGGTTGATATACCTATTCGTTCACTCTCTCTAGGATAATTATTATATTTCGCCATTCATGCATTATAACTTCTGGCCACGTGCGAATTACTAATAGGTAAGTAGGTACCTATACTTAGTGCTGAAAATGTCGAGCTCACTTCGCTCCCTACAAAGTTGTACATTTTTTTAAATTTATTGATACCCATCAATAAATTAAAAAAAAAATACTTCTTTAGAGCGACATAAGTGAGCATGACAATACAATATTTAGTATAATGTTCCACACAGAAATCGTCAGAGCTTTGTCGCGCACGCAGTTTTTTTTTTCTTCAGTGTCCTTGTGATTGCCATCTACATAGTTAAAACTAGCAGCGCAGCTTCCGCGCGCGGACCACTGACTTTAACTTCTCACAACGTTTGATTGTATGAACCGATTGCGATGAAATAAAGCCTTAATGTTAATCCAAACTGCTTTTGTGAAAACACCATCCAAAATCCAATAATTGTTTTTGATAGATGCGTGCATAAACAAACAGAGAAAATGAACAAACGAAAATTCTCAAAATTGCCTCGATGGTTTCTATTACGTATCCTAAATGCCTATAATTAATATTTTTGCAAATATCTTCAATGTATGTAACGCCAAGTTTACAATTTTATTATATGTAATAGATGTCATAATTATGTTTATAATATTATGTATGTATAGGTAGACCATAATTATTAATTATACACGGTGTAAGGGACAGCCCTCCGAATTCATACCGAAATGCTGAACTCAGACCAAACTGAACAACTTTCACTATGGAGCCTACCTCAGGAATGGGACAGCTAATTCTTTTTCGCTTTTCCTGAGGTAGCCTCCATATTGAAAGTTGTTCAGTTTGATGGTCTGAGTTCACCGTTTAAGTATTTGCTGGACTGTCACTTACACCCTGTATAGAATTTTTATGTAGGATGTATATGTAGGATAATAAAAATCTGTTGTCTCATACAAAACCTACCAGACTGAAATGTATGAAGCAGCAGAATTTAATATTTATTTTCATAAAACATCGCGATTCAACCATTATACTTATGAATCTCTAATAAATTATTACAGATAGCCGATAAGATAAGATACTCGAAGTCACCATTACACCACTGCGAAGCGAACAGCCTGTAAAATCACCCTCCTGATTGTAGGCAACAAATCAAAGAACATAGAAGTAACAAAACAAGAAGAAGATTAATAAAAACTTAGAAGAATATTAAATAAAATCGAAATATGTTAAACGAAAACCTGCCGATCAATAATGAACCAGACAACATATCAAAGGACATTATTGCACCAAAACAAGAAGATACTGGAGAACGATACTCAAAGGAGAAAACATTTTTAGATCAACATAATATTATCATACCACCCAGAAACCACAAAGCGAAAATCAGACAAAGGTCAGATCTTCACAATTTAAGAATAATAAACAAAAAATTCGTAAATAAACTGCAACCAAAAATCTCTGAACATGAAATCCGAAGCAATACTAAAGAGTATAGAAAACCTAGCTTTAGATATCAAAGTGTCGAACGACAAACGATGAACGACGTCCTAGGATATGGCGAAGAACGGTCTCCGTCTAAAGAAAAAGATTTGGATGAAGATCTTCTCAATAATTCGTTCGGATACTTATCAGTGCAATCAATAGAATTAGATTCTTATCGAAATTACATCGAGAATATGGCATATAAGATTCATAGAGTTCATAGAGATGCCCATGTATTTAATCCTGCTAAAAATGTAGTCGTGATTCCAGAAATTAATGTGAATGTAGCGTCTCCTTCAGCATCGTCTACTTCAGAAGCGTCTACGTCGAAATTTGGACAATCTGATAAGGCTACAAATATAAATGACGAAGATCCTGACAAGGATAGCGGTCTATCAGAATTAGAACACTTTTTATTCGACCTGAAGTCATTGTCACCTACTGACTCAGAAGCGTCTACTTCACAGGCCAATGCAAGGCAAGCTTATCAAGCTACTAAAGAACTTTCGATCGATCCGAGAAAACTTCATCCAGTCGAGCGATGTAAGCTAAGCTATAGTGAATTAGAACTTTCAGAATCAGAAATTTCAGAATCGGAACACTACAATATTGAACAGAAATTGGTGGAGGACGATACTGAATCAGGAACGGCTCCTTCTAATAATACTATCAATCCACCTACTTTAAGAGAAGATTCTACCGTATCCAATGGTACTTCGGAATCTCCACCACAGCCAAACGATAGAGAAATACAAAATAATGGTAGGAAATTGATGAACACTAGATCTTTGCCTCTCGAAGCGGATACATATGAATTAGAAAAATTCTCAAAAAATGCTATGCTAATAATAAACCAAGAAGATGTGGATGGCTTTCCTGAACTAAGGATAGGAACTGAAGACGATGTCAATGCCTTGAAGAAATCTTTCGGTAACTTCGGATTTGTGGCAGAAGAATGTACGGATAAAACTGTTGCTGAAGTCTTCAATATTCTAACGGAATGTAAGTACTATTTAACTTTTAATGATAAATAGAAATACAGACGAGCATTATTTGGCTGACCACCTTTTGTTTTCTTCAATTTTCATTATCCTTATTAACTATACGGTTATCGTAAAGGAATCAATTTTTTAGGCCAACTAAACGGTAACGTTTCTTAATGGTATTACACTCTAAAAACATAATTTAATTTATTATAGTAATCGGACGATAGATTAGGTAAAAATGCAACCGGAATTATGAAATCAATATAAAAAATGCACTGTTTTGACTTTTTTGTAAAGATTATTTTTTCGTGTTTAAACAGCATATGTAAAGCAAAGCGTAGGAACATAGAACAGCTTTAAGAACATCTTAGATGTTCATACGAAAATTTAAATAAAAAACAAACATATTTTACCAAAACAAGATGTGCGCCAACTGCAATTACGCGACACTCCATTTAGATGAGGTATAGCTAATATTATCTGTAGAATCTAGAGATTATGAGAAACAAATCGACGTGAGTTCCATAACTATACCTCTAGTCGCCAACTACACGCTTAAATTTTTTTGGTAGCCTATTTCCCATACTAAGATATCTTCTTTCCATTCAAATAAAAACCACTAAAAACCATGAATACATAGAAGATTGAGAGGACCATCAAATGAGAAAAAATATGAAGTTCACACACTTAATTCAAAAGGTATCATAGGGAAAAACACCTTTCCCCCAACTTCTAACAGGTTACAACTAGGGAAGTAACGATTCGGCCATTACGATTACGATATTAATCGTTATTTATTACGATAACCGATGCATTACGATTATTTAAAAAAAATTGAGATTATCCTCAGAATGAGTTCTCATAGTGTTTCTTTTCATTCCAATGAAAGTTAAATTAAAAAATATATATTTAAAAAATTACGTGATTTTTGTTGCTTTTTCTACTAATTTGAGGTCGAAGTCAAAGGCCCGCTTGGTCAGGATTAATATTTTTCACATATTCAAAATGTGAACGAGATATTACGAAAATGAGAGCCGATTTTTCCCTTCTTCAGAGGGAGAATTCTTCTCAAGAGAACAGAATTTTTTAAATTTGTTTTATGGCTCTGTAACCTAGTATTCCGGTCTGGTATTTGTCAACAAGTGCAATCCGTAGGCCTACCATGAGTTTTCACTGTACGTTACTGCTGTAGTTGCGTCACCAATTTCGTATGACAGAATTAGTTCTCAACGTAACCACTAGGAGCGCTGTACGGAATTCATTACAAAAACTGTAGTTTACTACAGTAATTTTACTGTAGTATACTCAAAGAGTAATATAAGTACATTAGAAAAGAGAACCCACTCGTGGCAACATTATGCATCCACCTTATGTCAAATTGAAGGCTAGCTAGCACCATCTATGTTTCACCGACAATAATTCAACCTATACTATACATACCTACTTATATCTACTCATACCAATGGATATTATTGTTTTGAATGCTAGTTTTCGTTCAATCCCGCACCGATCGAGTGAAATTCCAGTATCCTTACTATTCCTGTAATCTAAACATTGGTACGAGAACAACAGAAACTCTAGAACATCACTAAATCGGCACGAAATTGAACGAAAACTACAAACAACCCGTACATTACGCAAGATAGGTAGCCATTTTGTGATTTTGTCAATTTGACATTGACATAGACAATAAAATCTTTTTTTTTTTTCATAGTTCTGCGAAATATTTAATAGATGGCAGCACATTCTATGCAAACTGAATCGGAAAAAGCCACCAAAAGGCGAACGTCCTCCGCCTGAGTATACTACAGTGCAAACTCATGGTAGGCCTACCGATTGACATTTTTAATTCGATTTAATAATCGTACGATTCTTACTACGGTGTATTGCATCGTTATTAACCGTGATCATTACGATCACAGATGCAAAACGATGCACCGCTTCGTAATCTTTGCATCCCTAGTTACAACCAATTTACTTATTTGCTAGTTTTTAGCGTACACATATTGCTAAGTTTCATTAAACGGTCCCTCTAAAACGAAGACGAAAAAAACAGGATTTCCGTCTTTTGGAAATCATAGAATTCACGAAAATAATACTAGTGATAGCCCGACTTCTACCGACCGACTTGAGAAAATAACATAAAACCATCGGTTATAAATAGTCGTAGTAGTTATATGTTATAATTACCTTATAAGGTGCGCCACACACAGACAGAATTGCGATCCGGAATCCTGATTCTGATTCAGTGTTGTCAACTATGGTTACAAAAAATACTAGAGTGCTGTTTAAAAAATGCCCACAATAAAAATGTATGAAACGCCAAAAGAACGACAATTGCATTTTTAAGAATTTATTAAAACGAAATAAACAAACGAAATATACATGATAATTTCTATCATGTGATGAGGTGAAGTCTCTGAAAGCGGCAACACTCCATCCGGAATCTAATTCCGAATCAGGTTTATTCCGTAAGTATGTGGCGGACCTTATTTAATTTCATATCTTTATTTTTCAGTCAGCAAAAGGGACTTCACAGATTATGGATGCATCGCCATAGCAATCCTTACACACGGTACGAGATACGGCTTACTGAGAGCTAAGAACGAAGCATACAGTGAACATTCTATACTACATTACTTAAATGTCTCAAAAAATCCAACATTATTAACGAAGCCCATTATTATCATAATTCAGGTGAGATTTATCATTCATCAATACAATTAATATTGGTTCCAATGCAAATTTCCATAGTGTTATATCTTAATCTTAAAAACAAAGAAAAAATTGAAAAAAGTGTTTTGCAGTAACAAGGTTACTTGGTAAATTTGAGTTTTCTAAACTTTAATATCTATTAGTATTAGGTATAATAGATATTAAAATGTAGAAATTAGAATACTGTAAAACACTTTTTTGATTTTTTTTCTCTGTAAAAAATGTATAATGGATATTGATTAAAGACAATAATGGTATTTTAATCAAACATCCGTATAAAATTTTTAATTAAATCTGTCTTTTAAGCGCCATCTGCTGAGGGTAATTGATTATTAGCTCTTTATTTCGTAACTTCGCTATGTTCTCGGTCGTTTTCGGTCGGATTCGTGTGATGGCGCTAACGTGCTACTTTATTTTACTTTGTCAGGGGTAAACATGAGGCACGGGGGCATGCGTAAGATGTGGGCGTGGCTTATAGTGCGATCGAGCAAGGTCATCGGCGATATTCAGCGTCTTAAGTGCAATATTATTTAGTAAATCAAACTCGGCTGGCGTTCGGGAAACTTCGCATGTAGTACTTACCTATCTTCTCGTCCCAAATACCGCAGACCGAAAGTCGAAAAGTCTTTGACAAGTGTGTGTTGCCAGTGATGACATACGGAACTGAGACGTGGTCGCTCACTCAAGACCAAACCAAAACTCCGACCAAAGAGGGTTTGGAAAAAATTTGTTTTTTTTAAATAATTTGTGTGAGGTGTCGTTGGATAGGTCTTGTCCAATGGAACTAAACTCCCATAGAAACTAAATCGTTACAAGTATTATATTCCTTGGCCCTATCTTGGGCGCGTCCGGCACGCTATTGGCCGGTTTTCTAATAAGCAAGAAAACATAAAAACCATTCGTCATCGGATGCGTCTGAACCTTTGACTATTTATGTCTGAACCAGCGACATTTATTTAAACCTTTCTAGCTCAAATTACTATCTTCGGACCACCGAGGCCCAATTAACTACGTTTAAATTTAAACTGACTGCCAGAAAACTCCACATTGCATTAGAAGAGTGTGGGATCACCCAACATAGCCAAACTCAACTCAACTCTTCTTCAACTCCCATCAGGGAATTGTCAAATCGATCGCAGCGCCCTACTTTTTTTCTGACAAGGTTTCTATCATTATATTATCCTCTTTTGTTCCAGGCATGCCGTGGCGAAGATGAAGCGATAGGTTACCGTACAAATACAGACTTAAATGTTAGCAGAGACCACGACAGCCCCACTGAGCATTACTATCTACCTCTACATTCTGACACCCTGGTACTACATAGTTCGTTTTACGGGAAACCAGCTTTCAGGTACAATCATTACATTAAGGGGGCACCGAGCCTTCCAGCCAGTTCTTTACGATTGAAGTCCCTGCTGATATTCAATTTATATTTTTATTTTTATTTATTTATTTCCTTTTTGGAGAACTTACAGCTAAATAACAGTTTTGTGACAAAGACAAATTGATAGACATTTGTTTTTATAGTGATTGTTTTAGACTTGTAGGCGGCCAGATCAAGGGGGGCGGCCTGTAGGGCCATACACATGAGGAGGAAATGGTTGCTTACAGAAATTCAGTATAGCCAGAGGCACACCGAGTCTATAGACCGATAGTTTTCTGGCCACAACCAAGATAATATTCGCTTCGCTCGCTCTTGTTTCTATATTATTATAATACAACCCAAGCCATATAGTGGTAAAATTTTAAGCCCGCTTTGCTCTTGCTCTGGCTTCTTTTATGTAATTTCTATCCAACTCTGTCTATTTAGATTTATAGCACTGTACGCATAGATGCATGCAGTGCCAAAAATACACATACACACAGTTCTGATCATAGCCAAGTTGTGTTGAAAAATTACGAGCTCGCTTCGCTCTCTTTGTTCTCTATTTTTCCTAATAATGCTAGACTTATGCAAAACACAATGTTCTGATCACAGTACTGTAAAATTTTGAGATCGCTTCGCTCGCTCTAGATTTGGATATATATAAGTCATGTCATGACAATAATATCTGGTAAATCTATAATAACCGTAAATCTTGGCTTGGGCCCAACCGCCACTGGCAATCTATCATAGGGGCGGCCAAATATATTTGCCCAGGGGCGCAATATATGTACAATACACACCCGCCTCACATTTAATCATCCATAATGTAGGTACTATTTCAAAATGCCAATTCGCAATAAACCTGCATACAAAAATCTTCTTTTTTTTCAGGCCAGACAAAGGATCCTGGTTCATACAAACTCTTTGCGAGAAAATAAATCTTCTCTCGCCAAAACTCGATCTTGCTTCTATAATAACGGAAGTACAAAAACACGTTGCCATCAAAAAAAGTTTCGTGGAATACAGTTTTAAGACTAAAGAAATGGAGGTTAACAAACAAATGCCTGTCATGACGTCTACTTTGATAAGAAAATTGTATTTGTTGAGCGGCAATGATGAGAAATGGCAAACAACACCTAAACAACTGCAGACATATGATTCTGTAGATGCAGTTTGTAGGAATGCAATGGAACATGAATGTATGGATACGAAAGTGCATTGCTCGTGCTTCATAGGACATTTCAATTATTTGAAAAACTGTTTGAGGTACGATTTTTTTTTTATATTGAGTATCTCCCAGATATATTGAGTAGAACCGCAGAATAGCTCTCTATTCTGTGGTTCCTGGCCGGTACTGGCCGGTTGTACTTATAAAACCTTTTGTTATTTGGTTACAGTCACTTCGTCGACGAAAACCCAACGGATAGAAAAGATTCACAGGCACTTTATCTTTTGAAAGAAGCAAACAAGATCGACAAAAATTACGACGGTACTAAAGCACAAACAACTTTAATAGCTATAAGCAACTTCCTACAAAATAATTCGAGACACTTAAACTACCATAAGTATTTGTATTTCTATGGCAATATTAATAACCACTCTGAATCGGGGAGTTACAGTTGGAGAAGATTCTGTCAGAAATATGTGCCAATAGGTGCTGCGTGCGTTATTTCAAGCCTTGTATCCTACAAGTTTTTAAATGAAACCTTTGAAAATCTGTGAACTGTATTTACTTAAAATTACGTAAAATTTGGCACCAATAAAATTAGGTATACATAGGGTTTGAGGAAAAGTATCATTAACCTTTAATCCACATACACTACCCATCAAATTGAACAACTTTTACTATGGGATCAAAACTGGCGGAACACTAAAAAATCTGCTGTCCCATTATTTCTCGATTGAAACGTATGGGACAACTGATTTTTTTTTGTTCATGGGCGTAGCAATTATTTTTTTCCCAGGGGGGCCAGGCACACGTTAGGTCGCGGTCGTTGCAATAATGAATAATGCTAAAACCTGGTGCGAGCTAAGCGTGCTCGGGTTTTTTACGACCCAAATTTAACCCAATTTAACGAGCAAATCAAGCTCGAGATTTTACTTAACTATGAAAACATACAGGATCTAAAACCTAGAGCGAGCGAAGCGAGCTCGAGATTTCACTAAAGTCTGGAGCGAGCGAAGCTAGAGTTGTTCAGCTTGATGGGTAGAGTATGTGGTTTAAAGGTTAATGATACACCCTTACACCCTGTATGTAACACTTACCTATTATAATATTGTCTACACTAGTCTAGACCCCCCTAAAAAACGTATTCGGACCGAATAAATTGCTCTTCCATACAGCTGAGCCGAGTAGACATTCCATTTTTTTTTTTGCTACGGTCAGTTCGCTTCCATAGTAAAAGTTGTTCCGTTTGATGGGTAGACTCTTAGTTTAAAAGGATTCAAATGATATCAATTACACCCTGTATAAAAAAAGAACTTTGACATTTCCATATACTTTTATTTTATTTGTTGCCATTTATTGCTCTCTTATCGAGGTAGGTAAGTATTACCTAAACGTAGGTAGATTTAAATTTTAACACCAAAATTAACAAAATATCCACATAATAGTATGTTAGTACTTAGGTAAGTATTTACTTACTAAAATTTATGTAAGCGTGCGTAAGTTTGGTAATTGTTGAATTATGAACAACATATCTATAGGGTCCGCCACATGCATACGGAATAAACCTGATTCGGAATTGGTTCCGAATGATGGTGTGTTGCCGCTTTCAGAGATTTTTCACTAGATCTAGTGATTTTTTGATGTCTTAGGTGGCATTTTTTAAAGATTTACAGTAACAAGTGAATTTTGAGCGTAGGCGTTGATGGAACGATACAGTATCGTGATGGTGCAGTTGCGACGTCGTTGCGGTATAGTTGCGAAATCGCCTACGCTCAGAAATAGCTTGTGTGATAATAGTATTCATGCCATTTTGTATGCAGATTACTTTGACTACTTATATAGGTACTAGTTACGCGTGTAATTCTACTAACAAACATTTCTGCCACTTTTTGCGAGGGTCGAGGTAACATGAAATCTGCAACTTTGGTTTTTTTCCACTAACCTTAGATTCTAATTTTGAGTGTTAAAAATCATGAAAAGTAGTCTCGTGTGAACCCCAAACGTTCTAAGTTCGAAATTATTGTTTCGCAATTATAGACTGTCTCGTTTAGTGATAAGGTATAAAATTGAATGTAAATGCACATGATTAATTGATCTTATACCGTGGCAGAGGGGAAATGCTAGCGCAAGACTAGTCCTTATAATAAATAGTCAAAGGCAGATTATGTCTAATGTTAAAACTATCGATAGCCTTTTGATATAGTTGCATAATACAATTTAAAAATCGTATTATGCAACTATATAACGTCATGACCTAATCACATGATAGAAATTATCATGTACAGAAATTGTTTGTTTCGTTTTAATAAATACTTAAAAATGCAAATGTCATTATTTTGGCGTTTCATACATTTTTATTTTAGGCATTTTTTAAACAGCACTTTAGTATTTTTTGTAACCATAGTTGACAACACTGAATCCTGAATCAGGATTCCGGATCCAAATTCCGTATGTGTGTGGCGGACCTAAAACTGAAATTAGTAGAGTTTGTAAAATTCCGGAAGATTAATAAAATATCGGTCAAGACAAGGTTCAAGACTCGAGAGAGAATAGCTCTAGAATGTTAAGCTTTTTATTCAAGTGCATTTATATTATAATTAGGTACATGTACTTACTTAGCTATACTTTTTAATTTTAATTTTTAGTGATACCTAGATAGCTATAATTATAATAGTCCTCAGGTGTTTTTCTTTGAGAACCATACCTAATTATTAATGATTATTCATCAAAGTCAAACGCCCATTTCTAAAATAACTAGACATACCTATTTATTTCCGTGACGGACCCACCATGCTCCTGGCCATACCCCTGGTGGTAGGGTGGTACCCAACCATACCCCTATAGTTACCATTGCTTGTAGTGTACAAGAGGTCATTAGGTACCGACCTTTATGAAGTTCGACCTCTTGTTCACGTCTGCTCCCCTATTTCCAGCTTTGTACCCTACACGTTTATTAATAACCACTCTGAATCGTGGAGTTACAGTTGGAGAAGATTCTGTCAGAAATATGTGCCAATAGGTGCTGCTTGCGTTATTTCAAGCCTTGTATCCTACAAGTTTTTAAATGAAACCTTTGAAAATTTGTGAACTGTGTTTACTTAAAATTACGTAAAATATGGCCCCAATAAAATTAGGTATACATAGGGTGTGAGGAAAAGTATCATTAACCTTTAATCCACATACTCTAAACTGTCCACCTGTACTATGTAACCGTGTTTCCGCAAATAAATGATTTCTATTTCTATCTCATCAAATTGAATAACTTTTCTCATTATTTCTCGATTCAAACGTATGGGACAACTGATTTTTTTTTTGTTCATGGGCGTAGCAATTATTTTTTTCCCAGGGGGGCTAGGCCCACGTTAGGTCGCGGTCGTTGCAATAATGAATAATGCTAAAACCTGGTGCGAGCTAAGCGTGCTCGGGTTTTTTACGACCCAAATTCCGGAACGAGCAAATCAAGCTCGAGATTTTACTTAACTATGAAAACATACAGGATCCAAAACCTAGAGCGAGCGAAGCGAGCTCGAGATTTCACTAAATTCTGGAGCGAGCGAAGCTAGAGTTGTTCAGCTTGATGGGTAGAGTATGTGGTTTAAAGGTTAATGATACACCCTTACACCCTGTATGTAACACTTACCTATTATAATATTGTCTTCCGAACAATGACAAATATTTTTAAATTTAGGTATTTTTGTAATTTTTATTTAAGTTGGATTTAGTTAGAACGCTAAGTTTAGTTTTATTTTATTTTTTTGACCCGACAGACCCCCCCTGTCTAAAAAACGTATTCGGACCGAAAAAATTGTTCTTCCATGTATTCCAATAATAGCTGAGCCGAGTAGACATTCCATTTTTTTTTTGCTACGATCAGTTCGCTTCCATAGTAAAAGTTGTTCCGTTTGATGGGTAGACTCTTAGTTTAAAAGGATTCAAATGATATCAATTACACCCTGTATAAAAAAAGAACTTCGACATTTCCATATACTTTTATTTTATTTGTTGCCATTTATTGCTCTCTTATCGAGGTAGGTAAGTATTACCTAAACGTAGGTAGATTTAAATTTTAAGAAAAAATTAACAAAATGTCCACATAATAGTATGTTAGTACTTAGGTAAGTATTTACTTACTAAAATTTATGTAAGCGTGCGTAAGTTTGGTAATTGTTGAATTATGAACAACATATCTATAGGGTCCGCCACATGCATACGGAATAAACCTGATTCGGAATTGGTTCCGAATGATGGTGTGTTGCCGCTTTCAGAGATTTTTCACTAGATCTAGTGATTTTTTGATGTCTTAGGTGGCATTTTTTAAAGATTTACAGTAACAAGTGAATTTTGAGCGTAGGCGTTGATGGAACGATACAGTATCGTGATGGTGCAGTTGCGACGTCGTTGCGGTATAGTTGCGAAATCGCCTACGCTCAGACTTGTGTGATAATAGAATTCATGCCATTTTGTATGCAGATTACTTTGACTACTTATATAGGTACTAGTTACGCGTGTAATTCTACTAACAAACATTTCTGCCACTTTTTGCGAGTGTCGAGGTAACATGAAATCCGCAACTTTGGTTTTTCCCCATAACCTTAGATTCTAATTTTGAGTGTTAAAAATCATGAAAAGTAGTCTCGTGTGAACCCCAAACGTTCTAAGTTCGAAATTATTGTTTCGCAATTATAGACTGTCTCGTTTAGTGATAAGGTATAAAATTGAATGTAAATGCACATGATTAATTGATCTTATACCGTGGCAGAGGGGAAATGCTAGCGCAAGACTAGTCCTTATAATAAATAGTCAAAGGCAGATTATGTCTAATGTTAAAACTATCGATAGCCTTTTGATATAGTTGCATAATACAATTTAAAAATCGTATTATGCAACTATATAACGTCATGACCTAATCACATGATAGAAATTATCATGTACAGAAATTGTTTGTTTCGTTTTAATAAATACTTAAAAATGCAAATGTCATTCTTTTGGCGTTTCATACATTTTTATTTTAGGCATTTTTTAAACAGCACTTTAGTATTTTTTGTAACCATAGTTGACAACACTGAATCCTGAATCAGGATTCCGGATCCAAATTCCGTATGTGTGTGGCGGACCTAAAACTGAAATTAGTAGAGTTTGTAAAATTCCGGAAAATTAATAAAATCAAGGTTCAAGACTCGAGAGAGAATAGCTCTAGAATGTTAAGCTTTTTATTCAGGTGCATTTATATTATAATTAGGTACATGTACTTACTTAGCTATACTTTTTAATTTTAATCTTTAGTGATACCTAGATAGCTATAATTATAATAGTCCTCAGGTGTTTTTCTTTGAGAACCATACCTAATTATTAATGATTATTCATCAAAGTCAAACGCCCATTTCTAAAATAACTAGACATACCTATTTATTTCCGTGACGGACCCACCATGCTCCTGGCCATACCCCTGGTGGTAGGGTGGTACCCAACCATACCCCTATAGTTACCATTGCTTGTACCCTACACGTTTGAGCATTGAGATGTACCAGGAGAGCAGAAGTGTACAAGAGGTCATTAGGTACCGACCTTTATGAAGTTCGACCTCTTGTTCACGTCTGCTCCCCTATTTCCAGCTTTGTACCCTACACGTTTGAGCATTGAGATGTACCAGGAGAGCAGAAGTGTACAAGAGGTTATTAGGTACCGACCTTTAGGAAGTTCGACCTCTTGTTCACGTCTGCTCCCCTATTTCCAGCTTCCTGAAAATAACCCTGTTAGAATAAATACTTTTTGGTGCAAGCCAGCCTTGCCTTGGTGCACAGGTTGCAGTGATTTTTTAAGAATACCTACTTACCTATTTTATTAAGTAAAAAAAAATGTGAACGACAGAACAATACACGTAAAGAAACAACTGGTAAAAATAAATAAACTTTAGTTATAATTTCGTAGGTAAATATTTTTGAAATAAAAAGAAAAAGAGATTTGTCCTATTCTTATAGGATTGTCTGAGTCAATGATAACTAGGTACCTATACAGGTATAAGTTTGACTTGCGATCATGGTGCAGAAATTAATTTTACGAATAATACGAATGAATGTGGATGGCTGCGGTAGGAGACGAAGGCCGAAAAAAAGATGGATGGATTGTGTTGTGTGAAAGAAGACATGAGTAAAAAGGAGTGAGTGCTGAAATGACGACTAAGAGAGATGAATGGAAGAGGATGACATTACGCCGACCCCAAAATAATGGTAAATCAGCAAGAAAAAGATGATGATATTATAAGTAAAAATATTTTTTTATTATGTTACTTTTTATGTAGTTAGTATAGTTTTTTATGTCTTTTAATAATAAATTGACCGATGGTTATGTGCCAAAAAAATAAAATAACAAGCCAATCCTATACATCAGAATGGGTCCACATTTTTCTAAATAGTCCTAGATATATCGGAATCAGTCTACATTTTCTGATCGGAAACAAGATTTTTAAAAAGAAAACGCCCCGATTGTAAGGCATTTTTATTCTGTTCCGCCATAATTATGACTTGTTTTAAAATGAATTTGGTTTGTTAACAAATAAGAAAAAAAAATTGTTATTTTTTTTTACTTCAAAAAATGTAGGTACCTTTGTACTACGAATACTTAGGTAGTTAGTTGTACCTACTTGGAGTCATGTTGCAGGTTCTGACCCGAGCACACGTCTCGCGTGGATTTCGCGCGTCGCGTTCTTGCCTGCCACGAGGCTTCGTAATCCTCAATCTCTTCTTGTTCTTGACCAAAAACAATCCCTGAGATTGGGATAGATTCTCCCATAAACACATGGCGGAAATGCAGTGCTAACGCACAAGCAAGAGTCCATTAAATATAAGTAGAAAAAAATTTTGTACCTAGTAGTAGTAGTAGGTAATAAATATACACAAAAATAAAATAAGTAGTCAAAAATTGTAAGGTTCCTGTTGATTATAAGTTAGGTACATCTTTTCGCTCCTGACTATGTCTTCTATTTTATTTGTAGCTTAGGCATAATTTTTATCTGTACTTATACAAAACAGTTTTAATAAAATGAACAATATTTTAATATACAAAGTATTTTATTCAACAATCTCTGACGCACGAGTTTGTGTCAATATTCCTGTAAGTGCCGGGCTCGCACCAACAGTCGCAGGTGTGTTTCGGAATGAAGTGGGAGCTCCTGGGGGCGCAGGTGGGCTCCAGCCCGCAGTCCGGCCCTGGGTTACGTTCGCCGGGCGGACATGGGTCTGCAAAATATATTAAATTTACGATCTTCTGACCCGCAACTTCGATTTTAGAAAAATCCTTTTTTAATGCACCCCTACATCCCCTGTAGAATATAATTGTATTCCAATTTTCATGTTTCTTTCTTCAGCGGGCTAGGCTGTCCGTTATCTGTTACCTTTCAGTCAGTCACGGAACTCACTTAAATGGGTGCTTCAGCATCAACAGAGGCGTAGCGTTTCTGTCGTGGGTTTCTGCCGCCCGGAGCACAGCTCGATTTTGCCGCCCCCTTATCTTTAAAAGAAGATCTACACAAAAAAACAGCGGAGCTAGCGAAGCGAGCTCCAATTTTTTGTGAGTCAGCCCGCAATATCCTAACCAACTAGGGAAAAACGCACAAAGTGACATCACTGGGTGTCCCCCGTGGAAATCGAACCCACGACCAGGCTCGCGCAACTCTCTAACAAAAAACGTTATATGAAACGTGCACCGCCGCCATTAAATTTCTTTGAACGGTTGCACACGTTTCATACATTCTGGATCATCGGTCACGACCAGTTTTTAGTATGGAAGTTCCGACTCTTATAACGTAGTGAGTTACATTCTCTTTGCCCACGACCTCCGTGTCAAGAGCCCAATGCTCTTAACCATTAGACCACGACGGAGGCAGTTAATAATCTTTCTGATTAAATAATATATCTATTTGCTAATCAGAATTAGCCAGAAAACTAAATAGCAATTGGAAAATATTTTCGTGGAATATACCTACGGAATTATATCCAATGAAGTCACATAGATAGGCATAATATTTCTTTAATAGATAAAATAAACTAAACTTACCATCTGAATGGGCCACAGCAAGAAACACTACAAATATAATAATATTCAAACACTTCATCTCCACGATCGCTACCGAAATAAGCTAAGATGTTTGTGTTACGTAACATTTATATATACGATGCTAATTAGATGCATACTTAACTACCTACTTTGACCTCTAAGTTCTAAAGTGGAAAATACATTATCCAGCAAGCTGAGATATGAGATAACTTAACAATTTACTAAATTATTGTTTTTTAGGTAGGTAAGGTACCTATAAGTACTTAATAACTAAATTAAATATTTTGTTGATTTTATTTTAATTACCTATAAAGGCCCGATTCGACCAAACGCGAGTAAATTTTATTCTTAGATTAAGGCCCGATTCGACCAAACGCGAGTAAATTTTATTCTTAGATTAAGTCGCCGGTTACTCTAGAGTAAACTGATTTTGCGTAAACTGGTTAACAACCCTAATCGACTAAGCTCTAGAGATGCAAGAATTTAAAAAAATTGTGAAGTCATGGCTTGTGGAAAGGAGTTTTTATAGCGTGAAAGAATTTCTAGAGCACTAAATTTGAATGAATTAAGTTATGATTTGAATTATATAATTTTATGTTGTTTTCGTTTATTTAAATCTAATGTTGTTATTATTCAATTGTTATTATTAAATATATCATTGTAAATTATTCAATTCAATTTATTTATATTGCTATTGTTTGCTGTTTCTATTTTTATTATTCTTAGTGTCTCAATGGCTGTCACGTATTGAATTTATTATAACAACTTTTGACATAACTAATTTAGATTTTAAGACTTTGTGTTAATGCCTGCAAAGGTAGGCTTCAGTGAGACGAATCACTGCGAAACATCTGCTAAAGCTTGTATACCTGAATCCCTACACAATAAATTTCATTTCATTTCATAAATAAGTTGAGAGTAAATTTTACACGACCAATTTCGACGGTGTAAAGCTTATACTTGGCTTATACCAAGAGTAATGAAATGTCAATGTCACATAATTAAAAAAATTAAAGAAAAAAGAAACCTAACAAATTAAAACTATATGTATAACCTCACAATGCAATAAGTACGGATACCACGACCTCTTTCTTTATATTCGTTCTTTTAGTATGGGTTTAGTGAGGTAGAAGACAAATGAAGTTATTTGGGAGTAAACGCTAAGAATAAAATTGATCCTTGTATAGTTACTCTTCTATAAATCAAAGTTTGATCGAATCCGGCCTAAGTCGCCGGTTACTCTAGAGTAAATTGATTTTGCGTTTTACCAACCCTAATTTATGAATAAGTTGAGAGTAAATTTTACATGGTCAATTTTGACGGTGTAAAGCTTATACAAAGACTAATGAAATCTCAATGTCACATATATTTAAAAAAATTAAAGAAAAAAGAAACCTAACAAATTAAAACCGTATAACCTCACAATGCAATAAGTACGGATACAACAACCTCTTTCTTTAGGGGGATTATACATTCGTTCTTTTAGTATGGGTTTAGTGTGTTAGAAGACAAATGACGTTATTTGGGAGTACACGCTAAGAGTTAAATTGTTCCTTGTATAGTTACTCTTCTATAAATCAAAGTTTGGTCGAATCTGGCCTAAGAGGATTTAATTACCTACCGGAGGTTTAGCTATCAATAGGAATTATTAAGAGGCTGTAAACCGCTCAGTGGCGCGCTCACTAATAATTTAAGATTTCCATAGACGAAAAATTTTTCGTTTAAGCAAGATTTCTCAATCAAGGAAGCCTAAAATAAAACTTAACTATAAAGACAAAATATCGAAAAAAATAAAATCAGTTGAGTAGGTAAGTAAGTACTACAATCGGCGTCAAATAAATCATACCTTTTGAAAATTCGGGTTAGTCCACTCTGATCACGTGATCCGTTGCCGGTGGACTGTCAAAAAATGTAAAGTTTGTCATGGCGGTAATTTGTTAGCTACGATTGGAGACCTCACATTTTATTGAATTTTTATTGTTTATAGTGAATTTTAGTTCTTAAAATTGGTGTTGTTTTGCGTAACAAAGTGTCGTTCAAGTGAACAATATAAATTTCAGGGTCAATTTCAACATTCGTGATTTTTGTCTCATTTCGGTAAGATTATTAAGGTTTTTATTTACTTTTTTAACTTTAACATAAACTTTATAATATTCATTTGTATGTGTGTTAGCGGGCACAAAAGATTATAAATAGTTACTGAAAAAAAATTATACAGCAAAATATCAGCCTTCTGCACCGATTTCAGCAACGCCGTGAAATTTTTCTGCTTGGGACATTCACCTTTCAGTGAAATATGATGATGTATGGGTCATAAACAGGAAAAGTGTTCCGTCGTTTGCGCGGCAAGCGATCGGTTCACTTCACCTCGTCTTTCTCTCGTCACCTCGCGTTTCCTGCGTCTTTCGATTGTCTCCAGAAACTCAAAAGAAGCGTCAAAACGCCGAACAGCAACGTTTTAATTGCTATAAATGAGAGAACTTTATCGAAGACATCGGTTGTATGGGATATTAAACCCTTTACCTTAAATTGAACCAAAAAAAAGGAAAAAGAAACAACAACAACAACAAAAAATGTCAAATGTCATTATGTCAGCTGACTATTCAATATAATATACCTCAATACATATTAATCATATTATATTAATCTATGCAGCTGACAGACCACCATCACAGCCACAGCATCGCCGAAGAAAAATACTTATCAAAATAAACCAAAAACCAACATTATAATACATTTCCAGCCAAATAAAATGAGGAAACAAGTAAATGAAGACGCGGAGCGACTAAATCCATGCTTAAAGGTATCTTTTATAACTTGTATTTTATAAAAACAATGTAATAACAAATTATATAACTAAAGAAAAATTTGTTGTTTTTCTAGGAGCAAGAACAATCATACCAGTGTTTGAATAAGAATGCCTATGACCATGAGAAGTGCGAGGCTTACTTTGACAACTATAATGTGTGCAAAAAGTTCTGGGTAAGTTAAAAGGTCGAAAGAGATACGTTGCAAGTTTTGCCCCAAGCAGTTGTCTTTCGCGCGGTTTGCGTTTTAGCTCAACGAGGCTTCCTTGAAATTGGGATCCCGGATCAGCTTGAGTATACTGCGGCATGAATTTGGGGGGGCAGGTCTCCCGTAATTATCATGATAATTATCTTGATAATTGTACGTTGATAATTATCTTGATATTTGTACGTTGATAATTATCTTGATATTTGTACGTTGATAATTATCTTGATAATTGTACATTGATAATTATAAAATTAATTGAAAAAACAAAAAGGCTTGCGCTAGTTATGTCACGCTATGTGTATCCGATCACGATTCGCATAAAAAAGAAGTACACAATTACGAAATAATTTTTCTCACTAATTTTTGTTATTTTACTCAATTATTATTCATTGCTCTATGTGACTATGTAGACTATGTGCTGGTTGGCCTGGATATGAATGTATTACAACAAAAATAATTTTTTTTTCATTAAGTACTCAAAAGTAAAATTCACCTTTGTTAATTATCTGATGTTTTTCATGATAATTATCAAAGAAAATAATTATCTTGATAATTTCGAACCCTGCTTTATGGTATCCTGCAGTCCAAAAATAGGTGGTAGGGTAGCCTAGCTTAGTTGTAGGCCAGGGAACGGACAACCGCGACCTATAGCAGACTAGCAGAGCAGGTATTAAGTACATCTCAAATAAGAAATAGTCAGTCTCTCACAAAGGTTTCGAAAACCATTCTATCCTATCCTATTTCGTTAATTTAGCTTAACCTTTGTAAAGAGAGAGTAATAAATATTTGTTTATTCATCTATCTATACTTATAAAAGAGTTCCGTGCGTGACTGAAAGACAACACACAGCCAAAACCGCATGAAGATATAAACATGAAATATACAAGGTGGTACATAAATACAAATAAACATTTAAATGGGTGTAAACCACCCAACTGAACAACTTTCACTATGGGACCAATATTGAAATCTGGAAAAAAAAATCGGATGTTCCATATCTACCTAAACTACAAATCTACTCGAGCTAAATGTATGGGACAGCTGATTTTTTTCTTTGCTATTTCGATGTTGGTCCTGTAGTGAAAGTTGTTCAGTTTGATAGTGTAAACAACCCCTTTAAAAGTTTTTAATACAGAGTGACGATGTAGGGGTGCACTAAGAAAGGATTTTTCGAAAATCGGCCCCTAAAGACCCCATAAAGAGAAAAGAAAGATTTAGGGGCCGATTTTCGGAAAATCCTAACAACGTGGATGAATCATAGATTAATGTATATTGGTTATAGATAAGTAAGTCGCCTTGGATTTTAGGACGTCTCAATTATTGTTGTTGCCACATATTAGCACACGGGGGAGCCAAATTGTAAAATGAATTGAAAAAATTAGCCGAACAACACGAGTCTCGAGCCAGAAGCACCCGAATCGAGAGATGGTTGTCTAGACCAGGGGTCGGCAAGTAGTTTTAAGTGGGGTCAGGATACTTTTGAAAAATGTTATCGAGGTCCAGACAAAAAGTTTAAGGTCTCGAGGGCCTCCGCGCTCCATCGCACATACTTGATTTTCCCCCGCTCCCTTTTCTCTAATATATCTAGAGCACACAGATAAAAAATTATCGAAATTTTTTTGCACAACTGCTCAGGTTGTATTCAGGAATATCTTGGCTCATCCACGTCCGATCGAAAATATTTTAAAGTGAGCTTGACTTCTCCCTAATACAATTCGGTTGTAGCCAGAGCTCTTTCGGTACAAAACATGTGCCTTAGATGCACATGATGATGCTTTTCTGCATGTGAGTCTTTTACTTAGATTAAAAGTACATGCAGAAAATTTTTAGCACCACGATTTGACATTGGTTAGAAATCTTTTTAATTACCTGTCTTAGAACCTTCGACAACAGGCAGGACAGAGAAGTCGCCCGACGGGTAGACAACGCCTGGAAGAGCTGCTGGTCCATGAAGGAGTTGATGAAGGGTGATCTTCCTTTATCACTCAAACGCAGACTCGTCGACATGTGTATCCTGCCTATCCTAACCTACGGTGCTCAAACATGGTCTTTAACAGAATCACAGAAGTCCAAACTCAAGGTTTGCCAATGGGCGATGGAGCCTAGCATATCGGGAATCAAACAGACAGATCGCGTCAGAAACACCACAATACGCCAAATAGCCGATGTCGGTGAGAAAACCGGCCAAGTTGAAATGGGATTGGGCCGGCCATGTCTGTCGATTGCACCCGGAAAACTGGGCCAAAGTCTTAACACCTTGAATCCCGGAGAATGGGCGTCGCCGTCAGGGTCGACCCCGAAAGAGATGGAGAGATGACCTGGATACATTCGACGAAGAGTGGATGGAACTGGCTCAGGACAGGGTTGCATGGAGGATAAAAGGGGAGGCCTTTACCCAGCAGTGGGACGAAATAGGATTTAATAAAAATGTGTTAGAGCGAGCGAAGCAAGCTCGATTTTTCTCCGCTCTACAAATCAATATTAGACAGAGTTCAACCAATATACATGTATATTTTTCCTAATTATGCGCCTAGTAAAATGTGGCCCCCGGGGCATCTGCCCCCCAGCCAAGCGGTCCAGGTTTTGGCCTTCCGCGGTCCGGATGCGGACCGCGGTCCGCTAGTTGCCGACCGCTGGTCTAGACCAACAAGGCAGTGTCTAGTGGCAGGTCTAGTTTAGATACGAACCCAAATTTCAACATATAGTGCTTCGAAACGTCACCAATAGATGTCCGAAGCTGTCTATCAGCGTTCCACTTAGTTTGTACTAAGAAAACATAGCATGAGATGAATTCGCGGGCAAAAGCTCGTTTGATATGAAATAACTTCTTTTTTTTTCAGGGCAAAGTCTTCTCAGATAGGAGAGCAAAAGGAATCTACCCATACCTACCAGACATTCAAGATAGGGCGAAAATAAAAGAAGATTACATGAAATCTGTCAGGGGACATTGATCCTTAGTCCATTGTAAAAAGAAACCGATTCATAGAGATATTATAGTAGGGAATCTCTACAAAATGTTCTACAGTTTCTTACAAAATGTTATCAGGTATACAATTATAAACCTTATTGCTTTGAGTTAAGGTATCAGAAATAGATGCAAACTAGATAGATTTTTTTTGTTAAATTCAAGGCAAAGGGATCTAGCCCATACAGCCGATGTTTTTAGTCTCTCTCATTTATACCAATTAAAACGTTTGTGTTTGACGTATTGACGCTTCTTTGGACTTTATAGAGACAATCGAAAGACGCAGGAAACGCAGAGAAGTCCACAGAACAGAACCACGGAAACACGGAACATCACGGAACACTTTTCCTGTTTACGACCCATACACCATCATATTTCACCGGACTTTATATTGTTCACGACACTTTGTTTCGCAAAACATCACCAATTTTATGAACCAAAACTCACTATAAAAAATAAAATTTCGATTACTGACGAGTTCCCCCTGACCATAGATTAGGGAATCTGCCGCAAAAATAAATATTAAAAGCCCCGATAGATGAGCGAGCAAAATGGTGTGCGTCCACATTGAACGCGAACCACACGCGAATATGCTTTTTCGCAAAAAGCGAGCATCCTACGATCCGTTCCACTACTTTTTATAGTTCTTATT
Source organism: Agonopterix arenella (assembly GCA_927399405.1). Classification (NCBI taxonomy): domain Eukaryota; kingdom Metazoa; phylum Arthropoda; class Insecta; order Lepidoptera; family Depressariidae; genus Agonopterix; species Agonopterix arenella. Next base: position 11,474,816 of record OV656712.1, on the reverse strand, counting down.
TTAAGTAGCGGAATGAAAAGCAAGATTGTTTGCAATTTACGAGACTTTCGTGAGTTGATTAGAGGCTCATATCAGGAATCAGAACATGTATTTCCGGAAATTTGGTAATAAAATAAGCATACTTAGTTGAAGTTACATAAAATAAAGTCCTCTCATTTCACCACAGTATGGGATGAAAATTTTTAGTAAAAATTGTACTAATTTATCTTTATAAATTACATATACAGAGACAAAACAAGAACGAAAAGAGATTAAACTCATAAAATTCTCGTTCTATGAGTATTTACACTAACTGGCGGGCAGATGATTCGCGGCATTCGGCAGTACAGACGAACCAAAAGCTTGCGCCAGTCTGTCATAGTCGTGATATAATAAGTAAACTATTGTAATATATCTACGATTAAATACAAAGTAAGACAACTCAATACAAAAACATTGTATTGTGTACCAAGCATTTATTAACCGTAACGCCACAGTATAAGAGTATGGTACGACATACAGTCCCTCACCTCCCTCATGGAAGACGGCAGAAGTCAATTTAGTCCTCTGTCACTCAGTCACAGATTAATGATAAGTTTCAGTGTCGCTCGTGCTTACCTCTTCTTGTCCATTTGTATGAAGTAACAGCCCTTTTTTATACGTCCACTGCTGGACATAGGCCCCCGCCAAAAGGGAGGTTTTGCCATAATCGCCACGCTAGCAGGCGGGTTGGCGATCGCAGTTGGGTGTTAATATACTCGGAGAACGTTGCTGCCCATCCTTCGGTGAAATCCCTTTAGTCGCCTTTTACGTCATTAACTTGCAAGTTAATGAAATAAAAGATAGATGCATCTATCTGTACATTCACCTTTGTAAGGTCAACCAATTTAAAATATGGTACTGCCCAAATTATAGATTGAAAAATTTGTCTCGGGCGAGACTTGAACCCGCACTTTTCCAAACCGGGGAACTGCGTTATCCAATTTCGCCACCGAGCTCACTACCCAGAGAACGAAATTTTTCAATCGGTTGCGTCTTAAGTCCCGCCCGAGACAAATTTTTCAATCTTTAATTTGATTAGAAATAGCACAACATGGCTGTAACATGTTTAAAACCAATAATATTTGAAAATGGTACTGTCAACTAATTTAAAATGTAGGCCACCATCCAAATGTTTTACAACAAATCTTTATTTGCAGTTAGGTGATTGTGGCAAGGTTTTAAGTTGGCCTACATTTTAAATAAGTTCACTTAAAACGCGTTATTTCAATTTGTTTACATTAAGTACTTTATGTTACATAAATTAAAATAAGGATTTGAAATAAAACAATAACATTTATACATGTTTTTTTATTTTATATCGTGACAATCACATTATAAGCAGTGACGAAGAGTCAATTGTGTAAAAGCCATTAGGTATCAGTTATTTAGCCAGGCAGAAAACTACGTTCATAGCTTAAGAATAATAAATAAATTCCTCTTTCGAATTAATAAGCGTGTTCGAGTGCCTCATTGCACATAAATTATATATTTTTGTTGTACATTATTATGGCCACGAAGCAATACGCTCGTGCTGTTTTTTAATTTCACGAATCAACAAAATTGCACTTCCGTTTAATATTATAACGCCATCGTATTGAATACGTCCACATTTAGCCCCAACATACTTTTTAGTCGGCTAAAATAAAATTATATTGAACACCAATCTTCTTTTTTCTAAATCGGTTATTTAAAGAATTCCGACGTTCAGTTTTGAAGCTTTCCCTACGATAGAAAATACTTGCTAGTTTGGTGCCTGGCCTAAATGAAGCTCGAATCAAATCTCATGAAATTAATGACAAACGTCATTGGTGAATGATGATTCATAAAACGTTTTGGCGAACGTTATTTTGATGTTATTTAATAACAAATAAAATAAAATTGTCCTTATTTGTTCTTATATCATGTAGTCAATCAATTTAAAATGTAGGCCGACGTAGAACTTTGTAACCGCAAAACCATTTGCAGTTATGTTTCACAGACGCAGTGACTATAACATGGTTCTAAGATGGCCTACATTTAAAATTGGTTGACTACGTTGACTATCATGCCATCAATTGTGTTCGTCTTTAGTTTAATGAGATTACGATCGTACTTTAACTGAATATAGGTAGTGCAACGAAAGATAAGTCTCAGCATTACGGTAACAGGTACTTGACTACAAAAATCTGGTATCTGTCAAAACTCGTCGAAAGGTTTGGTATTGAATTTCTTTGGTAGAAACATGTTCTTCACCAAAATAATGGGATGGAAAATGCTAAAATCTTTTAAACGCCGTCAGTTTTTATTTGTAAAGTATTAGGTTTTACTTACAAAGTATCAGATTACTCGCAAAGTATCAGATTACTTTGATTGTTAACAAAGTGGGTATTCGATCTTTGCTTTATGGATAAATATGTTTTTAAATGATCAATTATCATACTCTGCCCTGCCCTGCTGCACAGTGTCAAAACTTTGACAACAAAGTACCTATCCGTTTAATACTAACAAGTACAATTTGTTATTACATCAGACCTTGCTATAACCTTGCTCACAAAGTATCAGCATGGGTAGCATGCCACCGTGATACAGCCGTAAAGCGTGTACGGCTTCAGGTGATATTAATTACAGAATTCTACACATTCTATGCAGGTACCTCTCCAAATAGTATATCTTTGCTGAAAAAGTATCACAGTTTTGCTTACAAAGTATCCGATTATTACTTACAAAGTACAAAGTTACCGTTGATTACATACAAAATTGCTTTTTCACAGTTTGACAGACTTTCAAAACTCTACCGCGCTCAGACTTATCCATCTCGCTCTAACTGCTAAGCATCTAGCTATCTTGATATGTATTAGTATCTCTTTGTTTAGCATAGAATTCTCTATGCTACGATGTCGATGACTTTTCGCTGTCATACAAATAAACCAACTAGAAATGGTTTCATGTTTTATTTCCCACTCGTAAAACGTATTATTTGGCGACGAGCAGTAACCCACGGTACGGAAAAATTTATTCCCTATGTCTTTCCTCGGAAACCTAGCGGTCTTTGACCACAAAACATGTGAGTGGGCGATATTCAGAAACCGGCTGGAACAGTTCGTAAATCTGAATGGGGTGTGTGATGCAGATAAGAAGAGGGCATTGCTCATCACACATTTTTCGGATGAGTCTTACCGGCTTTTGCGGGATTTAGCGCATCCGACCGATCTGACGACGAAAACGTACGACGAGTTGGTAGCATTACTAAATGACCATTTTAAGCCCAAAGAGGGTTCATACGCCGATAAAGCTAAATTTTATGGAGCCACGCGTAGTCCAGGCGAATCGTTGGAGGACTGGGCGGCGCGACTTCGAGGTCTAGCAAGCTACTGTGACTTCGGCATCGCGTTGGAAAAAAATCTCACAGATAAGTTCGTCCTCGGTCTGGGCGGCGGTGCCGCGCGGGATAAATTGTTCGAGAGAAATCCTTCATCTATGACGCTGTCAATGGCGATGGAGGTAGCTCGACAAGCTGAGAGCGCGCGGGAGGCGAGTGCCGCGATGACAGCTACTATTAAGCAGGAGCCGATATTTCGTGTTTCGAGCGAGGGTGGTGGCAGCGGCCGACGCGCAAATGGCGCGGGCGGCGGCGGCGGCAAGAGCGCTCCAGTGGCGCCCGGCGGCGGCGGCGGCGATGCCCGTTGGTGCTCTGTGTGCGGGATGAGGAGCCATAACGCACAAACGTGCCGTTTCAGGAATTACAAGTGTCAAAGATGCGGCGAGAGGGGGCACTTAAAGAAGATGTGCGGCGAAGGAGCTTCACGAGTTAATAATATTGAAGATGACGGTGATTCTGTGGACCCGTGTTGCGAATGTCAAAACTTTAATTTGAGGTATGCTGCTAATAACAATAAGCCGATTGAATTGAAATTAGTCCTTGGAAATAAACATGTTTCAATGGAGCTGGATACAGGTTCGGGTTCTTCGGTCATATCAGAGAAAATGTATAACGATTTATTTTCGGAGTATAAGCTAAAAAAATCGAATGTCCGAATGTGTCTGTATAACGGGCATAAAATTGAGCCTTTAGGGTGTTTCACAGTGCGGGCCGATTTTAATAAACAAAGTAAAGATATAAAAATCTTTGTGTTTCGGAATGGAGGTCCACCGCTACTGGGGCGCGATTTTATGTCCGCTTTTAATTTTGTACTTACCACAGAATTAAATAATATATGTAACAACGGTGACGGTGACGATGAGCTTGATAAATTGTTCGAACAATATTCAGATCTTTGGGGAGATGATTTAGGTACATTTAATCATTTTAAGGTAAGCTTACATTTAAAAGAAAACTCGACACCGAAGTTTTTTAAACCGCGTTCCGTTCCTTTTGCCCTTAAGGCCAAGGTAGAAGGCGAAATTGAGCGGCTAAAGGGTTTAGGCATCTTAGTTCCTGTCAATTATTCAACGTATGCCACTCCTATTGTGCCTGTAGTCAAGGAAAATGGCAAGGTCCGAATTGCTGGCGATTTTTCAGTCACTTTGAATAAAGATTTAATAGTCGACAAGTACCCAATGCCACGAATCGAAGAAGTTTTTGCAAAAATAGGCGGCGGTGAGCATTACAGTAAAATCGATTTGAAAAATGCCTATAACCAGTTCGTTTTAGATGAGCCATCGCAGGAGTTAACTACAATAAACACTTCAAAGGGTTTGTTTAAGTATACCCGCATGGTATACGGGTTGGCTAACGCGCCGGCAATATTCCAGAAGTCTATGGAAACTCTCCTTTCTGGAATAGAGGGCGTAAGCTGCTGGCTTGATGATATTTGTATAACGGGACCAGACAAAAAGACACACTTAAGTAGGCTGCGGGAAGTATTTAGGAGACTGAGCGATGCGGGTCTTCGTCTGCAAAAAGAAAAGTGTGAATTTTTTCGAAAATCGGTTACCTATCTAGGCTACCTGATTGACAAGGACGGTCTGCGAACATCTCCTGAAAAGGTTCGAGCCATTCTAAACGCACCAGAACCAACAAACGTTACGGAGGTAAAAAGGTTCCTAGGTGTCGTTAATTATTATAGAAACTTCGTTCCAAACGCGTCATCAATAATGTGTCCTATACATGAGTTACTACGTTCTGATGTTAAATGGGAATGGGGGACACGTCAGCAGCAGGCGTTTCTTCGAGTAAAACGCGAGTTGGCTTCTGAGCGTGTTCTCGCACATTTTGAGCCGACAGCACAGCTGGTGCTGTCGGTGGACGCGGGCCCGACCGGGCTTGGAGCTGTGCTCTCACAACGTGATGCAGAGGGGCGCGAACGCCCGCTTGCTTACGCTTCCAGATCACTGGGGGCCAGTGAGCGTAATTATAGTCAAATTCAAAAGGAGGCTACGGCTATTATATTCGGTGTGAAGAAATTCCATCAGTATTTATATGGTCGGAGCGACCCGTTCATATTGAAAACTGATCATAGGCCGTTAGTTTCAATATTTAACAAGGATACGGGAATATCGGTAACTACAGCGTTGCGTTTACAAAGATATGCTTTAATTCTGTCAGCTTATAACTATGTTGTCCAGTATGTTTCCAGTGAGAATAATCTGGTAGCAGATTTTTTTTCGCGCGCTCCCTTACTGGATACGGAGACTAGTAGTGAACAAGAAGGCAAAATGTTTACTTCGCTGAAGTTTTTAGAGACAGGTGCGATAGCAGCGAAAGAGATTGAAATAGCCACACAGAATGATGCAATTTTAAAAACTGTTACTAAATATGTACAAAATGGGTGGCCACGCAAAATAAATTGTCAAGCCATTAAGCCTTATTTTCTGTGCAGAGCCGATTTACAGTTTGAAAATAGTTGTCTATTGCGTGGTTATAAGGTTATTATTCCCATTTCGCTACGAGAACGGATGCTTAGTGAATTGCACCGCACTCACTTAGGCATTGTTAAAACAAAATCAAATGCGCGCAGTAGAATGTGGTGGCCAGGCATTGACGGTGATATAGAGAAAAAAATTGGTTCATGCGAGACATGCATAGGTATGCGACCAGCGCCACCGCGGGAACAGCCCGCACCTTGGCCGCGCCCCACAGGTCCGTGGCAGCGCATTCACATAGATTATATGTCGATAGGGCAGAGGGTCTATTTAGTTATCATAGACGCCTTCAGCAAGTGGCTCGATTGTATATATATGGATATTGGAACTACGACGCAAGCGTTAATTCGTAAACTAAAGTATGCTTTTTCAAATTTTGGGATCCCAAACGTGTTGGTATCCGATAATGATGTTAAGATAAACTCCGCTGAATTTTTGGAATTTTGTTCTAATAATGGTATCAAGTACATGACATCACCGGTGTATCATCCATGCAGTAACGGCCAAGCCGAGAATTCTGTTAAATGCTGTAAAAAAATGATCAAATGTATTGTAAAGGACAATGATTCGTTTATTGTGTGTCAAGAAAAACTTTTGGAATATTTGTTTGTGTATAGAAACACTGTGCACTGTTCTACTGGTCAGACACCAGCTAGTTTGATGTTCGGTAGGAATCTAAGATCAAGGTTGGACTTAATATTGCCTTCTGATAAAACTAAATCACAACTAAGTAATACGTTTTCCTGTAATCGACATTTTAAAGTCGGTGACAGTGTCTGGGTCCGGTGGTACAGTGCCAGAAAGGAATGTTGGAAATTAGGGGTAATTAAAGAACTGGTGGGCCAAAGGATGTTCAAAGTATTTATTACAGAGTATAAGGTTTATTGTATTCGACATATAGACCAAATACTGAGGGATAAAGGATCAGCTGATGATGGAAATGATACAGCTGAGGCACAGCCAGTAGGCAGCTCCGGCATTCCTTTTTCTCCGCCTTTTCAGAGACCTCTTCTCACTTCTCCTCCTATCCAAGGTGCTGTTTGTGGTCCGAGATGTTCTCTTACTAGTGGCGGCCAATCGGTAGCTGAAAATGTGGAGGGAAGAGAGGATGAAAATGTTGAGCGAGGGACCGCGTCAAATGTAAGGGCTGACTTAACGCCTCGCACTGTACCTTCGGCTGCGTCGCCGCCGCCCTCGCGACAGTTGCGGCCCAGGAAAAATGTCAATTATAAGATTTGATATTTTTGTATTATATTAGTGTTCAGTTGTTAGTAGTGTGTTACCAGTGATGTTTTTTTTATTAGTTTGTTTAGTTATGTTTAGCAGTGGTGTTTGTTTCTTTTGTTACCTGGTCTTATAATTAATTCGGAGGAATGATATGTATTAGTATCTCTTTGTTTAGCATAGAATTCTCTATGCTACGATGTCGATGACTTTTCGCTGTCATACAAATAAACCAACTAGAAATGGTTTCATGTTTTATTTCCCACTCGTAAAACGTATTATATCTACATCCTATTCTAACAGAAGGCAATCGGGAAGAACATGTTTTTAATTTCTTAATACTTTGCTACGAGTATTTTACAAAGCTGTTGAAATTACTTAGTACTCCGTTTCAGAAAATTCATTGATTGAATATTCCAACGGATTCTGGAATTGAGTTTACAGCCGTATTGATTTATATGACAGTATTTGTTGAAGTTACGAAGCATAGTCCCGAATGTAGTCAACCAATTTAAAATGTAGGCCACCTAAGAATCCTTGTTACAGTAAACTATTTGCAGTTATGTCACAGGTCCGGAACTCACTTCATACAGTTGAAGTACAGTTTAGAAGTTTTCTGACAGCTGGTAAAACGTAGTTCAACATACCGCGATAGATGGCGTGACTTTGATGCGAAGACGGAAATTTAAGCTAAAAAGAAAACAAAAATATGCATGTCTCTGAGTCAGACGCATCCGTTGACGAAATATCAGATCATATTTTTCTGCTTAGTGCATAACATTATTTTAATATTTTTCACCATTTTATTGTCTGAAAAGAAAAATGATACTGTGCTTCGGATGGCACGTTAAGCTGTTGGTCCCGTCTACTCTCTCTGGTGGTAGTAGTCGTTACATAAAAACCACGTCAGAGGCCGGTAGGCGGTCTGAAAAATCTGACACCAAGGCTCTGTCCACACGATAAGAAGAACCATTTTATTTGTATTTAATAATAAGTACGGTAAGGTTGTCAACGCCATCTATCGAGCATATACAGATGAGTGTGTGGTTCAACGGTGGCCTACATTTTAAATTGGTTGACTACGACAATGTTCATGAAAAAATTATCTAGTTTATTAGGCACTTCTTTTTATTAATTATCAGACTATACTAAACAGACACGTGTAAGATTTTCGTCGTCTCAGTAGGTGTAAGCAGAGTTGAGTGGAAATAGATTGCGGATTTTTTTTTAGATTTCAGGATTATTTAGTACATATTCCATTTTACTGGTGTAGAAACACACCTGCCGAAATTATGCGACGTGATTTCTGCGGTTACTTTCAAAATGTCGCTGACTGGTAAACACCAGTCAGCGACATGCGGCCAACGGCCAAACGGCCGGTATATACAAAATTATTGCACGCGTAATTTTGGCAGGACTGTTATCCTAATAGCCCAGTCATACAGAGTTTTGTTAGGCGGGGTAGGGAGTAATTATTAATTGGACTTTTAATATATAACCGGCACCATTTAGTGACAAAAAGACTATCTTAAAACATATTAAAAAATAATTCGCTACGCAACATAGAAATCAAAATTGTGAGTCCCAGAAGGATTTTAAATTAATACCAATGCACTCATTTGACTCAGATTTAACAATATAAATTATTTTTCAGCAATAAAATATGCATTGAAATTTAAAAAATGAGGTATTTATTAGAAATAACGAATGTATTTTTCAAAACCTTCTAAGTAGACAAAAATATTCACACCATGTTTGAAGTATGTATATCGGTAAAGCCTTAAATATGTGCAAAAAAAATGTACCATCAGGTTTTTTAGAACGAGAAAATAGCTAAATTTTTAAATTGGAACTGTTGCTGACGTGATTTTATTTTTTATTTTGGTACATTTCTAGGCTCAAATTGGCTCTTCAATATTATACCGAAAAAAAACTACAATTTTTAATTAGTCCCGGCTCAAACCGTAAAATGACTGGGCTATAAACCTAGTGTAGCGCCACATCTGCCGAATTTACCCGACGTAAATTACGCGTGCAATTCTTTTCCCTGAACCGGTGACTTACCAGTACGCACCATATTTCCTAGTAGACGCGTAAATTATGCCGCGTAAATTCTGCAGGTGTCTCATCACACTTACTTCGTGAATAACATAATATTCTGAGATTCCAGAATTTAAAAAGTTAATGGCAAATAATGATTTATTTAACAGATAAATAAAATACTATTCAAGTATTTTTACATTTATAAAATTAAATCAACTTATAAGTTACACTCAAATCCTTAAAAAACAACAAAATCTCAATGGATTAAATACATGTTTTTGTATGACATTTCGTTTACTTTTTTTATACACGGTGCAATTTCTTTTAGCTTAAATGCTGTGGTCTGACCACATCAAGAACAAATTTCACTACGGAGCCAAGATCGAAACCGCACAAAAAATCCGCTCCAAACATTAGACTCTAGCAGGTATTGCAGTTTTGTCAAAGTTGTTCAGTTTGATGGTATGAAGCAACCCCCTACATATTAACCTTTCTGTTCATATGGGATCTGAAAGTTGGTCTGACCTCACAAGCAAAGGGTCTATCTAGAGGGGAAAGTCGGGATTTATAGAGTGGAGCAGACTTTTCACCCCGTCTCGCCGCGCACCTACCTTAGGCGCGGTACAGCGGTTCTGGTCAAACTAGTTAGCGTAGACAGTTGCATTACTTTAATGGGTGACTGTACCTTAGACTACTTATATAACAAACATTTCTGCCAATTTTTGCGGGGGGCGAGGTAACATGAAATCCGCAACTTTGGATTTTATTCCCATAACTTTAGATTCTAATTTTGAACGTTAAAAATCATGAAAAGTAGTCTCGTGTGAACCCCAAACGTTCTAAGTTCGAAATTATTGTTTCGCAATTATAGGCTGTCTCGTTTAGTGATAAGGTATAAAATTGAATGTAAATGCACATGATTAATTGATCTTATACCGTGGCAGAGGGGAAATGTTACCGCAAGGCTAGTCCTTATAATAAATAGTCAAAGGACTGTACTCATTATACTGAACAACTTTCCCAAAGGAACAAGGGTGATTGGCAAAAAAAAATTTTTATAGCATTTAGAAAAAAGAAAGACCAAAATTTTTCTTGCTAATTGCCTACAGGTTAGGGAAAGTTGTTCAGTATCATGGCCCTTATGCAACTGTTTACCCTAACACCCTGTATATATCTTTTTTATTTCGCCCAACAGTTCCTGAAGTTATCAAAATTTAATCCAAAACAAATTATATACAAGTTATTTAATGATAATAAAGTCAAAATAAACAAATAGCGTTCAACTAATAACTATGACAAATAATACAGACATACAATTTTTATAAAATTCAAACGATACAAATCACTGTAGGTACGCTTAGTTAATTAATAACGAGGAAAGTTTTAATTTAAAAATTAACCTGCAGGGTTAGTACGCCAAACCGCGATAGTTTCATATAGCGCTATCACCACAGAACATTATAAGAGGGGTTAGAAATGCAAAGTAGCGCTTTTACTTCGAAGACGGCTGTCTTGTCTTGTCTTCCCGCTTTCGCTGCTACAATTACTCATAACCTCCCGCTCGCACCACGCCGCGCGCCTTATGGTGTTATGCAAATCATTGCATAACCTGTGGCGACACGTTCCACGTCTACTTTGCACTTCTAACTCCTCTTATAATGTTCTGTGGCTATCACGCATCCACTCTCTTTCTATTTGCGCGCGAACGACCGAGATAAAAGACGTGATATAGCCGTATCACGGCTATCGCGGGTTGGCGTACTAGCCCCGATGCGGCCGTAGTATGGAAGAATGATATAGCGATGTCGCGCCTTAGCTCTCTTTCTAATTGCCCGCGACCGAACGAGATAAAGGCGTGACATAATAGGTAGCCTTATTTGTATGATATCCATACAAACGAAGTTTCATTCTACTTTTTATTATTATGTTCTTGCTCTAATTTTGTTCGTTTTGTTTTGTTCATTGTATTTTCGTTAGCTTTTTTCAGCCTCGATCTTTTAGACACCTATTATTTTATTTTTAGACTAGGTTTTTTAGACTTTAGTAAATTTTAATCTACTATACATACTCTCTCTACTTTAATCTACTATACATACTCACCACAAAGGTTAATTTTATTTAGTGATATACAGGGTGAAATTGAAATCATTAGCATCCTTTTAAACTAAGAGTCTACCCATTAAACTAAACAACTTTCACAATGGCAGCAAACCGATCGGAGCAAAAAAAAATCTGCTGTTCCATACTAAACTGCAATGTCGACGCGCGACTTCGCGACTCAAATGTATGCAACAGCAGATTTTTTTTTTTTGCTCCGATCGGTTTGCTGCCATTGTAAAAGTTGTTTAGTTTGATGGGTAAGACTCTTAGTTTAAAAGGATGCTAATGATATCAATTTCACCCTGTATACTTCTAAAACTTTCCTTATTAGTTATATTTTACAATACAATCGACATAAGGGTTGATTGGTGGGTGTTTAACAAAATAATCTCATCAAAATCTACAGTTAAATAAATAAAAATTTTTCACTGGATTATTCTATCAATACACAAATTTTTATTGACACCAAAATCACTGCTCTATAATCAGAATATAAAAAATCTCAAATTCTGACATTACAAATAATTTTTTTTAATGGCCAGTAATTATAAGTTTACCCATTCACACGTTTTAATGAAAAACTTCATTATTTTATTAAAAATATCTCTAATCCTTATGTTGCTGTATGTTTTTGGTGTGCAATTAAAGAATATTTATGTTATGTTATTCTTTCTTTTTTTTTGTTTATTAATAAGAAAAAACAATTTTAGACGTAACTTTCATCTTAAATCTCCAACAGAAAATATTGTTATTGAGACAATTATCTCGAAATGGTTATCGATTCAGCCCTCCAGAAAAATAACTTTACATAGGTATCGAATTAGTTGTTCCTAATTTATTATGTATAGAGCGTAACGATATCTAACAGTTTAGCCAGTGCGGCTTGAGGTGCGGTGTCATCTTATATTAGACATTGGTCATTGTATGTAGTAAGTATTATGTTTTCTGTGGCTAGGTAGTTAAATCATTAAAAAAAATACACTCTAGACCTAGTCTAAAAAGACCTAAGTTGGCAACACTGCATTTTACTTGTCTGACTTAGAGCTTGTTTTGGTGATAAAAATTTGTGCAGTTATAAAATTAATATATTTTTTATACTTAATTAAAACTAAAGTAAATCGTAGGTAGACTTCGTACATTTTGGTATGAAATCAATTTGCATACAATAGACAATGCGTGCTATAAATCTCGGTCGATTAAAAAAATATATACAAAAAGTCATAAACTGGCTTAGAATTTTTAGATTGATTATTTTACTAAAAAATAAGACAGATACTTATAAAAAGTTTGGAATATAGTCTTTGAGAATATGGCTGTTGAAGCGTTTTCCGTAAAATAAAAATGAAAAAAATACAGATTAATTCAAACGATATTTTCTAACAAATGTATAAAAATCTATACGTTTTTATACACTATGATAATTTCCGACTAGGTTTAAAAAACCTCTCGGATTGCTGTTGTATTGTGTAATTTATTTGATACATACATCTAATCCATGATTTTTTTTTTATTAATTTACTTAAATTTTTGGAAAAAAATATTAATGCCCGCCTGGCATTTTTCTATCAAACTTAGCTTTTGTTCAAATTATGTAACAAAATGTAAAAAAAATAAACAACAAATTATATGGCATGAAGTAAGGTACTTTTTTGAGTATTTTGAAAACTTACTACAATGCGTCTAAAAACGCCCCGGTTAGCTATCGCTGTCTCTCTTAGAACCTATATTTCTTTCACTAAATAGGACAATAACTGGCATTATTAAATTTATTGCACTGTACTTACTTATCGTATCCATTCTTATTTTTAGGTCAAAAAATATTGAAGCGGAATCTCCGACACGTTAAATAAGACATTAATATACAATGTGTGCAATTCTTACGCGTCATTTACTGTGATTGCTATGAATCGGACAACAACTTAACAATAATTATTTTTGTCCGATTTTAAAAAAGCTATTTCAATAATAGATATGTCGTTTACTGCAATTACTTACCTTAACCAAATTAAATATTTAGCAAGTGGTTTGCTTACAAAAACCGTAATTTTACTCTACTTTAAACAAGTTAAACAAAGTACAACCAAAAATTGTGAGGAATACAGAAAGTCTACTTCATACAAATACTATATGACGTACAAAAGGGTCACTCGCGGCAGCGAGCATCTTCATCATAGGCATCTTCTGGGTAAGCTCGCTACATCTTTGACCCCATCTTTGTCCTGAGGACTGGATAGAGGTCAAGAGCAAACCCATTTGAAATAAAAAAAAAAAGCAACGATTTCTATTCCTATATTTTATAGAGCCTCTACGAACAACTGATGTTTTTGGTGGGAAAATAAACAATAATATTGGAATAAAGTATGACAAATTGTGTAGCTATTGTTGCCACAAACACGTTACTCGTAACTATAAAGTAAAAAAACGATTCATCATCATCATCACCGTAGCCGATGAAAAAAACAATTACCTGCCCTTAACTGTACCTGAAAAATTTAAAATTTTAAGTCCATTTCACCACCTCCTGATAAGTGTCACATAGCCAATGAAACTGATAAATAGACCAGAATTCTATCATTCATTCATATCTGTGATATAGGCTTTCTAAAACTATTCAGTTGTGAAACCAAGGCTTTAAGTGAACCTATTAAATCTACAGTAACTATTTTAAATTCATAAAAACGGCGAATTGGTACGCTACCATTTGTTTCCTTATAGTAGACCTTCTGTATTCTATATATTTTGTAAAAAAAATACATTTTTGAAAATTTTCTTGCTAAATACACTTTTGTGGTGTAGGCAAAATATATATAAGTTTAGTTTATGTCTTAACTTAACATTTAACACGCATTGTCATCTAAGAGTCAATCTGATCGCTGTTTGATATGGAAACACCTTATTCTGAAGTGGTCACACATCTGATTGACCTGCAAGAAAAAATTTAATATTAACTATGCTTCTAAATGCGTAGTCTCTAAGGCGCGGTTTATATAGAAGAGACGTGGCGCGGGTGTGGCGCAGGCGGGGTGCGGCAATATAAACCTTATAGTACGTAGCATAGCGTCGTTTGGAGAATTACGCCCGCGCCTCCAGGCGACGTCGCCTGATGGCGCGAGCGCGATTTTCCTTTACGACAAAAACGACGCTATGGTACGTACTATAAGGTTTATATTGGTGTTACAATCCCCCACCGCCACACGTTTCTTCTGTATAAACAGCACCTAATCTATCCAGGGTGTAAGTGACAGCCTAGCAAATAATAAATAAAAATAATAAAAGACGTTTATTCAACCACACTTACAGTTACAAAAGTAGGTACAATATTTCAAAAAAAATAACTAAAAGTTACACATTTTTGCAAGTGCAGTAGAACAGGATAGAGTCTCAGCATTACTGCTGTTTTTCAGTCTCTTCCTTACGACTCAACTGCCCGAAATTGCCCGAACGGACTACTTAATAACTAACATATTAAAAATTAAAAATGTTTATACAATACAAATCGTAGGTAGTGTAGTATTTTTTATACTAATATAACTATAACTATATATCGGCCATCACAAAGTTAGGAGAGAAAATTGCAGATGAAGGACAAATCGCTCTTGTCGGCACAGAACACGATAATACTAGAGTATAATATAAATCATAACTGTATTGTTAATGTTAAATAGGTATTTAATTATTATACGACTAATTAGTAACCGGTGACCAACAGCAAGAACTCTTTTGCTAAAAGCTTTTGCTTTTGCTGAAATACTAAAACAGTGAACTCCAACCATCAAACTGAACAACTTTCACTATGGAGCTGAGGTAGCTCAGGAAACGTGAAAAAAATCCCATACAAAACTGCTGTACCTTTTAGACTAAAATGTATGGGAAGGCAGATTTTTTTCGTGTTTCCTGAGGTAGGCTCCATTGTGAAAGTTGTTCAGTTTGATGGTCTGAATTCACCGTTTCAGTATTTGCTAGGCTGTCAATTACACCCTGTATTACCCACAAAATTTAAGATGTCAATTTCAATACGTTACGTTTTTAAGGAAGTTTAAAACCGCCGAAGAACCATTGACACGCAAAGAAGAGAGTAAGGTAGAGCTTCAAACAACCAAACTGAACAACATTCAGTATGCAGTCGACATCGAAATCGCGAAAAAAAATCTGCTGCTCCGGCCAGTTCCATAGATAATAGGGTATTTGACAGCATGTAAAATATAGGATCTATTAATGGCATCCATATTGAATATGAATTTTGGAACCGCAACTATTTAGTCAGTTAAGAAAAATACTGGATATTTTAAGAGAAAATCGACGATGATAATATTTTTTTTGTCTACTTTAGTCACGTGATCGTAAACGAATGTGATTGGCCGAATGGTTGATGACGTCAACTGCTTGTAGACAGTTGCGTGTAGTGTGAGTGTCACAAGCAGGTGACGTCACGATGACGTCACCTGCTTGTTGCCACATATATTGTCAAGAAAAGCGTTTTCGCGGGATATTTAACCTTTCGAGCCCTAAGAATATGTATGAATGTATGTATGTATGTTAACAATAAGACTTACCACACAAGCTCCGTAATGAACATGCGCAATGACACTCAGCGCCGTAACACCATAGAACAGGACGGGCTCGTAGGGTGGGAGTGCGAGCGAGACGCCGCAGCACAGAGCGAGAGGGTAGAACAGCCAGTTCATGACGTCACACTGTCGGTTGCTCATCTGGCTTACTATTAGCCGGCACTGGGGAGAGATTTAGCATTTTAAAAGTAAATAGATTCGTTATCGCATTTATAGTAATAGCTCAAGAGTAACTTGATATACATTTTTAGGTTTCCGTATTCAAACAAGAAACCCTTATACTTTCTTCTTTCTGCACCTATTGAATCGAAATTTGGCATGACGATAGATAACAGTAACCCAAAAACAACACGTAACATCCATAAGTCAATCATCCATTCATAAGTTACGTCAAATTGTTTTTTTTTTTGTCACTTTTCAGCTTCTAACTCGATAATCGCTTATAACTTGAAAAACATTGAATCTATTTTGATGACAATTTTGTATTGGTCACAAGGATCACCCTGTGCATTGTGCAGGCGGCGTGTCCACTCGGAGTGGCTTTAAAGCCACTCCGAGTGGACACGCCGCCTGAATTAACAATCTCTTACACCTCTGTCATATTTTGGTTGTAGCTATGGAGTTTCTTATCGTTTCTTCTCCATGGTAGTCTTGTTTACGAAACAGTATTAAATATAAGCGAAAAAAAAAGTTATAAATATAATCATGGAAAGGAGTTCTCATCTTTCATTTGGAATCATTATCACCCACCAAGATATCTTAGCCGATATGTACTATAATAGTTTAAGTTATTTTGTAAATGTTTTTCATAGTATAAGCCAATAAATACTATATTCATCATCATCCTTTATACATCCCACTGCAGGGCACAGGCCTACCCTCAGGGAGGATGTATGGGAATCAGTCCACCACGCGTGGCCAATGCGGATTGGTGGACTATACATATGCATCCTACAGAATATAATCTTCAGTGTATGCAGGTTTCCTCCCAACCTTTACTATTTATTTACTATTATTTAATAGCATAACAACACTTACGGCGACGTTGCTGAAAACAGTGCCGATCAGTAGGAACAAGGCGCGCGGGTCCGCCTGTAACCGCGGGGAGTAGTGTACCCATACTGTGCTCGCTATGAACACCATCGCGAGCGACCACAGAGGGCGTAATGCCTGCGGGAATGTACGCATCTTGCCCGTGCGCAGCTTGTATGATCTGGGGAAAGGGTTGGCGGTAAATGCGGTATTATACTGTATTGAATATTGTGGTAAATTAATTATTTTTGGTAAACACTAAAAAAAACACATTGAAATGAAAATATTTGAAAAAAAATTGCAAAGAAACATGCATACACAAGCCAGTCACAAGCTCACGCCATTTTCCCAAAAGGGTAGGCAGAGGCAATATAGGGTGTAACAACATACCCTAGCAATATTTAAAGGGATGCCGTACTAATTAACATACACTAACATAATTTTAAGTAAACAATGTTACTAATCAACCTACTAACAAAATTATGGATTTTCTTTTGTTGGGCCGAAATAAATGAGTATTTAATTTAATTAATGCAACTCAACCGGGTTGCCTAGCAAAATCTTGCCGCAAGTACCTTTACCATGATGATTTTTGGTACCAGTTGCCAGGTTCAAAGAAGTCATTTTCAACCCTAGAATTTCGGCAGATTGAGAGGTGGCAATCCTAGTTTTTCCAGTTCTTTAACGGTATGTTCCGATTCATAAAAACAGCACTGGTAGCGTTCTTAGTCTAGGAAAAATAAGGTTTGAGATTGCATTAAATACACTTTAGTAAATTGTGTTTGAACTAATATTACTGTTAGTTTATAAAACTTTTGTCGAGATTTCTTGGTTATATAGGCTGAGGACCCTGAGAAATACCTTAAAATCGATATAACTGTACAAAGGGCAAGCTTATTTCTAAAGATATTTCTTCCAGCATACCAGCAAAAGAGACATTTAATTATTACCAGGCAAATTTAATGTGTACAATCAAACGTTAAATAATTAAGTTTTGAGGTTATAATTTTTGAAATCTTACAAAATATTAAATATCTACTCAAATTTACAATATTAACCGGAGATTATTATTGTTATAAGTAAAACGTATTGAACGAAGCCGTCCTGTATAAAATCACTAGTTTTCCATTTTTTGTTCGTACCTAAATTTAATGTTTTGTAAATGTCTTAGTTATTCAGTAATACACAATACAAAATCGGGGATTATTGAAAATTTATGTTTTTCATGTATGTATCTACTATATTCCAAATTATCACCAAAAGTGCAATTAATGCAACCAACTCCATACAAAAATCCGTAGATTTCCCCGACTATCTATCTTTCAATCTATCAATTCGGAACGCTAGCGCTCACACCGTTCACATCACAACATTCAAATATTCCTATTATTTTCTTCATAAATCATAAACTTTATTGCATCCTTGAGGTATTTACAGATCTTAAAAATAGGTTACAGCGCATCTCAGGGACCCTATTAGGGCACAGCAATTATAGCAACAGTGCATTTTATAATTAGATTAAATGTAATTGAATTTAATTAGATTGGAAATAATGTCAACTTAAAATATAATAGAACAAAATATAGTCAAAAATTAAAACATAGTCAACAATTAAAGCATAGTCATAAATTAAACATAGTCAAAAATTAAATAGTTGTTATGAGTAGACCGAGATTTTTTCATGTAAGTTTTGATATGTTGTAGCTAGGAAATAGGGATTTTATAGTTCGTCGTCCAGGTATTCTTGTGTTTTATAATACGATTTTTGATATAATATGTCCTTTAGTTGTTTTTCGAAAGAGGTGTCTTTATTATCGTTTTTTATATTAGGCGGAAGTTTATTGTGGATTTTTATGGCCACACAGTATGGGCCGGACCTATAGAGTTCCATTTTCGAGAAAGGTAATACGAGTCTATCTCTTTGTCTCAAATTGTGTTGGCCGTTATATGTATCTTTAGAATTTTTAAAAAAGTTATTATATTTTCTTACGAATTTGCACACCTCCAATATATATAAGGATGGTAGGTCATCACTAATCGTTATTAAACTTTTATTCGTCTTTTTTAGAACATAATCAAACCCAATACTACTAAAGAAACCTAAATCGGTACCTAAACAAACCAAAAATATACGACATCAAAACTGTCAAACATCACTTTTGACGACTCGCTCACAGTGCTAACGCTCGGAGCCGTGAGCACTGTTATTGCAAGATGGCGTCGGTAGTGGCGTCATGAATGACGTCACGTTTTCGACGGTGGTCGCGCTCACGATCAAATCGGAACGACATTTATCGCGCTCACAGCGCTGTTGGTGATTTTGGCGTGATTCGGGACGCACCGTAAATTGGTCTTCTTCTGACTGCACCTCATATACTTCCCAAACAGATAGGTGCAATTGTTGGAAAAAAATTGTACCACACTCCATCATAGTAAAGGTACTTGCGGCAAGATTTTGCTAGGCAACCCTGCGGCGTTGTATGAACACCTGTGTAAACTTTCACTTGAATCATATTTCGTTCGCCAAACAAACAGGTGCATAATTTTGCAGTCTGGTCTTGGACCTTGATACCTTATATTATGGTGCGCAACATCAAGAAAAAAAAATAAAAATAAAAAGTTTTACACAAAACTGCAGTACCCACTCTACTCAAATGTATGGGACAGGAGATTTGAAGCAAACACGACCATCGAAATTACGGCGCGTAATTTCAACGGGTGTGTTCCTACGATTAACATAAAATAAAGGGCGTAAACAAATTGTTTTGAAGCACCGACAAAAGTATGTAACGCGCTTAAGGCGGTTGCAGAGGGGTCAATTTTATAAAAAACTTTGTCGCACAATACGCGTAGACGGTATTAATATAAGTAACTTTGTATGTATGGAAAAATTGTTTAGAAAATCAAGATGCCGCGTAACAAATAACATTTGCAATTTATAAAATAATTACGAAGATATAAAGTTTTGAAATTTTTCATACAAAAAAGGTTTATATCTTCGTAATTATATTATAAATTGCAAATATTATTTGTGACGCGGCAACTAGATTTTCTAAACTATTTTTCCATATATAAAATATTTCTTTTATTAATTCCGTCTAGGCGTATTGTGCGTCAAACTTTTGTATGGACTGAAACCACCTTAAGTTATATCCCGGTGTGCCGAAGTCTAAACAAATTCGCAATAAAATCATAATAATAATAATCCACTTACTTATAAGTATTATAAATAGCCACGGGCAGGTTTGTAAATACTCCAGTAAAGTAAATAGCCCATTCGAACCCATTCGCGAGCGTGTACCCGCCGAAAAGGTACCTCTTGTACCATCCGGTACCTTTCAAACCGGTCCATAGGAAGATGAATGTCGACGTCTGGGAAAGATGACAAAATTTTATGATTCACGATTGACGTCCGCACAAATTATATACCAAATTTTAAGTCAAACTATAAACTTTCAAACAAAAAAAGTTGCGTCAAAATCGGTTCAGTAGAATTTGCGCGTTGCTCGAACAAACAAACAGAGAGACAGACAGACAAAAAATCCAAAAATTTGTGATTTGGAATCAGTGGCACATAAAAACCATATCGCATCTTTTTTTTATATCTTTAATGTACAGACACACTTCTTTTACAGTTTTATAATAGGTAAGATGCACTGACACAAACATTGATTAAATTAAAATAGCAAGATAGATGACTAGCCTATAGCGCATGGACCGCATAAATTGAGCCCCCGTCGCCTAATTTACTTAGTCGCAATCCGAGCGGCATTGTGTGATTGAGATACTTTTTTGATTTTAGGCGGGATAAAGGTACCAGGTCGCATGCTTAACACTCGTGGTACAAATTATTCAAAAAACAAAAACAAATCACACGGCATTACTTTTTAACCGACTTCAAAAAAGGAGGAGGTTTCTCAATTCGAATGTATATAATATATATCTTTTTTCGTATGTGTGTTCGCGGATAACTTCGTCGTTAATCTTGGTTAAGTAGGATGAAAAGCAGATCCATATTTCAAGTACGTAATGCAAGAACGTCACCCATCTTATTTAATCAAAGGACACAAACGATTGTTATAAAACTGTCACTTACCCACATACTAAAGTCGTAACCCCACGGTAGGAACAGAACGCCCGTGTTGTATTTCTCCCAGTGACTCAAGTAGAAGTTTAGAAGTATGTTCCACATTACGTAGTACATTCTGTAAGTATAAGAAAAATATAATTTAACAAGCGTTAACCCGCGACTTTGTCCGCACAAATCATATACCAGATTTGAAGTCAGATAATAAACTATCAAACAAAAAAGTTTCATCAAAATCGGTTCAGTAGTTTTTGCGTGATGCTCGTTTAAACAAACAAACAAACAGACACAAAAAATCCAAAAATTGGTGATATGGAATCGGCGATATCTAAAAACCATATCGTAACTTTTTTTTTGTTAATATCTTCAATGTACAGACAAACTTTCTGCTACAGTTTTATAATAGTTTAGATATATTAGGTTGGGGAAAAAGTTTCTTCACATTTTTTAAGAAAATTCAAAACTTTTTTTCATATAGTTTATTTACATTTAACTAAAGTATGTAGGTACCATTTTGTTCGATAACTTTTTGCCATCTTGTAGCGACATGATCCCATTGCTATAGAAATTTTGGGGCTTCTGATCAAAATACCGCGACAAGTAGTTTTGGCAGTCCTCTTGTGATGTTAACCTGACACGGTCGCTTTCTCTCAACTTCTTGCTTTAATCTCATCAGTTGTTCGCAGAAGAGTTCAGAATCGATGGTCCTGCCTGGTGGTAACAGCTCATAATGAATAATGCCTTTCCAATCCCACCCCAATCCCACACACAGCATCACCTTGTTGCGAGTTAACCCGGGTTTCACCATAGTCTGTGAAGCCTGACCGGCCTTTGACCACGACTTTTTTCGCACGTTCTTGTCGTACGTGATCCACTTTTCATCACCAGTTATCAGCTTCTTCAAAAATGGTTCGGTTTCATTACGTCGTAATAAAGAATCACAAATGAGTACACGGTTCATTAGGTTTCTTTCAGTGAGCTCGTGAGGTACCCAAATATCGAGCTTTTTTGTGTACCCAGTTTTTTTCAAATGCGCCAAAACTGTTTTGTGGTCAATTCCCAGTTCTTCAGATACGTAGTAACTACTGATATGCCGATCTTGCTCCACTTTTTCAAAAATGGCATCCATTTTATCCGTAATAGGGAATGCGAAGAAACTTTTTCCCCAACCTAATAAGTTAGTCAACTAAATAAACAATTCGGGAAAAGAAAGGTAGTGGAATGACATTGTCCATTATGATCCGAAATGTGGAAGAGCCGGCCATATAAAATGAGATATTCTGTTAGAATTTTTCTATCTAAGCACTATTATGGCATCAAAGCTGTAGGGCCATTGGCCTTGGTTTTATTTGGGTTCGAATAATCTGCCTTTCCATAAATTTTTGATGAAATTAGCTAAGGCTATATTCTGTTAGAAATTGTCCGTCTCGGATTTTTTAAGGTTTTATTCATTTTCCTTGGTTTTTTTCAAGTTTCAAAAGTCTGTCTTTTCATACATTTTTGATGTAATAAAACTAACAGCTACAGCATTTTCCCATAATAATAAATGCTTAGGCGGACAGGTTCTATCAGAATATAGCCACAGATTATAGTTAGTTCCAAACAGATACATCACTTCCATAGAAAACGATAAGTTTACACGTTTTAATCATTTATTGCCAGACGGTACGCGCGAAAATGTATCTAATAGCGCTTGACTTAGCGTTTTTATTACTTCGTACAGCGCGCGATGTATGCGACGTTGCTGTTTGGGGCGAGTGGCAGAATGAATACAAGCGCTTACGATGCGACAAAAGTGTTTCTCACCGATCCCCGCTACCCAATCCGCCGCGTAGCCCCAGCAACGTCCTATGCCGAGGTCCGTACCCCTCTGGGTGCCCCTAGGTCGGTTGCTTGAGTTCATTCATTTGGCTCGGTAGACCTTTCGTGGTACCTCCAATAGTCCGCAGTAAAAAAAGGAGTAGTTGCTCCCTGAGCAGAGCTGTAATAGTCATCTCAAAAAAAATAGACAAAGTGTAGGTACTCTTATCTCGGTTCCTACAGCCGAGTGACGGAGGCCTGATCACGTGATCATTTTGCGCTCCTTGGAAGCTTTTGTATCTGTGGGATGCGGGTTGACGGTATCTGAAGACAGCGAGAGGGATGAAGAGGCTCTTCTGTATATAGTACTATAATTCTGTGATAATATTACCTTACAGGTGGTATAGAGAAGTCCAGCTTCGGTATCTGAAGATAGCGAGAGGCATGGAGTGACCATTCTGTATGTAGTACTATATTCTTACCTTATAGGTGGTATAGAGAAGTCCAGCTTCCCGAATATGGAGTAGAGGCACGCAGGTATGAAGAACACGGAGTAGGAGTCGAGTCCGTGATCGAATAGTTCGCCGAGAGGGCCTGACGTTTGCGTACGACGGGCCTGCTTGCCGTCTATGCCGTCTAAATAATAATAAATAATAAATATCTTGGACATTGTCACACAAATTATCTAGTCACATTTAAAGTACCTGGACTTGTATTATGATGACTAGACAACGATATAGAATACATATATACAAACATCCATGACTCGGGTTCAAATATTCATATTCATCATATTAATATTTGTCCCTTACGGGATTCGAACCCGCGACTCTCGGCACAGCCAGACAGACAGGTTCACTACAGACTGTGCTACAGGGCCGTTTATAACATAACATAACATAAATATCCGAGAACCTGAGGTTTGTGTACGACGTTGAGGTTTGTGTGTTTGTGCTTGCCGTCTAGAAGTTCTATACTAGAACACACAATGTTCTGATAAGTTAACATAATACCAGCACCGAGTAGGCATACTGATTCAGACCAACAAACCGAACAACTTTCAGTATGGGACCAACATAGAAATCCCGAAAAAAAATGCTGATGCTCTTAACAAAACTGCAAACTGACTCAACTCAAATGTATAGGACAGCTGATTTTATTTTCGCAATTTTGATGTTGGTCCCATGGTGAAAGATATTTAGGTTGATGCGTCTGATCATCTACTTAAAAAACCATATCAAGAAGGACCCTTTATCGAATCGCTATGAAAACTTAGCGCGTTAGCGCGATTTTAGGATTTCAATCAACATTGTTCTTAAGTGATTTGGGTTACAGTTTACATTTGCGCGTTTATTCTGCGTTCTGTAAATGAGAGTATGTGGCGCCATCTATCTTGCCTTGTTGGCGTATGTTAGCATACCAGTGGCAATGACCGTGCACATATTCTTCTTTCACACAATCCAGTTTATCTTCGGCATTCCTCTCCACACACAGCTTTTAACTTACCTAAAGTATAAGCCAAAAACAGAAACACAGCTAGTACGATCCACAGTGAGCTCGGTATGATTTCAGCATGTCCGTTAAGGGGCGCTTCCACCGACGTGCTGTTGAGAGCGCTGGCGGCTACGTAGTCGTAGTCATAGTATGACAGCAGTAGGAAGTCGAGTACGGTGAGGACGAAGCCGGCGAAGGTAAGGACGTTTGGTGCTACCCATCTTGGTATTATCTGGAATTGTTAAATGTTTAGTGATTTGAGAACGCGTTCAAAGCAAGCAAAATAGTAATATTTATTTGCCAGTCAACATACATTGCATATTATTACTTAAACTTTTATCCCGGTTTTCACACCTTTGGGGGTTGAATTTCAAAACACCCTTTTTTAATAAGCACCTAGATGCCAGTAGAAACATCCATGCCAAATTTTAAGTTGTAATCTTTACAGTTTTGGAGATTTCGTGTTGAGTAAGTGTGTGGATTCACACAGATTCAAGCATATTTTACACAGCTTGGCCAACAAAAGTACAAATTTCTGTCACTCCGGGCGCTGCGATCGATTTGACAGCTCCCATCACCCACTTCGCACATAGCCAATACTAAAATTAGGATCATTTTACCACATAAGCCTAAAAGCTATTAGGTTGGGGAAAAAGTTTCTTCGCATTCCCTATTACGGATAAAATGGATGCCATTTTTGAAAAAGTGGAACAAGATCGGCATATCAGTAGTTACGACGTAGCTGAAGAACTGGGAATTGACCACAAAACAGTTTTGGCGCATTTGAAAAAAACTGGGTACACAAAAAAGCTCGATATTTGGGTACCTCACGAGCTCACTGAAAGAAACCTAATGAACCGTGTACTCATTTGTGATTCTTTACGACGTAATGAAACCGAACCATTTTTGAAGAAGCTGATAACTGGTGATGAAAAGTGGATCATGTACGACAAGAACGTGCGAAAAAGGTCGTGATCAAAGGCCGGTCAGGCTTCACAGACTATGGTGAAACCCGGGTTAACTCGCAACAAGGTGATGCTGTGTGTGTGGTGGGATTGGAAGGGCATTATTCATTATGAGCTGTTACCACCAGGCAGGACCATCGATTCTGAACTCTACTGCAAACAACTGATAACTGATGAGATTAAAGCAAGAAGTTGAGAGAAAGCGGCCGGAATTAATCAACAGAAGGGGTGTGGTTTTTCATCATGATAACGCTAGACCTCACACATCTTTAGCCACTCAGCAAAAATTAAGAGAGCTTGGCTGGGAGGTGTCAATGCATCCGCCGTATAGCCCTGACCTTGCACCTTCAGATTTCCACCTGTTTCGGTCTCTTCAGAATTCTTTAGGCGGTGTCAGGTTAACATCACGAGAGGACTGCTAAAACTACTTGTCGCGGTATTTTGATCAGAAGCCCCAAAATTTCTATAGCAATGGGATCATGTCTCTACCTACACGATGGCAAAAAGTTATCGAACAAAATGGTGCCTACATACTTTAGTTAAATGTAAATAAACTATATTAAAAAATGTTTTGAATTTTTTTTTAAATGCGATGAAACTTTTTCCCCGACCTATTATTTTAAACTTATTTTATACTATTACTTCAAACGAACTGAAGTTAAAACGAAAATTACTGATGTGTCAAACTCATAACAGAATGCATCATCAGCCTATACATGTATACGTGCCACTGCAGGGCACAGGCCTAGAGTCCGTCACGGAGATCACGCGTGCCCAATGCGGATTGGACGACGTATACGCATCTAAATTTCTTCTTCGCGCTCGCCGACCCTCGCTCGACGCTCTGTCTAATAGCTATAATCTAATTTAAGCGTTCAATTTGCCATCTAGTTATAAATCAAAAGTTCTGTTATCCATTCCGTTGAAAGAATTTTTTAGATTTTGCTTTGATTTGTATAGGCAATAAACATGATAAGATACATGTACTCGCATTATGTTTGTAATATATATACGCAATTTTTTATTCGTCTGCCACAGCACATGTGTAAATATCCACACAGAGACAAAGCTTCATACAATCGCGCCAAGATAGGTACACTACTACAGGGTGAAATCGATATCATTGGCATCCTTTTAAACTAAGAGTCTACCCATCACACTGACCAACTTTTACTATGGGAGCAAACCGATCGTAGCAAAAAAACAGATGCTGCATACATTTGAGTCGATTAGACAGCACAGCAGCAGCAGCAGCGTCAGTTTAGTATGGAACAGCTGATTTCGTTTTTTGCTTAATTCGGTTTGCTCCCACATTAAAAGTTGTTCAGTTTGAAGGGTAGACTCTTAGTTTAAAAGGATGCCAATGTATAATGTATAAGCCCTGTAGAAGGCACGGCGGTGTGTGCATTACATTTCACAGACCTAAAAACCGCCAGTGGAAAAACCGGCTTGGCCAGTGGGCAATCTGTGGGGGTTGTGCGTCCCGTGATCATATTGTGCCCTCACGCTGCTCCTGCCTCGAAATAACATCGAAAATCAATTAAAACAACTACTAGACCCCGAGAGCATCGAAGCGACTTGAGGAAAAACTTGTGTTAATTGATTTTCGATGTTATTTCAACGCAAGCAAAGTTGATATTGGTTTGGCAGTTATATCAGCGCTTCGCAAAGCCAGGTGTGCGCCGGCTCTTAGAAGCTTTGTCTGAAGGGTATTTATTCACTCATGTGTATACAATAGTTGTTCGTAAGTGCGAGTAAATTGACTTCGATAATACATTATCATTTTGATCTCAATGAATGTGCAATTGATAACATACATCACGCGACATTCTTATCATTGTACGGTAGGCAACGCAAGTTGAACGCTTAGTAATCTAGAATTAAACATTTTAACGGGTTCTTACCGCATTTTGGTATATTTGAGTTCCCGATATTAATGCTTATTAGTTCATTATGTTAATGAATAATTATTGTTAATACATTTCAAACCCATATCGTTCATTTTGACATATTGCGCCGACCCCAAATAATGGAAAATGGGCAAGAGAATGATGATTGTTCATTTTATTATTTTCCTTATGTATTTATATAAGGTCTAACATAATTAGGTGAAACTAATTTAAGGGGATGATCAGACCATCAAACTGAACAACTTTCTCTAAGGGGCCAATATCGAAATCGCGAAAAAAATCAGCTGTTCCATACAAACCTACTCGACCTAAATGTATGGGACAGCAGATTTTTCTTTCGCGATTTCGATATTGGCCCCTTAGAGAAAGTTGTTTGTTGGTCTGATCATACCATTCAAATAGTTTCAGCTAATTTTGTTAGACCTTATATATTATAATAAGGAAAGATTTGATTATTTGCTACAAAAACCTGATGAGACCTCCCGATCTCCTGATTTGATTTCCATACAAAAATAAAAGAGGATATCAATAAAACTTTCTTTGCCAACTGTACCTTGTTATACTCCCCTTTATTTTAATATTTTATTTTAAAGTTACTTTGGCATGTTTTTAATTTGATTGAAAAGTATTTCAGATAACCTCGTTTCAGATTTGAGTTTGACCCTCGGGGTTTACTGGTACATCGGAGGTCGTTACGATTTTCAAGGTTAAGGCTGATAGTTTTGTTGTTCTCATTAAATACACATTTTATTTGGGTCTTCAGCAAATTAACATGTGATGCAGATTGGGTTCCTGTTTATATATTTATTTTTGACGAAGCATGTTGCAGGAGTGCGATTTTTGAAGCTCATACTTTGAACTAAGCAATTGAAAATGTCAAAATTACTATGGAGATATGCATCTGTCTACTGGTGATTTGACTTTCAAAAATCACAATCCAGGAGTGAGATTTTTGAAAGTCAAATCAGCAGTAGACAGATGCATATCTCCATAGTAATTTTGACATTTTCAACTGCTGAGCTCGGCGAATGAGATTCAAAAATCGCACTCCTGATCTGAAGTTTGTTCTTTCTTACCTAACATGTTAATGAGCATTTAGTTCAAGACATCTGTACCAATAATAAAATTGTAAATTTTTTGTGGCTGTGTCTGTATAACGAATATATTTGAAAAAAAAAAAATTTTTTGAGAGGTTGCAGGATATTTCTATTAATTATTTTAAAATTATAATTATATAAGGTCTAACAAAATTAGGTGAAACTATTTAAAGGTGATGATCAGACCATCAAACTGAACATCTTTCTCTATGGGACCAATATCGAAATCGCGAAAATAAATTAGTTTCAGCTAGTTTTGTTAGACCTTATCGTGTGTAAGATTAGAATAGGTAAAATCTAGACATAACATACATTGGAACTGACACGAACATAACAATTTTGTAAAAATGTCAAGGAGTCACATTGCGAGTCGCGCTGCAAGTCTGGAGGAGGTCAGACGCGTGCGTATTGGCATCTGTTAGGCTTGCACGTGGCTCCACCATTTTGTAAACTCTTTTGTGTTTTAACTATAAAACGTTAACTTGAGATTATAATAAACTACTTGACATTGGCAGAAATGCTACTAATCATTTTCCTATGTGTACTCTCCACATAACGGGACATTGGCACAATTGTGATAACGCATCGGACGCCATTAAATAAAAATAGAATAGAATAGAGTCACATTGCCGGTTCTGACACGAGCACTTGTCTCGCGTGGTGTTCGCGCGTCGCGTTTTTGCCTACCCCGAGGCTCCGCAATCTCTTCTTGTTCTTAATCAAAAACAATCCCTGAGATTGGGATAGATACTCCCAAAAACTACTTGACATTGGCGGAAATGCAGTGCTAATGCACAAGCTAGAGTCCATTAACACGTTCGTGGACAGTAACTGTCTATAGCTGTGATAACAATAAAAGTTCTATTGTGTCTCGTTCACTGTCCGCGAAAGTGTAAATTATAAATAAATAAAAAAGAAAATGTTTTTACTATATTTTTATACACAGTACATAACTCCCATTGTACCCTATACTTGTATAACATCAACATCATTGATTTACTGATGAAGTCACAAAGATAGTCACCAAAGAATCATGATCATTTTGAAGCCAGAACATGGTGGTTCAGACCATCAAACTGAACAACTTCCACTCTGAAATATTTAAGTGCACATACCTCAACAACTCTGTTCCAGAATGGGTGCATAACATACACACTGAGCGGGCTAGTGTCTATCGCCATATACTGCAAAATAAAAATAACATAATTAATTAGCATAGTATAACATAACATATGCTCACGACTATATGCCCCAATGGGGGAAGTCAGAGATATTCTGAAGCCTCAGAACTTCCATGTTTCATTAGTAGTACCGAAACTCTGTCCAGAGTGACAGGGAGTGAACCCGTCGCCAATTATAATCAGTGATCAGAATAGGTAGTGCGATTTAGGGTAATGTTTCGAATATCTGTGTGATGAATATTAATATTATTTGTATAGATTCATGGGTGTTTGTATCTATATGAGGCATGCACGCAGTTTAATATACAAGGCATAAAATTTTACGCCCTGTATAGATACAAACACCCATGAATAGAATACAAATATTAACATTTATCACACAAATAGTCGCAACATTACCCTAAATTGCACTACCTATTCTTATTCCGATCACTGCTTATAATAGACAGTATGTACAATACATACCTAGAAATTAAAGAATGCAGGTTTCCTCACAATGTTTTCCTTCACCTAAAAGCCAGTAGTGTTGTAAATCGTACATAAATTCTGAAAATCTCGTTGGTACGAGTCGGCCTGGATGGGGATCGAACCATTGCTTCCTCGCAGACAAGGTTACGCGCCACTGGACCACCATGGCTTTTAATTATCATAATGTATTAGTTTTTTTTTTTTTTTTTTTTATCTAATTTTATTTAGGGACTTTTGTAGCTATTGTACATGTTAGTCCCATCGTACCCTTTTATTCTTATATGCATAGAAATATAAAACTTACAACTATTTATTGAGACACTGATGAGTTAACAAAGGTGAACAGGCTCCTTGCAGCCTCCGACTCCGGTGATGCCAAAATTGAGTGGAACGTTCCTACATTGAGCCTGCTCAACTCTAGTTTTCCCATCAGTGCCTCCCGAGCTTGCTCGTACCGGACACATTCCACCAACAAGTGGTACACATCCTCAACTACTCCGCATGTCTCACAGTTTGGTGAGTTTGTCTTTTTCATTAGGTACCCGAACTTGTTCAGTGGCATGTGTCCTGATCGAAGCCTATGCGCTATTAGATATTTCAAATAGGTAAAATGATATTATAATGTTGACTTTTATAAAACTGTAACAGAAGTGTGCCCATACATTGAAGATATATTAATTTAAAAAAAAAAAAATACCATAAAGTATTTAGGTGCCCCTGCTAACTCCAATCTACCAATTTTTGAATTTTTTGTCTTTATGTTTGTTTGAGCATCACTCAAAAACTACTGAACTGATTTTGGTGAAACTTATTTGTTTGAAAGCTTGATTGACTATGATTACTATGAAGCTATGATTTGACTTTAAATCTGGTATATGATTTATGCAGACAAAGTTGCGGGCATAAGCTTGTTCCTGGATGTCGTCGATCTTTTATAACATGCTATCGGTCAGAGGACCATGAGCAGTTTTTTTGTATGTATCGGTGGTTGCAGGCATGCCTTTCCACTGTCAGGCTGCCTTCATTTGGTCACTACTGGTGATAAGTTGTCACAAATGTGTCGTCGTTTTAAGCGTCTTATGCTGAGTGGTTTACTTAGAGGCAAAGCCAGCTTATTTATGTGGTGAGTGATCCTCTCTCTGTAGGCCTTGGTAGAGCTGTTCACTTCGTCTTTCACAGTGGGGATATTTAAATACTCATGAATTTCTTCCATTTTCGTGAACCATGGAGCGCATGCTATTGACTTTAGGACACTGTTTTGATATCGCTGCAGTATTTCAATGTTGGAGTTCTTTGCGGAACCCCAAGCATAAGCTTGTAAATAAATAAAAGTTAAATTATAGGTACCTCAGAGCAAACAATATTAGACAAGCTGCAGCATAAAGTTAATTGCAGGTTTAATTAATAATTAATAACTATGTAAGTTTATACTAATATAACATCTGTGACTGAAACGGGATTCAAACCCAGGACCTCTTGCTTGGCAGTCCAGCACAGTATACTGTAGTGTTCATTTAGTTATCTATGCGTTTAAGTAACAACAATATTGGATTCAAGATTTCTTACTTCTGTTAAATATGAATGAACAACTCATTATATTTAAACATAGAGAAACACGTAACTTGTACCCCGAGAGGAGGGGCCTTTTGCATAATTTCCCATACTTTCCCTTCTGTCAAAGTCTCACCCCCGCGACGGCCCCGACCTAGCCCCGATGGGCTACTTAATTCGATGCATTTTACTGTTATTGTCATAGCAACGGTCCCCCCCCCCTCACCCCTCCCGCAGAAAATGACAGAAAAATCCAAAGAGAATGGAATCACTACGTTTTAAGAGTCGGCACTGCCTTACTAGCTTCGAAATCCAAAATAATATGAACCTAGTGTAGAGCTAGGGTATTAAATCTTTGGAGCCCATACAATCTAGTGTAGTTCATACAATTTTGTTCTGAGTGTCGCGGCACTGAAAAAATGTTCTATAGATAAATAAACAATACCTACTCCTTTCCGTGTTTCACTAGGTATTTAAATATTAAAAAAACATGTAATAACACAATAAATACGGAGGATTTAGGATCCCACAGACAAAAGCCTCCATTCACCTTCATTAGTAATACAGTTATATATTATAAAGTATGTAAAATAAATATCCTTGAAAGTTCCGATGACATAAAATCAATGCTGCGGAAAAAATCAATATTTTTCCGGTACCATCGTACACTACCAAATAATAACCTTACGGTACCAAAATATATATATTTATCGAAAGGAATAGATAAATAAACTAGTGTATAGTTAGTTTTATGTAAAAGTACAGGAATTTACCTTATAATTATCGAAACCATCCAAGTGCTCACGACTAAGGTATTTATAATTGAACATTTTCGGTGTTTTCGATCACAATTCACTCAAAAAAATTATAAACGTTAATTCAACTATACACTGTAACTTATAAATAAACACGAATGATACATTTTAGACCAATATTAATAGGAATTTCTGCAAAAATGTTGATTTTCGTATCGTTGTACGCTTTTACCATGCATTGCATGCAATTTGCGAATGAATGAAAATGACATTTGACATTGACAGTTCAAATTTGTGTGACTACGCTTTTATTGAAAATCTACCAAAGTGGATATATATTTAAAATAGGTATCCATTTATAATCCCTCATATTATCCCTCATAACTTTTAAAATTTTAACTTTTAATCGAAAGCAATGAACGTTTTTCTTTTGGTTTTATAGTAGGGGATCGATAGATGGCGCTACGGTCTGTGCGAAGAAAAGTTTCAAAAAGGGTTTCTTTAAAACAATAAAGAGGGAAAATATGACCAAAAAGATGCCAACGCAACTTTTGATGGAATATTTCATTATTTGCGAATCATTTTGATCGAAAATTTGAAACTGTTTACGTCTGACATGGTTCTACAGGCTCGATCCCTTGGCCTTAAAAAAATGGTAGTCACAGTCTTGACATGATTTTGACAGGATCTCACGAACGTCTCTATGGAGAAGCTATGAAGCGGTAAATATCCCATCTGTAGAGTTTTTTAGGAACTAAAATTAAAAAAGAAAAGAAAAACGATCATTAAAAAAGAAAAGTAGTGGCTCGATAGATGGCGTTGACGAGAGATGGACGGATAGATCGGATAATTAAAATTTTTCGCGAATGCTTCGATATTTTTAATATGCTTATATTTGCTTCACCTGTATATAAGAAAATGTAGGAAGTCGATTTTAACCTACTTCTAATGAGTGTATCGATTTGAAACTTTGCAGGTGTATGTAGCTCGGAATTTCGGATAATAATACAATAATTTGGTACCATCGAGTTGATCTGATGTGAGATGTCAGTCATGACTCATGAGTCATGTGAGTCATGAGATGAATAGGGCTCGATTGCTTTATTTTGACGAGTCCCGTACATTATTTATATAATATGGTGTCTTGGAACTCATGATAGAGCCAGAAGGTGGATAGTGGAACTCTTCTACGGCTTCTAGTCAATCCCTCGACTTTGGGCTCGTTCGGTTTCTTTTGATGAGTCCGATACAATATACATTGTATCCTGGATCAGATGATGGAGCCACAAGGTTGATGAGTGGAACTCTTCAACAGCTAGTAGTAAACCCCTCGAGTTCGGGTTCGTTTGGTTTGTTTTAACGAACCCACCACCTTACTCATGGTGACGAGGGTCTGAAGATGGAGCCATGAGGTAGATAGTGGAACTCTTCAACAATTACTAGTAAACCCCTCGATTTCAGGCTCGTTTGGTTTGCTTTGACGAGTCCAAAAAATTTTTTTACTTTTTAGTGCGTTAATAAGCGCGTTTTTTTATTTTTTTTTATTATTATCAACAAAGTGCAAAAGGCCATTTTGTGCTACTTCTCTCTATATTATATCGCAGCTGTCGCTATGATGAGTAACGAAGGGGGCAGTGTAACGGACCGTCAAAAAAATTCGCAGATTAATTAATTTTTTTTAAGAATCTTTGCCCAAAAAATTTTACAAAAGTTTTTGTGATTATTAGCTTCTGTATTTTACTTTTAAAACTGAATAACGGTTGAAGAGACATTATTTTCAGTTACGAATAATCCCAATAGGATTAATGTAGGTTATCCACAAGAATAAAGATTAGATTTAAGGAATTTTAATTCGTCCTCTCCCATCCTCGTGAAAGTGCTGGAATAAGTTTACTAACTATGTAAATTATGATCCTAGACCTGCGTGATGAATTCCAATCTGGAATTCGGAATAAGGATTACAATTTCGTATGGACTTTCTACCTCCAGAATTTCAAATCCTATACAAAATCACAATTTAGATTCGGAATTCCAGATCAGAATTCCGTATGTATGTTACTCCCACATTCATGTATCTTTCGAAAAATATGATAAAAAAAGAGTCTGCGATACGACAAATTATTTTTTAGTCGAAAAATCCATCCGATCTTACCCTTTACCAGTGAAAGTTTAAGAACCACAAAATCTCTCCATACGATTGTGAGGAGGAAGATTGGACAAAAAAGGCATATTTAAAAAAAATATATACCTTCCATGTTTTTATTAGGATTATGAATAAGAATAGATGGTATGTTTTTCTGTTGTACCGATAACATATTTTCTTTTCATTGATCTTATTCTCCAAGCTATATAAGCGACACTAGACACTAGCCCGATCTTAGTCCTCGAGGGTCATTGCATTAGCATTAATGTAAAAAAAATCTGTCACTTTGAACAAGTGTCAGACCGAAACTAGTACTTTCCTAACTGGAAAGCAAGAAAAATCGCAAAAAACTTAGTTTCATTCGTAACAATATGCACCATAGTTCGTTAGGAAAATTATTGTAAGAAAAGAAAAATAAGACCTAAAATCTGAATTTTACAATCATTCCTTAACTTTAGACAATCTACCGATTTCTACCGATTTTTGGTCACGAATTTTACCGAATTAATAAAGTCACTTGAGCAACACAAATTGCATAGCAAAGGCACAGTATAAGAACGAATAGGTACTTAGTTCTACATACAGTACGGAACCTCACTTCCTCCCACCTATTTCTCACCTCACCCCCTCTGGCAGGATCATGGTATAAAATGTTAGCAAATTCGCATTCCTATCTTGCTCGCTCTCACTCAGCATCGCACATGCTTACCTCTTTTTTTTTAATTTTCCCATTTGTATGAAGTGACAGCTAAGTGTCCAAGGTGTGGCAAAGGCCTCCTTTCACGAATAATGGTCAGAGGAGGCCTCGAATCTAGGGGTGCTTAGTCAGGTAGCCTCAGGCGGAGGACATTCGCCTTTTGGTGGGTTTTACCGATTCAGTTTGCATAGAATGTGCTGCCATCTATTAAATATTTCGCAGAACTATGAAAAAAAAGATTTTATTGTCTATATCAATGTCTAATTGACATTATTGACAAATTCTCAAAATGGCTACCTATCTTGCCTAACGTGCGGGTTGTTTGTAGTTTTCATTCAATTTCATGCCGATTTAGTGATGTTCTGGAGTTTCTGTTGTTTTCTTACCAATGTTTAGATTACAGGAATAGTAAGGATACTGAAATTTCACTCGATCGGTGCGGGATTGAACGAAATCTAGCATTCAAAACAATAATATCCATCGGTATGAGTAGATATAAGTAGGTATGTATGGTATAGGTTGAATTATTGTCGGTGAAACATAGATGGCGCTAGCTAGCCTTCAATTTGACATAAGGTGGATGCATAATGTTGCCACGAGTGGGCTCTCTTTTCTAATATAATTATATTACTCTTTGGGTAGCCTCCACGAGTCCCCTTCTGCTTCTTCTGATCTCCTTGGATGAGTCCGAAGAGGGAACAGTAGCAGTGGCGGACTAAGCCCGTAGGAGGCCCGAGGCAGCGAAACCAATTGAGGCTCGCCAAGAAATTGATTGTTTTTTCGAGCCGGGGTTGAAACTGGGACTAGGAAATTAAATAGTAAACAAGGACACTATAAAAATGACACCAATATAAAATATGGTAATTAAGCATTTAAAAAAAAACGGTCTCTCCTTAGTGCCATCTAGTGATCCCCTAGAATATCACTGAAAAACACGCATTATTGAAAACTACCAAAAAATACAAATGAATCCTGTGGCCACACCTGCATTTAGCCGGGTTTGGGTTATTGGGTTTTATTTTTGCTTTCACTTCCTATCATAGATGAAGAATTTTTCGCTTTCAGTCTAGTTTTTACCCAAAATAAATTATTTTAGGAGGATTTGATTTTTGATCTAGTTTGCACAACTTTCAAACATTACCTACGCTACGATATACCTACTAAAAGTTCTGCGTAAAATGGAGACTTTGTGTTAAGTTTGTTTTCGCCTTGAAACGTCACTCAAAAATTAGCCAATGGCATCACTTCCCTTTAATGGAATTCGCTTCTGATTGGTTAATTATTACTAATGCAGTAAAAATGTCGGTAACGAAATCGAACTGACAAAAATTACGACGCGAGAGACGAAATGGATCAGCCTCAATAATTTAATAAAACTTTTGATATTTTACAATGTTGCGTTGCTAATAAAGTGCCTAAATGTTTTGAAGATTGTTTTCTAGAATAAGTGTTAGTGAATAAATGCTTTCGAGATGTCGAAAAACAAAATAGCGGCTAGGATCGACAGTCAAAATGTTGAAGTCAAAACTAAGGTGGGAGCCAATTTCTAATTTTCTTACAATAAAACAAAAGTCCCGCGAGTTTTTACCTAGTAATTTGTTCTTATATCTTTCTTATTATGCCGCAGACTTCAGTCGCTGTTTTAGGTTGAATAACTAATGATGTCTGAGCCTGAATGTTTTAAAAAATACATGAAGAAAAAAATCATGCAATAATTTTTTTACCGTAATTTTGCAGCATTGTACACTACAAGTACAATAAAATCCAAAGTTACTCCGTATGTTAATTCTACACCTATATTAGACTGAGTATGGACACAAATATAGGTACAATCGTTCTAGCTATAAGTGTGAAAATGGCTTGAAGCTTTTTCACTAGAATCACAATATAAGAAAATATAATATAGTATGGACACTCCTTGCCAATTTTTACCTCACCCCTCATGGCAGAAAACATGGGTTCAATCATGGTAAAAGTTAATGGATAGGCCATTAATTTTACTAACTTATGTACGTTATACCGATAGCTCTCAAAGGAAACCTGCATACGCTGAAGAAGAAATTCTGATGCGTAGGTATGTGAAGTCTACAAATGGGGCCCCTGCGGTGAACTAACACCTTTGAGTACTTATATAGGGACTAGTTACGCGTGTAATTCTACTAACAAACATTACTGTCACTTTTTGGGGGGGGGCGAGGTAACATGAAATCCGCAACTTTGGATTTTATTCCCATAACTTTAGATTCTAATTTTGAACGTTAAAAATCATGAAAAGTAGTCTCGCATGAACCCCAAACGTTCTAAGTTCGAAATTATTCATTCTTTGTTATAGGCTGTCTCGTTTAGTATTAAGGTAAAAAATTGAATGTAAATACACATGATTAATTGATCTTATACCGTGGCAGAGGAGAAATGCTACCGCAAGGCCAGTCCTTATAATAAATAGTCAAAGGTTGAAACGTGATTTTTTTCCATTTCCCAAACAAAAGTCGAATCAATCCCAATCCCAATCAGTTGATCGATTTTCTATGGGAGGTGTAAATTCGACTCGCACTCGACTATCACATGCATCAGCTGCTAGTAAATCATATAATAATAATAACTTCTTTCTTCTTCGCAGTTTGATGCAGAATTCCGACGATTCTCGTTAAGTCGCACGGAGAAATTAAAATATGAAGATTTCAACGGGCTAATAGAGAAACTGCATAGACTGCACGACGTTGCCTTCCTCATATCGTACACGGACCCCCGGGATGGGGACCTGCTGCCTATCAACAATGATGATAACTTGGCAAGGGCGCTGCTCACCGCACGCCCTCTACTCAGGGTTATTATTCAAAGGAAAGGTTTGTTCTTAAGGTGGTTTCAGTCCATACAAAAGTTTGACGCACAATACGCTTAGACGGAATTAATAAAAGTAATATTTTATATATGGAAAAATAGTTTAGAAAATCTAGTTGCCGCGTAACAAATGACATTTGCAATTTATAATATAATTACAAAGATATAAAGATTTTAAAATTTTGTATGAAAAATTTCGAAGCTTCGTAATTATTTTATAAATTGCAAATGTTATTGGTGATGCGACATCTAGATTTTCTAAACTATTTTTCCATATATACAAAGTTACTTATATACATACCGTTTACGCGTATTATGCAGCAAAGTTTTGTATAAAATTGACCCCTCTGCAACCGCCTTAAACAATATAATAATATACAATTGAAATTCACAATCAACATTCCAAAAATGGCAGAACCAAAAGAGCTTCTAAGGGTTAACCCTCATCTGGCAACACATTTTCATTTTCATATCCTATCCTATTCTGTCGTTCAGGAACATTCTTTTCTGAAGCAAGCTTTTTTTTTTTTATTCTATTTTTTTTAAAGGGACTTTTATACAGAATGTTATGTACATGTCAGTCCCATTAGTGTATGTTTACACAGGAGTTAATTCAACGCCGCCAAGTTGCCTAGAATTTTTTTTTCAAAAGAACTTTTTCCATTATGATTTTTGGTATAACTCTTTCCACCTGTCTGTTTGGGAAGTAAATGATGTGCCATTGGAAGGAGACTGATCTAAAGTACTGAAAAAACTAGGGATGCCTCCTTTCAATCTGCCGCAACTATAGGGTTGCCGGGTTCAAAGAAGTAATTTTTGAACGTGACATATACCTATATAAATATATACAACTTACAACTATTTATTGAGACACTGATGAGTTAACAAAGGTGAACAGACTCCGGTGATGACAAAATTGAGTGGAACGTTCCAACATTGAGTCTGTTCAACACTAGTTCTCCCGAGCTTGCTCGTACCGGACACATTCCACCAACAAGTGGTACACGTCTTCAACTACTCCGCAAGTCTCACAGTTTATTCATTCATTTAATCATTTATTTAAATTAATACATTTTACATTATTTATCACACCGTGCAGTGAACCAGTACAAAGCCGTGGTGGTCCAGTGGCGAGTAACCTTGCCTGCCGTGGAGTGCCAGGAGGTGACGGTTCGATCCTCGTCCAGGCCGACTCGTTCCAATGAGTTTTTCGGAATTTATGTACAATTTGTGACACGATTGGCTTTTCGGTGAAGGAAAACATCGTGAGGAAACCTGCATGTTTCAATTTCGAGGCATGTATTGTACCCACTGTCCATTACAAGTGGCGACGGGCTCACTCCCCATCACACTGGACTGTTTCGGTACTACTAGTTTCGTGGATGTTCTGAGGTTTCAGAATATCTCTGACTTCGGGGAATATAGTCGTGAGCATATGCTACATTATTTATTATTAATTAATTAAATGCGATTATCAACATATCTTTTTTTTTTAATTTTTGTATACTAATGGAAATTATTTATTGAATGAAATTAATAGTAACAAAATCTGCTTCAGCAACAAGCATCGTCAAAATTGCTTACAAATACCCCTTCAGCAACATGCGTCGTCAAATTTCCTACAAAATTTTCTTCAGCAACATGCCTCGTCAAAACAAAACACTATTCAGCAACATGCCACGTCCGTCCCTACCCGTACCTGGCCCAAACATGCCCATAATGCTCGCTGCTTGCTCTGCTTTTTTTTTAATTATTTAATTAACTCATGAAATATTGGTCTATTATTTATTTATTCATTAATTCATTTATTTTTCATTATTTATTCATATTGATTTATTATTGCATTTTTTATTGCACTTTTTGTGTTTGGTGAGAATAAAATAAAATATAATGTATTCATTCATTTAAAAATATTTGCTACGTAATGACTGTCACGCATTGTTCTCGCTTGGGAAGTTAATTAGCATTGAATGTGACACTACGATTTTACACTACGACTACAAACTGTTTCTTAAAATCTAGTACATAAGACTGAGATTAGATTATTTATGTTTTACATTTGTCATAATTACCCAATAACTAGCTTTTTCTTTTACCCGCGACTTCGTCCGCGTGAAATTAGAATATTTAAAAATCCTATCTTACCGCTTGGCCACGGGACAGCGCAGACTGCGGCGTGAATCGCGATTTTAGAATACACTGGCCTACAGTACGACTGGGAAAATAATTCCGCTCGTCAATCTTCGTTCGCGCAGAGCAGGACCGAGTCCCCGACAAAACCCGAAGTCATTAAGTAATCAAAGGGTGCAAAAACAAATTAGCCAATAGCGTAAACGGATTGCAGGTAGCACATCCTGATTGGTCAATATAATTTCGCGCGGTATTAAAATTTGTCGACTGCGCAGCGCAGAAATTCGAATATTTATATTGAAAAGTGATTACAGCACTTATTTTGTCATTGTTTTTCGAAGAATATCCCCCCCTATCCCGAAAGAAAAGTCTGGACACGTGCCTGATCTCTCTCGTTTTCTCGGCATGTTAGGCCCTACAGGTCACAGAAATCGGTCAACTAAACTCTGCCGTCCAAAATAATAATTGGTTAAATGTTTTGTTATTTGGAATAGTCAGCGTCACGCCTCAGTTCCTCCGAGCTTTACTTAGCTGACTGTACCCAGTGCACCGTGAATTTTAGTTTAGTTTAATTAGTCAACATTTTTTTTAAAAGTAGAATGGACACAATTACCTATACTCCATTCCAAATAGCAACTAAATTTTAACACTTTCGCGGACACTGAACGAGACAATAGAACTTTTATTGTTATCACTGCTATAGCCGGTCACTGTCCGCGAACGTGTTAAGGCTATTTTGCATTACGGAAACAGAGATTTGAAACACTTCCTCTCATTTATTCATAGAGCAGCTTTAGTAATGTCCAAGATATGCCAGATACTATGTATAAGGTCTAACAAAATTAGCTAAAACTATTTTAAGGGGATGATCACACCATTAAACTGAACAACTTTCTCTATGGGACCAATATCGAAATCGCGAAAAAAAAATCAGCCGTCCCATACAGAACTGCAAACATAACTTGACTCAAATGTACGGGACAGCTGATTTTTTTTTTTGTGATTTCGATATTAGTCCCATAGAGAAAGTTGTTCAGTTTCATGGTCTGATCATCCCTTTAAAATAATGTTGTTCGACCTTGAAATTATATTTGATAATCAGAATTGGCCAGAAAGCTAAATCGGAATCGGAAAGTCTTGTCGTCCTTATTTGGAATGAAACTTACGTTTTGTTTTGTGATATCATTCTCATCACATTTGTTTGTACTAACTACGTAAAACTCAAGACCATAATCCTTTCGCACATAAAACACTGCCCCAGGCCACATATTACTAATTACTTCGTAACAGAAGCATCACTTCGTTATAATATGATAAAAATTATCACACTTTAATTATCAATTATTTATAATATAAAGAACACCCGGTTGGTGTAATGGTTACCATGCCGGACTGCCAAATCAGGGTCCTGGGTTTGAATCCCGGTTTGGTCATGGATTTTTATATGTTTGTGCCGTTGTTGTATGGTTTCCATAATAAACAGCCTATAGTGCTTGCTTGGGATCATTACAATGTATGTATTTGTGAGCGTTATATATTTATTAATTAGAGGGTAAAAATGTACCTACTGAAGCTTGCCACAGCATTGTTATTACATCGTACAGTGCGCAACGTATGCGACGTTTCAGTCTGGCGCGAGTGGCAGAAATCAAGCGAGTGCATCGCTTACGATGCGACAGTGTAGGTACTTATCTCGGTACCTCTGGCCGAGTTACGGAGGCATGTTATGTGTTTTATTATGTTATTATATTACTTGTAAGTCGTATAACAGTTAATAGCTTTTACCGTGGCTGTGGCGGTCCAGTGCCGGGTAACCATGCGTTCGATCCCCGTCCAGGAGCTCGATTGCGCTAAGTTAAAACATCGAAGTTCTATTCTTATCCAATTTCAGTTCTAATCACATTGCAATCCAATTCTATTTAACTGTGCTGAATTCCGCATCGCGCTAAACTCTATGTAACTGACAGCCAATAACCTCTGAGCTATTTGTCGACACGGCTCTAACCGCTGTCAAGAGCAGTACCTCGATTAGCGCAATACCAAATGTGTCAAAAGTTATGGTTCGTACGTAGTCCAATAACAGTTCAATCACCGAATATTTACCGCGATTGCAGCTCTGGCTGACTTGTACCAAGTTTCAAATTCCAACCAAGAAAAAACAAACAAAAACAGATCCCGTCCTCATACGTGAGGTCTTGCAGAGACGTAGCTGATGATGACGACGTCTCAGTGACGTGTCCTGCTCGTGGCATGATCTACAACAAAGATTGTAATTAAACCGTACAGATCGAATGGCTACCGTATTTAGATGTGAGCACTGATGCGTATCAATGCAACAGGTTGTTATTAAGTTGTAAGCGGTGGCGATTATAGTCAGGCAAATTCTTGCGTGACTATCCCGCGGGGTAGTGCAGGCGTTGAGAAGGCGAGGTACTCTAGATATTATCAGGGTACTGTAGCGGGGAAGACTTGTAGAAAATTTATGTTTCACTTTGTTTTTATTTTAGGTTTTCTTGTTTCAGAAATCTTAAATTTTGTGACCGGGTTCCATTAGCGGTTCCATTAGTCCTCTTTAACACATTTGTGCCCCATCATTTATGCTCGACTCGTCTTGCGGACTATAGCGGTGGCCTTGGTAAAGAAATATTTTTTTTTTATTAAAATTAAAATTAATTTTTTTTTGATAAAAATCTCCTAATTCATATTCGAAATTAAAAAGACACATGAACCGTATGTAATTTATGCATTATTCGCAATTATCGTATACTAATCAGGATGAGAAAAATTTAGAATGAGCGAATGAGGGATTTGCAGGAAGCCATTAAAAAAAGTATTAATAAAATATAAATAAAATAATTATAAATTGTATAATCGAAACTCCGTCAACGGATGCGTATGAACCAGTGACGAGTTTTTATTAATTCCTCCTTCTGGCGCAGTCGAGTAAAAACAAAAGTGGTAACTGATTGAATATCTCAAATGGGATGAGTTCGTGGATTTGGTAATATACGCGTTTCGCTCACCACTCGCGCTCGTAACTTGAACTAAATCGGAGCGCGGTGAAGTCTATATGTTGTATTTGTTAACAAGTCTCGTGTCATGGTCACGGACTGCTAGTTATACCCACTACATATGATCCATTACGTTTGTATGTCTATGTAGAACATGTTAATTATGGAGGTATTTGGTTAGTAAACACTCTAACTACGCCGTGTATTCTTTCCGACTTAGATTAGATATAACTGACCCCATTTCTAGACGGCCCGGTAGTTCAGTTGGTAGTGAACCTGCCTGCTGTGCCGAGAGTCGCGGGTTCGAATCCCTTAAGGTGGTTGCAGAGGGGTCAATTTTATACAAAACTTTGACGCACAATACGCGTAGACGGTATTAATATAAGTAACTTTGTATATATGGAAAAATAGTTTAGAAAATCTAGATGCCGAGTCACAAATGACATTTGCAATTTATAACATAATTATGAAGATATAAAGCTTTGAAATTTTTCATACAACATTTTAAAAGTTTTGTATCTTCGTAATTATATTATAAATTGCAAATGTTATTTGTGACGCGGCAACTAGATTTTCTAAACTGTTTTTCCATATATAAAATATTACTTTTATGAATTCCGTCTTCGCGTATTGTGCGTCAAACTTTTGTTTGGACTGAAACTACCTTAAGGGACAAATATTTGTATGATGAATAATGAATATTTGTACCAGAGTCATGGATGTTTGTATCTATAAATTATATATCGTTGTCTAGTCATAATACATTTATTTATTGACTATATAAATATTTGCCGCGGGATTCGAAACTCGACACTGGGTTCAGCAGGCAGGATCATTCAACTGAACTATCGGGCTTCCACATGTAGGAATGTAATGTAGGTACCTAAACTTACATTACAATAGTAAAATGAGTAATCAAACACCTGGTACTATAAAGTTTATATTTTTCCCATATTAGGAAACTTGTCTAAATTCCATTCATGAAATCATTCGAAGGTACGCCTGGCTAAGAAAGTGGTCTATAGGGTTTTATAAAACTTCCTAGCAAATGAAAAACGCGCTAAGGTATTAAATGTCAAATCTTTTTTTGACTACCACCGCGTCGGACCATGTCGCTGTAGAGAAGATGCGGCCAGAAACTCTACAACATAACACGACTTAATAACTATTACATTATAATTCTTAAGCTAAGGTTATGTATACTCTTATACAGACAGTCTATTTAATTATATAATTAATACTATACTGTATTGACGTTGAATTGATTTATGTACGATTTGTAACACCATTGGCTTTTCGATGAAAGAAAACATCGTGAGGTAACCTG
Source organism: Agonopterix arenella (assembly GCA_927399405.1). Lineage (NCBI taxonomy): Eukaryota > Metazoa > Arthropoda > Insecta > Lepidoptera > Depressariidae > Agonopterix > Agonopterix arenella. The sequence continues at coordinate 11,430,530 of OV656712.1, read as the reverse complement.
TATGCTTCAATTTTGAGGCCTGTATTGTACCCACCGTCCATTACAAGTGGCGACGGGCTCACTCCCCGTCACACTGGACAGAATTTCGGTACTAGTGAAACGTGGATGTTCTGAGGTTTCAGAATATCTCTGACTACCCCCTCGGGGAATATAGTCGTGAGCATATGCATGCATGCATGTATTGACGTTTATCCGCTGATCTGATATGATCTTATTCTTATCGTTTGGGCAAGCCCTGGTGTCAGAGTTTTTTCAGACCGCCTTACGGCCTCTGACGTGGTTTTTATGTAACGACTACTACCACCAGAGATAGTAGCTGGGACCAACGACTTAACGTGCCCTCCGAAGCACGGAATCATGTGATATGATGATCATCATCATCATCTCAGCCGATGGACGTCCACTGCTGGACATAGGCCTCCCCCAAGGATCGCCATAACGACCGGTCCTGCGCTGCCCTCATCCAACGGGATCCCGCCGCCTTCACAAGGTCATCGGTCCACCGTGTGCGGGGCCTACCCACGCTACGCTTTCCGGTACGCGGTCGCCACTCGAGAACTTTTCGGCCCCATCGGTCATCGGTTCTGCGAGCAATATGCCCCGCCCACTGCCACTTTAATTTAGCAATCACTGGATGTCCCGTCATAATGAATAACCGCGTAACTCTAAAAAACTGTACCTATTTGTTGTATTGTCCACAGGAGACAGCTTGGAAGAGTTGAATGGTTATGGAACGATGCGACCACGTAACATAATCTCGTCGATACTCAGCGGCACACCGGCGAAGAACAAGGGTCTCGCTATATCAAATCCTCACGATTTTAGAATGGTAAGTATCTTAGCATAAGCACTTAATTTTTAAACGCACTTTGGGTGCTGCGACTCTATTGAATAATTCTAAATACTAGCCGACATATCTATACTATTATAAAGCTGTAACAGAAGTGTGTCTGTACATTGAAGATATTAACAAAAAAAAAGTTACGATATGGTTTTTAGGTATCCCTGATTCCATATAACCAATTTTTGGATTTTTGTCTGTTTGTTTGTTTGTGTGTTTGTTTGTTTGAACGAGCATCACGCAAAAACTACTGAACCGATTTTGATGAAACTTTTTTTGTTTGCTATCAAACTGTTATGATCTGTCTTAAAATCTGGTATATAATTTGTGCGGACGAAGTCGCGGGTTAACGCTCGTCTAAAATAAAAGTATGGTGAAATTAATTGTTTTTACTTGCAGGTATCAGCAATAATAGATGTAGATATAGTACCAGAAACGTGTAGGAGGGTGAAATTATTGAAACACGGCTCCGACCGACCGCTAGGATTTTTTATTAGGTGAGTTCAAATTAAATCAAATGGATATTTTGCAAATTTAGGTTGAAGTTCTACTAATAAAAAGTTGCACTATCCCTGAGTAATAAAGGCTTATATAAATCACAGTTCGGATCAATAGATTCAAGCACACCGAAAAGTTCTTGAGTGGCGACCGCGTACCGGAAAGCGCAGCGTGGGTAGGCCCCCCCACACGGTGGACCGACGACCTGGTGAAGGCGGTGGGAACCCGTTGGATAAGGGCAGCGCAGGACCGGTCGTTATGGCGATCCTTGGGGGAGGCCTAAGTCCAGCAGTGGACGTCCGAGATTATGATGATACATACCCACGCGGACGAAGTCGCAGTTAGTAGTATAGACATTTTTAACCCATATATCTATTTGTCATTTCCAGAGACGGCACATCAGTGCGCGTAACACCGAATGGTCTAGAGAGATCGCCAGGTATCTTCATATCGCGGCTGGTGCCGGGCGGGCTGGCGGAGTCCACCGGTCTGTTAGGAGTCAACGACGAGGTGCTCGAGGTCAACGGCATCGACGTCTCCAACAAGAGCCTCGACCAGGTGAGGGCATACTGACTGTCTAGAGAGGTCCCCTGATCCTCTAACCACTCAAGATCGAGATCCCCGTGTATCTTCCTCCCTGCTGATTATCATCTCGTTTATTAATGGCTTAGTGAGTATCTACAATTGCCTGTCCTCATCAGATTCGTTGGATAATTGACCCGCCGGTTTTACAGCAGGCAACGGCGCGCTGATTATCATCTTGGTCAGTGAGTATCTACAGTTGCTTTCCGTCGGGGTCGTTGGATAATTGGCGCGCCGGCTTTTAAGGCGAGGGACCGGCGCGCTGATTATAATCTGGTCTACTGATGGCTCAGTGAGTGAGTCTACAGTTATCTGCGTCTAGAGAGATTGTGAGGTATCTTTCCTCCAACAAGAGTCTCGATCAGGTGAGGAGCATTCACACGTCATCATCAGCCTACGAAGTTTGGTATTTTATCTTAAACGCCTCCGTGCTTTGTCAGACACGTTGAACAATTAGTCCCGGTTAGTGGATAGTTTACAACCTACGATTCAAAACACACAAATAAATAGTCGATGTTGAGGAGAAAACCGCCAGATTAAAGTTAGGAATGGTTCGACCAAGTCTGTGGAATGCACCAAGAGACGAAGAAAAAAAATCGTTGACGTCCAGGTCGTGGACTAAGGCAAGAGGTAGCGGGACGATCTGAATGCTTTCGATGACAAGTAGCCAGAACAGAGATAGTTAGAAAATTAATGGGAAGACCTTTGTCCAGGAGATAGGATGATATAGGCGAATAAGAAATAGAACTATCTAGTTGTATTTTTTCCTAATAATAATATGACAATTATAATATTCCAGGTGACAGACATGATGGTGGCAAACTCGTCAAATCTGATAATAACGGTGCGGCCGGCTAATCAGCGCGCCGGTCCTCCGCCCATCGAGCCGGCGCGCACCTCCCAGCCTTCCAGCGAACCTGACGAGGACAGGTAACTACCACACTCACTGAACCATCAGTAGGACTAGATAATAACCAGCGCGCCGGTCCCCCGCCCGTAGAGCCGGCACAAACGGCACAGCCGACCAGCGAACCTGACGAGGACAGGTAACTAACACACTTACTAAACTATCACTAGTACTAGATGATAACCAGCGCGCCGGTCCACCTGTAGAGCGCGCACCTCACAGCCCTCCATCGAACCTGATGAGGACAGGTAACTAAAACACTTAATGAACCATCAGTAGACACAGGTGATAACCAGCGCGCCGGTCCCCCCCCCCCCCCCCCCCCCCTATAAAAAGCCGGTGCTCCAATTATCCAGCGAACCTGACGAGGTAACTAACACACTCGCTAAGCCATCAGTAAATCCAGGTGATAACCAGCGCGCCGGTCCCCCGCCTGTGGAACCATCAAGCAGACCTTTCGAGGGCAGGAAACTAGATCATTCACTCACTGAGCCATCATAAGACCCAGATGATAACCAGCGCGCCGGTACTCCGTGAGAGACGATTTCTGTAAGGTAGGGCCAAATATTTGTAAAGTAATGCAACTGTTTACCCTACCGTACACCCTGTAGTTCTTAATATTTGTTCTGTGATTTTACTTATAACATATTCTACAAACATTAATTTAATACCCACACATTGTCCCCAGGTTCGACCAAGACGAACAGGACGAGATAGTAGACTTAACAGCGGTGACCCTAGAGGAGCCCGAGCCAGCATTCATTCCCGCCAAGGACGATGGTCAGGTGCTGCATCTCTAGTACATAGATATTATACTGGCGAGGTTCAGGGCTGGCAAAATTCGCGTTGGATAACTTAGCCGCTGAGATCTATGAGCGTTTGTATTGGCATGTGGACAGCACACAATTAGCGTATATTGCTACATTCTATGTTCATGATTAGTGTAGTGTGGTCTGTATTAGTGAAGGGATGTAAATGCGTTTTACTTTAACCTTTTAACCGCCGGAAAAATTTTCATTGATCGTGCCCCCAGCGCCGCGCCGGCCGTGTGAAATGAAAACACAGTATGAATAGTCTTATTTATGAGACGGCGGCGTTGTGAGGTCGATGTGGTACGTGGCTTGTATCTCAGACCATGGCGGTTAATAGGTTAATGCTGATCGGCATGTAAATACTACGCATTTTGCGTATATTGATACATTTAAAGTGTCAGTTGACAACATTACTCAAAGCATGCGATGTAAGTGCGTTTTACTGTATAGGTTGTGTGCTTTGAGTATGTATAAGCAAGCTATAGAGCGCGCCTAACCGAGTATGAACCGTAAGCAAGGATATGAACAACAAAACGTGTCAATTTCTATTTCAACTAGTACCAAAATAAAACGCGTGCTTATTGTGTCAGTGAGCATTTTCAAAAGCAATATTAAACCTATATTTTTGCATATACGTCTATCAGGGAAATTTTAAAGAAAATTCTAGACTAAGCGTTATTGAAACACTATGAAATTTGACAATCATTTGCTAACGCTCGGCGCAAAGGGCCTTGACAGATGCGCGCTGTATATGTGTTAATGAATAAGCGCAAAACCTCATACAACCCAACTGATGTATAACAAAATAATTAGATTGAAACAATAATTTCATTATTTTGATAGTTAAAATTTAAAGTTATTCGCATTTTAAGTTGTGAGACAAAAATGATTTGTTATCATTTCAGCAATGAATGAAAGCGCTAACATACTCATGGATACATTTTAATAATCTTGTTTTGGTAGTAAGTAGGGTGAGTATGCCCGTGCGGTGGGTTGATATCGGGTTAAGAAAATTAAAAAAAATTCTAACAAATTATTTAATATTTTGAAAAAATTACCTATGTTGAAACCATGATAATTCGATTCTGCTCTTGATTCTAAACAAACTACTTTCTAGTTTTACGTTAATTCATTATCACGAATGCTTATACATACACTAAGGTAATGTGAATCTGCATGCGAATATTATGCATTTTGCGTATTTGCAATATTATTGACTACATTCAATGTGCCAGCAGACAACATTACGCAAAGCATGCAACTAGTGTGTTTTACTGCCATGCAGCACGCAATTTACGTGTACAGGGTGTTACAAAGGTAAAAATAAACATTTAAAACTTTAAAGGGTTGTTGACACCATCAAACTGAACAACTTTCAAAATGAGACTAACAACGAAATCGCGAAAAAAAAATCTTTTGTCCCATACATTTAGCTCGAGTAGATCTGTAGTTTAGTATAGAACATCGCAAACGCATCGCATCATGGCAATTATGGCAAATCTCCCCATTTTGGGGGAGGCCTATGTCCAGCAGTGGACATCTATCGGCTGATATGATGATGCTGATGGAACATCAGAGTTTTTTTTGCGTTTCGATATTGGTCCCATAGTGAAAGTTGTTCAGTTTCATGGTCTTAACCACCCCCTTAAATGTTTATTTGTATTTTTGTAACACCCTGTATAATGCAACTAAGTTATTCAACGTGCATAAAAGTCAGTTTTCCATAAAATGTGAATAAAAGAAGCAATTATAAGAACATTCCAATATAATGAATTAAGAGAAAAGTGTTATTAATGGTGCAAAATTTTATACGTCCTAGATTTGAGTGATGTCATTCAGATTTAAACCTTAAGTGTCAGTAATAAGTATCAGAATGCAATGTTCAATAAGCCATTCGGTTAACTACATTCCAAAGTATGCCTTATTAGAACAGCGTGAGTGTCAAAATAGTTTAGAATGTCAAGTAAAGACATGCTAATGCGGTGAAATATTACGTACTTGCAAACTTGTAAAGGTTGAACTATGTAAAGCCCGACCAGGAATATAAAAAACCTCGCCATGTTGCAGAAAATCACTGGAACTAATATTTGTACTTGGAACACTGACATTAAAGGTGATAGTCGATTGCAGTGCCCCCAAACTAGGTTTTTTATATTTCTGATCAGGCTATATGTAGTTCGAAATTATCGAGATAATTATTTTCTTTGACAATCATCCTAATTCTTAGTTATGTCTAAAGGTACTAAATTGCTGGTTTTGTTTTAATGCATTCTTATTCTGACCAAACAGCCTCTAATCCACTGTTAATGATTTTCAATTAAAAAATATATACCTAGTGGTGTATATTTTTTTGTTTTTAATTACTATCAAAATTTTAAGGGTATATTCTTACAATGAAACTAACCAACTTTATCTAAAGAACATGGGTTGAAACGAAATTTTCTTGGACCTCCCAAACAAAAGTGCAAAAGTTTATCGATTTTATATGGGAGGTGTAAATTCAGCTCGCACTCGATTAACCATATAATGCAATAAACTATTATAAATTAACTTACTCGCCTATACCGAATGGCAATATGCCTGCATCATGCCACGCACGACAAAGTGACGAAACGAGAATACCGTCGTACGCGCCTTCTTTCGCATACGCAAAGTAACGACAGGCACCTATACATTTTTGTCGTTTTATCGATGGTGGCATTCTAGGCCCAGGGCCTCTACCCGCACATTCGAACTTCGCAATTGCGTGAACGTTTTCGTTCCAATGACAACTCTATTACAATGAAGTTCAGACGGAAACTGCCCCGATATATCGAAAATCGAAAGTCCGGGTACGGGGCCTGGTTCGGACTGGTCGAGTACAATACATACGAGTATAATAAAAAAAATCATGGTAAATATTGAAAATTAATTACGAAACTGCAGAGATATTCAACCTTCACAAGTTTGCATGTATTCATATTAACATCAATTCTGTGTATTATAAATACCTAAAAATCATGCTTACGTACTTAGATTAAAATTAATATAAGAGAAAAAGCTGTATCGTTGTGCCTAAATTTTTACATAAAAGAAAATCATTTTTTCACCCCTCCGGACGGAAAGCGTCAATTTTCGTCCCGTTGCGCTAAACGAAGTTGCCGCTTTCCGCCTCAGTCGGGGAGAAAAATAGTGTACTAACCTCGGGCAGTAAATAAGACAGCCTCAGACCTCGGCCAACAATTACATGAGATTTGAGACCTTTCTTACTTTCCTGCCCTCGGTGTGTAATCTACTATTTTGTATAAAACTACATATCATTGCTGAAATTGGCTCAATTATTAGTGTCAATGTTATTTAATAACAAACATATACAGTATCATTTTGTAAAATCATGCATTATTTTATTATAAATACAGGGTCCTTCTTTAAATGCTGATACTTTTTAGGGGATGCCAGACAATCAAGCTGAACAACTTTCTCTATGGCACCAACATGGAAATCGCGAAAAAAATAGTAGATTGTTAACCAAGGGATGAAAGTCACCCATTTCACACGAGATGTTTGGCGCCCCGAACGAAGTGAAATGGGTGTCTTTCACCCGAGTTAAACACTCTGCTTTCCATTTCGAATACGAGGAAAGTAAACAAAAGCCAGATATAATATGCAAAATCATGGCAAAATTAATTTCTGAATCGCTTGACGAATTAATTTTAGACTAGGTACGTTTCAAAACGTTTGAATAAATTTGAAATCACTCGGGGAGCCAAAGCAAAGAGAAAAAGTATACGAAGATAGATATATGTATGCTAGCCCTTTTTTCTTTTTCGCTCAACTTTATGGCTTTTATATTTTTATGCCAGCAGTTTTTTTTTAGGAGGTTTTAATCGGGATCACTTTTTTCTGTCTGCTTATAATTTAAAAAAAAAGTCTCCAAATGACAAAAAATATTGTTCTTTAAATTAACTTTTATTATAATTCAAATATATTGATCATAATAGTTCTTTAACTACTTATATAGGGACTAGCCACGCGTATAATTCTACTAACTAACATTTCTGCCACTTTTTGCGGGGGGCGAGGTAACATCAAATCTGCAACTTTGGATTTTATTCCCCAGAACTTTAGATTCTAATTTTGAATGTTAAAAATCATGAAAAGTAGTCTCGCGTGAACCCCAAACGTTCTAAGTTCACAATTATAGGCTGTCTCGTTTAGTGATAAGGTATAAAATTGAATGTAAATGCGCATGATTAATTGATCTTATACCGTGGCAGAGCGGTAATGCTACCGCAAGGGTAGTCCTTATAATAAATATTTAAAGTAATAGTTATAAAAAAATAAGAATTAATATAATTTTATCGAAGTGAGGTTGTATAGGTTTCTGCCTTTGCTCAGTCAGTATAGACACGTATAGACGTAGGTTTTTTTTTAAATTTACTTTTCCGCCCTAGGGAAGAAAAGTACCACTTTCAACCCGCTTCTTAGATAAACAATGACATTCTTTCAGAGTATGAGAGATGAAAAAAAACTTTCCTATAAATTTGGCTCGAGTAGGTTTGCAGTTTTGTTTGGAACGGCTGATTTTTTTTCGCAATTTCGATGTGGGTGCCTGGTGGTCTGATCACCCCCTTAAAAAAGTGTCAGTATATTACGAAGAGCCTTATACAGGGTCTCTCTTAATATGAAGACACGTTTTTAAGGGGATGATCAGACCATCAAACTGAACAACTTTCTCTATGGGACCAATCGATCATAAAAATCGCCAAAGAAAACTCAGCTGTACCATAAATTTGACTTGAGTAGGTTTCCAGTTTTGTATGGAAGAGCTGATTCTTTTTTCGTGATTTCGATGTTGGTGCCATAGAGAAAGTTGTTCAGTTTGACGGTCTGGTCATCTCCTTAAAAAAGTGTCAGCATATTAAGAAGGACCCTGTATACATGCACTGTGTTAACAAATAAACGTAAATCCTGAATATAGTTTATACAGAATGTATCAAAACTTGTTATACAGGGTGTAAGTGACAGCCTAGAAATACTGAAACGGTGAACTCAGACCATCAAACTGAACAACTTTCACTATGGAGCCTACCTCAGGAGACGCGAAAAAAAATCAGCTGTCTCATACATTTAAGTCGGTTAGGTACAGCAGTTTTGTATGGCACAGCTGATTTTTTTTTCGCCTCTACTAAACTTCAAAGTCGACGTGCGAGTTCGCGACTCAAATGTATGCAACAGCAGATTTTTTTTGCTCCGATCGCTTTGCTCCCATAGTAAAAGTTGTTCAGTTTGATAGGTAGACTCTTAGTTTAAAAGGATGCTAATGATATCAATTTCACCCTGTAGTATTTGTATCATTCCATTTTGATGAAATTATAATTAATTATTATAATTTTAGTACGGACAATAAAATTAATCTATAAATGATATTAGAACCTTTTAGAAAATGTCAGAAGAAAGTTATGTTTTCTAAACATGTTATAATTATAGTGGCATACGAATCTGCATTAAAAGTCACTAAACTACGAAGCAAGTTTAAAAAAAAATCTTTTCTTGATCGCCGTTTTTGGTACCTACCGAGCATGGAATCAAAATCAATATACAGTGTGTTACAGAAGTAAAATTTAAAAGTTTTAACAAACTTGAACAACTTTCACAACTTGACCAACATCGAAATCGCGAAAAAAAAATCTGCTATCCCAGAAGCTCGAGAAGATTTCTAGTTTAGTATGGAACATCAAATTTTTTTTTCGCGAATTCGATATTGGTCCCATAGTGAAAGTTGTTCAGTTTGATGGCCTAAACCACCCTCTGTTATTTGTATTTTTGTAACACCATCGCCTATTTCCTCTGTCGAACGCTAATTCTTTCAATTATTGACCGCAATATGCTTCGAAGTTATAGTACTCGGAAAGGAATGTCTTTTCGTCACCGTCACTTTTCACAACTGCATTTCCATAAAGGCAGAGGCAAGACTCTCAATTTGATTCCATGTCAAAAATGTTTGTGATTTCTGATGCAATTCTTGTTCCTTTACCACGATACTTCGAAAAGATCGTATAGCGATATGACGCATTCGTTAAAACGATAATCGTTTTCGATCAAAGGAAAACGTGGTACAGAGAGAACTATGATTTTTAATGCACATTTGTGTGGTACCCAGTATAAAACTAGTGCTTTTAATGCATATTTTTCTGATTAGCCGTGATTTTTCGTTAAATTGAATTCCTTCAAATTTAAACATTCCGTTTCTAAAAAGACTAATAGCAATTTAGATCTATCATTATAATTAATATGTAGATACAAGCAACTTATGTTCTGCCAAAATAATGAATGTCGGAGCGATTCCATTAGTCGATTTTCATACATGTGAGCTGCGCTTAAATTATTAATAACTGGGTTGAAATGTGTGCCTTATGTACTAAATCTGAGATCACATTATCAAACATTTTGAACATGCCTCGATATATGGATGAAATTCGTCTAAAACCTTTGACTACTTATATAGGGACTAGTTACGCGTGTAATTCTACTAACAAACATTTCTGCCACTTTTTGCGGGGGGCGAGGTAACACGAAATCTGCAACTTTGGATTTTATTCCCCATAACTTTAGATTCTAATTTTGATTGTTAAAAATCGTAAAAAGTAGTCTCTTATGAACCCCGAACGTCAAAGTTCGTAGTTAATAGGCTGTCTCATTTAGTGATAAGGTATAAAATTGAATGTAAATGCACATGATCAAATTGTTCTTATACCGTGGCAGAGGGGAAATGCTACCGCAAGGCTAGTCCTTATAATAAATAGTCAAAGTCTAAAACTCGACTAAATAGAGGGTTATTTTGTAATTACCCGATGCAATCGGTATCAAATCGATATGGGTTTGTTGGCAGTTCTATTGTGCTGCCTTCAATCTCAAATCTTGTATTTCTAAACAATAAAAAAATATTTCTAAAAAACAAGAATGTCACATTGTAGTCCTGATTCGGTTTCAATCTATCGAAACATTACCATACCATACCACCATTACCATTATACTATGTTTTATGCTTGTATTTATTATCGTTAAAACCACCAAAAGTGACAACGTTTTTATAACTGCAAAACTTTATAAAAACAAATCCGCAGTGACTCGATAAATTAAAAATCAGCAATGACTACAATGTGACATTGTTTTTTAGAAATGTTGTTTTTTAATAAAAAAAATACGATTGAGGGCAGCACAATAGGTTCGGCGCAGCCTTAACGATATAACCGGAAACATAAACAATAGCCCTACAGAATACCGGAAACCGAGCATCGGAACCATGGTTTACTGTTCCCGTAGTAGGATATGGGTCGTCGAAATCGTTATTTTTATAATTTAACTCGAGTTTTTACGTCCCGAAAAATCTTATTGTTTTAAGACTTCTACCCAAAAGCCGTATCATACAAGCTATTTTTGTGTAGGCGATGTCGCAACCGCATGCTTATAATGCAATAAAACACGCTTCCGAAGATTGAACGTCAGTGAATAAACCTCTAAGGCGCGGTTTATATAGAAGTGACGTGGCGCGGACGTGGCTCGGGCGGGGTGCAGCAATATAAACCTTATAGTACGTAGCATAGCGTCGTTTGGAGAATTACTCCCGCGCCTCCAGGCGACGTCGCCTGATGGCGCGAGCGCGATTTTCCTTTACGACAAAAACGACGCTATGCTACGTACTATAAGGTTTATATTGGTGTTACTTTGACAATCCGCCACCGCCACACGTCTCTTCTATATAAGGTCTAACAAAATTAGGTGAAACTATTTTAAAAGGATGATAAGACCATCAAACTAAACAACTTTCTCTATGGGACCAATATCGAAATCACAAAAAAAAAAATCAGCTGTCCCATACATTTAGGTCGAGTATGTTTGTATGGACCACCGGTTTTTTTTTTCGCGATTTCGATATTGGTCCCATAGAGAAAGTTGTTCGGTTTGATGGTCTGATCATCCCCTTAAAATAGTTTCAGCTAATTTTGTTAGACCTTATATAGAAGTGACGTGGCGCGGACGTGGCTCGGGCGGGGTGCGGCAATATAAACCTTATAGTACGTAGCATAGCGTCGTTTGGAGAATTACGCCAGCGCCTCCAGGCGACGTCGCCTGATGGCGCGGGCGCAATTGTCCTTTACGAGAAAAACCATGCTATGTTATCTTAGTACAAACTAAGTCGAACGCTGAATTTCCATAGACAGCTTCCGCCATCTATCGGTAATGTTTCGAAGCACTATGTGTTGAACTAGGGTTCATATCGGAGTAACAGCGCACTACACCACGTGCTGCGCTGTAGTAGTGAGAGATTTCGCCAATATCAATCACTGTCATGTTGGTCTAGCGGTCTAGACAACCGGCTTACGATCCGGATAGCTAAGGTTTCGATCCTCGTGTCGGCCGATCGTCTTTTTCAATTTATTTCATAATGTGGCGCCCCCTTGTGCTAATAAGCGGCAACGCAATTAGGACGTCCTAAAATTCAAGGCGAGTTACTTATCTATATCCAATATACACATTAATCTATGACAAAAACGACGCTATGCTACGTACTATAAGGTTTATATTGGTGTTACTTTGACAATCCGCCACCGCCACACGTCTCTTCTATATAAACAGCACCTACGATTTGAGAACTAGATCAAAGTATACTTAGTTGCGAGCTTAATATAACTTAAGTTTATTTGTATGAGTATTTAAAGTATTTTCTAAGTTATTATTAGTTTTTAAATATAAATCTATTGGTTCTTGTATATTCGGTTAAGTTAAATTTTCTTACCATTTTATTTACGTTTAACGGCTAATCTACACAATTTATATTCTCGATTCGTCGCATCGCAACGGGCATATTAGCTTTTTAAACTTGGCTACAGAATAAATATCCTACCAGAAAAACAGCTTAACACCCCTACATGAGCAGCGTGCGGCGCAATACGTGAACGTTCACGTACGAGAATGAACTCTTTTAGTGTTAAGCTCGCCTTTGTCCATCACAACTTATTATTTTTCATAATTATGTTGTTTTTTGTGTACAGTGAGAATGAAGTGTACTTGCCACAACAAGCTTGTATTAAACTGTTTTTTCTGGGAGGATATTTTATATTCTGTAGCATGGCCACAAAGAGTAGGAAAAAAAATGAGAGCGCCATTTTTTTTTAAAGAATGTCAAAACCATTCTTAACCTGGCAAGATCGTCCAAAATTTTGTACTAAAATAAGTTCCGTTTGATAGGTATCCGTTTTCTACTCTTTTAAATTTGTTCAATTGAAAAGAAAGCGTGGCCACAATAAAGTGGTTATATTTTAAGTCAAAAAAAAAGTATTTTGACTAGACTAGTTAATTTCATAAAAATACGTAAAACCTTTAAAATAATGCAGGTTTTTTAGACAAACCAACAATTCTGCAACTTTTAACAAAAAAAAAACTATTCCCTGTTTTGCCGATAAATAATACAGTATTATGTACGGTTAGCATCATTTGAAGAACTTTTGTAACCTTTATTTATTTAAGAGAATAAGGCCAGAATTGTTCATCAACTTTTAATGCTGACCGGTAAGGAATTTTTTTTTCAAATAAAAGCGATGCGTTTTTTAATTATCGATTATGCCAGCATCCCGCCTCTATTTTTTTTATATCGATTGTCCGTCTTCCCAACCCTACTTCCTTCGTTTTGGTTAATGGGAAAATACCGGAATAAAATTCCCAGTAAAGGGGGAATTTTTGTATATTTTGTCTTTTAGAATCTAAGTTAAAAGATATTATTAAGTAGTGTTATGAATTCGATCTTTTGAAGTATTTTTAATCTGTATTATTTTTTTTATCTTTATTTTCAATCAAGTGACATCATTTTTTAAATATTTGTCTTTTAATTTTTAGATTTATGAATTTAAATGTACTTAAGTTTTTGTTTAAAAAATTATCACACGTTGCCTTTGGAGTGTTTAAAAAAGTTTTTCTGGACTCGAAATTTACAATATTGTTTGCTAAATTGGCTCAAAAATGTGATGGTCCAAAAATGATCATGTTAATAGTCAAATGATTATTACATAATTTAGCAGATATGTTTATATTTACACTCTAAGCTAATAATACACCTGTGTTGTATGTAATAAAATATATTCTTATTTAAATAATCATTTTTATTTATTCTTCCGCATCCGCACGGAAGATATGCCATGTACCTACCTTACCTACCAATGAGTTTTTCTAAGATAAACATATTTCTTTTTCTTTGCTACAATATTCTTAAAACACGAAAGAAAAGAACAAACATTGACTTTTCACATGCATGAAAAAGAAGATAATAGAACTGACATTTAAATATAATAATAGCAAAAACGAGACAGACACATACGAGTGAGCGAGAGAAAATCTATGTTGTTTGTCCTTTTCTGCGTATGTGCCAATTTTGTTTGACTTTAGTTGAATTTGCTTACAAAATCTTGCAACTAAGTCAAACAAAGGCACGATTCTTCATCTCTTTCCAGTATACCCCCTCAGCTTGTCCTGCAGTGCGATTTTTGAAAGTCACCGGCTGAGTAAAATGACCAATATTGACTGAATCAAATTAAAGATTGAAAAATTTGTCTCGGGCGGGACTTGAACCCGCACTCCTCCAAACTGGGGAACTGCGTTATCCAATTTCCGCCGAGCCCACTACCCAGAGAACGAATGAATCTGGTGAAATTCAGAAACCACCGGTGGGTGACTAACATTTTCAACCCACGAGTTCAATACGAGTGCCCCTTCCCACTCGTATTGAACTCATTCGTATGGGAAGGCTTTTGTATGAGATTCAAAAACCGTTCAAGCTCACCGGTGGCATTCAAAAATCGCACCCCAAATAATATTCAGTCTACGACCTCTTATAATAAAGAGATCAATAATAATGGGTACAAAACGCGATACTTTCTTAACATTTCGTTTAGTATCTTGTTTACAACTTGAAATAGTTCAATTTTTAAACAAGATACTACAAACAAATTATATGCGCTACATTATCTAACCCTCCTTATTTAGGATTGGATACTACCCTAATCTTGGCATCAAAACTAGAATGATCTAGTCTATCACTGTTTACATCTTATCTCATTGTAATAAAGTTCAAACTCTATTGCAACTGTAAATGTAATAAATAAACATGATTTGAAGTCATAGGTGCCAATAATGCTGATGGCCATATGAGGTGGACACCTGGTCTATGTATTTGGATACAGATTCAGTATTGATTTCGCTTTCGAAACGATCGATTGCTCTGATTAAAGTTTGAATAGGTACAGTTGGGATTTTGACAATAATATGGAAGTTTCCAACCAGGCTGAACAAAATCGTAAGTAAACATGTTCAAGAAATCCATATTATTTATACCACCATTTCACACGTTTAGGGCGGTCTTAGGTAGGTAAAAATTGCACATTAAAATGGAAAAAAAAACCTAACAAAAGAAAACATTAAATGGTGTAAATAAACATTATTAAGTTGAGAAAAAAACATTAATTAAGTAGGTATAGTCAGTTGGGGCAAGTGCCTCTACGGGGTAAGTGCCTCTAGCTTCAAAATTTCGAAAACTAGACATATTTAGACATCCTCCTTCAAACGTCAAAGCCTGTTATTATAAGTATAATTTGACGTTTAAAGGCGGTATGTCTAAATATATGTCTAGTTTTCGAAATTTTGAAGCTAGAGGCACTTACCCCGTTGATGCACTTGTCACGACTGACAATAATTAAAAGAACATAATTTCTAGGTAATGTTTCATACATGTCATGTACACACGGCGACACATCAAGCTATACAAAACCAATATAAGCTGGTCGCGTGACGTTATACATTACTCGTCCTACGCGCGGCCAGCTTATTTTGGTTTTGTATAACTTGGTGTGTCGCCGTGTGTACACAATGAGTTTCTAACTTATGTCCGTGATACTGACTGCTCTCTCGGTGAAGGAAAACATCGTGAGGAAACCCACATAGGTACAAACGCTGAAGAAGAAATCTTGATGCGTATTGTTATTGTATGAGAAGTTTACCAATAATCCGCATTGGGCACCTGCGTTGGACTAATGCCTCTTTGAGGGTAGACCTGTGCCCTATAGTGGGACGTACTAAATGGAAAATATAAACATGAACTCGAAAGTTATATTTAAACATTTTGACATCTCACTTTCGAGTTTCCAGTTTGTGCTTTATAGAAGAGAAGAAATATCACTAATCTACCATTTTGAGGTTAATTTTACAAGTCTACTCTATTGAAGTATAGTATACATTGTGCAACTAAAAGTCAGTGACTTCCCTCTTATTATAAGCGATGTAAATGCGTACGGAATCAAACCCCGGTACTAAAGATTGCAATTCTGGCTCACTCCCAACTAAGCCATCGTGGCTTGTTTTAAATTATAATTATCTATGTCATGACTTAATTTTGGAACGCGTAAATAAGACGCAAATTTAGTCGATTACATACAGAAGCTACAGCCAAGTACATTATCCAGAGCATAGGTATAGGTAGGATGTATATATACTTAGTAATCAGCTTTGACTACTTATATAGGGACTAGTTACGCGTGTAATTCTAGTAACAAACATTTCTGCCACTTTTTGCAGGTTACATGGAATCCGCAACTTTGGATTTTATTCCCATAACTTTAGATTCTAATTTTGAACGTTAAAAATCATGAAAAGTAGTCTCACGTGAACCCGAAACGTTCTAAGTTCGAAAATATTGTTTCGCAATTGTAGGCTGTCTCGTTTAGTGATAAGGTATAAAATTGAGTGTAAATGCACATGATCAATTGTTCTTATACCGTGGCAGAGGGGAAATGCTACCGCAAGGCTAGTCCTTATAATAAATAGTCAAAGATAATCAGCTTATACAGGGTGTAACAAAACACCCTATAATAATATCTAAAGGTGATTTATGCGCGTAATTTCTCTGTGGTTTAGAGTCTAAACTTTAGACCAAATCAATAGTAACTTTCACTATGATGCCAACGTCAAGAAAAAGGCTGTTCCATACAAAATCTACCTACTCGACTTGAATGTAGGGGACAGCAGATTTTTTTTCGGCGTTGTGTCCGTATTGAAAGTTGTTCAGTTTGATGGTCTAAACCACCCCTTTAAATATTAGGTACTAGTGTTTTGTTACAACCTGTATACGTCCCTCTGCAGGGCGCAGGTCTACCCTCAAGTAGAGTGTAAGGTGGAGTTTTATAATTGCAACTGTCTGATAATTGCAACTATGGAGCAATTGCACTTGCCTTCTAGATGACTAGACATAACTCTATTGAGAGAAGAACTGAATCGTGATTCTTATAAGTGCAATTGCTCCATAGTTGCAATTACAAGACTCCACCTTACATAGGTACGGTACGACCGACATAGTCCACCACGCGTGCCCAATATATCAGAATTTCCTCAGCGTGTGCAGGTTTCATCACAATGTTTCCTTTGCTGTTTTAGAGGTACATAAGTTAGAAACTCTTTCGTAAGTACATATGGAATGTCATTAGTGCTGATGCAACCCCGCGCCCTTATCATTGAGTGTTCAGTACGTCTCCACAACGCGCCACCGACGTTTTGGTTCGAAGAACCGAAGCTGAAACTTTGTTGGGTGTTTTATTAGTTTCAACGTCAACCTTTGATGTGTAAACCATATGCACAATCATAAGTATATTTAACATTTTATATTCTCATAATCTTTTTATTGCTCATAAACAATCATCCAGAATTAGCAACTTCCTAAAACATTATTTGAGTAAATTGCGAACATATTGACGTCACACCTCATTCACAAGAATAAAATTGCGTCATTCGATTTACAATTTATCCTTCGCCTCTTTAAAAAAAAAGAAACTACCGGTGTAATTTATTATCTGTAACGATTATTTTTCACAACACACTGGTCTCTACCACTACCTTAAAAATAGTTAACGTTTAATTTCAAAGAAAAAAGATTCAAAGTTCAATGGCAAATCTGATGGCAATGGCAAATTTATCGTGGTCAAGGTCCGGTCTCCAGAATTAGATTACATTTCATCCTCCAGAAATACGGAGGCTGCCAACTTCCCACCTTTCGTTTCAGTCAACACACACAAATCGAGCCAGATGGTCAACCGGGACACCGTCCGCCATTGCCATTGTGAAAAGTGTCTGTGTTAGTAATTTCGAAAAAAAAAACTAGCAAGGACAATTTGAAAAAAAAATTAACTTTTTAAATTTTCTGTGGCAGCGAAAACAGAAGAATCCGAAGAAATGGATAACGAAGTTTATGAAGTTTTCACAAGATTCGAAAACATCACGGAAGAGGACGACAAAAACTTGGCAGGTGCCAAAAAGGAGTTTAGAAATCAATTATCAATTATAATCCCGGAAAATCCCTTCCCTGAAATCGAAGTGGACGCTTACCCGCCTTTAAAATTCTCGTGGGTTATCCCCAAAAAAATAGCAGCGATGGCATTCCCAAGGAACGTAGAGAATTTAAAATTCCTCACGAATCAGGGTATTACGCATCTGGTATCACTGACCGCGGGAAAGAAGCCTCCAGTTGATGGAATTGCCAGGTTGCGGTGGAGTGAAATACCCATCGAAGAATTCGAATTACCATCATTGGATGATGTTAAGAAGTTTATTGAAGTTTGCAAGAAGTCTGATAAAAATGGCGAAGTAAGTATATAACTACACTTTTAGTTTCCTTATTATTTGTCTTCCATCTGCGGTCATTGCTCACTTTTTTGTCATTTTCCCCGAGTTTTTACCAGTTATATTGATTAATTCATACCTACTATCTTAGGGTAAGCCTGTGCCCTACGTATACAGGTGTAACAAAACACGTAATATTTAAAAGGGTGGTTCAGACCATCAAACTGATCAACTTACACAATAGAGACAACGTCAAAAAGAAATAAAAATAATAATTTGAGTACTATATTATTTATACAGGTAGGTACCTACTGCAGTGTTGATGAAACAGCTGTATTTTTTCGCGATTTCGAAGTTGTCTCTGTAATAAAAGTTGGTCAGTTAGAGTTAGATGGTCTATGCCACCCATATGAATATAACTAAGTTGTTTTTTACATCCTGTATAGGCTGATGATGATGATATTGATTAATTGAGTCATATATTCTTGCAATGTAACTGGCAACTAAGTATGCGGCTCACATTGAATGACTTTTTATAAATGAGAGGTGGTACATATTTCCAGAAGTGACCGATGAAAGGCTGATTATGATGTTAAAGGGGCTACAGCAAGTTTGTAGCGTAGTTCCCGACCACGTCGAAAGGGAATCGTTTCGTGAGTTTAAACTGAAACCACGTGTCGGCTTAGAATAGACCGCCCCGTTTCTTCCGGTCGGTGTCGTACTATCCAACCACGCGTCTAGTGTCTATTGTAGTGTTTGTTTGTGGGTGACGTCATTCGACACTTTCATCCTGAAAATTATTAATACTTAAGGTGGTTGCAGAGGGGTCAATTTTTTACCAAACTTTGACGCACAATACGCGTAGACGGTATTAATATAATATAAGTAACTTTGTATATATGGAAAAATAGTTTAGAAAATCTTGATGCCGCGTAATAAATAACATTTGCAATTTATTAAATAATTACGAAGATATAATGCTTTGAAATTTTTCATACCAAATTTTAAAAGCTTTATATCTTCGTAATTATATTATAAATTGCAAATGTTATTTGTTACGCGGCAACTAGATTTTCTAAACTATTTTTCCATATATAAAATATTACTTTTATTAATTCCGTCTACGCGTTTTGTGTCAATCATTTGTATGGACTGAAACCACCTTAACAGAATAATCCACATTTTATGAATTGTCACTTTAATAAAAACATTGATATTTTTGATCACCCCAAAATGAGAATACGGTGCGTGGTGAGTTTATGTTGGTAAACCTAAACTTTAAACAACTAATGCGTGTCTAACTGCGTGGGCATCGGTACATACGAGCGCGATATTGCCACAAAATGAATAGATAGTACAGTCATAGAGAAATTACGCGCTCCCTGAGTACAGGAGTTTTTGAATCTCATTCGCTGAGCTCAGCAGTTGAAAATGTCAAAATTACTATGGAGATATGCATCTTTCTTCTGCTGATTTGACTTTCAAAATTCATACTTCGGGAGTGCGATTTTTGAAAGTCAAATCAGCAGTAGAAAGATGCGTATCTCCATACATTTTCAACTGCTGAGTTCAACGGATCGATTTTTGATATGTCCGAACTTATTGTAAGAGTTGACATTGGAACGAAAAAGTTCACGCAATAGGGTATTGTACAGCATGCAAAATATACGATCTATTGATGGCATCCCTATTGAATATTAATATTGAAAATCATCTATTTAGTCAGTTTAAAAAAAATAAGAAAATCGACAAAGAGAATTTTTTTTTTGTGCCCGAACCCCGAGCACAAAATAGGTCCAAAAAGCCTTATCGTCCCCCGTATTGCCACGCCGTGACATAGGCGATCGTCTTCGCAGATTCCTCACCATGTTTTATGCACTGTGCTACAGGTGATAGGCATCCACTGCCGGCAAGGTCGCACCCGCTCAGGAGTTCTGCTAGCCTGCTACCTGGTCCACTTCCACCGGTTCCTGCCTGACCAGGCTATGAATACTATCCGCATGATGAGGACAGGTGAGATCTGATATATGTACCTATCTTAAGGGTAGCCGCACATTATAAGAATTTTCTGTCACAAAAATCCTACCTATCAGAAATGACGTAACCACGCTACGGTCGGTCAAGAAAAAATCCGTGAGTTTATTGTGCAGGATTTTTCCGTCAGAAAATAATGTGCGGCCGGGCCGCCCTAAGGCTTTGTTGTTAATGTCTGATCTAACCCGTTAGCTTCCCCACCTAAGTAACTAGAAAGAATGCATACCACAGAGATCTAGAGAGATGCCAACCAACGCGCTGAGTACGAAACCAAGTGTCGCATCACCACCAGTACCACGCGATTGAAAGTATTTTATTAGCGTGAATGTGCTCATTATCTATTGCGGTATCAGAACTCAATGTTCGAATAATCTTTAGTACTACGCAAGCATTGTAAAATATTTACACATAATATCTCGACTGTCTTTCAGCCTGATAATATATTGAATCATTAGTGTCGCAAGCAATGTGTTCCGTTTTTGCGCATATTGCTGCGACATTGGCCCCTCCCTCTTTTCTCATCTCCCTTTAGTTTTTGTGATCTGTGATGCATACGCATACCTATAATTATGAGGAAATGCAAGTCAGGTTTAAATATCTGGGTCGACGTACTTTGGTAGTACATGTCTGCCACTCTATAGAATGATCTCACGATACTTGAATAGTAGTGCTACAGGAACAATATGGCGTCAGCTGTCCGTCCCGCTCGCACGCGTGCGCTTTTCTGTAGGTATGCCCTTGCTAGACTCCTCTAAAATGGCCTCTTCAGTGCGGTATATCTAAAGGTAAGGACAGCTGGAAGGTGGAGGTTTGTTCATTTGGGCACGGGGCGGAATGCCAAACTAGAGTTTGGCATCACTTTCTAGTGCGGATTAGAACGTGTGAGATTTAAAAATAGCACTCCAGGTGTGCAAATTTTAATTTCACACGTACATTTCTAATTTGTACACAAAAATGGCATTAAACTCAGTTTTTTGGCATTGCTTGTTATTCATACATAGCACTCCAGGTCATTAACTTTGGAAATTTAAAAGAGTTTTGGCAAAGTTTCGCAAACATTGTTAGTACGTGGTCTCGTGACACTCAGTATAGGTAGATAGGTAGGTACCTCAGAGGAAGTTTCTTTTAATTCTACGTAGGTACATAGCTTCTAACAAATTGTTTTTTTCTGTATCTGTAATTTTGGTAGGTAGGTACTTTTCTTATCATAGACTAAAACATGTTTTTTTTTAATTCAAAGTCCAAAATATTACCTATAAAGTATCTAAATGACCAATGTCCATGCAGCCAAATCACAGATTACCCCCAATACATACCGCATGATGAAAATTTTGTACAGGCACGAAGTCACTATTTTTGGCGGTAAGTGCGGGTAGCGGGGCACAAAACAATGCGATTGGCCATTTCAAGGTCGCACTACTTCGAGCTCGCATCGCACTACTCCGTTGCTTATATCAGTGCAACATCATAGATGTGTAGCGCGCGTCGGCCGCCTTGTATGCGGTATCTATTGGGGGTAATCTGTGAGCCAAATTAACCATTGCCGGTTACTACTAGATAATTGTGTGACTTTTCCACGGCGTTGGCTTAGGGTTAGTGCACATCAAACGAAAAAAATCTAACAGTTTTCATTGATAAACTGATAATGAACTCAATTACAATTAGAAATGAATTGAAAATAGCGCTCAAGAAATACATCCTTTTGCATGTGTTTCTTTTATCTCTTGCATATATTTTCAACTCTATTTTTAATTGTGATTGAGTTCATTGTAAGTTTTTCAATGAAAACTGTTCCAGCATTTTTCCGCCCAATGTCAACTGACCCCTAGGCGAAATTATGGCAGTTCAATCCATGATTCAACAAATGACAACAATGGAAAAAAGCAATACTTTACTGGAAAAAGTTGTAGGAAAAAAAAGAAATCATCTATTTTTAAAACCCATAAAGTTTCAGCTCAAAACCTCTTAATTCCAGGATCCTGTTGCTCCCCCGAGCACGAGGAAGCAGTCGGGAGGTACTTCGAGTATTTAACAGCGGACAACCCTCTGAAGTTCGGTGTCAGCGAGGAGGTGATGGAGCAATTTATCGACTTAGCCAGGGAGAGCACGAAGAAGGCGTTAGAATAATTTAGATGTAAGTCGAATCAGTAATTATAAAGGAATTCTTTTTTACACAATAGCGTGGTGACATTCGTGCCAAATTCCGGCATAAGAAATAAATCTGGAATGCAAAAAATAGTCAATAGTGAAACTATCGATAGTTAGGCAAGACTAATGTTAATCCCGTGTAACGAATCACGTTTTTTTAAACAAAGTAATAGATAAAACAAATCTGTGACTGTCGACTTTACACTTACATATAAACAGTAGACCGACTGGCCAAGGTAATCAATGAAAACATTGATAGCATAACTATGAAACTGGGTTTTGGCATTGTTCCCGACTTTCCAGTACGTAATTTCATAAATAAATCAAAACAAGCACGTTTTTGTCAAAGACGCATTTAGGTTGGAACACCTATATTTCAACACTTACCTCATTGACTTACCAAGTCAATGACATGCCTAATAAAAAAGTGGCGAATGTCCTTTATAATCATTGAATCAAAAATTCAAAGTATGTGATATGATTGTGATGTATGTGATTTAATATGATGCAGTGATATTGTTGTTCTTGTTGTACCTGATATTAAACGGTTATTTATTTTTTAATTAAACGCCTTTTACTTTATCTATAATTCTATAGGATAGGTAGTCATAAATACGTCCTTGGATAACAGATAATATGGTGAGCGATTCTCTAGTAAGTTAATAAATGTTTTACTTAGTCATTGACAACAGATGGCGTTGCGTTGTACTTGTTTGAAAGTATGGAGGATCTTCCATCGAAAAAGGGAAGATCTTCCGTCAGCGACTCACAAGAGCAAGTTAGGTATAGCTGACGCTTGCAAGTGTCTCGAATGTTGGCGTGACTGGTGATGCCATCTGTGATGCAAACTACTACAAAAGTTTTGAAAGTATTCGTTCAATCAGCGGGTTTAGAAGGTTTTATGAAAAACTCGAATTGCCTTGGCTTTTACTTATTATTCCTTTGGATTTAAAATTTTTCGTATAATTTGACATAACTTATGGCAATTTATTAGTCATTCACACCTATCTATCTAACGAAGCTATTAATATTTTTGTCAATCTATCAATACAAACTAACATTTATAATTCTTGACATTTATAAGTAGATACAATAAAAAAGAACGATATAAAAAAAACTCGGAATATTTAGGTACCTAACATATTTTATGAGGTAGGTATTCCAACTAACCTATTCCCAATGAATTGATATCGTAATTTTACTTAACTTTTAGTTAAATTTTAATTTGGTTCTACCTAAAAAAATTGTTGGTCCTTCGAGCCGGATCAAACGTCACTTAACATAATAAACTTTAACTAATCCAAATATAAATCCCTTGAAATGTAGGCCTAACTAATTGGCACTCATCGAAACATACGTGTATAGTTAACATTCAAAATGTCAAATCTATCTTAGTCAAAGATGTTTGCCAATAGATTAACTGGCTTACGTCCAAACACGAAGCCAAGAGACCAGGCTTAGTACAAAAATAACTTATTAAATTCAAGACTTTCATGCGTTGACGTAAAGTTTTGTTTCGGAAGTCAATAATTACCTCGTAAAGCAACCTAAATAATCGAGCTCAGTTTTAAAATGAGCTCTGTGCCAGTGCGAACAAACGTTAAATTAGCTAGACTGTTTTATAAATACGAGGAGGAATCTAAAAAGGAGAAGAAAGTGGAGAAAATAGAGGAAATAAAGGACTATGAGATGTATCCTCCGTACAATTTTTCGTGGTTCATCGAAGGCAAAGTGGCAGCAATGGGATGGCCGCAATCAGTCGCAAATTTAAACTATATTGCAGATGCAGGAGTTAATCACTTGATAACTTTGTCGCCCGAAAAAATACCACCGATTTTGGAATGTGAGAAGAAGTTGAAATGGAGCGAAATTGCGATAAAGGAGTTTGGAGCTCCGACTTTGAAGCAAATTGTGAAGTTTATTGAGATTTGTGAGAGAGCTTCTATTAGAGGGGAGGTGAGTAAATTTTATTAACTACATACACAATGTCATGCATATGTTCCTTAGAATTGCACGCGCTGTAGTGTAGCAAAGGGGTTTGAAAATTATGTTGGCTGGCCTAATCCTGATCCGCAATTTTGACTTTTGTTTCAAAATCGCTTTTTACTTTCGCTTCGTTGTATTTTGGATTGACGAACAAAATGACATGTAACAAACTGTAACGTTACGGATATAATTTGCACATAAAGAATACGAAATGGCTAAAAATATTCATACTTATAAAATATAATTATCACTGAGTAAGAGATGACTACACTACCACTTACTGTCGTTTACCTCCCTTACCACTGTATAAGGGGGTAAGGTCAAAATTGGCAGGGAGCAGGGAGCGTATACCTATTTATTACATAACTAATAAATAGCTACTCATTTTTATATTGTACCCATACATTGGAAATACATTATTTTTACTTGAGATGAAGCTACGAGAATGGAGAGATTTTTAGAAAGCCAGTGAAAAAGGAAAAATAGTTCCAAATAGTTCGATAGATGGCGTTCATGCAAGATAAGAAAACACCCTATTACTCAAATCGTTTTGCAGGTGGTAGGGGTCCACTGCCGGCAAGGGCGAGGGCGCACCGGCACCATGCTGGCATGCTACCTCGTCTACTTCAAGGATATGGCGCCCGAGCGGGCTGTGCTCACCGTCAGGGTGCAACGACCTGGTCAGTTGAACCACCGTCATTTTGTCAATAGTTGCATGACATTATTTGTTTGGATTCAAGGATTTTAGAATCATAAAGAATGCCACTCCTCCTTACAAACATGGAAACAAGAAAATTGGCCATGGTGGTCGGTAATGTTCGACCTTCTTTCGTATCTCCGTAGTCGATATTTCCAACGTTATTGTGTCCCTTTCTATCAGAACAAAAAGTTTGACAAAGTTACGTCGAAAACATAGACGGGAATTTCCGAAAGAACGATCATTACCGACCACCAAGGAATATTATCATGTTTCACCGCTTGTTAGGCAGTGTGTCCTCCAAGATATAGACAATAGCTATGCCAGCTTCCTGTTTGGATCCCATCATATTCCAACAAGATTGTCTTACAAAAGGAAACCTCAAAGTAAATTCCTAAATCCTGAATATCCCATTTTCATTCAGCATAGGACAGTTTTTAACCTGTTTATATTATGTTATTCTTAATATGCTGTCCGTTTTAAAGGGGATGATCAGACCCTCAAACTAAACCACTGACTAGTAAGGAAATTGCGAAAAAAAAATCTGCTGCTCCATACAAAACTGCAAACCTACTCGTCTGCAATGTATAAGATAGCGGATTTTTTGTCGAGATTACGATGATACCTAATCCATTTAAAGCCCGACCAGAAATATAAAAAACCACGCCATGTTGCGGAAAATCATTGGAACTAATTTTTGTACTTGAAACACTGACATTAAAGGTTATAGTCGATTGCAGCGCCCCCAAACCAGGTTTTTTATATTTCTGGTCAGGCTTTAGTTTGTTTTGTTTTTAGTTTGTTGTTTAGTTTAGTTTGTTTTAGTTTTATCCATTTGGTTTGTTTGATCCATTTAAAAACCGTCGGCATAAAATTAAGAATGACCCTGCAAAGTTATCTGCGTTATCCAATTTCGCCACCGAGCCCACTACCCAGAGAACGAAATTTTCCATCTGTTTTCGTCCTCTGGGTAGTGGGCTCGGTGGTGAAATTGGATAACGCAGTTCCCCGGTTTGGAAGAGTGCGGGTTCAAGTCCCGCCCGAGACAAATTTTTCAATCTTTCATTTGCGAATCAAATGAATACCACAACATGGCTGTAACATGTTCAAAAATCAATAATATTTTAAATTATTTCATTCACCATTTCAGCCCAAAGGTATCCCCACCCACTAGAGGGCATAAGTTCTATTTTTATTAGACTTAAAGATAAATTTAACTGTTGTTAGGGTGGCCAACTGTCCTGTATTATACAGGACATCCTGTATAATACAGGACATCCTGTATAATACAGGACATCCTGTATTATACAGGACATCCTGTTTTTCAGCCATATTTTTTTCTTTTTAACAGGTTCTTGCGAAACGTATGAACAAGAAAAAATAGTCTGCCATTACCACGACTGTGTAAGAGGGACCATAACTAAACCAGACTACCGACTAGCAGAAGATAAAACTTATTTCGATTATTCTATGAAACACGTTTATGATGAAAGCGAAGAGGAGGACGAATACGAATATGGTGAAAAAAAAGTTTACAGGGAAGGTGAAAAAAAACCTAAAAAAGAAAAAAAAACTAAGGTCGTTTTTATTGACAAAGATGGGAAAACGACAAATACAAAAGAAGAAAAAGTAGAAAGAAAGAAATCAAAAGCAATGGTGATTAATCATCATATTTATTTTTAAGTTTTTTTACAAAACGGGACATTTCTAAATTTAGTACTTATTTTACAATTTTTACATTTTTGTATACGATTAGGTGTTATTATAATAAACGAAATTTTACCAACCCTTTTACATTCCATAGATGTTTATTATTTTTAAACCTATTTTTTTTTATAGTAAAAGAACAAAGACAGTAAATTGTTATATAAAATTATAAATTTTTTCCCAAACTAATATACTTAATTGGTTATCGGAGAAACATTAAATACTTATAATATGTAAATTAACTCTTTCAATTTAGGACCTTTTTACAAAAACAGTTTATTTATAGACCATTATCAAGAAGTTAAACACGCACAGATTACAACAAAATTGTAAGTATTCACGAGTTTCAGTCAAAATTATAACAATAGGTATAATCAATAAAACCATAACAATCCTAGTGAAATTATCAATAGTAGCTGAGCTATGGTGTTGATTAGCTTAATCTCTGATAATTGAAGTGAAAGACAGAATTGCCTGTGTCCAAGAGTAATATTTGCGACACTTAAAACCAGGTCGCATTATCTGGCATAGATGTCGTTATATCGGCGCTTCATACAGTACGTATGAAAACGTGTGTACAAAATTATCAAGATGCGTATCGGCAACATTTATGCTAACCGAACTGACGCGATTATTAAGTGAAGCGAGAGGGGCATCGCATTCAAGCGAGGCGCAGATAATGCGACCGGATTGTACATTGGTTGCCCCGTACAAAGATTGCAAGCAGGGCCATTTTTCGCTCACTCTTCCATCTATGGTTCTTATGGCCTGGTATAATGAGGGCATCACTATTGCAAAATATTCTTAGTCATAGGTTGCCATATTTCGTAAAAACTGACCACCTGTTGCTTTTCGTCCTGGGTAGTGTATTGAAACTGGGAATATAGGTTACCATGAAAAAACCACCGACCAAAATATAGTAGCAAAAAAAATTTAACTTGCACGTCTCAAGATCTGGCAGCCGAGGAGCCCAGGTTGCGCCCAGGGTCTCGGAGTGACTGTCAAGTTCAGTATGTCCTGGTTTCTTCGCACCAACACTCTGATGTTCTGGCCGATCGAATGTGTCACAATGTTGAGGATCTGTGACACGTCTGTGAAGTTTCTTGGGTTGATTGAGCCGAATTGGAGGACTTCGTCTTGCTCGCAGAGGCCCTGGAAAGCAAATGGTTCAAGAATTTAATATCTACA
Source organism: Agonopterix arenella (assembly GCA_927399405.1). Lineage (NCBI taxonomy): Eukaryota > Metazoa > Arthropoda > Insecta > Lepidoptera > Depressariidae > Agonopterix > Agonopterix arenella. Next base: position 11,402,493 of record OV656712.1, on the reverse strand, counting down.
AGTAAGTATAGAGTTAAGGAGGCAAGAAGCTCCATTTTAAGTGACGTACACCGGAATTAAGTACATTCTAGTTCGCAAAACGTCGTTATACGCATCGTTTCGCTATTTTTGCATTAAAAATTTCGGATCTACTACTCTGCTTAATTACCGAAGCTAACTCTCTTACGTAGTTGGTTTGGTTCATAATATTGGGAAACTAATCGAAATTTCTTAGCGTATATACAGGTTGTTACAAAAATACAAATAAACATTTAAGGGGGTGGTTAAGACCATCAACTGAACAACTTTCACTATGGGACCAATATCGAAATCGCGAAAAAAAAAATCGGATGTTGCATCATCATCATCATCATATCAGGCGATAGACGTCCACTGCTGGACATAGGCCCATATGAGGAGATTTGCCATAATCGCCATGATGCGATGCGTTTGCGATGTTTCATACTAAACTACAGATCTACTAGAGCTAAATGTAAGGGACAAAAGATTTTTTTTTTCGCGATTTCGATGTTGGTCCCATAGTAAAAGTTGTTCAGTTTGTAGGTCTAAACCACCCCGTTAAAAGTTTTCTATTTTTATTCTTACTTCTGTAACATCCTGTATATAAAACGCATGTGCCTCCTCGGAGATGGATACCCGAAGCCGTGAGATCTTAGGTTTCTTCCCCTCAATGGTATTGCCTCCTTCTTTGACCATGTATTTGAAGGGTGAAGAAAGCAAAAAGTATTGGGGCTGACACAAAAGATCCCACTGGGTCGAAGTGTTGCTAGCTTGCCAGCCCCAACAACAAGATAAGATAGCGTATATTGGCAATTCATCTACTCTCGGGCAAGGAGTCAGCGCCATCTATGAGACGGGATTTTGAGCTTTTTCTAAAGTACGCGCGTTTTCCTGTGTGGTAGGGTACATACAAACTCGAACATTACCACAACACCACACCATACACAATAAAACACACAGAAAACCGAGCGGGTCTGGAGATATTCGCTTCCCGCAGGTCCGCCTCAGGCCCGCTTTCCCGCAAAACGCCTCTGTGTGGCCTGGCCTTAAGAATCCAGACCAACCAGCACCTAGATTTTGGCATTTTCGTTACAAATTACAATGACACTAATTAAATGAAATTGAATTGAAAAACAACAGAAAACAGTAAAAAAAAATTGTTTCGTGTTCGTGAGCCTCTTTTTTCACAAACCGTGATCTGATGATCAGATCAGATACACATTGCGTGACAATGCTAGTGCAAGCTTTTTCTTTTTCTGATAAATGTTATAATTATCACGATGATTATCGTGTTAATAATGATAATTATACTATCAAACCCTGACGAATAAAACATAAAATACTTACAGCGGAATCAGCCGGGGAACCATTATGAACGGAACCAACAATAGCGAAACCTTGATCAATTGCACCAACACTCATAATATCATCACCACTACTCTGTGAGCCGTTGGAAATATGGCCATTGGGCATCTGGCCATTGGTAATGTGGCCATCGGGCATGTGGCCATTAGTGGTTGAGGGAGTCGGATGAGCAGGACCTTGTTCGTTAGGGAGGAATTGCGAGTGGACTTCAGCGAGCCCTTGCTCAATTCTCTTCATTATTGTATTGTGGTCATTTTGAAGGCCTGCAAATAATTCAAATGGTTTTTTTTTTAATTAATTGATGGTCCAATGATTTTCATATTTTTACTTTTTTTATATATGGTCCTTCTTAATATGCTGACACTTTTTTAAGGGAATGATCAGACCGCAAACTGAACCACTATCTCTAAGGCACCAACATCGAAATTGCGAAAAAAAATTGCTCTTCCATACAAATCTGCAAACCTACTTTACTTACTCGAACCAAATGTATGCGACAGCTGATATTTTTTTCGCGATTTCGATGTTGGTCCTATAGAGAAAGTTGTTAAGTATGATGGTCTGGTCATCCTCTTAAAAAAGTTTCAGCATATTAAGAAGGACCCCGTATATTGTTATTTAATTTTCATATTAATTCATGTTTAGAGGAATAAATCAAGTCCTACTAATATAATAAATGTGAAAGTTAGTCAGGAAGCTACGTAGTATCTTCACGTCCCAAATACCGCAGTGTCTCAAAAGGAATGTCTTCGTCGTAACGAATGTGATGACATATGGAAGAGAGACGTGGTCGCTCACTCTAGGCCTCATAAAAAGGCTGAAAGTCACCCAAAGGGCAATGGAGAGGGCTATGCTCGGAGTTTCCCTACGCTACTGGACAGCTTTTAATGTTGTATAAAGCTCAGGTCCGATCCCGTATGGAGTACTGCTGCCACCTGTGGCATGGCTCAGCCAAGTATCAACTTGCCGCACTCGACTCGGTTGAACGCAGAGCCAGGAGGCTCATTGGCGACAGTAGGCTGGTGGAGCTTCATAGCCTATCCCACCGCCGCAGAGTAGCCTGCTTGTCGGTCTTCTACAGATTGTACTTCGGTGAGTGTGCCCAAGAGCTACATGAGCTCATCCCACCTTCCCCTTTCTACTATCGGACTTCCAGACGCACCGCGGGATATCACCCCTTTTTGGTTGACATACCACAAATCCGCACCAAGCGCCTTTCTGAATCTTTTATAATGCGCACAGCCAAGGAGTGGAACGCCCTACCTGCGTCAGTATTTCCGAGTGCTTACAACCCGAATTCCTTTAAAGTACGAGTGAATAGGCTTCTTCTGGGTGAGCTCGCTACATCTTCGACCCCATCTTCGTCCTGAGGACTAGATTGAGGTCAAGAGCAAACCCATACGTAACAAAAAAAAAAAAAAAAGTTGCTGACATAGCCCAAAGAAAAGGGATGATGAGTAATCCTGGAAATCCATATAATCATAATCATAATTTATTCGTAATATTCATTACATGTCACAAAAAAAAAATAATACAATTAATTCTATTCTATTCTATTCTATTTTTATTAAATGGCGTTTCCTTAAAGATTTCGCCACTATCAAGTGTTGAAGATATTATTATAATTCAAGTTAACGTTCATTGTACGGTAATTGATATGGCGATCTCAAAGCCCTGTTTTTATACAAAAACACACACCCGAAACAGCCATAAAATGGCGGAGCCGCGCAGCTACCTAAATCGCGAGCCAAACGAAAGACGTCTACTCGAGAGACTTCTAGCCACGCGACTCCTAATACAGTTAAACAAAGATAATAATTATAAATGTCAAAAGTAAAAAAGTCAAATATAAACATAATCAGTATAATATTGTGACGAATTACAGAAATAGGCTAAATTTAATAGCAAAATGTTCAAACGAAATTACAATTGAATAGAAAACAAAAAGCTATAAGCAATTTAAAAATGTTTTTTTTTTATCATCTTCTATCTATTTCATGCAAAACAGGTGTTTGTATGACACTTCGTCATGATTTGTATGACAATACTCAAGGAGTCGCGCTGCAAGTCTGGGGGAGGTCAGACGCGTGCGTATTGGCATCTGTTAGGCTTGCACGTGGCTCCACCATTTTGTAAACTCTTTTGTGTTTTAACTATAAAACGTTAATTTGAGATTATAATAAACTACTTGACATTGGCAGAAATGCTACTAATCATTTTCCTACGTGTACTCTCCACATAACGGGACATTGGCACAATTGTGATAAGATAACGCATCGGACGCCATTAAATAAAAATAGAATAGAATAGACAATACTCAATTATGACATCACTTTTGTTATATATGCCTCTCGCTCTAATCGTAAATTTTGAACACTTATATTTCAGTCATTTTTAAAGATATTCAAAAATTACTTTCACTTTAGTGTTTAAGATATCAAAGAGTTTATAAAATAATAAAAAATTTTTGTCATCATCCCTGCTGCTAAACTAAGTGGGCGGGGTGGAACTGACAGCCGATGGGGCCGAAAAGCTCTCGAGTTTTTAAAATTTGTCGCACAGATAGAATGTGATCTGCATTAACACATACAATACTTAGTTATTACAGAATAAAAACTCCAAAACCAAAACCAGTTATAAACATTACCAAAAGATTTTTATCATAATTGAAAATATGTACAGAATACTTTATTTCACCATTTGTCGCAGAAGCGGCTGGCAATTGCTAGAACCAAATCACTGCTGTTTGAAAGCAAGGTTTCTTGCCCACAATTTAATTGCAGCCCATTTACTTTACTTCGATCTCTGCAGCATGTCGAAGCATGTTAGTAATAAAACTAATGGATAAGATAAGTAATGTGAAAATAAGAAAGAAAACAAATATTTGTGACATCGTAGAAAGAATAAGATTGTTAAAGTGGAATTGGGCCGGACACATCTGCAGAATGGACAGCACCAGGTGGACTAAGAGGGCAATAGAATGGGTACCACGTGACAGTCAGAGGAAAAGAGGAAGGCCAAAAATGAGATGGGCTGACATATTTGTTCAAAGATGTGGCCCAGATTGGATGAGGAAAGCCAGAGTAAGAAAATACTGGAAAAAATGGGGGGAGGCCTACGCTAAAGAAGCAACTACTATGGAATTGAATTAATGAATGAATGAATGAAATATACTATAATTATGAGAATCATCATCATCATCATCATCAGCCTATCATCGTCCACTGCTGAACATAGGCCTCTCCCAAGGTTCATAAATTCAAGGTCGCGCAGCGAGCTATGGAGAGAGCTATGCTCGGTGTTTCTCTGAGAGATCACATCAGAAATTAAGTGATACGTCAGAGAACGAAAGTGGTTGACATAGCTCAGAAAATTAGCAAGCTGAAGTGGCAATGGGCTGGTCATATCTGCCGAAGAACAGACAACCGGTGGGGTGTCAGGGTTCTGGAGTGGAGACCGCGAACTGGTAGACGTAGTGTGGGATGTCCTGTTGCCCGCTGGACAGACGACCTAAAAAAGGTAGCGGGGAGTGACTGGATGAGGAAGGCCGAGGACAGAGTTTTGTGGCGCACCTTGGGAGAGGCCTAATTATGAGAATATAATAATCTAAATAATATTTAATTAATTCGATAAATGTAATGTTATTATTGTTTTGGTAACAAAATAATTTGTATAAAAATGTAATCCGTGCATGTGTAATAGTTAATTTAAGAACTTTTTTGTTATAATAAAAGTAGAATAAAAGGCTTTTTTATTTATTTTTATTTACTTTACTTCGACCCTCAATTTTTATAATATAAATAAATAAAAATAAATATCTTGGACATTGTCACAGGCCAGACGCACCGCGGGATACCACCCCTTCTTGGTTGATATCCCACAAATCCGCACTAAGCGCCTTTCTGATTCTTTTATAATGCGCACAGCCAAGGAGTGGAATGCCCTGCCTGCGTCAGTATTTCCGAGCGCTTACAACCCGAATTACTTTAAAGTACGAGTGAATAGGCACCTTCTGGGTAAGCTCGCTACATCTTCGACACCATCTTTGTCCTGAAAATTGGACTGGATTGAGGTCAAGAGCAAACCCATTTGAAATAAAAACTTTGTCACACAAATTATCTAGTCACATTTAATGTATCTGGACTTGTATTATGATGACTAGACAACGATATAGAATATAGATACAAACATCCATGACTCGTGTACAAATATTCATATTCATCATATAATTATTTGTCCCTTACGGGATTCGAACCCGTAACCCTCGGCACAGCAGACAGGTTCACTAGATTGTGCTACCGGGCCGTCAAAAATATAATAATAAAACTACCTATTACTGTTTAGTATATTACTGTTTTTATGATAGAGCAAGAAGAAATAATGCCATTTTTATTATTTGGTAACAAATCAGCCATGATAATGCATATTCTGTAAAAATTTTAACTGTCTAGCAATTACGGTTCAAAAGTTACAGCCCGTAGGTAGGTAAGACAGATGGATGGACCGACAATGTAGGCCTAGTAATAGCTTCGAGTTTTCACTCTTAGGGTATCAAATCCTAATAAATGCAAAAGTAAGAAAAACATTTAATTTTGCAGGACAAAATTTAATGTTTTTCTTACTTTCGCATTTATTAGGGTTGCATTATCTGTGCCGTCCTCAGTATGGATCCTGTCCATACTGAGGACTGAGGAGGATGGCACAGAAGATGCAAAACATAATTGTGACTTATTATAACACAGTTATAGCTGATGTCAATAGCTCCGGCAGGTAGTTCCTACCTTTCATGGCATCATCTGTACTTACCAATAAGCCAAGCATAGTATTTTAACATTTAGTGCATCAATTATTTTTATAAGAATTCCGTCTGTAAAATGGCTTTTGTGGATTAATTAAAAATATTCTATTCTACTCTATTCTAGAAAATATTCTATAATTTATGTGAATTCTTGCAAAGTCATTACAAAGTAACCTGGCAAGTTTTTGATGTACATATGACAATATCTTTCCATGTACTTACAAATAATTTGATGTCGTGCGAGCCGAACCTTGTACACATCGATGTCGTTGCGAGGGTATCCGTGGTCATCCACCAGAGGGTCATGCATGCCTACATTGTTCGTTGCAAGCACAGCATTGTGTTCACGAATTTGATTTTCTATTCTATCTTTTTCTTCAATTAATTTTAATACACGGTCTCTAGCTGGTCCGTCTGCAGTATATCCGACCATTATGTTGAATTTTTATTCAATATTTGGTTAGAAATCGATTATTTTTGTGTTTTTTGGACTAAACAATAACAATATTCAACTTTTTCAAGAAAAATGTGTGTCAAAATTTGATTTTTTTTTTTTTAATTTATTAAAGCTTTGGCAACGGGGCCATCAGCTTAAAAGATATTTACAATATTTTACAAAAAAAGAAAAAGTAAAAAAACAAGGACAAACAGAAAACTTAAATAACTAACAAAAAAATTAAAGTTATATAACTCCAAATGTATTAATAACAAAATTAAAAATAGAATTATATAAATTACGATGCTTTAGGAGTTCTTGGACATTGATGGGAAATTCTGCACATTTAAGCAATTCATTACATTCACAAATAAATAACAAACGGTCAAGATTAAAATATGGACAGTTGAAAAATAAATGAAATAGTGTACAATTGGATTCAAATGAACAATATTTACAGCTTGAATTATTTATTAACTTTAACCTAAACAGATGTGCAGGAAATTGGCCATGACCAATTCTTAGCCTGCACAGAGTAGTGGTGAAGGCTCTACCCAGATAGACAGAGCCTTTTTCGAACCAAGCTGTCGTGGAAGGCAAAGGTTGAATTTCTGCCAACCATTTACCTTTCACGTTTCTAGAACTATTTAACGACATTGACCATCGTTCCAACATCATTTCTTTTAATATTATATTGTTACGAGCGACGGGTTTCGGGATTGGAGTGAAACGCTAAGTCCAATTTATTTACAGAGTTTATTGGGTTACACACTTACACACGGACCACCTCGCAGAGGTTCCCCTTTAAACAGTCCTCCTCGCAGGGGTTTCCCCTCTCACTACTTTCACTGTTCACTACGTCACGACGCGCAACACGATATGACGTCACGACGCACGGCACTATGACGTCACGATACGCGACACACACTACACTGCACTAGACTGTCACTTGTCTACTCACTGTTCCACTTTACTTTGCACTTTACTTTTCACTAGTACTTTTCCACTTTTACTTTTCTTCCTTTTTGCTTCGCACTTTTCACTGTTAAATCAATACTGACTTGCGTCCGCAAACTCGCGGCCTTATATACCCCTTAGAATTTTCTAGATGCCCGAATTTCGTTAGTCTTTTCTTTATTCCTTTGTTCCCTTCCGGATATTTCTTAATCCCGCCTTCCTTCTCGAATTTTCCTAAACACGCCCCCTTTTATTGTTTCTTTACAAATATTTCTTCTCTCTCTTCGTTCTAGAACATTCCTATTGTTTTTGGTTCTTTTCAAATATTCCTTCTCTCTCTGTTTTCTAGAACATTCCTAAACACGCCCATTTTCTGTCTCTCTCCAAATACTCTTACTCCCTCTTACTTTTCTAGAACATTTCCAACAACAATAAAATCTAGAATTATTTTCGACGAGTCTCGAACCATCGACCCCCGGCACGGGAGTCCATGCGTCGACCGCCGAGCTACGAAGCTTGTTGACAGGCCGGCGAATTTTTGAATGCCTTTCTATAGTTGCGTCATTTCACAGCATCCGTGACACTGCCCCTCCCTTAGTTCTGCTCGTCCCGAGCATCATTACTTCCGAAATAACGAGCTAACCGATCAACGTGCACTATCTTCAACGGGCTCCTTGGCGATCGTCGGATTCGATATGTGACGTCATTTATTTTGGTCACTTCCTCATACGGCTCTTCCCAACTTGCCTGTAACGTCGGGCACTTCCCTTTCTTACGAACAGGGTTATACAGCCAAACCGGTGTTCCTTCCTCCTTGTCACAAACAAACGGAATGCGCCCAGGTCGTTGCTTGATTGGTGCCACATCTCCTGTATTAATCGTGAGCTTCACCAGGTCTGTTCTACCAATATCTGCGCCGTTCTTAGGGAGCCAGTTCTTCGCTATCTCAATCGGTGCCTTAGTCAAGTCCTTGCTGGGGTTTTCCATAACTTCCGATACTACATCCCCCTCAGCCTTACGATTCCTAGGAGGATTATCCTCATAGTGATCAACAACCTCCTCCTTTTCAATCGTCAGGTTCACATCTCCGACGTTAAGTATCGGGTTCGAAGTAGATAAAACTGATTCAACAATTTTCCTCGCCGGAATCCAACAAATTTCAGTTTTAACCTTTTCCATCACAGCACATCTCCGTGGTAATCTCCCATCGTTACTCTTGGGCAAAACAACAGGTACCAAGGTCTGTGATCTAGGCTGGCAAACTGTTCTTCTCACACAGTAGACCTTTCCCGATGATCCATCTTTCATCGGAACCTCCTCTGTGTTACACCGTAGCACTCCGTTCTTCATGTCTATATTGCACTGGTGACTTTGTAAGAAATCCAAGCCAATGATGCAATCGTCCACTATTTCAGCTACAATCACCTCATGTTTGAAAGGAGTTTTCCCGATCTTAATCGAAACTCCCAACTCTCCCCTAACAGGTATGCGCTGGCCAGTAGCTGTTGTTAACTGTAGGTTGGTTTGCTGCACAACTCGTTTCTGATAACTTTCCATATCGCTTATCAGTCGAGCATTGATTACCGTCCTCGAAGCTCCGGTATCCAAAGTTAATTGACAGCTTCTACCATTGACCTCTCCTTCAACTAACAGACTATTTCCGTCCGATGTTTGTTTGACTCCAATGGTTGGATTTGCAACATAACCGCCCAGCGCCCTCCAGTTTTCCTGCTGCTCATCAGTCGAGACTCCTATATCCCGACGGCCTGCACGCTTCGGACAAGAGCTGCGAATATGCCCCAGTTCACCACACTCGTAGCACACATAACGACGGCATGTGCGCTTCGAGCAGGAGCTGCGAATATGTCCTCGTTCACCACACTCGTAGCACACATAGTTGACACTTCGCTTTCTCGGCGCTGATGCTCCAGTCGCCACAATCTCCCTAAGGCGAGCGGATTGAGAATCCTGACGTACGGCTTCCACTTCCAATGCGTGAGCAACAGCGTCCCTGAGTGTAACATGGTGCCCAAGTCGCACTGCAGCTCGCACCTCCGGGTCACGTATCCCATCCGTAAAGGTCTGCAGGAGCATGTTATCGATGGCTGCCGGTGACGACTGGAAAGCCTTTCGCACGAGCTTTTCCACTTCCACAGACCATTGTTGCAGACTCTCGTTAACATGTTGATTACGTTCCTTCAACCGCGCCCTATACACGTGTTCAAGATGTCCATCGCCAAATCTAACCTCCAAAGCTCCGAAAAGATTGTCGAATATCAGGTTTCCGCTAGCTCCTACGGCTTCCAGTACGGTGAGAGCCTGTCCCTGGAGTGCCAATATCAACGCAGGCTCCGCCTCCTCTTTGCCCCAGCCATTAACCTTCATTGCTGTCTCAAATTGTAGCTTAAAGGCGGCCCATGACGTCAGTCCATCGTAAACTGGAGTCTTGACACCTTTTGGTTGTATGGGTGAGTCAAAAACAGCAGCGACATGACTATGAGATTTGCTCTGCTCAACTTCTCGCCGGATTTTGGCAAACTCACCCTCCACACGGTCCAGCCTCCCTTCAACCTCGCCCTTCACACGATCCAACTTCCCTTCTACGGCTTCGACTCTCTCTACCGCCTGCTGCAAGCCTTTCGTAATATCTTTATGAAGCGCCTCCTGCATCGTGCGCATTTGTTCTTCCTGACGGCGAGCCTGTTCCTCCTGCCGGCGAGCCTGTTCTTCCTGGCGGCGAGCCTGCTCTTCTTGGCGTTGAACCTGTTCTTTTATCATGCGTGCCTGTTCATCCTGGCGGCGAGCTGCCTTTTCCTCCTGACGGCGAGCTTGTTCTTCCATCATGCACTGGATTTGAAAAAGAAAGTTTCCTGGGTTCTGCTCCGGAGTGCGCTGCACTTCACCTCCCGCAGGTCTTCTCTCCGGAGTTCGCTGCACCTCAGTTGTAAGACCCGCACCTTCCTGACGCGCTTCCGACATGGCCCGGGTGGTGACTCCCTTTAACTCCTTTGGCACCAGCGGCATCCTACTCCAATCCCACTTCTGACACCAAATGTTACGAGCGACGGGTTTCGGGATTGGAGTGAAACGCTAAGTCCAATTTATTTACAGAGTTTATTGGGTTACACACTTACACACGGACCACCTCGCAGAGGTTCCCCTTTAAACAGTCCTCCTCGCAGGGGTTTCCCCTCTCACTACTTTCACTGTTCACTACGTCACGACGCGCAACACGCTATGACGTCACGACGCACGGCACTATGACGTCACGATACGCGACACACACTACACTGCACTAGACTGTCACTTGTCTACTCACTGTTCCACTTTACTTTGCACTTTACTTTTCACTAGTACTTTTCCACTTTTACTTTTCTTCCTTTTTGCTTCGCACTTTTCACTGTTAAATCAATACTGACTTGCGTCCGCAAACTCGCGGCCTTATATACCCCTTAGAATTTTCTAGATGCCCGAATTTCGTTAGTCTTTTCTTTATTCCTTTGTTCCCTTCCGGATATTTCTTAATCCCGCCTTCCTTCTCGAATTTTCCTAAACACGCCCCCTTTTATTGTTTCTTTACAAATATTTCTTCTCTCTCTTCGTTCTAGAACATTCCTATTGTTTTTGGTTCTTTTCAAATATTCCTTCTCTCTCTGTTTTCTAGAACATTCCTAAACACGCCCATTTTCTGTCTCTCTCCAAATACTCTTACTCCCTCTTACTTTTCTAGAACATTTCCAACAACAATAAAATCTAGAATTATTTTCGACGAGTCTCGAACCATCGACCCCCGGTACGGGAGTCCATGCGTCGACCGCCGAGCTACGAAGCTTGTTGACAGGCCGGCGAATTTTTGAATGCCTTTCTATAGTTGCGTCATTTCACAGCATCCGTGACAATATGTAAGTCAGAGTAAGGGACTCTAAAATTACAGATTTCTGCATTCTCTGTTAACCTGGCAAGAGTATCAACTATTTCATTTCCCAGAATCCCAGAATGTCCAGGAACCCAGCAGAACTCAACTAATATATTATGACATAACAGATCATAAATGTGACTTCTTAGAATATAAATCAAATAATTCACATTAGCACTAATTTTTTTACTCAACAAGGCATGAAGAGCACTCATTGAATCAGATAAAATCAAAAACTTTTTACATGTCAGGTTATTGTGCTTAATATACAAGAGTGCATAAATCATTGCCAACACCTCTGCTGAGAAAATGGAAAAATAATTGTTACATTCATAAACCCTTCCTATCTGAGAGTCAGCATGGTAAAAAGCAAAAGACGTTCTATCTTTTGTTTTAGAACCATCAGTATAAATTTTTTCAAAATCGGACTTACTGTCCATAAACTCTAAAAAATCAAACTTGGTTTTAAAACGTGTAATACTAACAGGTACATCTATTACTAAGCTGTGAAACTCGTGGTTCAGGCAAGGCAGTTTGTGAGACCAAAAAACGACATCCTGAAACTCAAAATTCAAATAGCCAATTGAACTAATCAGATTTGTGGTTACCGATAAAGGAGTGTCATTAAAATTAGGACTTGAGTAATTCTCCAAATATTTGCTTACAACTACATTGTCACGACTAACTAGCTGTAGACTAAATCTATCAATAATGTAACTCCTCCTTATAAATAGTGGAACTACTCCTACTTCAACTTCAAGAGAATTAATGGGAGAAGACATCATGGCACCAGATATGATGCGTAAAGCTTTGTTTTGTATGACATCAAACTTTTTGAGCAAACGATTATCAGCATCAGAATAAAACATACAAGCATAATCAAAGTGACTACGTATCGTTGTGATATATAAGATTTTTAAAACTTTCGGATCTGAGCCCCAACGGAGACCAGCCAAAGATCTCAAAATATTTAACCCAAGTTCGGTTCTTTTGCAAATATGTTCAATATGGGGTTTCCAAGATAATTCCGAATCTAAAATTAGTCCAAGGTATCTTTCTGTATACTGTACTGGCAGTAAATAATCATTATAGTAGATTTTTGGTGTGAAAGTAGTACTTCTTGCAAATACCATTACTGAGCTCTTGGAGGTATTTACTTCTAATTTCAAATGATCTTTTAGCATGATGTTGATGATCCTCAAACAAGTATTCATATCGTCTTGTCCTTGTTTTGGATTGTGATTACCTAGGTAAAGAACTAGATCATCTGCATAAAACGAATATTTTACCAAGTTAGGAATGTGATGCATAAACTCAGTAAGACTGAGAATGAAAATTAAAGGCGAAAGAACTGAGCCTTGAGGGGTGCCCTTAAAAGAGAGTCTAGGACCATATAATTTATTTTTAAATTTAACAAATAAACTTCGACCACTTAGAAAGTTAAATAACCATTTCAAAACAGGACCAGGGAAACCTAAATTGAATAAACTTTTAATTAAATATTCATGATCAATGTTATCAAATGCACCCTTTATATCTAAAAAAACAGCTAACGTACTTTCATTATTCAAGAAGTTATTATCTATATCACCAAGTAAACAGGCTAAGTTATACATGGTGCTCTTACCTTTACGAAAACCAAATTGGTAGTCGGGAATAAGAAGCTTGCTTTCTACAAACCATTCAAGACGATTTTTTAGCATAGATTCAAAGCATTTAGCAAAACATGAAGTTAAAGAAATGGGTCTATATGCTTCTAAACTATTAACATCTTTGTACGGTTTTGAAATAGGTACAACATATTGTATTTTCCAATCGGAAGGAACTATCCCATCTTTCCAAAGTTGGTTAAAAATGTTAAGTAAGATATTTTTAGCAATAGCAGGTAACAATTGTAAGACTTTGTATGGAATAAAGTCTGGTCCTGGTGAAGTATTTTTTTTATTATAAAGAGCAGCGTCTAATTCATGCAAATTAAATGGATTAGACAGCCATGAAACTACCGAAGATCCATTGCTTGAAAAAAAGGGTTCTAAGTTTGATTTAGTATTAATGGATAACGAAGGCGAAGAAATTTTGTCAAGAAACAGGAAAACATTATTGGGATCATCGAAGAAATGAGATTTTACATGCATGTTAAGTTTAGAGTGTTTAAATTTACGAATAAAATCCCAAATAGTTTTGGGGGATGTCATACGGTTAAAAGAAGAACAAAGATTAACCCAACTTAAAAGTTTTTGTTCGGACAGTACTTTTTTTTTCTTGGCATCAAATTGCTTGAATAAAATATAGTTTTCTTGAGATGGATAGAATTTATAAGATTGTGAAGCTAATTTTGCTTGTTGAACTGCTTGAGTACAAATGTCATTCCACCAAATCAAAGCTTTACGTTTTCTATTATGGCAACTACGAACCATCTTTCTAGGGAACGTTAAAAGAATGTCACACAACACTTGAATAAATTCATCGTAAGCGTTATGAGGATTTGAATTAACATTAAAAGTTGAAAATTTTTCTTCACATAATTCAATGAATTTACACCAATTAACTTTATTATAGTTAAGGTTCGATAAACAGTGAATGGGTGTTGAGCTAGTAGTGGTAGTGTCAGGAGGGGATTGATAACAATTCTGATTTGAATCCTCGTAAAATATACCTATCAGCAAAGGAAAATGATTACTACTCATAACATCATCCAGTACAGACAATATACAACTAGAACTAATTGACTGCGAGGCAAAAGCCAAATCAAGAACATTGCCTTCTTGGCCAAAGGGTGCGAAGGTAGTTACTTTTTGATCATGATCATTAAGACATACAAGATTATGGCAATCTGCAAATGAATATATCAAGTTGCCCCTTCTGTCAATATCTCTACAACCCCATGCTGTATGGTGGGCATTGAAATCCCTAACAATTATGTAGTTTCTACTGGAAATCTTAGAAAAAGCATTATTAAGTTGTTGAATTTTGAATTTTCCATTGGGGGGAGGGGGAATATAAACCGATAGAATGTCCAAAGTAAAGGAACCTAATGAAATAGACAATAAAATATTTTGGAAATCATATGAGGAGCCTGAAGAAATGCTAGAGAATTTGTACTTACAATTAATGGCGACTGCGACACCACCATGAGGATGATTGGAGTCCTGACGGAGAATGTTATATCCAGGTAACCTAAAATTTTTATTACAGTTTAACCAAGTTTCATTTAGCAAGATAATATCAATAACAGTGTCTGAACAAGAGATGAAATGCTGTAACTGAGATAGTTTGGGAAGGATGCTTCTCGCATTCCAATGGAAGATAACAAGCTGCTTAATATCTTCTTCGCAGTCCATATTAGGATTTGAAATTAGTTATAAGCAGCTCTTTTATTACTTTAGATGAAATAGAGGTGCTGGCATCAGATTTTCCTGAATCTTTTTTCTTTAAAATATCCAGGACAGTCTTTGTTAAAACATTAATTATTTCATCAGAATTCATGATGTCAGACATCATGGCTCTTCTTTGTGGTCTTGATGGCTCTGGCTTCAATGGCGGGAAAGCAGATTTGGCCGTGATGGATGCAAATGTTGTTTTTCCATTTATTTGGTCCTTGATTTCATTCAGTTTGGCTTTTTTAATTGGACATGATGATGACACTGCCATGTGATCTGTTTTTTTGCAATTAATACACTTCAAATTTTCTTTATTGTTGCAGTCTTTGAAGAAATGTTCACCAGAACAAATCGAGCAAACCTGTTTGGCTTTACAGGAGCCTTTGCCGTGTCCAAATTTATAACAAGTAAAGCATTGGCGGAGTGGCTTTACATATGTTTTTACGTCCAGCCAAATGCGATCAAAAGTGACGTGATCAGGAATCATTGAGCTTAGGAATGTGACCAAAACTGTTTGTGTTGGTATAAATACATCACCCATTTTCCGAATAAAACGTTTCACTCCAATGATTTCTACCGAAGACTTCAATTCTTCAAGCAATTCCTCCTCGGTCAACTCTGTAGGGGCTTGAATGATGCCCTGAGACTCTAGGCGATCATAGGGGATCCTGGCCAACCACCCGTGAGACTGCAGTAGATGACTATTCATTATGAAGTTATTGGCATCCAATTTATTGCAAAACATGACCTTTAACAAGGACACACCAATGGGCTTAACAAAGGTGATGCCCTGTACGTTCTTCAAAATTTTATTGACTTTGAGAACATCTATCTTTGGGACTGAAGCATCTGCAGCCGGTGAACAAGATAACAGAATTGGATATTCCTTCTTATCATCTTCTGTGTAAATATGATGATAGTCTTTAAATAAACCTCTTATGTTTCTTGAAAATTTCTGAGTTATTTTAATTGGAATTTCACCATCAGTATCTTGAGCTTTTCTTTTCCCACTTTTTCTCCCTCCACTATTCTCTCCCATCTTCAATCCAGCAAAATTATTGTATTAATTAATTATCTATCAATCAAAAGGGCTTTAAATAGATTTTTCAAAAAATAATTGAAAAAATTTTTACTTTGCGCTTCGAAGTTCGCGCCCTTTTCTCAAAATTTGACAATTTGTCATTGACATTTGAAATTATAGTGTTGCCATGACGCCATGCGAAAATTTATTTTAAAAAAAAACGATTAATTTACAAAAACGGACGAAACGTTGCCGTTAAAACGTTTTTTTTAGCTAGTTTATTCGGGGATTATAATTTTTACACCTGCGCGTGACAATGACATGCATGATGTAGCATGTAAGTATTTTGGAAATTGCTCTGTAAATTTATATGTAATTTTTATAATAAATAAATAAATGACATGAATACCGGTGGAAAAGCTAAGCTTACTGCTTTTCCTACTAGGTTTCAGCTCAATCAGAACCTCGGATTAAGAACCACAGACTTTTAATAAAAGAGAAGATTCAAAGAAAGCTTAAAAAAGTAAGTAATTTTAAATTGATTTCATGATAGTACTTGTAGCTTTAGGGATAGTTAGAGTAGGTACCTATTCTTTGATTAAGGCGCGTGCATACAGGACAGGGTCTAACTTAATTTTTTAAAGGACTGATCAGACCACCAAGCTGAACAACTTTCTGTATGGATCCAACGTCGATATCGCGAAAATAAATCAGCCTTCCGATACATTTGGGTCGAGTAGGATTGCAGTTCAGGATTCAGTATGGAACAGCATATTTTTTTCATGATTTTGACGTTGGTCCCACAGAGAAAGTTGTTCGATTGGATGGTCTGATAATCCCCTAAAATACAATCAGCATACCTATTAAGAAGGACCCAATATGTAGGTATACAGGGTTAAATTGATAACATTAACATCTTTTTAAACTAAGAGTCTATCCATCAAACTGAACAACTAATACTATGGGAGCAAACCGATTGGAGAAAAAAAAAGTCAGCTGTTCCATACTTAACTGCAATGCCTACTTGACTCAAATGTATGCAACAGCTGATTATTTTTTTACTTCGATCGGTTTGCTCCCATAGTAAAAGTTGTTCAGTTTGATGGGTAGACTCTTAGTTCAAAATGATGCTAATGATATCAATTTCACCCTGCCTTCACTTAAAATTTCCCTTATTAGCTTAATGGGTCAATGATATTTTTCTTATAATATCAATATAGTGGGCAGTTTGAATAAAACAAAAAAAAATAATTGTTATTCTTTATATTTTGAAATCAATAATGAGATTTTAAAAACTGTAGCTCTTCAGAATCATTATTTTATACAAAAAATATTGCAAGCTATTTAGTAAATTTGCTTCGATTTTACATTTAACAAATACAACAATGATTTAAATAAAAATGACCAGATTAATAGTTTAATAACTCTAATAATAAAGACTTAATTGTAGAGTCAGATTTATAATAAAAATTAACAAATAAGTGTGAGTGTTGGTTAACTTTTTAAACGAAGGTTATATTTTAAAGCGTTTTTTTTTATCAAAAGTAATCTTAACATGTATTAAGTAAATGTATGTCTTTTGCGACACTCGTGTACTTTAGTTAAATCACTTAAAACAAAAGTCCGTTATGGAATTATTTTTCGTGAGCAGTTATTATTAGTAAATACAAAAATAATGCACACGACTTTGGCGACAGCCGTGAACACTTTTCTGAAATTTACATACCAAATTCTTTTTCCCATTACAATATAAAGAAATTGTGCAAACAACAATGTATAAACGTCACATACATAAATGTACATTATTGAACTGATTACGATCTTACAAACCAACATTAATTGAACACAAAAAGGATCTAAAAAACAAAAAAATAAACATGATTGTGCATTACAAAAGAAAAAAAATACTCATTAATAATCCTATTATCACCTTAACAGATATCAGGGTACCTCTTCCTCATCTATCTATCAACAGGCGTAGTCTGGCGTTACTACGCAAAAGAATAACAACAGAGAGGAAGCGTTACCATGTGATCACCCTATCCTCAATAGTTCGTAACAAAATGGTCCCTAAAGGAAAAATATTACAAAAAGGTTACAAATCACACTTTTCTTCTGGTCTCTTTAGAGAGACGCTAATACGTATTTAACATACAAAACATACACTAACAATTATGGCAACGTTGACAATAAATAAAAAGGGAAATATACACATCGATTCACATAAATCTCGGATCGAAAATTCGCTCAAATTATTGAACGCAACGGGAAAATACTGACAGCACAAAATAAATAAGTTCAACGTGCACAAAACTGCACGGATCCGTAGAAAAAATAAGTATACAAGGCAACAAGTGCAAGTTTTACTACTACCATCTATTATTTTCACTTAACTAAAAGCCACATTCGCAAATTCGATTTTTCATTATTAAGCTTGGCTTAATTCGCGAATTGGTTAATTCATTGTTAGTATTATTATTTAAATATCGGCACTTATGCCTCTATGTTCATGCGAGTCGATTTGATGCAACAGTCAAATTTTTAATTTTATTAAAAAGGTGGGGTACATTTTAATATACGTTATTTTGGCCTAAATATTGATTACAAATTTGCAAAAAAGTTGTGTTAATATAATATCTGAATGAGGTCAAAACGACTTGCATTGCATAGGCAACTAAGGTCCTGCTACACCAAATGCCAGAATCATGAAATATAATAATAAAAAAATAATCGACAGTTTCAAGATTTTGGCATTAAAATGTGTCAGAACTGGCATGTATTTCTTTCGTCTATAGTCGGAATGGTTCGCGTTTCTCCGTAGGTCGAGTCGATGATGGAGTGCCGCGTCGGGAGGCAGGTGTGGACGGAGCTCCGCTCTCGGAGGCGTCCGAAGGCTTACGAAGCAGTCGAGACACCGCTGTCTGCTGTCCCGGGCGTACTGGAGTCGAGCTTCCTGACGGTGTCCTTTGCCTGTCATTGAAATATAAAATCAACAATCTGGTCTATTATTATCTAAAGTCATGCACCAAGCGCTACAAAAATTTGAAAAACAAAACCCAAAAACAACTGTTCTCATTGCGGTACCACTATAATTAGTTCTACGTGTTTTAAAAATAAATTTGCACTACAAATAAAGAAAGTAAAGTATAATAAATACAATAAAAGCAGACACTACGAAATTTAGTAATGATTACCTATTGATATTGTTACTAGTTTGGTGATCCTTCAGAACTGGGATGCGGCTTCGGCCGGGCGTGTGTCCGTCAGTAGACGCAAACGACCCACTCCTTTGATGTTGTTAGCGAGCACACAGACAATACGGAAAGATATTAGTAAAAAGACAATAGAAAATATTAGATTTTTATGTTATTGCACAAGCATTTTTCTATCTAAATCAGGAAAAGTAAGATGATTTATTTAGAAGTTAAGGTCTACGATGAAGACGGTGATTATAGCGCACGTTACTCTATCTTTAATGAAAGCTTCCTGACTGGCTTATTCGGCATCTATTTACGAGATTCATACTTTGATAGCTAATCTTAAAATAACAGATCACGTAATGGATACCCAATTAGCCAATCAGGAAGCATTCATTCAGGAAGATATAATAATGTGGCCTTACAATAGTAATTGTTGTGTTATATTTTAAATATTTGCGTGTGCATTAACAAAAACAGAAAAATATACAGCGACAGTGAAGACAAAATTAGACATTGAGATGTTGTACAACATAATATTACACATATAAATAAAAGTTACAAAGTACTATATTATTGTAATTTTTTAAAAGCAGAAAATGATTGATCAAGTCAAACAACTGTAGTGATTGAAGCATGGTGTAATATAAGATGAAATTAAAGCATGATGTTTATGATGTGCGCGAGGCGAAAATATGTAGTAAAGCAAAGTATATGATTTTGTCAATGGCTACTCCAGGAGTGAGATTTTTGAATCTCATTCGCTGAGCTCTGCAGTTGAAAATGTCAAAATTACTATGGAGATATGAAACTTTCTATTGCTGATTTGACTTTCAAAAATCATACTCCAGGAGTGCGATTTTTGAAAGTCAAATCAGCAGTAGAAAGATGCGTATCTCCATACATTTTCAACTGCTGAGTTCAACAAATGAGATTCAAAAACCGCACTCCAGGATTGAAAAGAGCGGAAATATTACATTCTCTGTTCAATTGAATGATAAAATGCTGAAGCTGCCACTGACATTCATATAAATTGTTATTAACGGTATGTTATGATACTTAACGAGAAGCTTTCTTTTATCATGAGAGATTTTGGAGAAAGCTTCTCGCTAAGAAACACTATCTTTAGAATACATTGGTGTTTGATATGCGAAGCTTTCCTTCATAACATAAATCCATTACCATGTAACAATAATCAGGCTGTTAGTAACAAACATAAAGGACACAATATACATAAAACAACAATTATGTGGGCGATTTAAATGAACTTGATATGAGCTCTGTACAATCTATAATGAATGAGAGTTGCAGATGAAGTCAACGATGCTTAGTTGTTTTTAATGAAAATGAAGGTAACCACGATAAAAGTAAAGTTCAAAATTCAACGAGCATCAAACAAATTAAACGGGCCAAAATCGAAGCTATCAATCTACAAGCTAGTACCCTTTGACTCGCTGGGTCGGCTTTGATGATTCACCGCTCGACTCGCTTATATTACTCTCATATTCATTGTCGCTCGTCATTCCCGATATGCTGAATAGCGAGGAGTCGTCTTCTGGACTTCTCTGCTCGGATTTCCTCGAAGGTTCTTGGGAAGTAGGACTGGGTTCTTGGGATACTTCTCTAGATTGTGACTTTTGAGATTTCGTTTGTCTTTCGACAGACGGGGTTCTACGGGCACCTACATAAACAGGAATTTTAGTGGTTCCTTGGGTTTGGAAAGCGGGATGAGTATGGGTCAAAGATTTGGGATGTTCGGACGCCATCGAGGATGGCTGGGAATGTGTCGAGCTGTTTATTTTGTTTCCGTTTTCGTTACCGATGCATGCGGAAGGAAAAAATACAATAATTTAATTATCGCCCACTGTAAAATCCTAACATTATAATAAATAATAAAATGTTAGTAAAATCCACACTGTGTAAGATTAAGCTGTGTTTTAATTTCTCTGTCTACTAAAAATCATGCTCTTTGTATTTAATAATGTTTAATGTCCCCTGAATCCAGATGATACTTCCACCAAAGTCCCACCACCGCTATATTCATACAAAATTTCGAAAAACCTGCAGCAATAACTAATTGGAATACGAAACAATGGCTCGCTGTGACCAGATACAATTTGTGCTCCCAATCTCAAGATGCTTTTAACCTCAAATTTGTTCTACCCTAGATCCCTTAAATAAGCTGTGTCGTGCTTTTTCAACATATCGTGTAGTTCTCACAAATAATTACAGTCGAAATTAGGTTCATTTAATATCAATGGCCAGTCTGTGAAGTCAAGCACTACTATAAAGTATACTGCAGTCAAGAATTTTATGGTGAGTTGACAAAAAGTCGACTAATTTGGTAAAAATATTAATAAAATACGTCTTCAAGAGTTTGAATCTAATTTCAACCGTAACAACACCCCATAACAAACAAAATTCAACCCAAACTGTCATTCTGTGTACCTCACTAACGCAGGCACCGGTGACAGTGTTGGTATACTGGAAGTGCGATACATCGCTCCGTGGTACCTGAACGTGCCGTATTTTACCAGTTTTAATTACAATTTGAATAAAATAATACCCTTCATTTTGTCAGGTAAATAAGAACTTGGGTAAATAATGTCAAACGTAGAACTACGACGTTAAGTGGTTAGCGGTGATAGTTGGTTTACAAAGGAACCAAAATGAAAGCATCAAAAACATGTATTTTTACTTTCAATAAAATTGAATGTACATTTTTTTCTAATGTGAACAATGTTTTTTAATAAAGAATATTTTTGTTTTCCTTCCTGTCTGAATAGAAACTGTTCAGCTATTTGTGTATTAAGTATTTATTACATCGTAGTTCTACGTTATATTTTCAGAGAGTAAAATTAGATAAGGAATACGTTATAGAATTGTAATTGCTCGCTAATTCAAGTAGGCAAAACATTAGAGGTGGTAGATGACTATCATAATAGTTGTTTCCTTTAATACGCTTCTTGATTGAGCTGATGAAGGCAGCAAAGATCCAAATAGAATCAAGAAAGTAGACGGAATAACAAGGAAAAGTCATAACGCGTAACGAATCAAAAGTCATCTACCCTCTCTCAAAATAAAGTGTACAAAATCAAATGTTAACATACCTTCCGCTAGCCGGAGTCAAGAAGCCAGTTGGAGTGCGTGGTCTTGATCCACCATTAGGTGTCGTTACTCCGAGTTTGCTGGCGTTTGCGGCCGCACGGGCTATCGATGTCCGTGTATTTGTTACTTTACGCATTGGTATACGGGATGGTGTGGAAACGTCATCTGGGTTTAAAAAAATATATGATTATTGTAGCTAGTTGATAGTTAAAATGTAAGTGTGGTGACCAGATCACTAGGAACATTCACATTCAAAGGTTTTAGGTGGAATGGATGTGAAATGAGTGTTCAAATCAATGTCTAAAAATCTGCAAGATTGTAATAGACAAACATGATTAGTTGATTACATAAATCCTTTGATCATAAGAAACATTTTCATACAGAGTGTAAAATTAAATGGGACACTTACTTAAAGGGGTGCTTCAGACCATCAAACTGAACAACTTTTACTTTGGGACCAACACTGAAATGTATGGGACAGCAGATTTTTTTCTCGTGAGTTCTATATTGGTCTAATAGAAAAAGTTTTTCAGTTTGATGGTCTAAAGCACCCCTTTAAGTAAGTGTTCCATTTAATTTTACGCCCTGTATAATTGGGGTAACTTACACCAAAAAGTAGGTATTTAGGCCTGAACAAACCTAAATATGATGCTGTCAATGTCATAAGCAATTCTAAATACTTTGTGGTGAAAGCCAATATACGTAGTCGATAAAATCACAGTATTTGTCAAAACAGTAAAAAATTAAAACTCAACATACCTGTGCTATCTAAAGAGAGATTCGATCCATGCCTCGAGGGTGGTTTCGATCCTGTTCTAGATCCTGGCCGTGATCCTCCTGGTGTTAGCGTTGATCTGGTGAACGAAATTTGTATTTTACAACCATCACGATGCAAAAACTGAGGAGAAGGTTCTCAACACAATCAGATTCTCTAGTAAAATAAAACAAACTAAAAGTAATGAATTAAAAAAGATTTGTTCGTATAACTTAAAAATTGGGTGTTTACTGGGAGGACTTAAAACTCTCAACCTGCGAATCCAATGCAGTGCTTCAGTAGGTTTCGTACAGTTTTGTGAATGACTAATCCAGATAAATAAAAAGATTGTATAGACATTATTACCTTGGCGCACTAGGTTTCCTATATCTCGCTCCAAGTCCACTGGCGGCTTCGTTATCACTGAGAGAGTCAGGAGTACCCGCGCTGAGTGAGGACCTGGACGCTCTTCCTGCTGCTCCACCAGCTGACATCGGTACTGAGCGAGCGGTTCGCTCTCTTACCTGCACGTTACATTTGCAATTAGTGGGATACAGATGACTAGATGTACACATAGTTAGTATTAACACTACCCTTACAAGCATAGTGCTGATACGTTTTGGCTTTCACTTGAGTTACTAAATTATACTTAGTTAACATTATTAAGTCACTAGTAAAAATATTTCAACACAGTTTGAAGTATTAATTTTAAATTTAACGTTAGTAGAATTTTAAACTATAAGATGTTCGTATAAAAATAGGTGTGAGAAATACAATAATATAGGAAAGTCATGGGGTTCACTTACATCCTTTAACATTAAACGAATCAATAAAAAAACATGCTAGAAACAAAAAAGGACTTGACAAAATGATAAAACTACTACATTTACACTTGGACTTACACTAGACAAATGATAATAAAATAAAACAGCGGCAGTCGAATGAGAGATCAAAAGTGCAATCAACCGTGGCACTTTCAGAGCCTAAGCATTACCCAATGGTATCCTGGAGACGGCTGGTATCCATGGTGATGGCTATAGTGGTGAGCTCCGGGCGTCGTGGAACCTTGGGATCTTGAGTGGCCGTATATGAAGGCCTGCTTAGTGCCATGTGTCGAGCCGACGTGCAGCGGGTACGAACAAGGCAGCTCTTCCCTCTGCCTTAAAGCCTCAAATATCGGCTTCAGCTGCTCCAGAAACTCCTCAGCTAAACGCACCAATACAAAACCGGGAGACTCATTAAGGAGGGAAGGGGTCGTCAACAGAAACATTTGCCCTTCATAGTGCCAATCGTTTTGCCGGAACGCGTATATTTGCGACGTATTTCGAGTGTTACTTTTAGTCCACACGATTAGACATTAGACAACGAACGCGGATAATTTTTTTGTCGAAATGCGGGTATGATGGGATCTAGCGGGAAGGGTGAACGAAATACGTTACCATAACATCCATAATGCGCTGTCGTGCCACCTCTCCAATGCAGTGGATCCAATGAAATATACTAACAAACAACACCAAACACTACTCGAGCCTGTGCCTCAATGCATAGCTTGACACACTAATGCAATACGACCAAACGCTACGAGCTCAACACATGCTGCACACACATCGGTGCATGCGCCTTGCATATGGATTTAATCAGCCAATCCATGTACAAGACGCATTACAATAAAAGCGAAAAACAAATGTCCCAAACCGATGCTCCCTCCAACAACTACTTGTGCGCTTTATGTGGTATTTGTGCGAAATAAATCTAAATTTATAAATCTAAATTCTATCCTGTAGAAAAGATTTAAATTGAAAAATAATACAAATAGCTTTTAGCTACTTACCTTGGTGATAGGTCCAGTTGATGGGGGTGTGTTTGTGTTAGAGCGGGGCGTACGAGGACGGAATGCTGCCATGCTCTGTGACACTCCATCGGCCAATATGAATTGTTCTCGCAGTTCGATGTTGGTGCGTCCCTTGGCTGCATGCGGGCGGCGTCCGGTGCGCGGGATCACAAACAGGATAGGAGAGGGCCAAAGAAAACCGTTCGGTAACAGGACGGGTGGAAAATAACACCAAAAGTGTTTAAAAGGACAGCGTGCATTGGTAGTGAGGGAAAGAAAAAAAACAACAAACAAAATCAGAACATGTCAAACATAAACAAACAAAACGCAGTAATAAAAACAATTTAATTGGGGATTCGTTTTGTGCAGTTAGGAATAGGGATTAAAATACGATTAGTTTATTCTTTCACCAAATTATATGCAGTTTTGTAAAACAAGGGCAAGACTTGTATTGTAATGATTTTTTTTAAAAAGTGCACTGAACTGTACAACATTCCATTTAAAAATAAATGTAAGTGGTTCTATCAAAACAGTCAAGACGCAAAATTGAGACATTTTGTGTATTTACATAATTAAGTAATATCTTGCTCTTATTTTACTAATATTAGTATCTACTAAACGAAAATAAAGTTGAGATAATATTGTATGCAAAAGAATTCCATAATCATGCTGATACTAAAGCAACTTATTTGACGCATAGATTTACCGTTATACCAAATTAGATTATATTACAAATAATTATATTGCTACATTGCTATAATGACTTGAACACGTTTGATGAATTTGTATGAATATAAGCAGTAACTACTCGCAACTACAAAAGCATCAAAGTGTAAAATATCAACATTATAATTTATAAAAATTACGGGAAAAAACTACTAAGTAAATAACAAAATTAATATTTAAGCAACACCAACTAATAACGTCTTGTGTCGGAACCAAGTTACAGTGAAAAAGAAAACTTGAGAAAAACAAGCAAGTGCGAGAATAAATTTTCGTAAAAATTTGGTTCCGAGTACACGACGATTATCTTACCGAGCGGACAACAAGCTTCATGCTGCTCCGGCTTGCACGGATCAGGCAGCGGTAGCACTAATGATACTACTTATGTAAGGGAGGTATTCAGGATTGAACGCAATAAAAGTAATAATAACGAAAAATTCATAAGGAACCATGGGATTGATTGGATCGGGCAAAGCGAATACGAATTAGTAAATTAGTAGCAACATCAAAATTTATTGTGGACATTATAGATGCTTACTTGAGCTACAAGGTTTTGCTGTAACTAGCATTGTCGCAAAATGCTTCTCAGTGGTGTGAATTAAGTGTGGTCTAATGTAGCTATTGTGTTGTGTGAACGATTATTAGAAAAAATCATTTTTTTCAGTTGAAACTACATTTTAGTTGTGCTGGAATACTTTGTACATTGGTATAGAAAGTTTGAATTATAAGTTGAGAGAATAAAATTCAAACAGCTAACGCCATCTAGGAGAGCCTATAAGAAGTTGCTTATTAGAGTAGCTGCAAACAACAACGTTAAAAACGATGACTCAATCAACTCGTTATTTCGTTATAGCGCGTTATTTTATATGCTGCCAACACCGCTTGCGCCAGTTTTGTTTTGTGCGTAATGCGCATGTCAAAATCGTTGATTTCGGCGTCCCAAAAAATAAAACAAGAACAATGGAATTCCGTGGTCGATCGTAATTTAGTTAAAAATATCTATGAATTAGTTTCGAGTGCGCGTCCGTGTTCATGTTGTGTAAACTCCACGATGACCGGAACTATAATCGAGAACCTAAGCGGTCGAAAACTCGCCGTCTTAGTCACGTTTCTATTGATTTGCCAAATAACATGTTTCTTGATCGGCGGTTTGGTCGCTCCAATGCCAGCAAACGCTCAAAACATCCTCGGGACCGTATGCAAGGATACTTCAACAGTAAAAAACGACACTACGAAATGGTTCTACAATCGCGGCAAAGGTAAATGCCGGACGGTCGACCTTGGGGATTTGCACCAAGATTTATCTGAAACTGACATCGTTTTCGCATTTCAAATGCCGGTGCCTCGCGAAAGTAAGGTGCTAGATTACTCGAGATGGCAACAGAACCTGATAGGAGTGCTGCAAGTGGACATACGGTATCATTCTCAGATGGAAGTGAAGCCGAGAAGCATTGTGTCGATCGACGCGCGTCTCGCGTATAGAAACAAAGGAGATCCCGATGAAGATTGGAAACTTTATACACAGTCAATCGAAAAACGTCATTTAGACTGTGATATTGATATAAAAAGTGAAGAATATCTGTATAATTGTTCAGCGATACCGTTATTTGAGTTGGGTTCTTTATTCCACGATTACTACTTGCTTAATATAAGGCTTCCGGTCGATACACCGGAGATGAACTCTCATATCGGCCACATTCAGGACATGTGGTTGACCGTCATCAACCAAAACGGTGGATTCACTAAAGTGTGGTTGTCTTTGAAAACGGTTTTCTTCCCGTTTATAATAGGTATACTCGTTTGGTTCTGGAGGCGAATTCACATGTTGCAACGTAAGCCTGTTTTGTTGGAAAAAATGCTTTTAGGTCTTGGGATATCTCTGTGTTTGCTAAACATGCCGATTGAGTACTTAACACTTCATTTTGACCTGCCATTCATGCTTTTGCTTGGCGATATTAGACAAGGCGTCTTCTATGCTACACTGTTCTCGTTCTGGCTAGTATTTGCCGGAGAACATATGTTGATCCAAGATGCGTCCTTACAGAGCTCTTTGAAACAATACTGGCGGCATTTGAGCGCTGTCGCGATGGGCTGCACCTCTCTATTCATATTTGACATGTGCGAACGCGGTGTGCAACTCCGAAACCCATTTTATTCAATCTGGGTGACAGACATCGGCACAAATCTAGCGTTGACATTCATAATACTAGCTGGAATATCTACTGGGGTCTATTTCTTTTTCCTATGCTATATGATTTGGCGGGTTTTTTGTAATATCTCTCATAAACGTGAATCGTTGCCCACTATGTGTTCGGTACGCCGTTTGCATTATGAAGGAATCATTTACCGTTTCAAATTCTTGATGTTAACTACTCTACTTTGTGCTGCGTTGACTGTTATTGGCTTCATTTTGGGACAAGTAGCCGAAGGGCAATGGAAATGGGACGAAAATATCGAACTTGAATATACATCGGCATTTTTCACTGGTGTTTATGGAATGTGGAACATCTATATATTTGCTTTATTAGTTTTGTACGCGCCGAGTCACAAACGTTGGCCTGTAGCTGAAAATAATGCTGATACTCAGAATTTGAGCGAAGAGATTGAGTTTAGTCCGCTACCAAGCGAGAGATCGACCAGTGAAATATCTTCTCTAACATCCTTCATTAGAAAGACTACAATTGACTAAATTATTTTTAGCTTTCTTAGTAACCTATAGAAGTGATTGCCTAAGGGGTCTATCACCGAAGCTATTCTTGAGCGTAGGTGATGTCACAACCACACCGTAAGGATGTCGCAACTGAATCGCCAGACATCGCCACAATTCAGCCGCGATATTGACTGATTTCAGAAATATTGCGATGGTATCATTCCGTTAACATCTACGCTCAAAAATCGCTTGTGTGATACAGCCCTAAGACTTAATGTAACAGAACAAAGTTTGTATTCAAATATTTAACATAGGAAGTGTATCCCATATTTAGTAACTTTTATCTGTGTAACCAACCTACTTAATAGCAATAACTATAGTTTTAAGAGAACCATTTTGTATACAACGTAGATTCAATAGGTTTAAACACCCACAGATCTGAGTCATGTTTAGACTGGTTTTTCGACCTTGATTTCTATCCAGACAAGTGTGCTTCCAAAAATAGTTAATGTTTTAGATTTTAAGAATACTTTTTTGCCATTTTGTTTAATCAAATTCGTTTTCTGTGATAATTTTTTTGATATTACGTCGCATTTATTAACAGTATTTTAGTGTAAGTTTTTGTATTGCCAGCACAACTTTTTCTTTGTGTCCCTAATATTAGATTTGATGTGAATGCATTTGTAATTTTTATACTTAATCGTTAGCCGTAATTAGTATTGTCGCGTTTAGAGATTTAACTTAATAAAAATTAATCATTTCAAATGTTATTTTTGTTATTTCAAAATGGGCGAATATTTTCGAGTGGGAATTCTTTAAAATATTTGCCCGGTTACCTACTCAACGGTTAGGAGACGTCCCTTTTTTAGTTTCCCTTGTTATGGGGGATGGGTTAAAACACATAAATATTTATTACCTACTATTTTGTTAACCCGTTACGTTTTTGATTGACACTTTGAATATCACATAAAATAATAAATCAATATCAGTACAACTTTAAATTTCATAAAGTTGTCATAAATACTATCATGGTACTTTTAAGGTATTCAGATATTTTATTTAGGTATTTGTGTTGTTGAATATCATTGAATACTTTGAAACCTTAAAAATTCCATGATGGATTCAAGATTTCCCAAAAGAGATGGGCACTGAAGTCTAGTTGTGTCAACAAAGAAATTTTCTAAAATATTTGTAAATGTTGGTTATACCAGGTGAAATTGATATCATTAGCATCCTTTAAATAAGAGTCTACCCATCAAACTGAACAGCTTTTACTATTGGAGAAAACCGATTGGAGCCAAAAAAAGTCAGCTTTTGCATACATTTGAGTATGCAACAGCAGATTATAGTTTTTGCTCCGATCGGTTTGCTCTCATAGTGAAAGTTGTTCGGTTCGATAGGTAGACTCTTAGATGCTAATGATATCAATTTCACCCTGTATAGGTATGCATATAGACTTGACTTCAATGCTTAGAAAATTGTATTGTGGAATATAGTCGGTTATTTTATTAGAAATAAGAAAAGTAAGTTAGGTATGAGTTTCGATACAATAAGTGAAACATGGATGATCCGAGTTACTGAATACTCCCTCGGGGAACATAGTCGTGAGCAAATGCTATTAATAAAAATAAAGCCTTAACACGTTCCGGGACAGTGACCGGCTATAGCCGTGATAACAATAAAAGTTCTATTGTGTCTCGTTCACTGCCCCGGAACGTGTTAATTATAATCTCATTAGATCCATGGAGGATCCAGTCAATACATCTTCTAAGAATGATCCATTAAAACCTAGAACGGTGGTTAAAACCAATGTGAAAAAATAATTCAATGGTTTGTCAATTTAATCCACAATACAAGTTTCTATGTAGGTATGCGTTAAGTTAGCACATAAATATACTGAGCCGTATCGGAAATCTTTCGTTATTTTGAAAAACATTTTACTAAAATATTACAAAATATTACCGAAACATTTAAAAGGAATGTCTCGAGAGATTTGTTAAAAGAATAAAGAAAGAAAGATAAAAGAATTCGAACATGACTAAGTGGCTGTGATGACCTGACGCATACATTTTCTACCCACAATTTTTTTCTTCTGTAAGATAGTTTTAATACCATTCATTTAATGAATGATGTGTGATGAAGGGAATTTCAGTAAAAATCTCTATCAATAGTAAATAGTGAATGGAATTTTCAATAAGTTTTCGGTCTGACTTTGTTTATATGCGCATGTCTCTGTCTGTCAGTCATACGTCAAATGTTAAACCAGGATGCTGGGTTCGGTCATGGATGTTATATGTTTGTGCCGTTGTTGTATGGTTTCCATAATAAAAACGGCTAGTAGCTTACTTGGGCATTATGTGCCCTCGAACGTTTTTTATTTATACGCTTATAACACGTTAGAATACCTACTCTCTGGCTACCCCTCAGAGGAATATAGTTGTGAGCATATAAGTACTACGAGCATAGAAATAAGAAAGGCCAAAGAGACATTCATGACATCTTGCTAACCAGTGGGATTAGCATACAGCCTCTTTAGTATGGTATCTCTACACGCGCGCGACGGGCCAACGCTGCATAGAAAATAGCTATTTTCTATGCAGCGTTGGCCCGTCGCGCGCGTGTGTGGGTTTCGCTTTCCTAAAAGCGTGAGAAGAAGCTTCTTCTCACGCTTTTAGGAAAGCGAAACCCGCGCTTGCCGCGACAAGTTGTATGGAAAAAAGCATTCGCGGGCAAGTAGAGAAATAATACTAGACGGGCTGGTCTAACTGCCAGTTGCACATACGTTCATTAAAGATAATCCTCCATAAAATCTCTAGCTGTCACTTGTTGTTTTGTTGGCATGATAAAAGCTAGCAAGAGATTTAATGGAGGATTATCTTTAATGAACGTACGTGTAACTGGCGGCATGTGCGTTTATATGGGAATGTAACAGACTGGATCTCAAAATAAGTTGATTTTGGATTTATAATTGGTACCTATACCATAAACAGTCAGACCGAAAACCACTCTGAAAACGACAGTTCCTAAGTCCATTAGGCCTTAATAAACTGTCCCTGAAACTGGACAGTCTTTTAAGGCCATCGCAGTCAATTTTTATCACCTCACCGATGACAAAAATACGGCAACCAATTTAATTTAGTTAAATATATAATGGGATGGTACATACCTCTGCAAGGATCGTTCTTGACGAGGAATTCGTCGAGGGCCACCCATCCACCACCAACTCGCACCATTACAGTGGAGCGGAGGATACGGACAAGCCGTAGTTTCTGGGAGTCACCGAACTGAGGGAAAAGTTTACTGTTAGGCCGAGAGACGTCTAATTTGAGCGTCAAAATTACTCATAACCTGGCAAGGCTGTCCAACATTTTGTACCTACTTAAATATTTATTTCCTGTTGTTCTTTTCCTACTCTTTTTGACGTAGAAAAAGAGCAACATGAAAGGATAGAAAATTCTGAAAAATCAGGACTATATGGTCAATTTAGGGTCGGTAGGTACAGTAATTAGAAATATTATTACCTAATTATCGTCCTTTTAGAAAGGTATTGTCTACTTCCTTCCTCTAATGTTGAATTTTCAAAAAGTTGTATTCTCAATCTCAAAACGATCCGTTCTTCCAAAAATTTGGAATTCCCATCATGTTGAATTTGTGGTACCTAGACGAAAGAAAGGAGACATCCTTTCTTTTTTCGCTTTCTTTATAAGCCTATATAGTTTCCATTTCATCTTCCTTAATAATATGCAAGTACTCACCCGGTATTTGCCCTCCCCAACCTGGAAGACCCTGAACTTTTGCCGACAGGTGCACAGCATCACGAGTCTCTTGACCTCATCGTGGATCTTGTCCGCGTCCGTCGGCGGGCCTCGCCTCTCCACCTGACGCGTAAAAATGCATTTTTAGAATTACAGCTGTTTTTCAAACAAATTTTTGTACTTATGAACAATGCTTTTGTTTGAATTATTTTCAGAATTAAATGAACTTACCGCCTGTTTTCCCAGTAAGCAAAAAGACAATATTTATACTTATCAGTAATGTATGATTTTCTACATCAGATAGCAAAATGCAACGTTTATGATTGATAATAAATTGATAAGTACAATGAGTTAGATTTCAATAGATAAACATTGCCGATTCAATAATGTGTTTTTTTGGGTCAGATGAGCACAGCACAATATTGTAAATGCGAAAGTTTTCTCTAAATGGCCTTTACGTTTTCACAAACCTTTGAACTGATTTGGATGAAATCTGGCATAGAGATAGCTTGAATTCTGAGGAAGAACATTTTCACCCCTCCGGACGGAAAGCTTCAACTTTCGTCCCGCTGCTCTAAACGAAGTTGCCGCTTTCCGCCTCCGTCGTGGAGAAAAAATTTATGCTAACGTCGAGCAGTAAATAAGAAAGCCTCAGATCACATGTTTGTTACAATTACATGAGATCTGAGACCTTTCTTACTTTCCTGCCCTCGGAGTGTAATCTACTATTGTTGTCCGCCTTCTCCGCTTAAGGTGGTTGCAGTCTATACAAACGTTTGACGCACAATACGCGTAGACGGATTTTGAAAAGAATTCGTTTCTCAACGCACTCTAGGCGTGTTTTTCAGCAGTAAACATGTTAGAGATAATAAGACTCAGATACTGGGACCCTCCGATCAGCAGTGGGCCAGAAAACTTACCCAGTCAGGCCTGAGGGCGGCGATGAATTCCTCCCAGTCTATGAGGCCGCTGCCGTTTCTGTCGAAGAGATCTGCGACGGCGCCCATCTCCAGCCGGGACGTGTCGAACTCTGCGGGACATTGTTTATTTATATATTCTGCCCGTTGAACCATGCCCTACAAGTACTCAGGTTGATCCAAACGTCTGTTCTATTCATACACGTTAGAAAGTAGTTTCAAGTGGTGTCAATTGGCTAGATTTTACCCCACTAAGCGTAAAAATATAAACTATAATCGCACATCTAGTTCTATAAACTCATAAATGTCATTTTCTAAATTTTACAGAAGAGCGCATTAAAGATTCAAGGCGCGTAACTTTTTGGACTAGAGCTATAATGACAGTGGCGCTCTCTAAGGCTCTAGACAGACAGACTGCATTCCGACTGTGGGCGGGTGGGTATGGTGCAGTTCGGATGCAGTCGGTGTGCAGTTGACACGACTGCAATTAAACTGCAATCGGACTGCGCGTTTGGTTTGTAGTTCTATTGCAGTCGTGTCAACTGCATTCAAACTGCATCTGAACTGCAATTTTGCAGTCGGAATGCAGTCTGTCTGTCTAGAGCCTTACGCACATTGTTAAATTAAAAAAAAAGATCTATTAAGCACTTAATGCATTTACATAAAAGGAATTTTATGACATTGTTAACTCAATTCTGGATTTGTTTACATTTATGACTTTTAAGAACTAGATGTGCGATATGTTTTACACGTAGATGTATGTTTGTGTGTAATAAAAAAATATATATGTCACTTTACTACAGGCTTGTCAGACAGATGTGTTTATTTTATTAATTTTAACTATTATAAAACTGTAACAGAAGTGTGTCTGCACATTGAAGATATTAACAAAAAACAGTTACTATATGGTTTTTAGGAGTCGCTGATACCATATCACCAATTTTTGGATTTTTTGTCTGTCTGTTTGTTTGATCGAGCATCACGCAAAAACTACTGAACCGATTTTGATGAAACTTTTTTTGTTTGATAGCTTATGATCTGACTTAAAATCTGGTATATAATTTGTGCGGACGAAGTCGCGGGTTAACTCTAGTGTTCGTATAAAACTGTTAAAGTGTCGAGAAATTGACATCATAGACGTCAATCCAATATTGATTCTGCTGATAAAAACGCTGCCGTAGCAGAATTTCATTTTTTTTTTAATTTTTTATGGGATAAGGTCGTCCGAGTGGAAGAGCAAGGGAGAGGCCTGTGCCCAGCAGTGGGATGAAACAGGCTAATAAAAAAAAATGTCTCCCGCAATCTCTGACACATCTCTCTACTCAATTTGATATCCTTCCATTCATTGCAGAAGGCATGCCACTAATCCCGATATCTTTTCCATTGCGTGGCAATTGATGCCCAGGAAAATTGGTACTTAGGTACTATTCAAACAGGACTAATTTAAAATGTATAGACGCAAGATACTTACTGGTGTTGATGATTCCGTCGATGAACTCGTTCCTGGGTATGAACCCGTTGTTGTCCTTGTCCATCTTGCGGAACAGGTCCGTCAGTCGGGACTTCTTGTGGTTCATGAACTTCAGGAACTGGACAAGTGACAAACAAAACATTAACATTGTGTTCAAACCATGGACGGTACTTTAGTCACTACAGGGTGTAATTGAAATCAGTCGACAAATTTTGAAGGGGTAGTTCAGACTATCAAACTGAACAACTTTTACTATCTCATGAAGTTAAAAAAAATCATATTTTCATACATTTGCGTCGAGTACCTAGGTATGCATTGCAGTTTGGTATGAAACCGCCGTTTTTTTAAATTTCATATTTGCTCCCATAGAAAAAGTTGTTCAGTTTGAAGGTCTGAACAACCACATCAAATTCGGCTCCAATGAAACCCTACAGTGCACAAAATCACGAAATTTATTATCAAATTTCGTCGTGATCGCGCAAGTTGGCGCCTTGGTAAGGATGTAAGCGGGCGGTTGAATTCAAGGAGTTCCAACCTAACGATTTTGCCATCTTAAAGTTGCATTTTTAGTTTAAAAAATTTAGTCATTATTTCGTTTTCCAATAAGACCAAAGAGAATGTAACTCACTACGTTAAAAGAGTCGGGACTTCCATACTAAAAACTGGTCGTGACCAATGATCCAGAATGTATGAAACGTGTGCAACCGTTCAAAGAAATTAAATGGCGGCGGTGCACGTTTCATATAACGTTTTTTTGTTAAAGAGTAGCGCGAGCCTGAATAAGACAGAAAAGCCAATTTGCACGATGACAGCGCTGGATTTATATCGTGCTTTACTTAAAAACCCAAATACATTAAGCATCTGAGCGCGTGCAATTTGAAGTACATCGACAAGATAATTTTACATAAATTTAAAATTTAACACGTTAACTCAGCAATGGACTTTAAATTGCATATCGCCTTCTTTTAGGTTTATCTCACTCACCCTCTTTCTCCAGTCGTCCCAACTGAAGTTGGACACCCTCTGCAACTCTTTGAGATGTGCCAGACGCTCGTGTAGCCGTCTCTGTCTCTCCCACGCCAAAAGCCATACGGTGCGCCATTTGTCCCATAGTTGTTTCACTCGCGGCGAACGGAATTCAGGCTCTGCGCCTTTGCTGTTGACATAAGGGTGACTTTAGCTTGATTTTTAAGTTAGAGTCGATGAATATGTAGACTGCGAAATTTTAGATTAAATTTAATGTAGGTATCAAATGTTTCGCTGTACAGTTGTAAAATTAAATAAGTTACCTACATTGTTTAGGGAGTGATTCAGACAACTGGATAAAAAAAAATTAAGGTACCTTATAGTACCTTTTACTTTTTCTCTTTGATAGTTTCTGGACATCCAGGCATGACACGAAACCAATTCTTTATTTCTCTTTAAATGCAATTAAATAATATCTAACATGCCAAAGTGCACATTTTCAATAAAATCTTTTCAAAAATAATAAGACTACACGCAAAAATTCTACAGCAATAATAATCGTAAAATGCACTAATCATTATTCAATCTTTTGCTAATATAATCTAGTTTTATTTAATAAGCACTATATTTAACAGCCTCTAAACATTTTCCGTAATAATATAATTATTTTTTTGACATTTAAAATCTAAAATGTCATTGAAGATTATGAAATAAGCATGAAATTAATTATACAACATCATTATCGTCCAAACAAGAGTCAGTTTTAATAGGATAGAAAGGGGCCAGAGATGAAGCTGTCCTCTTCTATCTCATTGGTAACTTTGATTGCCAGAATTTTACTCTGGATAATTAATTTCAGGCTTTACTCAACTGACATATTATAGATAGGGATGTCGCACACATAAAATAACAGCACAAAAATATTTGGATACAAAGCTTCACGCATCCTTTTAAGCCCAAAAGAATCCCTTTAACCCCAAAGATGCCCTCAATGATTTAATGACAATGTCAAATTTACAATGTGATAAGCCCGTAAGCTATTCGCCCACTTGCACGTAATTTTATTTAAAATCACTTCACGTTAATGAGTGCTACTTTTAAACCCACACAGACAAAGCTTCATACAATAGGTACACTACCACAAAGTGCGGCGGTGTGTGCATTACTTTTTAACGAAGAGTTCACCTACCGCAGCCCGTGGACAAAACCGGCTCGGCCAGTGGACAAAATATGGGCGTTGGTCACTTGATAAAAGTAAAGTAAACCTCATTAACGTGTTCAATTGTGTTTTTGTTTTTTAATAAAACCCGAAGTTTGAACTTCATATTCCGTACTTTTTATATGGAGCCCAATGTTTGTATGGAGCCAAATGCGTGAAAGCCTTACCTTCCCTTCGGCGGGAACCTGGGTCCGTAGTGAGGCAGGTTGCGGTCTGGAGTCTCGCGACCAGGGCTCACGCGGCTAGAGCACACTCAACATTAAGACACGGAAGGACAAACCAATACCGGTTAGTGGCAACCCTGTTTTAGTTGGCGTTTAGTTTGTTAGTTTTGTGTTCGTTCGCGCGCGATTGTGTTGTTAGGATGGTAGCTGTGTTCTTTTTTTGAATCAGTGCTTTTGTTAGTTTTTTAAAAAATTCTTTTTCGTTGTTCTTTTATTTGTTTTTAATGTAGGTAAGTATAAGATATAATTAACATGCTTTTTTAAATGTCGATGCCATTTTATCCTTGAATCCTTCATGCAGTTTCGTTCAAATAAGCCAAGCATTCCCAAATTACGTGTACCTAACTACCTAAGTACCTATTATACTTATTGTGTATAATAATTATAGACTACAATGTGTGGCAAAATAATTGATATGTAAAAATGTACCTATTTGATATTTTAATGTGATCTGAATAGAGTTTATATTCTACAGTTTAAATAATGAAAACTATTTTACCTATTATAATGGAATCCAAAACGAATGCTTAAGAAATAAGAAAAAAAGAAAATTTAAATATTCAACTACTTAACGATAACAAAATAAAATTTATGAAATGTATTCCAAATGTTTTGATTATAGTTTTAGCGACTTGACAGAAAAGTGTTTGAGCGAGATTTTTTTTTTAAATATCTTAAATTTAATTTTAAAAAAGACGTTATCGTAATAAACAAAGAGAATGTAACTAACTACGTTATAGTCATAAAACAACTTCTACAAGGAACAATTTTACTCCTTAGTGTTTACTCCGAAATAACTTCATTTGTCTTCTACCACACTAAATCCATACTAAAAGAACGAATGTATAATCCACCTAAAGAAAGAGGTCGCTGTCTCCGTACTTATTGCAATGTGAGGTTATACAGTTTTAATTTGTTAGGTTTCTTTTTATTACTTTTTTTTAATTATGTGACATTGACTTTCCATCAAAATTGGTCGTGTAAAATTTAATCTCAACTTATTCATAGATTAGGGTTGGTAAAACGCGAAATCAGTTTACTCTAGAGTAACCGACGACATAATCTAAGAATAAAATTTACTCGCGTTTGGTCGAATCGAGCCTTAGAGTTCGACCTACCTAAATAATATTGTCACAGATGACAGAAACAATTATATATCTTTTTCAATAATATACATACTTAAAATCATTAGCTTTTAGAAGAAAGCAGATAATTTTTTTTATTTATTTGTAAAACTAAATTTTTCAAATAATTTATGATTTTGTGTTTAGTAAATTCTAGCCTACGTCGAGTAAAGATTTATTTATTTAATTTTAGTTTAATTAATTACTCGCCAAACACTTTTTAATTTTCAAAAACAAACTACACATACACTACAATACAATTTCAAAAAACATGCCAAACTAAAACTCGATAATTCCAAACTACAAAAAGCGCTATAAGCTTTCAAAAAACAACAAAAATAGACAAAATATAACATCGAACCTTCCTCTTCTATTCCGACTGTGAATCCGGGACCTTGACGTGTGCGAAGGACGAGACAAGAAGCAACATTTACACAGGTTAGAGCAAGACGAAGCTACGTTTATTGTTTCGTCAGAGGATGAAATCGATTTGTAAAATCATAGAAAATATGTGAAAAACTTATTTTTATTTCTTTCTTTTTACATGTTTGCCATATAATCAAAAATTAAATTTAAAAACCAGAGTTTTTCTTCGTTAATATAGCCAGCAAAGAAATTAAATAAATAAAAAAATTGGCCACATTTTTAAATGCGCGAGAAAGTAACTTGATCAATCAACGAGCTGGTATAATAAATGGTATAAATGACATAAACAACGAATACATTACATTGATACTTAGTTCCAGATAATGGGAATAAACTCGTTTTTCGAGATCCCTCATAGCTTGAATGGGTTTTGCTTTTATTAACTGTCCATTATAAGCATTATAAGTGGCGACGGGCTCACTACCCATCACACTAGCCAGAGTTTCGGTACTGCTAGTAAAACGGGAATGTCCTGGAGTGCGATTTTTGAAACTCATACTTTGAACTAAGCAGTTGAAAATGTCAATATTACTATGGAGATATGGATCTTTCTACTGCTGATTTGACTTTAAAAAATTATACTCCAGATTTTTGAAAGTCTAATCAGCAGTAGAAAGATGCGTATCTCCATACATTTTCAACTGCTGAGTTCAACGTATGAGATTAAACAATCGCACTCCTGAGCTTTCATA
The DNA here is from genome assembly GCA_927399405.1 of Agonopterix arenella. Taxonomy (NCBI): domain Eukaryota; kingdom Metazoa; phylum Arthropoda; class Insecta; order Lepidoptera; family Depressariidae; genus Agonopterix; species Agonopterix arenella. The sequence goes on along the minus strand of OV656712.1, from coordinate 11,363,563 downwards.
ATCTCTGACTAACCCCTTCGTCGGGGAATATTGTCGCTTTTCAATTGCAGCTTAATAGAATGAAAATTATTATTTAATTATTTTTAAAGATTTCATCCTCTAACGAAGAATATTGAACATAGTAAAAGCACATGAAGGTTAAATTCCACCATGAGATGTGATGTTACATTAAATTAAGGGTCATTTATCCAAAATCATATATGTCACATAAATTATTAATGAATAGTTGTAAAATAACCCTTAACAAAAACAAAATGAACAAGAAAATTTGAAGAAAACTTAAATCTTGACCAGAAAAATAAAAATATAATTTTCGAAAGTAATTTAACTACCTACAATTTAAATAAAAATCGTTGTTTCTAATTATGGCAATATTTTACTTGAGTATACACTTTCTTCTGCAATATAGCGCGACATTCATTATATTTCTGAATCAAGATTTAATAATCATAAAAAAACATTGAAATACAAACCCTAACCAGAAAAACTAACCTCGCCACGTTGCGGAAAATCATTGGAACTTATTTTTGTAACTAGTAACTAGTTGCAACATCAACATAGATTGAGCAAAATATAATTATGTTATCTTGATAGAAAATGGGGCTTCAATTTTAAGCCCCATCTGTCACGCTCGCGCTCGTAGCATTGCTTGACGCGGACTATTGAAAGAATACCCAATTGGCTCTTTTTTGCGAGCGCTGGTAACATTTATCTGCATCTTTTTGGTATAATGTATTTGGGGTTTTCTATTTTTCTGGTCAGGCTATCACAAAAATTTAATCATAAAATTGAAATAAACTTTTTAAGAAACAAAAAAATGAATAAAACCCACCTGTAACGCCTAGTGCCATAATAATCGGGTGACACGGATCTCTCCCTGTTAAGATCGTGCTGGGATCCGCGACTAGTTTCCCAACATGGCAACACATAAGCACAACCATGCAATGATGACGAGTGACGACACAAGATGGCGGTGAAATTTGACGTGCGACACGTAGTGCGTGATTTGTGGAAAAAAAATGGAAAAGAGAAAAAACTAAATGAGAATGTGAACAACATAAAATTAAAAAGAAATAAGACAGTCTACAAACAAACATATTAATTAAACACAAGTTTGACGGTTTTTTTAACTGACATAAGAAGTTATATTTGTCTATGGTTACATACCCAGGTGCCCCTTTAGTGGCAGATTTGGCCGAAACCTTTCTTGGTGTCGATTCCCTTCCTACGCTCTGACTCTTGACCTGAAATGAATAAAACAAATTATAATTCCTGATTTGAAAAAAAAGTTTTGGGAAGTATTCATGTCGATTTCTTTTGGGGTCAGACCACTGACATTAATAATTATTACAACCTAATTCAGACTAGGCGAATATTTATTATAGTATTTATTTAATATTTTAGTAGCTAAACGAGTATGTATAGCGAGCAGGGACAGAACATTTTCAGTTACCTTTATTTAAACGTTACCTTTGTCCAGGTAACAACCGATTTTAATACCGGTAACCTAAATATGACCTTCAAGAGAATGCGAGTGAGTGCGGGTAAGGGTCAGTATAGACGGAGCGGCAAAAGACGCGCGTGGTTTTTAATAACAATGAAAAATGAACTTTAATTTCTACTAATCAAAAGTACATAATTGATTAAACAACGTCGTGGTTGTAGCGGGTGAGGCAAATTTTGGAGCACCCGACGAGGGACGCGCGCACTATTTTGAGTGTTGCTACAGCATTGGATAGGTCGAGATAATAAAGGAGATGATTATTTACATTTTATTGAACCCAAATGGTTTAAGTTTACGTTCAGGTTTGAGTTTAAGTTTGTTATTATAATTGATTTAATTTGTATTTAGTAACGACTAACGAGGTACTTACTTAATATCGAATACTTACTATATTTATAAAGAAACAAGCGGTCCGTTAGTAGAATGATGATAAAAAAATAAAGGTTTTAACCAAAAAATACCGGTATTATCGATACCGGTTTCGGTCCCAGATAGCGAGTGCTTGTGGAGGCTTCGCAGGCATTCGCCCTCGAAATAGGAAAAAAGGAAAGGAAACGATTTTTTTTTTCTATTCCGAGTTCCGTGACCATTCTGGGTCGGTTGTTTAAGTTCATTCACTGGCTCGGTACACCCATCGTGGTCCCTCCTATAGTCCGCAGTAATAAACAGTAACTGCTCCCTGAGCCATGCTGAATTACCAATTCGAAAAAAATAATTTTGCCTCGCTGCCTCGCGCAGCTCTGGCGAACCTCCAGTCTAGTGTGCCTTCTGAAATACGGAGGCGCTTGAAATGAAAACCACTAAAACGGTCACCCATCCGAAGAAGGGACTTTGCTTAGCTTCGGTGATCATTTCCAATACCGTAGCTTCACTAAGACGACGACCGCCTCCAATCAGTCAAAACTAACTCTTAATATGAACACAATAAGGTATAATTACCTGGTCGGCCTGGTGAGGTAGTCGGTGATTAAGCCGTTGTGGTTTATTAAAGATTGCAATGTTGGTGCAGATCTATGGCTTTATTACGCATGTTGTTCAGTTCTGCCGGTTTGTGTATTGTTGACGACGCTTGGGCTGATTGCTTTTTTCTGCCTTATCTTAATGCTTTTATGAATAAATTATTTGTCCCGTTACCTGGTAAGCTTTGCAGACCCTGTCGACCTCGTTCTGCCGCTTCTGCGTGTGCTCCATTAGTTCCTTGTGGTCTTCTATGAGACCTTCGAGCAGCTCGATGGATTCTGGGAGAGGTTCCGCTTCTAGCGCTGTTGAATTACAATACCAGTTTAGTCGCGCCCTATTTTTGACTTTGAGCGCAAATATCTCGAGATGGGAGCATTATAATGACGTAGTTTTTATGGGTGTTTTGTTCTATTTTACATGACCTATCCAACGACACCTCCCAGGAATTCGAAAAAACTAAATGTTTTCAACCCCCATTTCGTTGTATTCAGGGGTCGAATAAAATGGCATGGATGTTACCTATCTTCATGCCAAATTTCAATTCATTATTTGCAAAAACGAGGATAGTTATTGGGACAGGGAATACAGGGCATAAGTTGGACAGAACAAATAACAAATGAAGAGGTGTTAAGAATGGTTAAGGAAAAGAGACATATTCTAAAAACATCGAAAATCGGAGAGGAAAAATGATCGGACACTTGATACGAAACGACAATTTCTTTAAAACCATACTGGAAGGAAAGGTAGAGGGAAAGAGAGGCAGAGAAAGACCTAGACAGAGTTATCTAGCCCAAGTGAAGGAAAAGGTTGATGTCGTGTCGTATCAAGAACTCAAGAGACTAGCGGAAAAGAGACAGGATTGGCGAATACTCCACCGACAAGAGCGTAGCTCTTAAATAAGATGATGGCCGGAATTGGCACCACACGTGCGGTCTCGCGTGACAAGAAACGTAGCCTAAGACTAGATTCGAAAAAACACGGATTTAAGCACCTTAGAATCAACTAGTACTTACACAGCAAGGTGTTCTCAAGTCCCATCAGCCACTGGAGTAGCTCCTCCAGCACCAGGTCCAGGTCCTTGAGGCTCTGCATGTGCGTCTCCAGCTTGCTTCCGCGCTGCATCGCCCATTGCCATACCTGTACAAGGAAAAAATTGATTTAGACGAAGTTGTATGACGGTTTAGTTGGTTAAGAAAATGTGTCCGATTCTCACAACGACGAATCTAGGGAAAATCATAAATAACTGAGAATTTCATTTTCGATGATTATTATTGAAATTGTAAAATATTGCATAAATTAATAATATATATCACGAGCGTTAACCCGCGACTTCGTCCGCACAAATTATATACCAGATTTTAAGTCAGATCATAAGCTATCAAACAAAAAAAGTTTCATCAAAATCGGTTCAGTAGTTTTTGCGTGATACTCGTTCAAACAAACAAACACACAAACAAACAGACAGACAAAAAATCCAAAAATTGGTGAAATGGAATCAGGGACACCTAAAAACCATATCGTAACTTTTTTTTTGTTAATATCTTCAATGTACAGACAAACTTCCTGTTACAGTTTTATAATAGTATATAGATTTGATTATAAAGCTGTCGAAATCATCAATTATTGTAATAGGTAAATATTATAGCCTGGAACTGGACTGAAAAATTGACTAGACGAATATATTTAATTATAATTAATTATTTATATTACAAAAAAAATCTAAGTAACTAGGTAAGGTACCTACTTATTTATTTTTCATAAAGCGTGGAAATGGAGACAGACGGATATGTTTTATCCCGAAAACGAATCTAATTCCAAGTAGGGCCAAGTCGCAGGCGTAATCTAGTTTCAATTTAACACAAACACACATGAAAAAGAATAGTACCTGTCCAGCGGAAACTTTGCTAAAAATTCTTATAACAGGAAGAACTGACACCATGAGCTTACGCGGCCTCTCTCGCTGATAAGTTGCCATTTTTAATATGAAAAAAATGTCTAAGCTAAAGCAAAAGCTAAAGTTAACACTCCGGAATCAAAACACTATAAATAATGCAGGGTCTCTAAATAAATGCCACAACTGCACGCATAAAAAAAAGATGGTTGCCAACCATCTTTTTTCTTCTTAAAATCTACTCGTAGTTGTAGCAAAAAGTAGTGTGTGATTGTAGTATAGATTCTGAGCACAACAACATAATTTATTCACTTATTCAAGAGCACAAACTAGAGTCAACTAAAAGGTATTCAATTATTTCATGAATCACAAGAGTGGCATATAAGCGTACTGTAGAGTATAGACTAAAAAATTAACAAATATTAAAAATACAACATAGTTAAACAAGTTATGTTATTTGACTCAATTCTGTTGTCAATACGAATGTTATGATGCAACATTGCCAAACTAACGTAATCTCATCACTTCATGTGACTTCGACAAGCAACTATCAGGAATTAATCTCTAAGATTAAATTGCTATCAGCAAGGTTAAAATAAAATGTTACCCAGCCGTACTACTTTCCGAATTAAATCATTTTTTTGTAAGTTTTAAAAAGTGACAATATCGCTTGGATCCTTTGACTATTTGTTATAATGACTAGCCTTGCGTTGCGGTAGCATTTCCCCTCTGCCACGGTATAAGAACAATTGATCATGTGCATTTACATTCAGTTGTATACCTTAAACGAGACAGCCTATAATTTTGAAACAATAATTACGAACTTATGACGTTTGGGACGACGCGAGACTACTTTTCATGATTCTTAACATTCATAATTAGAATCGAAAATTATGGGGAGTAAAATCCAAAGTTGCGGACTTCATGTTACCTCGCCCCCGCAAAAAGTGGCAGAAATGTTTGTTAGTAGAACGGGTAACTAGTCCCTATATAAGTAGTCAAAGCATGGACCAGTCTAGACGTGGTGGAGATAACTTTCGTTCATTACAAAAGGTCTACCCTACTGTTCCGATCCGTTTACATTCCTGTTTCGTCCGCTTTCCCTAAAGGAATACTATACGGTTCCTACAGTTTCTCATTACGTCCGCTTTGTCGAATTGAACACTTTCTCAATTCGTCCATTTTCTCACATGGATCAGTTTCCAAAATTGACCATAAGTTTGAGAGGCATGTGCCCAATAGTGGAACGGAAGATGATTATGGTACAAAGAGTCTTATTAGACGTTGTTTATGTACCTATCTGTTTTGAAAAAGTTATTCAGGTCTTCAGGTTTAGCCTTCAATTTATAAACATGTTAGATAATAGTTTAATGCGCAAAAAATACGAATTAATTAAATAACTTTGCATTCGATAAGGAGATTGATTATAATTGGTTTTTAATATCACTTTATCAGTAAAATCTGATACGGAATGCAGAAAGTAGCTTTTTCTTTGATTATATTATTAAGTATGGAGTTCCCATAAAAGAAATGTGTGTTATTCAAGGTCTTTTGTTTTCTCTTTATCGTAAAATCGGCAATACATACAAACTTGGTGTAATTATAGAGCATACTCTAAAGTACAACAATAAATAATGAAATTGATATCATTAGCATCTTTTTAAACTAAGAGTCTACCCATCAAACTAAACCACTTTCTACAGGGTGAAATTGATATCATTAGCATCCTTTTAAACTAAGAGTCTACCCATCAAACTAAACCACTTTCTACAGGGTGAAATTGATATCATTAGCATCATTTTAAACTAAGAGTCTACCCATAAAACTGAATAACTTTTACTGTCGGGGCAAACCGATCGGAGCACAAAAATCCGGCCAAGTGTGTGTTGGGGTCGCGCTAAGAAACCCGGTGAAGAGGATATGTGAAAAAAATAGGATTCTTCAAAGCGTCATATATCATGAAGTACTAACACTAGGAGTATGAATTGCGGATATGTGTAAATTAAACATATAATTGAAGTTTTGATTAGAGCTAATACACGGTTAAAATATATTTTCTCGATAGAAACACAAGCCAAAGTAGCCTCCGTTTTTATTTATAAACGCTTGGAACTGCTAAACGGTGAATAATAGAAACACGAGACTTGATTAAAAAAAAGAGATTGATATTTTACAAATTTTGATTAGAGCAGAATTGAACTTACATAAATAGTACAATCACAATTAAATAAAGTTTGTTTTATGTTTGCGTCGTTTCAGGCGCGCGCGCCGCCCCATATCTTTCTATCGCATCAGGCAGTAATATAAGCTATCACACACCCATTTCGCTTCAATTATTTTTCGACATAGGCCCTTAACTATTTTTTTGTAAATATGTTGGTACAGAACCCTCGGTGCGCGACTCCGACTCGGTATTGGCCGGTTTTTTATGCATTTGCGTCATTGTTCAACCGAATATGCGATTGTTGATTATCGAGATCTCTTACATGCCAGTTTGAAATGTTATACAAAATCACTACAAGATAATACAGGGTGTTAGGGTAACCATTTGCATTACTTTAAGGGTGATTGTATTCATGATACTGATCAACTTATCCTAAGAAACCTATAGGAAATTAAAAAAAAAACGAATTTTTATAAAAACGTTCGATCAGCTGATTGCATTTAGTATGTAAGGTGCGATTAACACCCTGTATAAGTTGATATAACATTTTCCTAGTATATAACCTAACCTAACCATTTTATCCTTCTTACTGACCGGAGGCCCTAAAACGAAAACCTCATTGTCCTGGTTTACTACCCAAAACTATCTCATAAGTTTTTCAATTATCATCATCATCATCATAGGCCTTTACATCTGTTGCAGATGGTTTAACCCTTCGTATGCTATGTCTCAGATCTACGCTACCTCTTCTATCTGCGTTGTCTTAGATTTGAGACAAGATTACCTACGTCACCTTTCACGTTAATTTAAATCTTATGATAAAGATTTAAGGAGTCTTTTTTTTGTTTTTCTTTTATCATGAATGAAATAAGTCACCATAGAAAAGATTTTCTGATAGGTTTTGTGTGTTCCTCACATTTTTTTTAGAGAATTTGAACTATTTTTGAGACTCGACGCGCGCAAACGCTCACTCTCACGAAAATCCCGTAGTTCACAGGTGCATTTTGCGCGGCCCTGACGCATACGAAGGGTTAAGCAGTGTTTTAACTATCAGTAGAATCAAAATAATCGATTTTTGAAGATAACCTAAAATCACAAAGAATAAATAATAAAGTGCAATTTTTTCACCTCATCCCATCTGCTCTGAATAATGGTAATCCAGTGTTTAATAACAGTCACAGCATCGGGATGCGCTTTGCCCAGGATGGAGTGAGCGAGCGCTATCGTGTCGTCCTTGTCCCTCTGCTTCTCCTTCAGCTCTCTGACGAATCTCTCGTGTTCTCTTATCTGCGCTTGAGTCTCTTGATCTCCTTCAGGAAGTTGACCAGAGAACCGGAGTTTGGTTTCCGCGTCGGACAGCCATTCGAGAAGCATGTTCACTGATTTGTGCAGTTTTTCCGCCTGAAAAAGATTTTTATTGTTAGTTCTTGGATAAATAATTGCTGATGTAATATTAGATTGAACATGGATGTTTTTCTGTGGATGGGAAGATAGAAAAACCTGGTGGTTCCAAATTCTAAAGCATTGAATCCAAACTATCAAAAATTTGTTCCAATCAAAACACAAAAGGAAGATGGATAGACTTCCCGTGGCATTGCTAGACTGTGCCTTATATGGAACACTTCACATTTTAAGATACCAGTAATTTTAGGACACTGAGACATTGTCACTCTTGAAAAAATCTAGTACTAGGTATCGGCACAACGTGGAGACTTAGCTTTCATTTCATATAGATTTTTGCTCGTATGTTTTGGAGTACACCTAGAATCTAGACCTAGATCATGTAGGATTATTATCAGTACAATGTGGATAAGTGAATTGGCATGATTTTTGAAATCAAACATATTTTGCAGCATTTTAATATCAAATTGTCAGAAATATCCTTACCTCTTTAAGAGCGCTCTCTAGTTTGTGCGCCTTCTTCTCGCTCAAGCTTTGAACTGTATCCCACGCGTGTTTCAGATCGCTACACTGTTGTCTAATACTGGCCGCGTCCTCCCTTGGCACCTGTATGAAAATGTCATTTAATTATGAACAGATTTTGAAATTGAAATTTGCTTGGCGAAAAAAAAACACGCTTTTTAGGGTCTGTAATAAAGTTAGTTTTAAATAAAGATGTGCTTTGATTCAATAGAAATAAAGTTGATTATTATACGTACGGTATTTTCTAGATCTTTTCCAGTCTTCAGCACAGATTGCATTTGTTGCTCGCGGGAATGCAGGTCTTCTTCGAATTGCTGTAAAAATATAAAATAGTTGTACTTATTTCTTTACATTACATCTATTCCAACATGAAGCATGAAAAGCTTGAAACATCTAGCTAGCTGGAAAAAGGATCATGATGATGACGATTTCATGTGAATCTTGAAGTGATTTCTTTGGGATGCCATCATAAGATCCTGGTTTCCTTATCATGGTACCACCCTTGAGATATCTCCTTTCCAACAAAAAACGTATCATCAAAATCGTTTCATAAACGACGAAGTTATACACGAACACACATAAAAAAAAATATATATAAGGTCTAACAAAATTAGGTGACTATTTTAAAGGGATGCTTAGACCATCAAACTGAACAACTTTCACTATGGGACCAATATCGAAATCGCAAAAAAAAAAATCTGCTGTCCCATACATTTAGGTCGAGTATGTTTGTATGAAACAGCTGATTTTCTTTCGCTATTTCGATATTAGTTCCATAGAGAAAGTTGTTTAGTTTGATGGTATGATCATCTCCTAAGAATAGTTTCACCTAATTTTGTTAGACCTTATATATACGGTCGAATTGAGAAACTTCCTCCGTTTTTGAAGTCGGTTAAAAAGTTTCGTATTGATGGTTCAAAATTCACAAGAAAGGTAGGATGGATAATTTAACCATTCGTCGTCGAAGAGGCTGACGATAATGATAACACTGATAACAATATCGTACCTTATGTTGTTCAATAAGCGCCATCACGGTGTCTAAATCGCCATGAACCGGCGCATCGGCAGACAGCTCGCGTTGCTGTCGCTTGAGCCACTCGAGGAGCGCAGACATAGCGTCCTTGAACTGGCCGGAGTAGAGCAGGGCTTCCTCCAGCTTGCGTTGTCTGTGAGAATGCGAGTTGCAAATTTTATTGGTTATTAACATGTTCTGACGAATTACAGAAATAGGCTAAATTTGATAGCAAAATGTTTAAACGAAATTACAATTGAATAGAAAACAAAAAAGTTATAAGGTATTGAAAAATGTTTTTATCGTCTTCTATCTCTTTCATGCAAAACAGGTGTTTATATGACACGTCGTCATGATTTGTATGACAGTACTGTTGGGAACGCGCCCTATAAACAGTAAGAATGGAGAAACGGAACGCACTCGCGGGGACTGCGGGCAACACTGCAGCCGCCGGCCATCTTTATACTTTACAATCTGTTACCATTGTGACAACCTGTGCTCTCAGAAAAATCAATTGAATCAGCGATAAGAATTTCGATCTTTTAATCAATATTCCCAACAGTACTCAATTATGACGTCACTTTTGTTATATATTCCTCTCGCCTAATCGTAACTTTTGAACATTTATATTTCAGTCATTTTAAGGATATTCAAAAATTTATTTCACTTTGGCGTTCAGAGTTTTTAAAAAAGTTATAATTTTTTTTTTTTAATATTAAAAACCGGCGTGTCAGATTCGCCCATGATAGGTTCTGTAGCCATTGTATAAGTAGAAAAGCGTGATTTATCTTCGTGCCATAAGAAACTTGATGGTATCAAGTTTCTTATTAGAAAATCAATCTATGTTACTGTTTTTTTTCAGAAACTGTTTGCGCTACAGCATCCGTTATAATGTTCATTGAAAGTACTTACGAAAAGCTAAATTTTTTTGAAAATTTTCAGATTTTTTACTCCAGTATTTTAGAAGTTAGGGTTTTTTTTCTTCTTTTTGGCCTCGCATTGGAAATAAACTATTTATATATTTATGCATTTGTCACTTGATTTGTCACGAACTGATGTCTTCAATAAAGTTCTCTCATTTATACAAATTAAAACGTTAGTGTTCGACGTTTTGACGCTTCTTTGGAGTTTTTAGAGACAATCGAAAGTCGCAGGAAACGCAGAAGAAGTCCACAGGAAAGAGGTGAACCGATCGCTTTGCCGCGCCACAAATGTCGGAACACTTTTCCTTTTACGACCACCATCATATTTCACTGAACTGTATATTGTTCACTTTCTCGACTCTTTTTTGCGCAAAAAAACATCATTTTTACAAACCAAAAGTCATTATAAACAATAAAAATTCGATAAAATATGTGGAAACCAAACGTAGCTGACGAATTCCCGCCAAAAACTCCGAAGTTAGAGTTACCCCTTTTGAAACATGAATATAACGTTGGATTATACATACCTGTCAACAGCCTTGGAGCAGACAGTGGTCCACTTGGACTTGAGGTCGGACATCATAGTCTTGAGCGTTGTCTCATCTGTCTTGGGAGCTTTGTCCTTGAGATTCTTGCCGACCTTCATCGTCTGGTCGTACACCGGCTGCTTGGCTGCTAGAGCCTTTTGGAACTCGCGGTGTTTTGTTAATCTGTGGACATGATAATGATAACAATAAATTACAATTAATAATCGTGGGATATTGAGACACAGATTATCGTATAGTACTAGAATCTAGCCCGAACTTGTATTATGATCACTAGATAACGATAATATAGGTTATAAACTTATATGCGTTACATACTTAAAGGGATGCTTTAGACCATCAAACTGAACAACTTTCACTATTGGAATCGCGAAAAAAAATCTACTGTTCCATAAAAAACGTCAATGGTGACTCGACCCAAAAGTGTGGAACAGCAGAATTTCAATTTCAAATATTATAGATTTTTAAACATGTTATAGCCATGTTGTGCTATTTCGAATAAAATTAAAGATTGAAAAATTTGTCTCGGACGGGACTTGAACCCGCACTTTTCCAAACCGGGGAACTGCGTTATCCAATTTCGCCACCGAGCCCACTAACCAGTGAACGAAATTTTCAATCTGTTTCGTCTTAAGGGGACGTGAGCGCCATCTACTGGTAGTTATTACAAACTAACCAACCCGCAAATTTTTCAATCTTTAATTTGAGCAGATTTTCAATCTATTGCGTCTTAAGGGGACGTGAAGAATTTACTTACTCAAACTAAATGAAACTTATGTAAGAAAAATTAGTCCAATATAACTTGTATTCAATTATTACCTCTGCTTAATTTTATCCGGATCGTTGATGGTAGCTTCAGAGTTGAGTTCGTCGATTTGTTTCTCTGTATCCGTCAGCCAGTTCATCATGTTGTTCCTGTGAAACAAATATACATTTTACAATATTGTCATATAAGAGACAAATCACGTCATTGCATCCTGAAACTTATTTCCATTGACGTTGGATACTATGGACGCCGGGTCTAGTACAAAATTCTCGAAAAAAGTGTCCGAGACTAAATTACACAAACCTAAGTACGTGTAGTAATATAAACCAACTAAAAACATTGTAAATGCTGAAATTCTTTTCCATCCCACTCTCCCATCGGGGCACGGTGCGCGCCGCTCGCCCGCGCGCCTAATCGGCCGATCAAACGAAGACGGTAGCGTAATTGGTTTTCTTTATAAGTTTTGGTGCTCTTTTGGTTCAGACACTTTTAAACGCGGACCCTACGTCCAGTAGTAGGTAAGTCAATGTTATTTTTAGTTGATTTAGATTCTATTCCTTTCTAGTCTAGATTGAATACTAGAAACCAACAAGTTCTTCCCACTAAGTTCTTTATACTAATGAGTTCTACACTTACCACATGTCACTGAATTCCTTAGCCTCTTTGAAACCATGGTCCAATCCCCTGGTTCTCTCGGCGGCCTTAGCGACGACCCTCTCCCACCGGTGTTGGACGGAGACCAACAAGTTCTTGATGAGGATGACATCCTGCTTCTGACTGAAGTACTTAAGGTGGGTGCCTTTCTTGTCAAGGTGGAGCATGGTCTCCCGGTGGGTGGCAACTTCCTTTTGGAATGATTTGTGCTCTTCGATTTGGACTGTGATAGAATATTATTGATTAATGTATAATTTTATTATTTTTACTAGAGTTAACTCGCGACTTCGTCCGCACAAATTATATACCAGATTTTAAGTCAGATCATAAGCTATCAAACAAAAAAGTTTCATCAAAATCGGTTCAGTAGTTTTTGAGTGATGCTCAATCAAACAAACACACAAACAAACAGACGGACAAAAAATCCAAAAAATTGGTGATATGGAATCAGGGACCCTTAAAAACCATATCGTAACTTTTTTATTGCTAATATCTTTATTGTACAGACACATTTCAGTAACAGTTTTATAATAGTTAAGATAAGTAACGGAGATTGGATATCGTGACCTTAGGCTCTTTCGGTCAGCTTGAACTTTTGGACGTTTGTATTTTCAAAGACAGTTTTCGTGACATATGCGCTTGTTGGCGTATTGAAACTATTGAAAACGATCCCCAAAATTAAGTAACATCAGATATGGTCAATCTCTGACGCTCTGATAATGATGAAAACAAGTAGAACTTACTGAGTAAAGTCTCCATGACCCTCGAGACGGGTTTGGCGGAGGTGAGGGTCTTCTCGGCGCTGGTGAGCCAGTCGACGAAGGCCTGCAGCGCGTCGTGGAACTCCGTCGCTTCCTTCAGCGCTATCTCCAGCTTTATCTTCTTGTCTGACGCTCTGTTGGGAAAATTGTCTTTGATGAATACTACTCGAAGATTTAACTTTTATGCGCACGTAAATATAAGTATGGCAAGGTTAGGTATCTTGCTCTAATAAATTGTGTTTAAAGTGTAAGCGAGACAACTATCGTTTGATCTCAGCCTTCATCTGCGCTATACCCAGGTACAGTACGACCAGGAAAATAATTCCGCTCGACAATCTTCGTTTGCGCAGAGCAGGCCCGAGTCCCCGACTAAACCCGAAGTCATTTAGTAATCAAAAGGTGTAGTCGGATAGCAGTTTTCGGGCGCGAAACAAATTGGCCAATAGCGTAAACGGATTGAAGGTGGCACATTCTGATTGGTCAGTATAATTTCGCGCGCTATCAAAATCTGTCAACTGCGCAGGTACATCGGGGAGACTTATAAACCTGGTACTACTGTATATAATTGAATGCATGCTAATATTATAAATGCGAAAGAATCTCTGTCTTTCATGTTGTCTATAGAGATAGCTTGAATCATGTGGCAGCTTGAAAACCATACAAAGTTCATGTAAGAACTTGAACAAAGGAAAAGAAAAACTTAGTTTTTGTATCTTGAAACTGTATCAATGTGAAATTATACAATTCTGTTTAAACTTATTTTTTCAAATTCTAAAAATCCATATCAAATGTGCAACCATACCTGGCAGTGACATTGTCCCATCGACTCTTGAGGTTCTTCAGGTTGTGGTGGAGCTGGGAGGTCGGGTTCGGCTTCTCCTGTCGCTTGAGGTACTCCTGTCCTTGTTGCAGCACCGCTTCCACCTTCGGACGGTTCGCCTCTATCTCGTTGTACACCTCCTGTTTGGAAATAGTGAAATATAAATGTTTATGAATGTTTTAACTTAAAAATAAATATTAAGAATAATTGCGTCTGTTATCGCATGGGTGCGCAACATTTTCGGCCATGTCAAAAAATTTCAAAAATGTTTTTTCTTCCCTGTTTAATAAACGCGACAATGACAATTTGACAATGACAATTCAGAGTACATTGCCGGTTACTAATGATGCTAAACTTGCAGTGCTTCATGTGTCCTAGTATTCTCAGCAATGTACTCTGAATTGTCATTGTCAATTGTCACTTGTCACTTTATTAAACAAGGCCCTGCATATTACAATATTCATTAAGCCCGTGGCGACTTAAAAAAACTAATAGCAAATAAATACATACACCAATAGTTTTAAATAACTAAAAAAAATTTAAGGCTGTATTCAGACAATGAAACTAAACAACTTTCCCTAAGAAACATGGGATGAAAAACGAAAAATTAAAAAAAGGACTAGTGGTGTATATTTTTTTAGTAACAAACTATTTTTGAAATATTTGGGGTTTACATTTCAACATGCCACATACCAAAAAAGCGACAAAACAAGAAAACCGTCATGCGTGCTCGCTTTCGCATACGCAAAGTAACAAAGATAGAGGCACGATCCGCTTTTTGTCACTTTCTCAGGGTTGCGGTTGGATTGCTTAGGCCCTCTGATATATAATTTGTATTGTTTATTTGCACGGTTCCTTGACAAAAGAATACGACAGGTCAGCGAAAAAACACTTTTAAATAAGAACCCACCATGAATCTCTCGAGTTGTTCAGATGCAGTCTCTGGTAAACCGCCGACGGGTTTCGACGCAGTTATTACGCCGTCCACTTCTGATAACCACGACAGTAGGTCACCGATCTCTGCGTTGAAGCTGTGAATTAAATGACAAAAGAGAAATGTGTCAAAGGCGTAAGAGTAAAAATTTAAGCGACTTTTAGTCAAACAAAAATAAATGATTTATTTAAACAATCCATGGTCAATCCATCTTCTCTTTGGATCCGCGAGTAACGTATCTGTATAATGCAAATTAATTTCAATACAAAAATTATTTCGTATTTGTATACATTTTTTTATTTCCCTAAAATACAAAATTTATGTATAATGCAAATAATGTTTATTTACTTAATAAAGTAGCAAGATTACTATAATTTTTTTATATATCTCAATCTATATAAAGCCTATACGTATATGTATGCTTACTAGAAGTCTTTACGACAATAGAAAGTAAATAAACAAACAATCAACCGAAGATCTATTCCAACAGTTAGTGCCAGTTGTTTCTTACCTCTGAGCCTCTCTGAGAGCGTCTTCCAACTCAGATTGACGATCCCTGGCCTTCTGTTGCAATTCGCGCCACTTCCTGTTCAGTGTTGCGAGCTTCTCGGCCGTTTCACCGGCTTCTTCGGTTCCTGTGACAATTATTAGCATGATGATGATTTGGTTTTGATGGTATGATATTAGTAAAGAACTAAGAACGAAGAAAATAGCGAAGATACTTCACATAGAAACCTGCCTATCTATGCCTTGCTAGGCCAAAGCTACCGGCATTTCTGTCGATGCTTTTGAATTTCGCCTCCATCGTTTTCTGTCGGTTAGGAACGTCATTTGCTAGAGCAAGAAGGGTAGAAGCCAGTCGAAGCACTGCCGCATGCTATGTTATCTTAGTACAAACTAAGTGGAACGCAGATTTTCCACAGACAGCTTCCGCCATCTATCGGTTATGTTTCAAAGCACTAAGTGTTGAACTAGGGTTCATATCGGAGTACCAGCGCACTACACCTCACGCGCTGCGCTGTAGCCCATATCAATCACTGTCTTGTTGGTGTAGCGGTCTAGACAACCGGCTTACGATCCGGGTAGCTAAGGTTCGATCCTCGTGTCGGCCGATCGTCTTTTTCAATTTATTTCATAATGTGGCGCCCCCTAGTGCTAATAAGCGGCATCGCACTTAGGACGTCCTAAAATTAAAGGCGAGTTACCTATCTATATCCGATATACATATTAATCTATGCACTGCCGGTGCTGTCGCATTCCCGGTATCTTTATCGCTCTAGCAAGTGACGTTCCTGAGTGACAGAAAAGGATGGAGCGTGAAAAAATTCGATTCCGTGCTGCCAGATGAGGTTCAACCCTAAATTCTCAATATATTTATCTAAGTTACAATTGATTACAATGTCATACAGTCGATAAGCTGCTGTAACCTTTATTTGTTTTAAATCTTACTTATCGGTTCAAGAATATTCAAGCTACATTTAAAAAGTTTGTTATATTAGTAGGATAAATAAGAAATTGAATAAAATTAGAAGGTTTCATAGAAGAATTAACAAGAGGGAAGTGCTAAAGAAATTTTGTGCATTAATTAATTTCCTGCGTATTTTTGTTTTGTAGTAACTAAAGCGACGAACACAAAAACATTTAAAGCTTAAGCATTAGTGCCGATTGCACTGAATTATGAATTATACGGAATTTTGTGATCATGTATTGAAACCAATTCATATATTAAAAAGAATAAGTTTAACGTAAAATTATTCCGCATAAATGTAATGATATGATATGACAATCATTGTTCGAAATAAGAACGAACTAAACATATTTAAAAAAACACTTTAAACAATATTTTCTATCATTCTTTGTTTGATAATTAATACAATTAAAAAAAACACTAACTTTACAATTACGTTGACACACAATTACAATGAAACAATAACATGAACAATGAGGTGAAACTTTTCAGGAAAACCCATTTCAATAAAAAATATGTACTTCTTCGTTTTCCATTATATTACTGTATTTTTGTGATTGCTTCTAGCAAAATATACTGCATTCATTCTTGTATTTAAAAAAAAAATAATGTTCGATCTTTTCACGGGGATAATTTCAATACCCCTAATGCGATGTAAAACATTAAACACCATTCATTTTTGAATAAAAAAAATTATCTGCCTTACTCCTTTAACCTTCAAGATCTCCCTGAAAAGTGATAAAGAATGTAATAAAAGCGAAGCGCGTTGCACATACCCGTACCCTGCTGCACGATCTGCGCGCCGGCCTCGTTCAGCGTGTCCACGCTCGCCTGATGCGCCGCTATGTCGTTCACCAGCACCTTCAGCTTGGCCAGTTCTACTTCGAGGATCTGAGGGTCACCGGCAACCTGGTGGAGGTGTTTTGAGAATTAGCCGACAAAGTATTGTTATAATGTATAATAATTGTTTATGCCCTAGATTTAATCTATGGTCAACATCCCGTTCCGGTCGGCCATTGCATTTTTCGTCATCCTCTCGCGTCGTCACTCATTTGTCTCGTGCACAATAAATCTACATTAATTAATAGAAGTCTTTCATTTAATACAGCAATAAAGATAACAAGTATTAGAAAAGATTGAGACATTATTTGTAATTTGCGCTATATGTTACGTACGACTTTGACCTAATAATGTCTACTTCTCAGTGACGTAACGAAACTTTTTTTAGTATTTTATAATTTATTATACACATATTAAAGTACTACATCAATAACCATTAAACTAAAATAAAAACAAAAAACAAAAAAAAAAAAAAAAACAAAACTAATACTACTTACAAATAAAAAATGTCCTCGAAATTTCCGCCGCTTGGCGGCAAGGTGCCCAGGAGGCTGGCAGCGTTACCTCTTTGTATGGCCAGGCTGATGCGCTGACCGAGGTAGCTGCCAGCCCTCTGGTCACCGGAGACCTCGATTAGGCGCGCCGATAATTCTTTAAATAATCGGCGCGCCTCTGGCCCCCACGGACCCAATGTCTCGACCCCAAACGGTGCAAATATGTAAGCCTCGCCGAGGTTTACATATAAGCGCCGTTTGAGGTTTTCCGCGGTAGCCGCCGCCGCACCCGCATTGGATGAGGTCGCATGGACGTGGGACGGTGCCAGTGTATCTACACAGGTAGCGTCCCAGACCAGCGACCTCCCCAATTTCCATGGAACGAGCGTTATTCCGTCGGGCCTCTTCCCATCGCTCCGTATTAGACCTCTAGGTTCTAAGATGGCGGGTACATTGGCAGTAACAAGGGCCCGACGGATAACGTCGTTCAATGTTGCGTGGCGTGACCAGCGGCCAGCGCTCCGGGAGCAGGAGAGTCCGTGGAGAGTCAGTTACTTTAACCTAATAATGTCTACTTTACCAGTTACTTTGACCAAATAATAATGTCTACTTCTCAGTTTTTTTTGGCATAAATTATGTCAAATTAACAACACTTACCGGTGTCAAAGTGTCCAAAGTGTCGGAAGTGTGTTGTATCCAAGCTAGCAGCTCTCTCAGGGCGTGTTGAAGCTGTCCGAGCCTCAATAGAGCTCGTTCAAGCTGTTGCTGCCTCTCCACCATGCCTCGGAGTAGAGCCGACCAACGAGCGTTAACCTCTGTCAGAGGCTGCTTGATAGCGGCCGCTTGTTCCGATGATGTTCGTTCTGTTAGCTCTTGAGCTTGCCTAGATGAATTGGTGTTATTATTATATTTGATGAGTAGGAATAAAGAATTCAAATTAAAGATTGAAAAGTCTCGGGCGGGACTTGAACCCGCACTTTTCCAAACCGGGGAACTAAGTTATCCAATTTCGCCACCGAGCCCACTACCCAGAGAACGAAATTTTCAATCTGTTGCGTTTTAAGGGGACTTCAAGTCCCGCCCGAGACAAATTTTTCAATCTTTAATTTGATTCGAAATAGCACAACATGGCTGTTACATGTTTAAAAATCAATAATATTTGGAATTAAGAATTGTCTAGATATGTACAGACATATTACATTGAAGAGTGTTTTATCTATCGGTTTGTTTTGCAATCGGGTTGCAAGTAGTGCAAAGAAATAAATAAGACCTCTGTTATATCGAAAACAAATTTTGTATTTAAAAGTCTCATTTCATTGCTGTATATTGCAAAACAACCCTGATAGGCTTTTTTGAAAAAGGTTCTTCTGAAAACAGGCCTTCAGCTACTTATTACTAAAATCGAAAGATTTTCTCACCACGATATAAAAGGTAAAGAATTACTGGTCGAAAATCTAAAATGCCAGTCAATTTTCTATCATTACGCATGCAAGTTTCAAAACATAACAGTTGTTTTGTTATAGTAAAGCTTCAAAGATATAAAAAAGCAACAAAATAGATTAAAAACTAACACTGATAATACCCACGTTTGTAATCATGTTATCCAGTGATATTTGCAACATCATTATCAGCAACTCAAATGAATACGAACATGGTAAAATATTAAAGAATGACTTGACTAGAAAAATAAAAAACCAGCAATGGTGGCAATCGAATATACGAGTATCCTCTAACCACCTCCTCCGCCACACACAGACGGAATTGCGATCCGGAATCCTGATTCAGGATTCAGTGTCGTCAACTATGGTTACAACAAATACTAGAGTGCTGTTTAAAAAATGTCTAAAATAAAAATGTATGAATCGCCAAAAGAATGACAATTGCATTTTCAAGTATTTATTAAAACGAAACAAACAATTTAGATCCAAGATAATTTGTATCATGTGATGAGGTCATGACGTTACGATGATGATTTGTAAATTGTATTTCAATATTAAGCAACTATATCAAAAGACTATCGATAGTTTTGTATTTAAACATTACACATAATCTGCATACAACTATAACGCAACGACGTCGCAACTGCACCGTCACGATAAGGTATCGTTCCATTAACGCCTACGCTCAAAAATCACTTGTTTGATATGAATGTAAATCTTTAAAAAATGCCACCTAAGACATCAAAAAATCACTAGATCTAGTGAAAAAATCTCTGAAAGCGGCAACACTCCATCCGGAACTAATTCCGAATCAGGTTTATTCCGTATGTATGTGGCGGACCTAATATTGCAAGTACAAAAATTCGTTTGCCTGGCGCGGTGTTTTATTTTTTGGCAGGTTTTGCTATCATGCAATGTCTTGTTCACTCTTATGGCACTTGAAACAAAGTCTAATTTACTACAATCAACGAAGCTTCACACACACAAAAAGATAATATTGATCCTTGCCTCATCAAACTCCTGCACAAAGTTGGATCCGTGGATAAGGGAAGTCGCATAGAAAAATACATTCATTAGTAAATTACAGACATTTTATAGATCATGGTGGGGTCTAATACGGTGAATATTTTGAAAATTATGGAATTTTCAGGAGATAATTTCTAAATTATGTTTACCATGGTACAAAGGATAAGAATAAAAGGGGGTCAAACATGTTAGGCATCACCAAATATTACTTTAACTAGCGACCCGCCCCGGCTTCGCACGGGTGCAATGCTGATGTATTATGCAGGGTGAAATTGATATCATTAGCATCCTCTTAACACGTTCGCGGACAGTGACCGGCTACAGCAGTGATAACAATAAAAATTATATTGCGTCTCGTTCACTGTCCGCGAAAGTGTTAAACTAAGAGTCTACCCATCGAACTGAACAACTTTTACTATGGGAGCAAACCGATCGGAGCACAAAAAAAATCTGCTGTTGCTCGGTTTGCTCCCATAGTAAAAGTTGTTCAGTTTGATGGGTAGACTCTTAGTTTAAAAGGATGCTAATGATATCAATTTCACCCTGTATACATATAAACCTTCCTCTTTAATCACTCTATCTATTAAAAAGACCGCATCAAAATCCGTTGCGTTGTTTTAAAGATCTAAGCATACATAAGGGACAGACAGCGGGAAGCGGCTTTGTTTTATACTTTATACTATGTAGTGATTTAAAATTCTCTCCGGATATCTACGTGACATCTCAATTGTAGGCGACGCGCATAGCTAAATCCGTACTGTACTACTTTGCAAGGGGTTGCTTCAGACCATCAAACTGAACAACTTTCAATATGGGACTAACGCTAAAACGCGAAAATAAAATCCACACATGTGTGTCGAGAAACAATGAGACAAACATTTATTTTTCGCAAATTGAAAATCCGACTTGAAGAACCATTATGTAATATAAAGACTACTCCTCCCGTACAATCATTGAAGCCAATGGTCTTACAAATATTACAACAAAATTATTATAATGGGTCCTATAGTAAGTTGTTCAGTTTACCCAATAACATATTGTAATTCCAAATTTTCCCCATTCATTCCGCTCAAAAAATTGCACAATTTCCCCTTTAAATCTTATGGTTTTCATTCCCAATTAAAACCAATCTATCTACCCACAAACCAGTTTCCACCACTGATAGTTCAAAGAGACGTACCTATTAAGAGCCTCGACCTTCACCATGTGGGGGTCGACCTCCTGCTTGAAGGAGGCGAGCTGCGAGATCTGTCGCTTGACCGCGTCGATGTCCGACCCGAGGGGGCCCATGCGGGAGAACTTGTCCTCTCCCTTGTCCAGGAATTCTTGCAGATTCTGTGTAGAAGATGGTCCATTATTATTATTATACCACTTTATTTTACACACAGACATAAGAATTTAATAATATACAAAGTTGAGAAAACATGTACAAAGTTTATGCATACAAGAAAGCTTTTGTTCAGGTATCCCTGACTCCAAATCCATTTCTTTGTCTCTTTGTGTTTGTTTGTGCAATCAGGCAAAAATACTGGGCCGATTTTGAAGAAACTTTTTGTGATTAGCTTATGATTCTAATTAAAAACTGGCATACAGGGTCCTTCTTAATATGCTGACACTTTTTTAACACTTTCGCAGACAGTGAACGAGACACAATAGAACTTTTATTGTTATCACTGCTATAGCCAGTTACTGTCCACGAACGTGCTAAGGCGATGGTCAGACCATCAAACTGAACAACTTGCTCTATGGGGCCAACCATGGACCAACATAGAAATCGTGAAAAAAGATCTGCTGTATGGAAGAGCAGATTTTTTTCGCGATTTTGAAGTTGGTGCCATAGAGAAAGTTTTTTAGTTTGACGGTCTGATCATCCCCTTAAAAAAGTGTCAGTATATTAAGAAGGACCCTATATGCCTTTTGCAGCATTCGAACCCGCGACCCCCAGATCAGCAGACGAGTTCAAGCCGAGCTATCGGGCCGTCATCTAAGGGTAAGTAGTACCTGTAGCGTGTCATGGAACTCCATGGCCTTCTCCATGGCGTCGATGAGGTTCTCCTCGCGCCGCGCGTACAGAGCGGTGATGTTGTCCCACGCACTGTCAAGGTCTTCCATGTGCTTCTTCACTTCGGGCTTGTCTGGTTCTCCACACAGCGACATTAGAGTCGACCCCGTCTTGCGGACTTTCTCCACCTGCGTTGAAGAATATGTTGGGTTCGAAATGGGTTTTAAAAAAGGTTTGAAGTATTATGGGCTAATAGACAACACTACACAATGAAGTCTAGCGAACCCAGAAGACGCTTGATTGATTATCATAGGGCCCCAAATGAATTGAGTTAAAGATTTTTTTTTTATTAGCCGATATCATCCCCTGCTGGGCAAAGACCCGCCTTTGATCCTCCAACCATCTTTGTTCTGGACAAGCTCTGGCTACTTTTCATCAAATTCTCTGTTTAATAAACGTGACAAAATTCTAATTTACAATGACAATTCAGGGTACATTGCTGAGAATGTTAAGACACATGCTGCCTACTGCATGTCATTAGTAACCAGCAATGTACCTTGAATTGTCATTGTAAATGACAATTGTGATGTTTATTAAATGAGGCCCAGATTATCCCGCTACCTCTTCCTAGGATGGCCTGGACGCCGATGACCATTTTCTGTGATCCAGGCCGTAAAAATTCTGCCTAACTCTCCTGGTGCATTTGACAGATATGGCCGGCCCATTCAAAGATGATAAAGAAGAAAACTAAGTACCAAACTACAATACCAAATGGAAGATGGCCATCAGAAAACCAGGGCATGTTTTCCCAATTATTTTCTTTGAACAGTTTAACCAATTTTATCAAAGATCACTATAACAGAAGTAAAGGAACACTAACCTCAGGCTTAGTATGATCGATCTCGTGCCTGATCTCCTGCAGCGCCACCTGCTGTGCCTGTATGGCTCTAGGCTGTGCTGCTGGCGGCGGCTGCGCGGTCAGAGTGTCCTCCAGTTCGGCCAGTGTCGCCATCACCGCGTTCAGTTGTTGCCAGAACTTGCGCGCCACTTCTAGCGCGCTCTCCAGCGAGTGGCCGCGGTCTGTGGTCGCTTTTTGTACTTCGTCCCATAGTCTGTGGATAGGAGGTTGTTTAGTTGCCGTTGATGAGGATAAGATCGGGAAAGTTGGCAAACGAAATTCGACACTTGAGCCTTATTATTATTTGCGTATAGCTTTATTTTCTTCAAATATACAAGAAACAAGACAAAAAATTACCAACAATGATGATGATGACTTGAACCTTATTCCTAAGATAATAAAGTTCAGAAGTGAAGGATGACGAGTGTAGGATCTATCCTGGACGATAGTAGAGTGAACCGTATGTTCTCTTAGACCATAAGAAGGCCTCTCTCAACCCAGGTCAAGCCCGTTTCACTAGTTCGGTAATTAGTTCGGCAGCTAATCTTAGAGACGTTTTTTTGTTTCAGTAGTTCGGCACCGAATTTTAAAGACATTTTCTGTCCCAAACCATTAAGACGGAAAGAGTCCAAAAAGTTCGATAGCAGTTTGGTTTGGTCCCGAATTACCGAGACAATAGTCTCAAAAGTTCGGTAGCAGTTCGAACGTAAACAATTGACACAAAAAATATATCGAAAATTCGGTAACACTTCGGATCCAAAGAGTCCGAACTACAAACAGAAAAACTATCAAAAGTTCGGTACCGAACTACTGAAAACACACGCTCAACTATAATCTTCGGTCCTAAGTCTTTTTATTACTTATTTAATTAATTCTCGATACTAAATAAATGATCTTACTTGTGAAGCTTGTCTAGTTTGTTCCTGATGTCCCTGACGGCGGGGTCGCTCTTGTTGGCCTTGCTGATGACGTCGGAGGCGGCGCGTTGCACCGCGTTGTATGCCTCCGTCCGCTTCTCTAGGTCTTCCACTAATGCGTTGTTCTCTTCGATTTGGTCTCTGTTGGAATATCACAATATTATTTATCTAACTTCTAAAATGAAATAAAAATAAAAATATTGCAAATATTTGCAATATTTTTTTAATGCATTAAAACCATTCTTAGAAATAGGATTGGGCCAGCTATGTCTGTCGATTACACCCGAAAGATGAGCCAAAGCTTAACACCTTGGATCCCGGAGAATAGACTTGGCCTTCAGGGTCGATCCTGGAAGAGATGGAGAGACGACCTGCATACATGCGACAAATAGTGGACGGAGCTGTCTCAGGACAGGGATCCATGGCGGATAAAGGGGGAGGCCTTTGACCAGCAGTGGGATGAAATAGGCTAAGGAAAAAAAGAATAAAAACCAAAACGTACTCTATCTTAGGCGGATGTGCGGAGACTGGTTCTGCCCGCTGGAGTTGGTCCGCGGCGCCGGATAGAGCTCGCAGCATCCCCTCCAACTTGTCCGAGAACTGCGACGATTCCTGCAGAGCCTGGGACAGTGAACCTTATTAGTATTGACGTAAAGTGTTTTTATAGCACGGTGTGACCTAAATGCCAACCTAAAGAGTGTGATTTTAATTAGATCTTTTCAATAAATTAAAAAGATGGAGGGTTTAGGTCACTCGAACTATAAATAAAATAGTATACGATACTCGTGACTTACTCCATTATTGCACAGCGTGAAGTTAGCGCCCAAGCGCAGCGAGGGTGCCAAACACTATCTTCGCTTCGATAAAATAATGGACTACTTAAATCACACATATCTTTTTGAACGTGATTTAAGTCATATAGAAGAAGCAACTAACCTACTAAGTATGCCCAGCAACTCAAATCGCGCGACTTTTTACAAGTTTCCTCAATATGTTTTATGCACATCCCCATGGTCGTCACTCGCACTCACCTGCTCGAGCTCCAGCTGTCTCTGTCTGAGCTCTGCCCTCAGAGCGTTGTACCGCTCGCAGTCTGCCTCCACTATATCTTGAACCTTGGCAGCATCTTCTTCACCACATAGTCTTGCGAGTGCTTCTCCGGTCTTCACCAGTTTGTCGACTAAAGGCTTGTGTCCGGCTATCGATTGTTGCAGCATCTGGGAAGAGATTGATTGTTTTAGTTAGGTTGTGGATTCTAAAAACCACAACTAAATGAGGCAAAGGAACTAAAAACGTATAAACCGACGTCCTTGACAGTTATAGCACTGCTGAAATATTAAGAATTTTGTTACTTCAAAAGACACGATAAAATCCCGACGCCTATTCTAATATTTCAGGAGATTCTCCCAAGACTTAGATTAAAAAATAAACGCGTAGATTTTTTTTTAACGGGTACGGGAACCAAAAATTCCCAACATACTAACTCGTGTAAACCAGGATCAACAGCGGTAACATTCACAACAATTGGCAAAATAAATATCCGACTTCCCTCTACAGGGTGTAACAAAACACCCTAGTAATACTTAAGGAGGTGCTTCAGACCATCAAACTGAACAACTTTCACTATGGAACCAACATCGAGGAAAAAAAAAACATCTGTCCCATACATATGAGTCGAGCCGGTATTGCAGTTTCGTATGATACAGCAGATTTTTATTTCGCGATTTTTATTATTAAAGTTGTTCAGTTTGATTGTCTGAAGAACCCCCTTACTCCCCCATTACTCGGGTATTTTGTTACACCCTATATAGCAATCGGGAGAGCAAAGGGAAAGCACTACTTATTCTAAGTAAATAAACGGGTATTTACCTCATTTTTGTCTTGCTGCTGAGCGATCTGTTCGGGCCGGAGCGCAGGCATGGCCAGCATCTGGATCTGCTTCTCCATGTCTTCCAGCCATGACGACAAACTGCAATTGGAATAATTAGTTAGATTGTGGCTTAGAGACTATTAAGCGATGGCAGGTTCACTACTACGGGTAGTACTTCAATCTTGCATAAAAGGGGTAGTCAGAGATATTTAAAAAACTCTAAACATCCACTTTTCACTAGTAGTACTAAAATTGAAGCATGCATCAACCAACTCAATAAGATGTTCTGTTCTTCCTAAAAAGGTTTCATATAAAAACCACCTATTTAATGCTCACTCATCATAAGATCTCTAGAACCATAAAATCTCCAAACATGACATTTGGCACAAATATTTCTTGCGGCTTCAATGATTTCTTGCGAGTTCCTTCAATCATTTTTCGAAATTCAATCCTTTGAAAATATGGGTGGAAGACTAAATGACTGTTATAGACTATATGAACGGAGATGGTCTTTGGGTTCAGCTTAAGGTAGTTTCAGTCCATACAAAAGTTTGACGCACAATACGCGTAGACGGAATTAATAAAAGTAATATTTTATGTATGGAAAAATAGTTGAGAAAATCTAGTTGGCATCTAGATTTTCTAAACTATTTTTCCATATATACAAAGTTACTTATATTAATACCGTCTACGCGTATTGTGCGTCAAAGTTTTGAATAAAATTGACCCCTCTGCAACCGCCTTAAGAAGTTATGTGTTGTTCGTGTGAGTGTGTGACTGTGTACTCCTCAGTGTGGGTGCATGAGTGTGCGTGTGCGTGTGTATGTGGGCGTGAGTCTGAGTATGCATCAATAAAATTAATCAAAGAAATATACTTCATTTTACACCGAAATATAAGCAATAGTGCTTTCATCTGCGTGGGACGAGACGCAGGCTGGGTTTCCACCCCTATGTCGTTTACCTACCAGCAATTTGCACGAAGAAGTTTGCTTCTTCTTTTATAATGCGCACGGCTAAGGAGTGGAACGCACTGCCTGCGAACCTGTTCCCTGAGCAATACAAACTAGGCCTCTTCAAGGCGAGAGTGAATAGGCATTTTTATCATCTTCGGCCTCATCGTCACTCAACATCAGGTGAGATCGGGGTCAAATGTTTACCTATCACACATTAAAAAAAAATGGTAATTGTGTATGTGCGTAAGTGTGAGCGTATACATATGCACAAGCGTGTGCGTGTGTATATGCGCGTGCGGATGTGTGTGTCTGTGGGTGTGTGTTACAGATTTACATGCGGTTATTATTAACGCTTACCCATGGTGAGTATCGGCGAAGTGTTCTGCTAACGGCAGCGCTTGCTCCAGGGCGGCGAGTCGCTCGGCGCTGAGGTGACCGACTTCTTCCATCATCTCCTTGAGCTCCTCGCTGCGGTCCCGGATGACTGCCGTCTCTTCCGAGGACTGGCATTCGCGGAGCACCTGCGATAAAACTTTAATGTTAGGTAGGGAAGGGTTCAATTTTGTTTGGTTTGAAGGGTTTCAATATTATTACGACCAGTCTCTTACAAGATGCACTCTGTGGAAGGACAGGACAACGCATCCCTTATTTGGGCGCCTAGCAACTCGCGGCGCATCGTTCTAATTAGTGTAAATATATAAGGTCTAAAAAAATTAGCTGAAACTATTTTAAGGGTATGCTCAGACCATCAAACTGAACAATTTTCTATAAGGGACCAATATCGAAATTAAAAAAAAAAAAATCTTCTG
Organism: Agonopterix arenella; assembly: GCA_927399405.1. Lineage (NCBI taxonomy): Eukaryota > Metazoa > Arthropoda > Insecta > Lepidoptera > Depressariidae > Agonopterix > Agonopterix arenella. Next base: position 11,335,990 of record OV656712.1, on the reverse strand, counting down.
CCCCATACATTTGAGTCAAGTTGTATTTGCAGTTTTGTATGGGACATCAAATTTTTTTTCGCTATTTCAATATTGGTCCCATGGAGAAAGTTGTTCAGTTTGATGGTCTGAGCATACCCTTAAAATAGTTTCAGCTAATTTTGTTAGACTTTATAATATAAATATATTATAGTCTGTATCTAACCTTCTTTTAATAAACATGTATCTTCAATAACTTTTCGGACTTTTCACTTCAACACCAAGTCCCAACAACACACTGATTTCACTTCCCGAAAGGAACAATAAATACCTTCCGGCCTCGAGCTGCAATTTAGTGGCCATTCCTTAGATCTGTTTCACACTTAGGTTGGCAAACTCAAATTATGCAAATGGGAGGTAATTTCGGGGTACAAGATCTTTGCCTAACACATCATCATCATTGGCCTTTCCATCTATAAAAGATGATTTAAGCAGCGTCTTGGCGGCACTTACAGTCGTGAATAAAAAGCCCATTACGAGAGCGACAGGTACGGCCGCATGTACGGCAAGTAAAATTAGAGGTTGCTGTGTCAGTTGGGTTTGCAAGTCGTTATGTCTCCTTTCCGCTTTTCAGTCAAGGAAACAAACCACGCCCTACCGTGCTCAGCTCTTTCCTGCGCTAAATGTTTCCTCCACAAGTCGCGGTTCTCAGGCTCGGAGCTGAGAACCTATTCAGTTGATGGGACACTTGCTAGAATGTTCCTTGTGCCCGAACACAGGCCACATCTGATACAAGTTCGCTGAATACCTGGCTAATAAAATATCAGGAACATCATTGTCGTGATTCTTTACTAAATTAAGTGACATTTTGTTACTAAATCGTTATTTTGTACTAGTAACACGTTTAATATTCTATCACGTTCAAATCACCTGTAAAATAACCAATGAATGGCTTATTTTTATTTTATTTTATTTTTATTTTTATTTTATTGGAAAACCAACAGCAATATAATACAGTAGTTACATGAGTATAAAGCAGAAAGCCAATAACAGGTTAAAAAGCTAAGCTAAAGTTAAGCTTAAAAAGGACTTGTATCCAGAGCCGTTAAATATTTTATTAACGATTCATTCATATGGCAATACCGACTTTCGTGACTGGCTGTCGCTGGACCAATCAAACGCCAGGTGCGTTTGGTTGGCACAGTGAACTAAAAGGGTGGGGAGACCGATCGAATTGGGGAGAAAGGGATCGAACAGCCAGTTCTCGGCCGGCACTCGGAGTAATAGCACGCATTTGTGAATTGATTGTTTTATATTTCAAATTTAAATAGTTTAGTAAAAATATGAATAATATAAATAAAAGTAAAAGTAATAAATAGTGTTCTAAAAGTCAATCGAGGTTTAATTCCGTCACATCATGTAGAACCATTCACGCGACAGAAGAAAAAGAAGAAGAGGCAATGGCCTAGGTCAGAATTATATTTGTGAAGACGTACCTTCTTGGCCTGGCTGAGCAGGTCTCTCACGCGCACCCTCTGGGCGGCGACCTCGTCGTTCAGAGGGCGCTGCTCCTTGAGCTGTGCGCGCACGAGGCTCGGCTCGCAGGACGGCGGCTCCGCCTCGCGCAGCTGCGCGTCCACTGTACGCAACCACTCTAGGAGCTCCTCCATGTCGCCTACTACTTCCAGGGAACGCTGTTGGGAGAAAATCACAAAAGAAACCTACTATAGTATAGTCAAATTTAGGCTATGACTAACTTAGCTAACTAAAGTTTACTTTACTAAGTAGTGTTGATGCATAAAAAAATCATAGACAATAATTTTTTTACAAACTACTACATTTTTATTGTTTTAATTCGTTATGTGTAAGATTAATTATCTGTAAACGGAAACCCCATTTTGATTGTTGCTGTATATCCATGTTCTGTCAAGTTTAAGGTCAAGAGCAAACCCATACGTAATAAAAAAAAAACATTTCTCTCTACCAACTGTAGTTCAATAAATTCGCTGTGCTTTTCTGAAACAAGACACGTCTGGGGAAGCTTTGTTTGCTGCTTCCAAAAACCAACACACTTCGGCATAATACACTGAACGTATGCATGAATGCCTGGTCCTTTCCAAACGTGGCTATTTACGTAGTCTTGCATACGAAAGAGACCGGCTTCATACAAGCTCACAAGAACTCTAAAGTAGACGGATGACGTACCTTCTTGCTGAGCAGCAGTCTCTCCGCCTTCCTCTGCACTTGCTCGGCGATGGTGTCGAAGCGTCTGTTGTCGCGGGTCACGATACCCTCTATATGCGTCGCGCCTTCCCCGGGTGAGATCTGTTAGGAAGGTTATTTAATAAATATCTTGGACATTAGCGTACAAATTGACTAGTCCCAATAAAATTGAAGTAGGTACTAGTACCTATACTAATACCATGTAGTCCAGACTTTTATTTTAGTGACTACGAGCTTTAACCCGCGACTTCGCACAAATTATATACCAGATTTTAACTCAGATCATAAGCTATCAAACAAAAAAAGTTTCATCAAAATCGGTTCAGTACTTTTTGCGTGATACTCGTTCAAACAAACAAACACACAAACAAACACCCAAACAAACACACAAACAAACAGACAGACAAAAAATCCAAAAATTGGTGAAATGGAATTAGGGACACCTAAAAACCATATCGTAACTTTTTTTTTGTTAATATCTTCAATGTACAGTCAAACTTCCTGTTACAGTAAGTATTTTATAATAGTATAGATATAGAATGAGTCGCGTTGCAAGTCTGTTACTAAGCGATCGCCTGCTCTCCGGCTTGCTACGAGGCTCCGCCGTTTTGTGGTGGCTCAAGTGTGTTTTGTATAAAACTTTGATCTCGGATAGTTCTGATACCGGATAGATTTCAGGGTATTCTTTAAGCAAGATAAGTTTGCCTTGTAATTGTTAACTGTCTCTTCTACGGGTCTGCTGGAAGAAATCTCTTCAGAGATAAGCTCGCCCTTTGTACATGTTTTCTCAACTTTGTGTATTATTATGTCCGTGTGTACAATAAAGTGTTATAATAACAAGATCAGACAGTAAGTTAAGCCGTTGGTCCCGGCTACTATCTCTGATGGTAGTAGTCGTTACATAAAAACCACTTCAGAGGCCGTAAGGCGGTCTGAAAAAACTGACACCAGGGCTTGCTGCCCACACGATAAGAAGAAGAACCACTATCTTGCCTCCACCAATAGACGGTCCGCTCTTTCGAAATTTTATTCGTGAAAACTGTGCCCTGCAGTGGACATCTATATTTACTGATGATAATGATTATGACAAGGTTTCCTTAATTATTTCTTAACATACCTAACATAAATATTCTTTATTTGCACACAGACAAATAACTGTTCATCAGTTATATAACAAGCATCGCATGGTTGTAGTACATACCTGGCACAACTGAGGCCCAATAGAGTTGATGTTGTCCAAGACAGGTCTGAACTCTTGCAGCTCAGCCTCCAGCCTCAAGATGTCTTCCTCGCGAGGTTCCACTGACTGCAGGCACGTTTCAGCACCCGACATCCATTCTGTCAACCTGTTGGTGAAGAAGAGATTTTATATAATTGATTAGGAGTTGATTACGCGGGACCTTTTTCTGAAACACGACATATCATACGCTTATTCTGCGTTTTTAAATGGTAGATTTTAATTTAATTTATTTAATTAAAGAAAGAAGTACATGATAGATAATCTTAAAACGAAATTCGACCAGTGTGTGTTGCCAATGATGACATATGGAACAGAAACGTGGTCGCTCACTCAAGGCTATGAGACCTTGAGTGAGCGACCAAAGGCTGAAAGTCACCCAATGGGCAATGGAGAGGGCTATGCTCGGAGTTTCCCTGGGAGACCGAAACAGAAATGAAGAGATCCGCTTTGTCAGCAAGGTTGATTGCTGACATAGCCGACAAGGTGGACCGACGACCTGGTGAAGGCGGCTGAAACTCGCATCGCAAGACCGATCATTGTGGCGATCCTTGGGAGAGGCCTATGTCCAGCAGTGGACGTCCATCGGCTGAGATGGTGATGATGACATGTTGAAGATATGTTGCCGAAGACTTCCACGATCGACCTTGGCGATCATAGCATATTGCTAGCCCTTTGCATTAGCACGTAAAGCAGCTGTTTGTTTTATTTTGTTATCCAGCTCGTTATAGTTTAATAAACTGACCTATTGTGACTGTTATACAGCTGTTGAACTAATGGCAGAGTCTCGGAAGCGACTCGCAACAGCTCGGCTCCCTTCGACGTGAGCTCGTTGTAGCGCCGCTGTAGCGCGTCAAGCTTGTCTTTGAGCTGCAGGGCTTCGTCTCCGGAGATGTGCTTCATTAGTTCAAGGCCTGAGTCCACGGTGGAGTCGACTGCTTCTTGCTTGGAGGCTATTTCTTCTGTTTTTTCCTGTTGGAAGAAGGATTTAAAGTTGTATGAATAAGAACAGAGATAATTTATAGCACCATTATGAGATCGGGTTCTTAAAATTTCACACATAAATTATTTAATATTTTGAAAAATTACCAATGCTGAAACCATGATAATTCGATTCTGCTCTCGATCCTAAACAAACTACTTTCTAGTTTTGCGTTAATTCATTAACACATTGTATAATTCCTTTTCTTTTGTGGATGGGTTTAAGTACCAGCAAACTTGGAGCTTTTTGTAATGTAACTTTTTATTATTTTATTGATTTAAATTTGTATTTTTTTTTTACACACAAACGTGTGTAAAACGAATGAAATTTATCTGTGGAAACTTTTAGTTGGCAATGTTGTTTTATAAAAATGTTGATACCCTACTATCCTGTAATTAGTCCGTAAGTTTTCCTAAAATGAATAAAATGTACCTTACATGTTTGTACCATTAGCGTTAAGTGTTATGATTGTTAATTGTTTGTAAATGTTATCAAGAGCTCATTGTATGCCGACAAACTGTTATGCAGTTTGGCATAAAATGTGTCTGTAATACTGTACTGTGTTTTGTGAGAAAAAATAAATTAAAATTAATTAATTAATTAATAAAATAAAATAAAAATAAATTATTGTATGTTCTAAGCAATGACGATACTGCAACCTGAAGTATCGTTATACATATATCTTTCTTTAAAATGGAGATACGAGAAAATAATACGAATATAGTCCTATCTATCTTTACACCACATGTCGGCTTTTTGAAAGCCAGCACATCAAGGTGTTGAAGCCTAGCTAAAATTGATCTTACGTTATTCACACAGCTTGATTTGATTTTGTATATCCCTTTGAAGTTGTTCTGTTCTAGCCCAGGAACAGAAGGGGCCAGTACCAATAAAGTACATAATATAAAAACAATCACAACCAACTCGGCAGTCTCTACAGATACATTTTTAAGAGTGTTTCAGACCATCAAACTGAACAACTTTTATTATGGGAGCAAACCTGACATTGCAAAAGAAAAATCTGCTGTTCATACAGTATGGAACAGCGGTTTTTTTTTTGCCAGTGGGCAAGATCTTCGTGTTCATCCCAGTGGGAAGTCACACACTAACAAGCAAATTTGCAAGCTAGTGGAAAGACAGAGACAAACAAATACTCACAGCCAACTCATCCATCTGCCTCAGCAGCTTCTCCATGTGGACGGGCAGGATCTTCCTCTTGGCGAGGTACTGTTCCATGCCGTCCATCCAGGCGGACAGGTCCTGGTACGTCAGCACCAGGTGCCGGAGACCCTTGCGCGAGTTGTCCAGCAACTCACCGATGTTGAGACTATGGTCTACTAGTGCTTGGTATCTGGGGAGAGGTAGGGGACGTAAGTTTGTTTTACTTCTGCTACCGGTTTCATGAAATACGAAAGAGCGCATCTATGTTTAGCGCAAACAGTCATGTACTCAAAGATATCCTGCGTACCTATTGACTTACCAAATGGACGACGGGTCTACTGAAAAGTTCTCGTAAAAAGGTATCTCAGACTAACCTACATACACGAAAATGCGTTTTAGTAATATAAACAATAATAATAAGAACACTGAAACTATTGAAATTCCTTTTTCATTTGGGTTGCGTAGTTTTTACAAATTCTTACAGCACCGCGACATGGCATTATACAGGTGTTACAAAAGTAAAAATAAAAATTTGAATCAAAAATGTTAAATCAAACTGGAAATCGGGAAAAAAAATCAGCTGTCCCATACATTTAGCTCGAGTAGATTTGTAGTTTAGTATGAAACATCAGTTTTTTTTTTCGCGATTTCGATATTGGTCCCATAGTGAAAGTTGTTTAGTATGATGGTCTAAACCACCCCCTTAAATGTTTATTTGTATTTTTGTAACACCCTGTATCGGTCGATCAAACGAAAACTGGCGCGTAATTTATGTATTTTGTTACTCTTTTGGTTCCGACACTTTTGAGTGAATACCCGACGTCCAGTATATTTGGTTTATGTGCGTACATGACTTTAATAAATGAATCGCTCGTTGTTATTGATATCTTATATAAATGACTGTTGATGCTCATTATATTCGAAATTGACTAAGGGAATCACCATCAATATCCAGCGTCAACTACTGATCATAGGCAAATGATTTCTACAATAGTATTTTATGAAACTCGCAATCATACGTCCCCCCGCGTCACATCGATAGTCCATTTTGTTACGAATACTGGATTGACTAAGCTGCTCGAACGTTACACAGACAACATGTGTGGTGTGGGCAGTAAGTCTTGGACTCAGTAAGTACAGATACCTGTCAGTGGCAGCCTGCAGCCTGTCAGCTAGGGCGGCCGCCTCGTCGTCACCGACCAGGCCCATGAGAGTGGACGCTGTCTCGGTGAGCTGCTTGAACGGAGGCTGCTTGGATAGTATGTCGTCATGCAGGATCTGTGGAAAAAGCATTATAATGTTAATAAGATAATTACTCTTTGAAACTAGCAAAATACACGGTTCGGACGGTTTTTGAGTGTATGATCAGACCATCAAACTAAATTTTCTTTCTCTATGGGACCTACGTTGAAATCGCGAAAGTAATTAGCTGTTCCGAACAAAATTCAAACCTGCTTGAGCCAAAAAGGTATGGAATAGCTGATTCCCCCAAAAGTCAATGCCACCCCCGAAAGAAAAGTCGGATACGTGCTTGTTTTTCACTTTCTCGGAGCCCATGAAATATGAAAAGAGGGGTTAAATACATTGAGGTACTAGAGGCGGCGCCGAGACTGGATTGTTTGTAGAACTCGTACAGGCCAAATGGCGTATGTTTATTTTAGTCTCTGCAAGGCGCTTGCCGCAACGTGACGTCCCCAATGCGCGTCCCGCACTGCTGATCGTGGTGCACAAATTTTGTTGGCGTCGCCTGTTCTAGTGTATACATAATTATTCAATGGTTAAATATTGTTCGAGAACTTCGTAGCAAAGCACGGAGAATGCAGCTAGTATAGTCATAGCATGAGTTAAGTTAACAAACCTTGTGCTCCCTGATCTTGGTCTGTATCTTCTCCTCGTCGGTGGGCACGAGCTGCAGCGTCTTCAGCTTGCGCTCCGTGACGCCGAGCCACTCCACCAGCGGCTGCAGCTGCTCTTGGAACTGCTTCGCCACCTGTCAAACGTCAAAAATGATGATTAGATTCAGACTCGGGCAAAGGAAATGCCCATTCAGCCTATCATGTACTTTTTCATATGTATCGAAAAATAATGGATAGAAAAATCTGAAATGCTTAAAAAAGGATCTTCAATTCTGTTACATCATTGATTTTAAAAAAAGAGGCAAAATATTTTAAAATGGCATATTCTGTGTTTTATTTTGGAGTAGCCGCGTTGTCTACTCATCACAATATAAGTCCAGGCTAGGTTCTGGTACCTTCTTTAAATGTGATTGGATAATTTGTGTATCCACGATATAATGTCCACTGGTTTGTTTGAGGAAACTTTTGGTTCTGCTATTTTTGAAGCTATGGTCTAGTTCTTTATTAAAGGAAGAATTTGATGTCAGTACCATCATAGCCTGCTCCAGGTCGAGCATCCTCTGCTGGGCTCCGTCGGTGAGAGCGTCGAACCTCAGCATGAGCCCCTTCAGTTGCTTCTCTATCGCCTTGCGCTCGGCCGGCTCGCAGCCAGCAGCCACCTCGTTACCCATCGCGAACAGGGACGACATTGAGTTCTGACGGTCCATTAGCATCTTCTTGAGGAACTGTTGGGGAGAATTACAGTTTTAGTTGACAATATTTGTTTGGGACAAGTGGTAATCAGAAATCTGATGATTTGTCAACTGCTATTGCAACTGTAGTGTTTTGGCGAAGTATAATATGCGGTTTAGGAGATGGATTACTTTACTTTCTTACTATTTCAAAAAGTTCCACAAATGAGCTCTAAAGACATTGTGTGTTGTAGAGTTTTTGGCCACATCTTCTCTCAACGGAACACTTTCCGACGGTGGTAGAGTCAAAAAATGACGTCAAAAAGCTATCTATGTGATATTATTTTGAATAAAAAATTTTGATTTTGAACATCCGAAGTACTACAAAGCTCCAGCTCTATAGATAACATCAGAAGAGCTCCACCGTTTTACAACAAAAATCTTGTACCTAACTCCGCTGGATAAACGACCCAAAGTGGGTCTTTGCCTCAAAAATGAAAGAGCTTCACTTGCTTCGATCTAGCGCAACCTCGTGCCCGTAACCCGCTTGAAGCTCTCTTATGTTAGCCCCCTAAATTGTTCCAGCGACACTTGGGGCGAAAGTCGCCAAGCGCGTCGGCCAGTAGTTCAACCCAGATATCCTGAGATGCTAATCTTCACCCATTTTTTCTGTAGCCAAACCAGCAGAAGCGGCGTGCTTTTGCCTTTCCTAAAATATTTGAGAAAGCCACGAGTTCTTTAATTTCTTCGGAAGTAGCTGGAGGAGCTACTATCCTCGCTTTGTACTGGACCAAAGATATTACGTAACTTGATTTTAGACTTGTGGTCTATAGCGATGTAAAACAAACCTTCTGCTCCTGCAGCTGTGCTTTCACGACCTTGTAGTCAGCGGAGGGTGGTTTCTGGTTGTTGACCATGTCCTCAGTATCAGCGAGCCACTTCTCTAGTCCGGCGAGCGCCTCGGCGAACTTGCCCGATTGAAGCAGACCTACATCAAGACGACGTTCGCGCTCGTTCGTCTGTGGGGATTGCAAAGATTTATAAACATGGTTTAAGAAAGACCGAAGAAAAGATGGATGGACAGTGTTAAGGATGCGTGCTAAAATGACTGCTAAGAGAAATGAATGGAAGAAGATGACATATTGCGCGAACCCAAATAATGAGAAATGGGCAAGAGAAATGCAGTTTAAGGCAGTCCTCTAATGGGGAGTTTTCTGACGATCAGTTTAAACGTAGTTCAACATGCCTCGATAGAATGCATTGACGTAACCTGGGTCCAAAGATGATAATTTAGGCTGAAAGAGTTAAAATAAATGCACGTGACTGGTTCAGATGCATCCGTTGATGGAGTGTCTTTTCATGATTTGCTACTTATTTAAAAACAACGATTTACTACTTTATTTATTTGTATTTTTTAGTAAGGTTGCACGTCTGTTTCGCATCAACGCCGTCTATCGAGCTATTTGGAACATGTTTTTTTAAATGGCTTTCATAAAATCACTCATTGAATTGGACTAAATTTTATTATCAGGGGGAAAATGCTCCCAGATTCTAAAAATATAATAACTAACCTTCTCCTTCAAAGCGTTCCACTTGTCATTCATCTTCTCCAGGTCCTTCTCCAGCTGCTGCGTGGAGACTCCCTGCAGGGCAGACCTGACGAGCCCCTGCCCGATCTTGTTGCAATGAGACACGTTCTGTCCCAGAGGTTCCAGGGTACGACGCTTTAGTTCAGCGAAGTCCTTTTGCTGGGCGCGGATTTGTTCCACTTCTGAGGAGACCGGCTTGAGGCTACGGACTTGTTCGGCGGCCTGGTAATGTAGAAATAAAAGTAGAATGTAATAATTCATCATCATCATTACGGTGGGCATCAATAGTCACGCATTGGGTGCCTCACAACGGGAGTCGAGGTCGAGGCTGACTCTGGAATAAGGTGGTGAGACGAGCTAAATGCCTTCTGCAATGATTAGCAGGATGTTGCATCTAACAGAGAGATGTGGAAGAGTTTAGGGAAAACCTTTGCACTGCACTGGGACAAAACCAGACACCACCCTACCGTTAGTCCCCTCTTATGGAAAATCTCCAGGATTCAAGACTCAAAACTGGTACAGTCCAGGCCGATTTGGTAGCGCTTAAAAAGACTAAGAAAAAAAAGTTAAAGTCAAATTCAAGATTATCGAAGACTATCATAGACGGATCGGACCTCAGGTGTGAGTGTGGTGTTGCTCAGACAATGGCCCTTCCAGACACCAGCTATGGTGTTGTCTTCCAGATACCTACAATCGAATGGAACTTATGGAAGTGGCGGGTAGTGCTCTCCGCGTGGCAAAATTCTGAGCTGGAAAGATTTAGAATCACATGTTAAGAATCAGGTAAAACTCACCTCTTGAACATCATCCATGACGGAGTCGTAAGCCTTGTAGAAAGCTTCCAACTTGCTCAGGGTGTCGTCCAGGTCTTGCTCTTTGGAGCGCGCTCGCTCGTCCAACTTGGCCAATTGTTTACGTAGACCTTCCACCTGGGTAATTGACAATATTTTATTAGTATTTTTATAACCTTGATGAGAGATAGCCAGGCATTCTCTATGTTTATTTCACATTAATCAAGTGGGTGATCTTAGCCAACTCATTGGTGTCAGTGTTGCCAGCTCGGCACTTAAGAATTATCCCAGATTGAGAGCAAAATTATCGTGTTTTTATCGCATCAAAAATTCCAAAATTTCTCGTATCTTGGAACGTAAAAGAGTGTCAAATGATGCGTGAAATTCAATCATTCTTAACTGTATTGCATGCCACTATTTAATGTTTTAATTTTACCATTAGGCAAGGCAAGGTGTAGGCAAGTACGAGGTTTTTAGGGAATTTTAGTAAAAACTCTTGAATGAAACGACACAGTGAGGAAACATTCTTTCTCAATTTTTCTCATTAGAACTAAAATTTTAGTAATAGGCATTTGAAAACTGTTTTAAGCGATACTTAACGCCAAAATTATGTATATTATTGGAATTAGACGGATAATATAGTTGAAAATAGTGATTTGATACACAGATTTCATTGAATTACAAAATTATCGTGGATTATCGTGTCCTGGAATTTTTGTGAATTATCGTGCGATACCCGACTTTTATTTTCTATTGCATGCCCCTCAAAAATATAGTGGATCTAGGATAACAATCGCACGTCTGGCAACACTGATTGGTGTCCTGTGATCACCCAGGTCATTCAAGTTAACTCGACTTTCAAATAGTTTTTGGTATCAAATAACATGTAAATTTCAGTAATTTTAAGGCGATTTGACTTGATGTAACATCCATCAATGTTCGTTATAACAATGTTCGTGGTAAAATTCGATGTTCATGCTACCTTACCACAATATCCGATTAGAGATAAGTCCGCTGCTGATAAATCATAAACATCCCCAACGATTTCCATAATTTTTGTAGTTATTGTCCTACTTGCATCCATCGGCTTTACGCAAGGAAGAAACTTTGTCAAATGGACTTTTTATATGTACTCGTCATTACTCACTCATTCATTCAAAATATCTACTCAATACATTAATTCAAAATCTGAACCCATTTTAACTTACTGTCGATACTAAAGAGTATGTTTAACATACTTTCTAACTCACGCACTGATTCCTAGTCGTAGCCGGATGACCATAGATAGCTGTTATTCCACTACGCGAACGTGCGGAAAATCTATCTAAATCTGAACTATTATAAAACTGTAACAGAAAGTGTGTCTGTACATTGAAGATATTAACATAAAAAAGTTACGATATAAATTTAAGGTGTTCCTGTTCCCATATCACCAATTTTTGGATTTTTTGTGTGTCTGTTTGTTTAATCGAGCATCACGCAAAAAACTACTGAACTGATTTTCATGAAACTTTTTTTGTTTGATAGCTTATAATCTGACTTAAAATCTGGTATATAATTTGTGCGGACGAAGTCGCGGGTTAACTCTAGTAAAATTGTATAATTACCTGGTCTCTAGTCTTAGCGGAGTCGCCGGCATGTCCGCTGTCGATCAGAATCTCTGCCGCTCGCTCCGTGTCGGCGATGACGTCGTCGGCCTTCTCCAGCCGCTTGTAGTACCGAGCTATGTCGTCGAGCTGTTGCTTGACCGTCTTTATGTCACGGCCGGGCGGCTTCATGCCGTCTAACTCCTTCTCTAGGTCCGATAAGTCGTGGGATAGGTTCTTTACTTTGTCCTGTAGAAGAAACAATATATTTGAAGGGCATGGAAGGTATTCGAATATGTAAGATGAAAAATGTTGACATTGCATTAACTACAAATACCTCTGGCATATTATATAAACAAGGTAAGTGCACAGAATTGTCCTGGAGAAGATAAATGAATGGGATTTAGTTATTCGCATTTTTCCATAGAAATCCTTTATACTTTTTATATAGGCCGTATGGCGCCTAATTTGACAACTCCATAGCTCGAGTTAAAAAACGTACCTGGAACTGCACCATAGCCTCGGCGGCGCCAGCTAATCTCCCCTTAGCCTCATTGGCCCTGGCCTCCAGATCATCGACCCTATCACCCAATGCTTGCGCTTGCTCTTCCAATACGTGACGAGCTCTGGATGCGGCGTCGGGGCCGCAGCATTCAAGCGCCAGGGTCACGATGTCGTCGGCTGCTGTGTTTATACTCTGCAATGGGAGAAATGGTATTAGTCTTATGGGAAAAGAGGCAAGATGGAGAGAACTAGGTAAGTCGAAGGGATACTGGTCTCTTAAAGAAGTAGTCGGGGAAATCTACGGATTTTTGTATGGAGTAGGTTGCATTAATTGCACTTTAGGTGATAGTTAGAAATATTAGTAGATACATACTAGAAAAACATAAATTCTCAATAATCCCCGATTTTTTATTGTGTATTATGGAATAATTAAGACATTTACAAAACATTAAATTTAGATTAGAACAAAAAGTGGAAAACTGGTGATTTTGTACAGGACGGCTTCGTTCAATACATTTTACTTATAGCTATAATAATCCCCGGTTAATATCGTAAATTTGAGTAGATATTCAATATTTTGTAAGTATTAAAAAAATATAACCTCAAAACCTAATTATTTACTTTTTTTTGTACACAATAATTTTGCCTTGTGATAATTAACTGTCTCTTTTGCTGGTATGCTGGAAGAAATATCTTTAGAAATAAGCTTGCCCTTTGTTCATTTATATCGATTTTAAGGTATTTCTCAGGGTCCTCAGCCATAACCACCAAATCTCGACAAAAGTGTGATAAACTAACAGTAAAATTAGTTCAAACACAATTTACTAAAGTGTCTTTAATGCAATCTCAAACCGTATTTTTCCTAGACTAACGTTAAAAATCACTACAAAAATAAGGACACAAAAGGAGACTGTTCTACAAATTAAGGGGATTCGATGCTAAGATGTAATTTGAAAAAATATCGAACACGTTAGAAATAAATTGAATTCTTCAATGATGATTTGAATGAAAAAGAGAGAGAAATTAAAGGAGGGATCAGTATATTGTGTTGACGGGAAATTATAACTCAAGATTAGCCAATGGTAGATTTAAGATTGAGCCATAGAGGTTGCCTAAGTGGTTTAAGAAACTAAATCGTTAAAATGCTTTGTCTCGAGATATCTGCGCTCACTCCGCCCCTACCTTCTAAAATACTAAAGTAAAAAATCTGAAAAATTTGTACAATATAGCTTACCGTAAGTACTTTGAAATTATAACTTTGAAGTTTAAAAAAAAACAATAAAATACAAATAGATTTGTTCTCTAATGAAAAAACTACACGGCATTGCACGAAAATAAATCGCTCTAACATTGTTTTTCAAAAATTTCCCTATATCATCAAATTTGAAGGTTGATTTTATGACGTAGAAATAGAACAATATCCCTACAAAGCCTCTAAAAGTTTGGCCAAAGGCAGCCATCCTTTCTTGAGGATCATCATACTGAAATGTTTATCTTTTTTAGAAGCAGCTCGTATCAGTTACCTGTAGCGGAGCCCTGAGCGCGTGTATCTGCTCGGCCAGCCTGGCCACGGCGGGGGCAGCCTGTGCGGGCGGCGCTGCCAGCGCGTCCTGCAGCCGCTCCTCGCAGCGCTGCAGCGGCGTCTCCACGGCGCGCACTCGTTCTGCAAACTCGCCGAGCTTGCGGCCCGTTTGTTCGAGGAATTCTACTTGCTGGAGGACCTCTGTGGGGGGAATAGTATTGTTAGAAGATGCTTCTGGGAAGTGAAAAAATACGTGAGTGCATTTTGTTATGTACATCGAACTCATTCCTTACTTAGCTCAAGTTAAATAATAAAAGTAAAATTTTAAGAAATTTGGCAAATTTTTCATACCAAAAACAATATTGACGAAATTTAAAAGTTACGGTAATAGTTTTTAGATGTCCCTTATTCCAAATCACAAATTATTGGAATTTTTTTTCTTCGACCATCACGCAAAAATTACTGAACCGATTTCAGTTAAACTTTTTTGTTTGAAAGCTTATGATTTCAGTTGAATCTAGAATATAATTTGTGCGGACGAATACATGGATAAACTCTAGTATCAAACAAACAGTCGTTCGAAAAATTTACCATATTCAGAAAATTCACATTTCAGGTTATGAGCCCGTCGCAACTAGTATTTCGTGTTATTGTATAATGTTACGAACCGTTGTTAAGTCGGTCCCATCGCTCCTTCATGTTGTCCAGTTGTTTCCTCACGATCTCCTGATCGACGTCGCACGAGGAGATGAAGGTCTCACCTAAGGTCTTATTGTTCTCGTACTCGCCAGACCTGCGCGGGATGGATTGAAATCAGTTTCATATTTCAAAACTATGTCGAAATAGCAGCAGAGGCCTTAAGACATGACTGGTGGAGTTTGCCTCAGGATCAGATAGGGATTTCAACCAATCACACGGTGCGGTGCGATGCGACATCGCAATGATTTTGCCTGTGAAGTCTGCACTACATTCTCGTCGACAACAGATGAGAAAAGCCAAGAACGATATTGTGGATGCACTTCATTGTTCTCGCGGCATCGTAAGCCATAGTAGTTTTCCTTGGAAATTTTAAGAAGCGCTGGCATACACTAAACACTTAATACAAATTAAATGCACTGACAATAATGTGGTACGTGTAGGTACGAGTCAGACGATTACAACACTGCTTCCTGTGAGGTCAACATTGTTGGGGGGCAGGTAGAGTCCGTACTGGAGTCCGTACTGTACGTAGTATTCTTTCTTATATTAAGACACTGACTTGACAATACGTACGTACGTCAAACAATACGTCCCAATGACCTGAAAGAGATCCGAAAGACCGCGCGAAGTGGATAAAAAAGTAGACAAGCAGACCCTGGGCTTTCCAGGAGTTGTTAAAGTAGCATAGCATAGTATATGCTATATTCACTATATTCCCCGAGGGGGTAGTCAGAGATATTCTAAAATCTCCACGTCCACGTTTCACTAGTAGTACCGAAACTCTGTAGTGCTCTGTAGTTGTCAAAATTGGTTGTTAAATAATGTTCTCATTCACACCTCTTCCATATATCGTTCCTGATGAGCTGTAGTTCCCTCAGCGTTTTCTCGACCTCCTTCTTGGTGAAGGCGGTTGCCGGGAGCTTGGCGAGGCGCTCCTCGGCCTCGGAGAGCCACGGCACGAACGACTCCTGCGCCTTGCTGTATTTACGACAGTGCTCCTGTTTTCATATATAACATTTTGTTAGGGAATGATCTTTGTAAAACCAACACACGAAGTACGAGCAAAAGTAGTGGGTTTGACCACCCTGAAGGCTACATAGGCTTAAACTTTCAGAAGGTTACACCACTTTTGCGTTCAGTGCCTCAGCCATTCAATAAGCTAAAGAAGTCGCTTTAATTGGCTGCCAAAAGGTGGCGGGTAACTTATTGGTTTGTACATACAGGTCAGGCATAAAGAGTAGAAATTAATAGTAAAAAAATACTATTAAAACAAGCTTTTATTTACCAGAATGAAAAAAATAAGTAAAGAATTTTATTTGGGCAATTTTAAATTCTATTTGTTAGTGGATATAGTTTGCATGGGTGCAATATCTGATCTATCCTGACGCGCATGACTAGTTCAGATATGCGAGAATTAATTTACGCGACCCGCCTCGTTTTGGCGATTTCATTTTCGTATAGCAGTTGGTCTGAGATGATAAATGAAAACTTACCATAGCGGTCTGCAGTCTGGTGTATCGATCGACAGTTTCCCTCTTCAGTTTCTCCCACTGAGCCTGGATTCTGTCGAGGTCCTTGCGCAGACCTTGGTGCGCTGGCTTCTTCTCCATTTCACGACCTGCAATAAATTGTATTGATTAATATATCCATTTTCAACACACTTGCTCGTAAAGTTGCTCTTATTGCACCGCATTTAGGTTGATAAGGCAGCTTATAAAACAGCACTAGTGCTTTGCCAATATAAACTTTAAGTACATTATTTATTAAATTGTAGTTTTATTGTTTGTTTCAACAATTAAGTTTTATATCAAACCAAAATAATTTACCACTTTCTACTTTCACTGCTAAGTTTGAAAAGTGCTCTTTTATCCATGGAAAGTGTGTTGAAAAACAGTCTCGTATTAAACGCGAGAACATTGGTCATTACACTCACGGCTTCATTAATCCAGCCTCGGGTGTAATGACCTTTTTTTTTTCGAACTGACCTATACAGCATTACTCAGGGAGCATCGACTGCTTATTACTGCGGACTATGGGGGGACCACACCAGTGACGACGAAGCGCCCTGGTAGATCTACCGAACCAATGAATGAACTTAAGCAAACTGCCCAAGCGGCACCCCTAAGGGGTACGGACCTCGGCAATGGGAGTTGCTGGGACTACGCGGACTACGATTGGGAAGTGGGGATCGGTGAGAACGGGCCAGCGATGTGCCGGTGGCGTCTGTAGGCGCCAGAAGGAAAAGGAGTGGGCAGAGATCGCGACTGACCCCCCCCCGGGGACGGAGAGGATTTCGATTTTTACGACGACGCAACAAAGAAATGATTGTGTTACCGCGCCGGCGGTGATCGTGTTGTTGTGTAATGACCAGTTTAATTCACTTGTATCACCCGGAATTTTTGGTAACGACACTTTCAAAATGTAGGCTATAGAATGACATGTAATGACCTTTATCGAGCAGCATGATGATCTCGTGCTCGCGCTGCGTCAGGTCTCTGTAGAGAGGCTCGTGCTTGTCCAGCTGCTGCTGAAGCTTAGTTCTGTCGGCGGACACCTGGAGGCGCGTCGGTAGAGCGCCCAGCTCGGACTGTAGCCAGCCGAGTGTTCGGGCTATCGTCTCTTCGAGGTTACGGCCGTCCCTGTGTGGAGAACATTATTGTTGTAGTCTGACTGCTAGAAGACGGAAGCGTAGAGAAACCCGCTCTGCGATTCCGTTTTACTTTCGCGGCGGCAACATGGTTTATTCATGGTGATCGCCATACACACACAATGAGTCCAATAGTCCCTTAATTGATTTGTTTCTGACTTTGAAGAGTCAAAAAGAGTTTTCATTTTCATTTGAATAACAAAATTGAAATGAAAACACTACTCATTCACTACCTAAAAAAAATTACTCACTTCAAAGCAGCCTCTATCTCAGCCTTCCTATGGTCCATTTTCCTCTGCAGGTTATCATACTGGCGGACCACAGCGTTCAGCTTGCTCTGTATGTCTTGCCTTGAGGCGGGGTCGGAGAGGACGGTGGCCAGAGCGGCACCCGCCGATTCCAAATCGGCTAGGAGCGGCCGTTGACCTTCTAGTTGACGTTCGAGGTTCTGTTGAGTGAAAGATACAGTATTTTTTTATGTTTATAGTAGAGCAGTTACGTTCGTATGAGATTTAAGATAAGGCTGCCATTCGGACGTTTGAACGGTGTCATTTTCGTGGCTCAGTATTATTTAAAGAAAATATGAATAATATTTACAGCGTTTTGTTATTATAATATTTAAACACTTCCAAATCGACCTGGGAGGATATCTACAGTGCTGCCCAAGATCGCAACCGGTGGAGAGCTATTATCCGAGCTCTATACCCCATGTAGGGGTAGCAGGAAGAGAAGAAGAAGAAGAAATCGACCTGGGCAATTTTCCACAAGAGGGACAAACGGGTTTCAAAGTATGGAGCTTTGCCGCCAGAGACCGCGTCTAGCTTGAAGAGCCTCACTTGGGCTTAGGTAGAGACACTTCAAGAAGTTCTCACGGCTCTTGAGCTATTGGGGCACTGGTAGTGTCAATTCCCACTAAAAGAGCAGCGACCGGCAGCGCACGGCATTTTACTTAGCATATTTAACTTTATCTACAGTCAGATAAGATAAAATTCCAATTGACGAGATAGAATGACAGTTCAACCGCTGCGGCGATGGCGTGGCTACCCGTTTTGACATCTCAACTGACATTATCTTATTTCACTACATACCGCACGAGTTGCCGGCCGCTGCTTTCAGTGGGAGTTGGCCCCTACGTACTCGAACATCTCCATTGTATGGTGCCATTTTACGATGTTGATAGTTTTCCTAATAATGGTTACCTCTATCTTCCTGAGTTGTTCCTCGGGCTCGTTCTCTAGCGCGACGTCGTCCAGCTTGTCGGAGATGGTCTGCAGCGCGTCGCGCAGGCGCGAGAGCCCCGCGTCGAACTCTCGCGACGTGTCCGCCGCCGCACCGAGACTTTCAGCTCGCTGTTCCAGTCTGAAGAGGTTGATAGTTCGTTAGTGTACGATGCTGATAAGTAAAACAAAGACTGTGTGACGTCTATCGACTGTCAGCAGTGTGAAAGTCGTGCTAGCATTTTAGAATCATAAAGGATGCCACTCCTCCTTTCAAGCATAGAAACAAGAAAATTTACCATCGCAGTAGGTAATGTTCGTCCTTCTTTCGTACGTCTCCATCGTTGATATTTCCAACGTTTTTGTGTCCCTTTCTATCCATGACCTAACGCCATGTATGACAGGAGCTACAATTTTTGTCTTTGGATTAGAAAGGGACAAAGTAACGTCGAAAACAACGACGGGAATTTACGAAAGAAGAACGATCATTACCGACCACCAAGGAGTATTATCATGTTTCACCGCTTGTTAGGCAGTGTGCCCTCCAAGGTATAAACAATACCTATGCCAGCTTTATGAAGTTACGTAACACACGTAATATTTCACCCCGTCCCGCACCGCTCCGCTACCTACTCGGTACTCAGTTTAGCACTAGACCGGGTCAAGTCTAGCATGATGTCTCTTCTTACGTGCGACTTGGCCTTTTCCCATACTACTAGCTGTGCTACTAGCACAGCATAACTATATAGTCCACTATATCGCCCGCCATCAAGAGCATTGCCATACTGTGAGGCTTATAGTAATACCGTGCTACTAGGCCTTGAACGAATTACTTGTCACGGGAAATGCGTGGGAAGAGGTAATTCTCTATGCAGCGAAAGCGTGTCGCGCGCGAGTAAAGAAATCATACTAGGGCTGCGGTAGTTATTACACCTTCCTGGTTTGAGAGCGTCGGTGGCGGATTGCTAATAGGTATCGACACTTAATCTTCATGATTTGAATCTACACGTATAACATGCCATGTACCAATGAGTTAAACCGCGACTGCGTCCGCACAAATTATATACTAGATTTTAAGTCAAATCATAAGCTATGAAACAAAAAAGTTTCATCAAAATCGGTTCAGTAGTTTTTGCGTGAGGCTCGATCAAACAAACAAACGGACTTTTTGTTAATATCTTCAATGTACAGTTTTATAACAGTTTAAATTTACGTAAAATACCATCAGCTCCCAAATGGTATAGTAAAACATCGTGAGGAAACCTGTAGAGGTATGCTGAAGAAAACCCCTCATTTAGGGTAGGCCTTTGCCCTGCAGAAAGACCTATCTTTAGCTCCCATCCCTCTCTCACTCATTGTACATTCCATTCATACCTCAGTACGTTTCAGTCCCACATAAGATCATAGACAAGAGAAGATTACGATATGTGGAACATCCAATGTATTTTTGACGTGAAAACGTCTTTACTTTCAGTATATTGCAATGACAAGTTCACAAACTTCGATGAGACAAAAGGGGCAGATTTCACACTGTAACAACAGCACTTACTTGTTGAGGAGCTCGTTCCAGCGGTCCTGAAGGTCCTTGACCTTCTGTTTCAGTTTGGTGGCATCAGGGGAGCGAGGGTCCAGTCGCTCCAGTACTCCTGAGGCTACCTCCTCGAGGTGCGCCAGTTGAGGCTGCTGACCTCGGAACTCTTCGCGGAGGACTTGCACCTGAGGGGGTAATGGTATAAGAATGAGCAACGAATCAACGAATGAATAAAAATAATAAAAAATTTAATTGCGATTTGTGATGTTTTAGAAAGGCCTTTGCAGTGGAATTTATATAGGTTGATGATGATAATGTTTTACAAAATAGCATCTAATATCTTGAATAACACAGATTATCTGGTCTAGACTTGGATGATAACTAGCATACAATTTGCTTGTTATTGTTTTGTGCTACCGACTGCGCCTGTTCAGAACTTCAATGAAATCAAATCGATAATGCAGCTATCGAAAACAGAACAACCACAAAAGGCACCGTAAATGTAGTATGCCACACAAGGTCCCGTCTGTCTTGGATATCAAGGTATATTGGATATAGAGATAGAGAGAAAAGCTTACATAGACGTATGAATATTGCAGCGAATGAAGTCACTTGAGAAGAAAAACCACGTAAATACCTGTTGCACTTGTGTCTGCACCATCCTGGAGTCTGAGGAGATGGGCCCGAGCGCGGTCATCATGCGGTCCTTGGCGCCGAGCCACTGCGACAGGTTGCTGTGCGTGTCGTGGAAGTCCTTCATCTCTTCCATTAGACGGATCCTGGATGACAAATAATTTGTTCAATTAATCTAATAATTTATAGGAGGTAGTTGGCGTAGTTGAGCTTCGGAAACGATCACCGAATTAAGTAACGTCAGATCCGGTCAGGCTTTGGATGGGTGACTGTTTAGTGGTATTTCATCTCCAGCATCTCCGTACTTCGGAAGGCACTTAAGGCTGTTGGTCCCAGATAGTTCTATCAGTTGGCAATGTAAAGCCAGGTCAGATGCTTAATAAGGCGGCCTGAACCTTAAATTCTCTGACAGCAAGTTGACCACCAACTTGCCTCCACCAATCCGCAATGGGCCTGCTTGGTGGAGTAAGGTCCACTCCCTCTCACCATTATTTGTGAGAGGAGCCCGGACAGCCCGGTGCCCTACAGTGGAATCCTACAGGCTATAACTTAACTTCATCGTTGAGGCCAATGATGGAAATTCGATGAACAAAGATTGCTGCAAAATTTTGGAGAAAGAGTCTCCGTTAAAACCGCAAATAAAGGTGTCGACTTACTTGTCCTTGAAGGCATCGTGCAACGCCTTCCAGCGTGACGCGACATCTTCCATCTCGTCGTGCAGCCTGTCCGAACCTTGCACGCCTTGCTTGCGCTTCAGAAGCTCGCGGACCTGAAGAATAACACACGATTATAGCCTTTCTTCTGTCAACTTAAGATTACTTTTTAGCGAAATAGATTTTTTTGGATGACTCATTGAGGAAACATGAGTTTAGTATGATGTTCAAATAGACAGACGGTTTCAAGTAAAGTTTTATATGAAAGAGAAAAGACTCCTCCACAAATAATTACGACGGTAACAGCTCTGATATAAAAAGATGTCTTTATGAGTCGAAGAATTCTTCGAGAGAGCATTCTTAGTGAGAGCATGGAATGGGCACCCTATTGGTGCTCATGTTCAACTGACTTTCAATATCTTACGATGAAATAGCTCACGAACGAACCTGAGTCTTAGTAGAATCCAGGATGCTTTGCTTCTCATACATTTCTTCCAAGACGGCGCGAGCTGCCTTGATGGTCTTATCGGCTTCTTCCTTTGTGTTAGGGACTGATTCCTTGGGTAGCTGCCTTTGCACCTATCAATGTAAATATTTAGTAAAAATAATGTGATTTCTGTGTACATTTGATAAATAATAACTATTAACTGGAGTTTGGATAAATTATAACTGGAGTTTTTATGAAACTGCAGATTTTGTTTGCGATTTCATGTTTGCTTCCACAGTAAAAGTTGTTTGGTTTAATCACCTGACACACCCATAAAAATTATGAAAGTGATAAAAAAAATCACTCAGTATAAAGGAACGAAACGAAGCTATATCAGAGAACACAAAATGTTTATATCTGTTAAAAAACCACTTCTTACCTTGTCCAAGAAAGTGTTGAGCGCACGGAAGCTGTCCAAATGCTTCCTCATTTCTTCCCTAATAGAGTCCAGTTCAGATTGCCTGTCGGTCAGCTTCGTACCGAGCAGGCTGTAGCGGTTGTTGATCTCTGATAGCTGTTGTTGGACTGGCGATAGTTCTGAAATATTTGACAAAAGAATTGAAATTAAAACGAATGAAATAAATAAATTTAAAAAATTATAAATAATAAAATAAAATAATAATAATAATCTATATATATATATATAAATTAATCCCTATTTCCCTTGGTCACGACATCACGCGAGAACGGCTGGACCGATTGCGATGAAACTTTGGTGGGTTGATGTGCACATGCCAGGAAACGGCCAGATGTGTGTCAGGGAAAAGTTTTGAGGCGGTACGAAATTCGCCGGGTCAGCTAGTAATTCATAAATTGCATTTTCTCGTGACAAATATTATAATGAAACTGAGTCCAGCTAATATGAAGATTGAATGTTTTTTTCTTAGCTTATTTATCCCATTGCTAGGTAAGGTCCTCCCCTTTTCTCTTCTAACGTTTGTGCATTGAAACGAAGAAGTAAAGAAGACCAGAATTTTATGAAGTTTTCTATGATATGTTGGTTTAATTCGTAATTTATCACATTAGACTTTTTTTGCAGTCGCGTTGCTAGAAGGCTGTGGAACAGTCATTTGACCGTTGGATTTAGGAATGATCTAGAGTGGGGACCACTATGAATACTCCTCCAAAAAAAAGTGCAACTGAATATTACAAAGGTCGGTTGTGAGACTCGGGCTGCCTCAGAATCGGTGAAATCCTGGATTCGTCTTTGAGTTGGATCAAATGATGCAGGTACTATTACCCCCTACCTGTCCTAAGCCTGATATATCCAATGCTATAATGATAAAAAGCTTACCTTCGAGATGGAAACCATCCTGGCTGGAGCGCCTCGACGAGAAGCCGCTGGAGGTGGAGTGCGTGGAGCCGGGACTGACCAGCCCGTGACCCTTGGTAGGGGACGGCGATCTACCGTCCAGGGTGCGGACTGCAGGAATAAAGTCAATTAATATCATGGACTTGGTGTCTTGGAATCCCTTTCGCTATGAAATTCCCATACGAAACTTTCGCTACCGTTTTAAGCCGTTAAGAGGTTGAATTGCGAAAACACCTATTCTGGCAAGCACCTGTATGACAATTTAATATGGTATTCTGTGTGGTCGAGTGTGTGGACTTACGTGGATAGAAATTCGACACTGCTTGTCCAAACTTAGTTCACATTTCTGCCATGATGTTGAAATAGTATAACAATAACTCACTAGGTGTCTGCCGCTTGGTGGGGCTGTAGACCTGCCTCTTCCTGTGCGGACTGTCCGCCCGGTCACCGCGCGTCAGAGCTTCGTAGATAGCTCCTGCCTCGTTCACCTACGAACACAACCACAAATACGATGTAAACAATGTTATGTTATTGTTGAGGAAAAAGGAAGAACTTTTTCTTAGGATCTTCATCACAATATTGTTTTATACACTTTTGTAGGTAATACCACAGTATTACTATAAGCCTTTCAGTACGGCAACGCTCCTCATGGCGGGCGATGCCCCCGCCCCCCGACGCCGCCCCCGTGTACTCTACCTGTCATGCGCAGATATGCAAGGCAATACCGACACCTTCATACAGATCCAGTAATGCGACCCCCGCCGCTCGATTCCCCGCAAGACCCCCTACGTTGCTCTGCTCAAGTACATCCGTTGCCGTACTGTAAGGACTATGTAGTTATGCAGCTTACACGGACGACATGCCATGTACCAATGAGTTTTTCTAACGTATGTACATAATACCTGTAGGACTAACGTTTTGTCGCACGCCCCGACTACAACAGCACTACGTATATTAAATGACGTTTCCAAAGACGTAGACTTATTTCATTGTACACTGGCCAAGTTCACAGAATTGACGATTAAACATTTATGTGTACCTAAGTAAATAACAAAAATGTTGTTGTCAATGTCATCGAATTAGGAAAAAACCTGTAATGATGATATTGTGTATTGTAAACATAGAATAAATAAATAAATAAATAAATAAATAAATACTGACTGACTCCTCTTAAACGGTGAAGGAAAACATCGTGAGTACAATAAAAAAATCTGTGTACGCTGAAGAAGAAATTGTGATGCGTATGGCGTTTGTGAAGTCTACCAATTTACATTGGGCACGCGTGGTGGACTGATGCCCATACACCCTCCCTGAGGGTAGGCCTGTGCCCTGCAGTGGGACAAATCTAAGCTGAAGATGATGATGAATATTACCTTGTCGATAGTGACTGAGAAGTCCCTGTACTCCTTGGCGAGAGGCCTCAGCTCGTCCTGCTGCTGTTTAAGCACCTCCAGGTCCACAGCGACTGGCTGCAGGCGACCGACTCGGTTCTCAGTGATTTGCAGCCATTCTAGCACCTGTCGACGTCAGTCATAGATTAAACGGGAATCTTTCATTTAAATACATCTAAAAAGACTCGTAACAACACCACACACACCTGACGCTATCAAGTTCACCGAATACCTGCCGCCATTCAAATACAGGAAAATCATCGTATTCGTCGAAAAACCATGTCTATTTATCAAAATAAATGCTTCTACCTTCAGTCAGGTGTTAGTAAAGGTGAAATTATTTATTAAGTTAGGTCAGAGGCCTAAAGAAGCTTGAAAATATTCTGACAGCAGGCTGAACACTAGCTTGCCTCCTCTACTTTGCAATGGACCCGCGTGGTAGTGTATGGCCCCCTCCCTCTCGCTTATTCATGATAGCCCTGCAGTGGGAAGTGTGTCTAATGATTTTAAGCAAACTCAAAGAGATAGATAAATAAGTCATTTATTCACCAGAACGGATAAACAGTGACAGACAAAGGCAGTAGGTAACATTTTAGAGTCCGCATAAAGAGGTCCGTGTAAAGCCGCAGCAACAGGGAGCTCCCATGACGGACCAATCAATAAAAGAAAAAAAACAACAATTTATTTTATGTTTAGGTGTTGGAATATGACACCGTGCGACCTGTATTGCGCCGATGAAAAAGGTTCTGATTCAGAAGAGTACCAAAACGGGACCCTATTGTTAAACCTGAGCCATCCGTCCGTAGAAGAGCTGTATCTTTTAGTAATTTTTTTTATAATATAGGTATGTATATTATGGGGGGTTTCACTACTTCTGCAGCTTTGACATAAATCAATGGTAATTTCGACTAAAACAAAACCATTTACACTTGCTCCACATACCTGAACCCTAAGCGTCTCATACTGGTTGAGCTGATCGGCTCTCTGCCTCGACAGCTTCTGTTTCTCCTCCAGCGAGGAGTTGAAGTCCCTCCACTGGTTCTCAAGTGCCTTCATCCTGTCCCGCACCGCGTGGGTGTCCGTCACCTCCTTCTGCGATATCAGCTGTTTACCGTTTCGGAGGCATTCCTCGAGCAGCGGCATTTGCTTGTCTCTGTCATAATAAATTTATATAGTTTTACATACAAAACAGCTACTCTCTGCCCCTCTCTGACTTCAGTGTGAGTCAAGCATTCTAAGAACGTTCTATGGAGTGCCAGGGGTGTACTCTAGTAACAAATCGCGTGCTTCCACTCTTATTAGAAAGACGATATCCGAAAGTGGGGCATGTATAAAGACTGAAAGAGATTGCAAAATTCAGAGGGTTTGGAAGAACGTCGGTTCCGTACACAGAACGTTATAATAGGTGTTAAAAATGCAAAGTAGCGCTTTTGCTTCGGAGAAGGCTGTCGCCACTTGTCTTCCCGCTCACGCTGCTACAATTATTCATGCCTTCTGTCTCGCACCACGCCGCGCGCCTTATGGTGTTATGCAAATCATTGCATAACCTGTGGCGACACGTTTCATGCCTACTTTGCACTTCTATCCCCTCTTATAATGTTCTGTGGTTCTGTAGCTTAATTGGGAAGTTGCGGGACTCATCCTATCGTAAAAATTTTCTTTCATTTGTTTCATACTTAATCTTTCTTAAGCCCGGTGGGGCTTCACACAGCAAAGGGCATTATTAGTCACAGCAATTTGAAGATTCTTCAATTTACATAGTGACTGGTTCCGTTGATTGAGTATTTTATAGATTTGCTGAGCGAGTATAGATATGGAAATATAACACAAATGTGTAAAAAATCATGCCTTTCTCTGACTTAGTTGAAAGATTTTGAATAGAACTTCAAATAAGTCAAACAAAAATATTGCATGTATACACAGAAAGGGATAAACGACATAATAATTGTTAGATTTGATTTTCTACAGACTGGTTCCTTATACTGTGAATATGAACATACCTGAAGTGCGCCAGGTCTGACAGCCTGGCGGCCAGCTCCTCGGCGGGCATCCTGGCGAGGTCGCGCGCGTCGGCCTGCTCCAGCAGCTGCGCGTGCGCCGCCTCGAGCCGCGCCGCCTGCGCTGTGAACTGCGCCAGTTCCACAGACACCTCGTCGAGGAACTGACCCCGTCTGGTTGAACGCTCTAGGAGTTTCTCGTATCTATGGAGAAAAATTAGTTTTTATCTTAGACACTTTAAATAGGGACTTTACGTTAGCATTCCCCTCTGCCAAGGTACAAGATCAAATATACCTTATCACTAAACGAGACAGCCTATAATTGCGGAACAACTAGTCTTGTTTCGGGTTCACACGAGACTATTTGTCATGATTTTTGACATTCACAATTAGAGTTTTTCGGAATTTATGTACGATTTGTAAAACCATTGGCTTTTCGGTGAAGGAAAACATCGTGAGGAAACCTGCATGCTTCAATTTCGAGGCATGTATTGTCAATTACAGGTGGCGACGGGCTCACTCCCCGTCACACTGGACAGAATTTCGGTCCTATAGGCCCACCACACATCGTGATGTGAAACGTGGATGATCTGAGGTTTCAGATTATCTCTGACTACCCCCTCAGGGAATATAGTTGTGAGCATGTGCTAAAGAATATTCAAAATCTGGAAAATAGTCAAACAGAAAATAATCAAACAGGAATTTTTTATATTTTGCTCAAAACAGTTATACACTGGCTTATCTGCTGTTATCGGCGTGACGTAGAGTTTTTTGAAACCCAGTACATACCTGGCGTAGATGTCCACCGCGCGTTGTTCAAGCTTCTTGTTGATCCTGGCGTTGGAGGGCGTCATGGCGGCGTCCCTCGCGGACGCGACCAGCTTGCTGAGGGTGGGGCTGCGCGCCTCGAGCTCGCTGTGAGCGATGCGCTGCGAGCGAACTTGCTCGTCTAATCGCTCGCGGATGAGCGAAGCAGGTTTAGATTGGTTCCTGGAAGATATGTTTTGATATCGTTATCGGCTTACGATGGGTATAAAATCAAGTTTTATTGCAGTTACACTATGGGTAGGTTTTGATTCGCAACTCAAACTGATTCTTTGCACTAGCGACTCGCCCCATCGCCCCAGTTTCGCGCGGGTAGCACTAAGTATTTACGGTCGGACACACTTCCTTGTGTATCAGCTTATCTATGAGTAAAAACCGATTCAAAACACCTACCGTAGTTTCTGGTTATACAGAGGGCAGGACGACAGAAAAACGCGGCGTGGTTCTTTCATTTATAATTTGTAGTAATTGTCTTGTCTTATACGATCATCGAGCAAAAATATCTCCCAAGCTTATTTTTGGGTAGATATGGACTGTCATCCGTAAATATCTTGTCAAAAAATGCTATTAGCGTCCAAATAATGGTATATTATGATAAGTGAGTTAAACTGGTCATCTCAGCCGAGGCTGGATTGCAGTCCGAGCGAGGTAAAGTAAATGGCGCACCGATTTTTTTTTTGCGCGCCTTGTGGTCTGTGGTTTACTTAGTACCGCACTGCGGTAATGTAAAATGGACGCTCGTTTTATAAGCTGCATTATGAAGCTTTAAGCTGTGTGATAAAACCCACTTTACGATCAAGTCTGTTAAAAAGTTGAAAGCAATATTTATTTAACTCATGTGCTCATATGCTCAAGCCTATCTCCAGCTAGGGTTGCCAGTGTTATAAAAACAACAAAACATACTTGAACGAGTTCTCAAGCTGCGCCAGCCAGGTGGCCTGTGCCTCGGCCGCATCCTGCAGCCCCTGGCACTGCAGCAGCGCCGCTTCCAGCTCGCTGCATTTAGACCCGACAGCACCGCTCAGGTCCCGGTAGTTGTTCGTCAGTTCTATGACAGGCACTTCCAGTTGACGTATCTCTAAGGGCGTCAGGTTGCCTTCAAGGGATTTCACTAGTTGGTCGCATGCCTGTGGATCAAATGAATTGGTTATTTAGAGGCATTGAACTTTACAAAGTGTAAACTAAAATGCATTACATACTTTATAGGGAGGGCTTCAATCTGAACAACTTTTACTATGACACCAATAGGGAAAGCGCGAAAAAAATATGCTGGCGTGACATTTTACATGGAAGACACACATTTTTTTTCGATTTCGATTTACGTTCAATTGTGAAAGTTGTTTAGTGTGATGCTCTGAAGCACTATGTTTGATATGTAAGGCACTTAATTTAAAACCCTGTAAGGTCTTTCTTAATATGCTTACGGTGTTTTAAGGCGATGATCAGACCATGAAACGGAACATCTTTATCTACAGAACCAACGTCGAAATCGCGAAAAACATCCGTTGTTTCATACAAAACTGCAATCCTACTACACTACATCAGATTTTATTTATTTCGATTTTGGTCCCTTAAAGAGGACGAGAGGAGGAGGAAGAGAGGAGTTGTTAACTTTGATAATCTGAACATCTTCCTAACAAGCCGTCAGCAACAAATATTAAGAAGTGTCAAAGATCACACTGGCATAAACATTTTTTTAATAAATTGTAGCCAAATGACTTTACATCTAATGCTAATAAATGAAGATACAACTTACATCCTTCGCGTTGTCAATAAGCCGTCCCTGGGACAGTATCTCATTGTGCAACGTCTTCGCCTTAGCCAGCTGCGTCTCGACCGCTCGCGGCTCTCCGCCGACCGGTTCCGATAGCACTGAGCGCACTTGTGGCTCGATCTGTAACCAATAACATACATTAGGTTTTTTGTAAGGCTTTTATTTAGCTTTTAACTTCTATAACTAATGAATTATCATCATCTTATTTAAGAGCTACG
The DNA here is from genome assembly GCA_927399405.1 of Agonopterix arenella. Lineage (NCBI taxonomy): Eukaryota > Metazoa > Arthropoda > Insecta > Lepidoptera > Depressariidae > Agonopterix > Agonopterix arenella. Next base: position 11,306,526 of record OV656712.1, on the reverse strand, counting down.
CTCTTGTCGGTGGAGTATTCGCCAATCCTGTCTCTTTTCCGCTAGTCTCTTGAGTTCTTGATACGACACGACATCAACCTTATCCTTATACAGGGTGAAATTGATATCATTAGCATCCTTTTAAACTAAGAGGTTACCCACCAAACTGAACAGCTTTCACTATGAGAGCAAACCGGAACAAAAAAAAGTAGTTGTTCAGTTTGATGGGTAGACTCGTAGTTTAAAAGGATGCTAATGATATCAATTTCACACTGTATATATAACTAATTAGCCTGGGTGAAATCTTGACAATGCATTTTAAATTACTGCCAAGAAATATTTGAAGCAATACCTAACCTGTGGTGAAATCTTGAAAATCCATTTCAAATTATTCACTAACATTATGTTTAATTACTTTGGTACTAACATCGATGAAATATTGCAAGAAAATACGAAATAATTAACTAAAATAGGTGAAATCTTTCAAGTAATTTTGAAGAACTCACTAACATCGATGAAATATTGCAAGAAAATTTTAAATCATTCTCTAACATACTCGTAGGTAAAATCCTTAAAAACTAACATCGGTGAAATCTTGCAAATAAATTTTGAATCACTTTAGTAAATTCACAAAAAAAAATAAATAATAATAACTGGCATAGGCCCACCACACATTCCCACCGCTGTAACTCCTGTAATCCAGGATCAACAGCGGCGACCATTCACAACACTGGACAATGAAGTCCAGCGAGCCCGGGGGATGACTCTAATCTGTCTTGGAACCCGCAATGAATTAATCAAAGAAGATAGGAGGAGTAGGAAAACGAAATATCCGACTTCCCTCCATTGCAAACGGGAGACAGCAATAAGAAGGAAAAAACATGGTTATTAAAGTAAATTCACAAGTGAAATCATGGTTCCTTTCTTCCTTGAGGGCCGGGGCCTGAAAAATTTTCCAGTTCTGCCAGCCAGTAGTTACGCCACTACGCGGCAGTATAGATAGAAAGATAAACAATTGATTTGCTAAGGAACAACATATTTATTGTAACAGTAAATTGAAAACATAACTGACCTCCTTCATCCACCGATGAGCTCTGTCCAGGGCATCATTGTACTGCTTGGTGACATCAGCAGCGCCTCGCAGACGGTCCTGCAACCTCTGGGCGCGCGCGGCCAGGTCGCCGTGTCTCCGCCGCGCTAGGGCTGCCGCCTCCCGCACCGCACTGTCGCCGGGAGGGATGTGGGAGAGACGGGACGGGAGGGACGTGCGGTAGTCGTTGAGGATTGTTAGGAATTCCTGTTGGGAAGAATGGAATTGATTAATGACTAAGTACCATGACCATGTGGATAAATACTTCACAGAGACAAAGCTTTTAAGGAGCGCACAAATTGATTGTCCACTGGAAGAGTTGGTTTGTCCACAGACGTCATGTAGGTAAACTTGTCGGTTAAAGGCTGGTTGAAAAGTAAAAGGCGCACATACACCGCCGCGTCGCACTTGTAGTGTATCGTAGCGTGATTGTATGAAACTGAACAACTTTCTCTATGGGACCAACATCAAAATCGCGAAAAAAAAAATCTGCAGTTTTGTATGAAGAGCTGATTTTTTTTTCGCGATTTCCATGTTGGTGCCATAGAGAAATTAGTTCAGTTTCACAGTTTGGTCTACCCTTAAAAAAGTATCAGCGTATTAAGAAGGACCTCGTGTTATAAAGCTTACCTTGCTCTCGTCGTAGAACTTCTGCGCGGCCATGGTGATGAACCTCAGGTCAGCTTGGTGGGCGATCACGTCCGACACGAACTGTCGCACGTCCTCGCTCTGACCCGGCAGGTTCGACAGTTTGGACAAGGCTTGTTCTTTGTCTTCTAGGATTCTGTAGGCACCTTCCATCCACGTGTTGAAGGTGTTTAGTTCGTTGCTGGAATTAAATGTAGATATTAGTATATAATGCTGTCGCATGGTTCGAAATGACCTAATGTTCCTTCCTAGTTACGTTTAATTAGACGGCCCGATAGCACAGTCGGTAGTGAACCTGCCTGCTGTGCCGAGGGTCGCGGGTTCGAAGTTCGAATCCCGTAAAAGATAAATATTTGTACGGTGAATATGAATATTTGTACCCGAGTAATGGATGTTATGCTAGATTCTGGTAACTAGATAATTTGTGTGGTAATGTCAAAGATATTTATTAATTAATTAGATATTTTTCAATAAATTAAAAATATGCTGTGTTTAGGTCGTACGAGCTATAAAATAGTATACGATACACGTATCTTAAGTAAGCCCATTATTGTACGGCGTTTAGCACCCTCGCTGCGCTCGAGCGCTAACTTCACATCGTGCAATAATGGACTACTCAAGTCACAATTATTAATTCTACAGGTTGTTACGGTAAACAGTTCCATTACTTTAAAGGGTGATTTTACCTATGATACTTACTGAACTAAAATGTCATACAAACGTTTAATTAGCTGATTGCATTTAGTATGCAAAGTCCAAATTTTGTTTTGCGAATTTCCTATGGGTTAGTGGAAGTTGATTAGTAGGTATCATGGAAACAATCACCCCTGAAAGTAATGCAACTGTTTGCCCTAACACCCTGTAGAGATTAACTGTAAGATATTTTATAGGGTTCCTTGCCGCCTTTCCTAAAACCTTACATATTATTTAGTCAGGAACTTCAGGTAGAATAAACTCTCGTAGATAGGTTTGAAAACAAACCTGAATTTGCCGAGCTCATCCCTTGCGGCAGCAAGTCGTCGAAGCATCTTGTCGCACTTTTCCGTGCATTTGTCACATCGCTGCTTGAGCTGACGTACTCCACGTTCAAGTGCTGCCACCTGTTGAACAATGCGTGTTAATAATTTAGATCACAGTGAGAGATGCACATAATCATGCTTATAACTAAGAGACAAGAAAACGGTCGCCGCATCGAGGCTTCGCAATAGTAGTAATAATATGATAGGGTACGTTGCATCAAATATGTTTTATAGTTTTGGCAAAGAAAGATCGGTGGCGCGTTGCGGAGTGGTATGGGCACTAAATGAGGAGGATCCGGGTTCGGATCCCAACAGACGACATGCCAATGAGTTATTCTAACTTATGTACGTAATACCAACTGCTCTGAAACGGTGGAGGAAAACATCGAGAGGAAACCTGCATACGCTGGAGAAGAAATTCTGATGCGTGTGAAGTCTACCAATCCGCGTTGGGCACGCGTGTTGGAAAGACGCCCATATACCCTCCATGACGGTAGGCATGTGCCCTGCAGTTGGAAGTTTATAGGCTGAAGATGATAATGATGCTTAGAACTCTAATAATTAACTGTTTACTACAATTTTTAGAGGTCCAACATCATCAGCCTGTCAACGTCCACTGCTAAATACAGGCGTTTTGGGGGCGTATATAAGCTGATAATGACGATCCACAAGTACCAGGGACCCGTAAATTACAGAAGAGTAAGATTACCTCATGAGGAGCCAGCACATCCCCGCCAGACACGAGCAACTGCTTGGCCTGGTCGGCGCACGCGGAGACTTGACGCTGGTGGCTTTCTAGATCATCCTTGATCAGCTGCAGAAAATAAAATATGTTATTTTTGTATAGATTCGTACTCTTTCTTATATTGTGCTTTGGCTCAAGTGTGGTACATAGAATTCGTTCTATGCCTGTCCTAGGGCAGGCAACATGAAAATGCAATAATTGGTAACATTTATAAAGAAAGCTCTAGGAAAAGATTTTTTTAACAAACAATACAGGGTGAAATTGATATCATTAGCATCCTTTTAAACTTAAGAGTCTACCTATCAAACTGAACAACTTTCACTATGGGAGCAAACCGATCGGAGCAAAAAAAATCAGCTGTTGCATACATTTGAGTCGAGTTGGCATTGCAGTTTAGTATGCAACAGCTGATTATTTTTTTGCTCCGATCGGTTTGCTCCCATAGTGAAAGTTGTTCAGTTTGATGGGTAGACTCTTAGTTTAAAAGGATGCTAATGATATCAATTTAACCCTGTATACTTTGCTAGTAAAAGAACATTATATTTATAAGATGATATTGTGTATTGTTAACTTAGAATAAAATAAATAAATTATTTTTATAACTATACAGGGTGTAACAAAATACCCCCGTAATATTTAAGGGGGCTGTTTAGACAATCAAACCGAACAACTTTCACTATGGAGGCAAATCAAATTAAAATAAAATAAAAACGTCTGTTTCATACAAAACTGTAGTACCGGACTCTACTCCAATGTGACAGCAAATGTTTTTTATTTTAAATTGATGTTGGCTTCATAGTGAAAGTTGTTCAGTTTAATGGTTTTAACCACTCCTTTAAATATTACTAGGGTGTTTTGTTATACCCAGTATAAGTATTTTTTATCCAGACTGACTAAACGTCAAACCTAAATCCTGCAAAGATCAGGAGTGCGATTTTTGAATCTCATTCCCTGAGCTCAGCAGTTGAAAATGTGAAAATTACTTTGGAGATATGAAACTTTTTACTGCTGATTTGATTTTTAAAAATCACACTCCTGAAGTATGATTTTTGAAAGTCAAATCAGTAGTAGAAAGAAGCACATCTCCATAGTAATTTTGACATTTTCAACTGCTGAGCTCAGCGAATGAGATTCAAAAATCGCACTCCAGATCAAAGACAATGTAACTCACTACGTTATAAGAGTCGGGACTTCCATACTAAAAACTGATCGTGACCGATATCAAAGAATGTATGAAACGTGTGCGACCGTTCAAAGGCATTTAACGTTTGCACGTTGCGTTGCGGCGTTGCACGTTTCATAAAACATTTATTTTGTTAGAGAGTTGCGCGAGGCTGGATCAGACGAAGATCTTGAATGTCTTGCATTACCTTAAGAAATTTCAACTGTTAATTACCTTGAGAATGTTTATCTGGTTACGTAGCTCATCCAGATCTTCCTTCACGGCCTCCTGATTGGCCAACCTCTCCTCGACAACGGCGATCCATTCCAACAATTTGGACAAAGTTTCATCACAAAGTCTGTACTTCTCTTCAACTGCTTGCTAAACGTTCAGAAAAAATATATTAGTCTATGGTTTCAAAAAAGTTAACGGCGCATTTACAAGGCTCGTCTCGTGAGCTTCAATATGCATTCATTTAACTACAAGAGCAAAATTTACAATGCATCTATCTACTTGTGCAGGCTTCTTTTAGAACCTTTTTACATATAGGTACAATTATCAAGTGCATTTAAAAGATGCAATATTTAAACACAATCGCCAACACTTATAAAATTGTTTTTAATTGAATTCACTGAACATTTGTCACTTTCTTACATATGAATAATAGCTTCAAGTTGGAAAGAGACAACACTAAAGACTTCAACCAAAACACTTTACAAGTAAAGGCTTGAAGTAAGACATTTAAAAAATATTAACAAAACAAAAACAGTGGATAAATTAGTAAACATGCAACTAAATTATCCACCAAAAAAAAATCTGAAAAAAGAGCTTAAAAACTAAAGACAAAAGACTATATACGCAAAGAAGCTGTACTCCTGAGAAAAAAAAAACAAGAAGGAAAAGGCGACAACAACAGACAGCCAATAAACACAGCATGAAAAATGACAAATCACAACAAGTCCCAAAAGTTGCGTAAATAAAAGACGACATAGAACTAAAACATGCAGAAGCAGAACATGCAAGCTGTGAAGTGCAAAACATTGAAAAGATTAAAAACGAAATGATGTGTAATCTGTGGTAGTTAAATATTTTTATCTGTAGTCACATTATTTTTAATCTGTTCAACATTTTGCAGTAAAATAACGCGTTTGCGTATAATGATGTCAACATCTTCAAAGTTCTTAAAAAATGTTAATTCAACTTTTTGATTAGGGTTAATTGTTAAATAAGTAAAAAAAAAAGATAAGTATACCTTCATGGAAATCTGAAAACTTTGAAACGTTTCTTTGTAAAGTAGAATGAGGGTAAGACAGTAATAAAATTTTTCAAAAATAACATTCATTTCAAAATGCACTTTGTAGTCATTTTTTTGATAATTAATGTACACTTTAAAAATTTTAAGACCTTATTTCACTGCAATTAAATACATTAAAAATAAAAACGTAAACAAACGAAAGAAATATTATAATAGTGATGAAATAAAATCCCAAAACTCTATCAGCATTAAAAAACAAACCGAAAATGAATAATAAATACTACCTTTCAGCGTGTGAAGAAAATGTTTAACCATTTTCATGATATTGTGATAGTTTTTGCCGCCTTTAATCGCAACATCACAATAGCATAGCATTTGATCATGCATTCCAAAATCGTGTGAGCACAGGTCTTAAGGAATGAGTATATCATTAAAGGGGCCTCAAATGAAAAACAAACCAACTGTCAATTGCTGGTTTTTAAAATGAGGAAGCGAACAAAAGAAAGCGTGGTCGACGGGCAAATTGCTGTCCTATTCGACCGAATTCTTAGCACAGTATGGAATGGGTTAGGTTTTGGCGAGACGGTGATGTTTTTCAAAATCGTCGTTAACATGATCCCTCACAGGCAAGCATTCACGATTTAGCTCAAAAGGGGTCTTTTAGCATCGCAGGCAACGGCTGGAAATAAAAACAACATACATCGAGCCTTAGTACAAAGTGATAAAGCATAGCGCTCTTAACCAATTGACAGCTTTCCTGTTATTTTTTTGGAAACCAGACAATTGTATGAGCGCACTAACCTAAACTTAAGCATCTAATGACAACCACAGGACAAGAATTTAATTATCTATTGCGATTAACTACTTTAAAGCTTGTTTTTCGCATAAAAGTGTAAAAGCTAATATTACTGAAATAAATAAATGTATAGACACTAAATTCAGTGCTTGAACTACTTTTACAAAATGTTTAACTCTAACTCCTTAACTAAGTGGATGTCTTAAGTTGTAGGTAAAATTGTATCAGTAGATGGTAATTAGTGAAAATCATGTAATGCCACTTCAAAAAAACATGTGACGTCACCAAGGGAAAATAGCATAGAACCCCCGACACAGCGAGTTTGTGCGTGTCGTGCCATGCGACTGTTCTAAGCCAAACGCTTCAGATAGATCACCTAGGAAGGAAAGCAACACCTTTGGTGAAAGCACAACGAATAAAACAAGAAAAACACTTACCCTAGTTTCTGCTGGCAGTAGATAACCCTTCTTCAGAGCTTTGACCAAATCCAGACTAAGACTCTTGACCGGATCTATTATCAGTCTTCCTTCAACTGGATCTACGAGTTTCTGATCAATCGCTTGCACTAATGGACATATTTTCCCGGTCTCAGGTTCTTTGACAACAGTGCTTGATGGATCAACGATGCCTTTTTCTATCGCTTCGCCCAAATTCAACCTCTTTCTATCAATAACGCTTGTTGTTATAAATGGATCATTCAGAGCTCCAGTAGTTGGATTATAGATACCAAAGTTTAGTGTCTCTATCAAGCTGAAGCTCTTTTTAGGCGTCATCAAAAGACCGCTTTCTATTGCAGCCGTTAAACTGTTAAGTTTCGAGGTCTCTGTATCTAAAATGTTGCCCTTTTCAGCATCCATGAGGCCTTTACGGAATGCCTCAGGAAGTTTCACCAATCTCTTCTTGAGATTATCCTTGATGAGAGCTGTGTCCGGATCTATGTAGCCGAAAATGGCCGCGTCTTTGATAGTTAAGACTTCTTTGGAATGTGGATCAGTGAATCTAGCGGTAGCCACGTTTAGGTGACCGTCTTCAATCGCTTGCTCAAACGTGAGAGGCTCACGGACGTATACAATTAAACCGTTTTCAAACACAAAGCACAGAGTCCTAGAGCGTTGCGTATCGAAGGAACCCTTAGCGTTTTTGTCGATGATACCTTCAGTTATACCTAATTTTAATGGAATGTACTTATTTTTGTGAGGATCTTTTATCAAAGCAGTTTCAGGGTCGATAAACTCGTATTTGATTGCTTCGTCTAATGTGAATTCTCTAAGAATTTGTTCTTTAGACGCGGACGAATCTGGGACGTAACGTCTCGCTACAGTTTGAGATGTTAGAGGTTGATTGATGGTAACAAGAAGACCTTTATCGAATGCGATGTCTAAACTGTATGTTTTCTTAGCTTTAGTATCAAGTACCCTACCTTTGGTAACGTCAACGTCACCTTGTTGAATAGCTACAAATAGAGGCTTGAATTTATTCGTGGAGCTATCTTTAACAACCGTCGAATCGGGATTTAGTAAATTCGTTTCAATTGCTTTATTGATATCGACGAATTCATTTGTGTTCGGGTCAACGATTTTACCGTTATCGGCTCTAAAGAGGCCGTTCCTGATGATCTCTTCGAGACTTAAGTTCTTTTTAGTAGTGACAATGAGACCGCGATGTTTTGCGTCTAACAAATTGATTTGGTTACCGTTAGGTAACATGTATACGCTGTTGTTATCGTCCACAATACCGTTTTGAATAGCTTCGTCTAACTTGATATATTTGCTTGTCGGTATGTGTTTGATTAAAGACGTTTCTGGGTTGATCATTTCTTGAGCAATCGCTGTCTGGAGAGATATTTTTCTTTCAGAGACCGGATGGACGAACGCAAGATCAGTGATGTCATACATGTTCATAGCTAGAGCGTCGTATAGAGTGAACCCTGCGCTTTCGATGTCTACGATGAGACCTAAGCTCATAGCTTCAGATAAAGGTATTTGAACATCTGAACCTGGCTCATGGAACTTCCCGCTCCTTCTATCAACGATTTCGCTACGACAGCATTCAGCTAAAGTCAGAGGTTTCTCAGACTTTTTATCGAAATAGCAAAGATGTTTAGGACTGATGATGGACCTCCTAAGCGCTTCGTGTAAAGTGATTTTACGGTTTGTCGCAGGATCGATGATTTTACCTGTACTGTCTTCGTATAAGCCCTGATGTAATGCTCTTTGGAGGCTGATTGGAGCTTTGCTATCTACAAGTAGCCCTATTTCGAAAGCTTTACGAAGGCTGATCTCTTCATTGTCATTGTTTATGTTTCTGATTTTACCTGACTTGTCATCGATTACACCAGTTTCAATGGATTCAGGCAAAGTGATCTTGTCCCATTTGCCTAATCTATTATCCTGAATATGTACAGAATGAGGGTCAACTAGGCTCATTTTGATTGCTTCAGCGAGTGTGTATTTTTTGCCGCTCTGGGGATCCATGAATAGACCAGTAATTTCATTGTACACGCCCTTTTCGATGGCTTCGACAAGCGATAGAGGCTTGCGGACTTCAACTAAAATTCCTCTTTCGAACGCTTCGCGGAAATCGATTTTTTCGTCTCCTAACACGATGGTACCTGTTCTACCATCTACAATACCTTTGTCTACGGCAAATTCAAATGGAATAACTTTTCCACCGGCGTGTACTAAAGTAGACTGAGGGTCTAACATACGCTTTCTTATAGCCCTATCTGTCGGTATCTTTTCCTTGCTCTGCGGATGAGAGAACTTTCCGGTTTTTGGATCGTAAAAGCCTTTGAATACGGCTTCAGGCAGGCTGAGTTTACGTTTAGCCGGTACTATCAAGCCACGCTCCGATGCGTCCGTAAGAGAAATTTTGTCACCGTGAATCGGATCTCTAACTTTACCTTCTTTAGAATCAATAATGCCTGCTTTGATGGCGTCAGCTAGAGATATGATTTCACCAGTGACGGAATTCCTAACAGACAAGGCTTCTGGGTTGATATTACCTTCTTTGATCGCGTCCTCCAAAGTCATAGTGACCCCATTTATTGTTAAAAGCCCAGATTCCGGATCGTAAATGCCTTGAACTAAGCCTTCTTGCAAAGTCCATGGTTTTTTGTCACTTAGCAAGTAGCCCTTTTCGCCGGCCTCTTTAAGATTGCAAACGGGTGATGTGATAATGCCCTTTTCTAGATCTATAAGACCGGATTTTACTGCTTGATTAAACGGTACTACTGCTTCTGATTTGTCGTCTTTAATTTTGACATCAGATGGATCTACAAGTTTATCTTTAATTGATTTTGCTAACGATATAGTTTCACCTGTTTTCGGGTTCAGGACCTTGCATGTATCAGGAGAGTAATATCCTAACTCTATAACGTCGAACAGAGAGAAAGTAATGTCTTTTGTAGCGACAAGACCCTTCTTCAAAGCATCATCTAATGGAATGTCTTTACCAGTCTTTTTGTCTTTAATCTTTCCTGTTTCAGGATTAATGAGCTTAGTGTTAAGAGCTTCTTCTAGAGGCACGAATTTATCTAAAGCGGTGTCTTTAATTTCAGAGATGGTGGGGTGAACAATATTTCTATCGACCGCATCACCGACAGATACTAGTTGATCCGTGACATTATCTTTAATCTTTCCTGTTTTGGGTTCGTACATATCATTTAGAATCGCAGCTTCGATTGAGATTGGTCTTCGCGTCATCGTTATAAAACCGCGTTGTATAGCGACCGATATTTCTATAATTTCATGGGTTTCTACTACAGTTATGACGCCTTCATGTATAACTACAATGCCGCGTTCGATAGCGTCTGCTAACGGAACACTTTCGTTCGAATGAGGTACTTTGATTAACAGAGATTCTTGATCGATAATACCCTTTTCAACAGCCAAGCCTATCGGTACTAACTCCCCAGTGTTTACGTCTTTAATCTCACCTGTCTTAGCGTTATACAAGCCTTGTTCTATAGCTGATTCGATAGACACTTGCTCAGGAACAGAAACGTCTTCAGGTCTTTCAACTATCCATCCCAACTGTACGCATTCAACGAAAGGCACACGTTTACCCGTTTTAGGATTAACCATGTGACCGGTAGTTTTATCAATGATTGGTCTCGCGATGGCCTCATCAAACGTTATGTAGGTGTCGGATTTAGAACCTAAGTCCTTAACCAAAAGGGATTCTGGGTCGAATATTTGAAGACCGTAAACAAGTTCTTCAAATGTAATTTTAACGCCAGTTTCTGGATTCAAGAACACTTGTTTCTCGATATCGTAGACGCCCATTTCGTAAAGATCTTGTGTAGTTAGTTTTTGGGAAATCGCGACGCTGTGTTTTAGTTTAAATTCCCTTACAATGACGAGGTATTTAGACAAAACGTCAACGGGGGTGAATTTACTCAATTGCTCTTGTTCTAAAGCGTCCTGGACGGTTAAAGGTGATTCTACTCCGTTAATAATTATTCTGCATACTTTAGGTTCGATTTTACCTTGCTCAATAGCTTCTATTAATGGAATGTTTTCGTAAAGAACCTTGGAAGGAGACTCAGATTTTTCCTTGGTAACATTTTGTTCAGTGATTTCATCGATTACTCGCAACGGTTGACGTTCAGCATCTATAAACATAGCGGATACCGTTTTTTCATCAGTTCCGATAACCTTGTGCTTAGTTATTTCAACTTGCATTACCTTTTGTTCTACAGTTGTTGTAGTACTTTCAGAAACTACAGGCGCATATTCCGTTGTTTGTGTTATTATTACTTCTCCTGGACGGGTAGTCGTTGAAGTAGTGGTGTGATATTCCACAACTTCTTCTATTGCCGAATCTTTTGTTGGCTTTCCAGCTACAGCTAAAGCTTCTGGTTTAGGTAAAGTAGCAACTTTAGTATGAGGCGATGATGTCGTTGGAATTTGTTCTTTGATAACCTCTTCATACTTTTTATAAGTATCAGGATCGACAAGGCCTCGTTCACGAGCTTTGTCCAGAGGAACTTTTTCACCTGTCTTAGGGTCAACAACAACAGCACTTTTAACAACTTCAATTATCTTTGCAGCTGCCAAAATTGGAGCTCCGACAACAGCCACGAGTCCAAATTTAGCAGCATCAGCGAAACTGATCTTTTTACCTGATTTATCCTTAATTTGACCAGTTTTCTTGTCGACAACTCCTTTAGTAATAGCTTCTTTCAAAGTTATTTGCTTACCCGTTTTGGGGTCAACAATTTTGACTGTGTCAGAAGGAACGATTCCTTTCTCAACAGCTTCTAGAAGATCACCAGAAACGCCAGATGTTGAGGAAATCACCACAGATGTATTCGGATCGTAAATAACACCTGGTGCTACTTCGACTGGCTTAGAAGATTCAACCTTGTCTTTGTTCTCTTCTGTTTCAGGAGTCTTTTTCTTAGACACCATCTCGTCTTTTCCAGGTTTTCCTACGACAGGTTGCTCAGAGACGACAGGCGAAAGTTCTTTAGGCGAGGTTGGTGTTTTCTTAGCCGGTTTCTGTTCTTTGACTGTTTGTGTCTGCATAACTTCTTCAATAATGGGAGAAGTACTATCTGATTCAGTTGGGTACAGACCTTTATCAACTTGATCTGGCGACTCAGTAAATTCAACAGTGTAATGTTCGGTTGTCTCACGAATGTCATGTGGTCCACTAATTTCCTCACTTACCGTATGATAAGAAGTGGACTCATTTTCAGTTATTTCAACAGTTGTTATTTTTGATGCCTTTGTTGTCACTACGGTACTGTTATGTTCAGTGATGTACTCAGTTGGTTCAGATTTGGATAGCACTGTTTTTGTGTATTCAGTTGGTTCAGATTTGGATACAACAGTTTTTACGTATTCAGTTGGTTCAGATTTTGAGACAACAGTTTTTATGACGGTTGTTACCTCACCCTCAGGAGTAGTTTTACGATATTCTTCTATGATAGGTTTTTCGCCTTCTTTCTGACTTGGTCCTTTGTCTTTAGGTTTAATTTGAGTAGAATCTGGTTCTTCTCCAGGAGAAGTGCCCTGTGAAGACTCTTCTGTTACAAAGTATTCAGTTATTCCTGATTGAGAAGTTGTCGTGGTGACTACAGTGCTGGTATGCTGTGTCACATATTCGGTAGGTTCTGTTTTAGACACAGTTGTTCGGATTGTTGTTGTAATTTCTTGTCCATCAGGAGTAGTTTCACGGTATTGTTCTAAGATAGGTTTTTCGTCTTCTTTCGGACTAGTAACCTGCTCTTTAAGTTTAATTTGAGCAGAATCTGGTTCTTCTCCAAGAGATGTGCTCTGTGAAGACTCTTCTGTTACGAAGTATTCAGTTATTCCTGATTGGGAGGTTGTAGTTGTAACTACAGTGCTGGTATGCTGAGTCACATATTCAGTGGGTTCTGCTTTAGACACAGTTGTTTGGATTATTGTCGTAATTTCTTGTCCGTCAGGAGTAGTTTGTCGGTATTCTTGTACAACCGGTCCTTCTAAGACTTTCTTAACATCACGTATTGGACTTGAATCTTTGTCTTTCGGTTTTGACTGTTCTTGTTTGGATGGAACATCTTTAGGCGTATGTGATGAAACTGTTTCTGAAACTACGGCCTTTTCTTGGACAGTTTTACTTTTTGGTGCAGTCGTATCTTCAACAGTTACTTTGTGAGATGAGTGATCTTCCTTGGTAGGCATATTTGGTGAGATGTCTTTGCCTGCCTCCTTACATTTTTCTTTGTCTTTTTCTGTATCTTTTGGTACCTGTTCTTTGACACCGGTCTTTTCAAGTGATTCGGTTTTTACAAGTGCAGTCTTTTGAATATCAGATTGCAGCACGCTTTTCTTGTCCTTTTCAGGAGATTGGGCTTTCTCTTTCTCAGTTTCAATAGATTTAGGTACTGTTTTCTCTGGAGTTTTCTTCAGCCGATCTTTAGATAGTTCATGAGGCTGCGGAACAATCGTTTGTGGTTTTTCTTCTTTTGTTGCCGGCTTAGGAGCCAAATCTTTGATTGCAGTTTTAGGTTTCTTATCGTCTGTAATGTCAACATTGATTTTTTTTACGTTTTCCGGAGCCACAACGCGGCTGGGACTTTCAGTCGCAATAGCCTGTTCCTGTTTAGGTTTCATTATTTTGCTCGCAATAGTTTTTACGCCTTGAACAGCTGCTACACCAGCTAATACAGGAGCAGCCACGACTGCAATCAAGCCCATCTTAGCAGCGTTTTTAATATCAACTGACTTACCTGTCTTGGGTTCTATCAACTTGCCAGTCTCCTTATCAATGAGACCTGAATCTACTGCTTCTTTCAGTGTCACCGGTTTGCCGGCCTCTACGTTATAAATTACAGACTCGGGATTGATGACATTCTTTTCTAGAGCTTCCTTGAACGTAAGAACTTTGTTAGGAGATTTCGGATCTCTGAACTTCTGTGTTTTTTCATCAAATAGAAGTTCAAATGCTTCATTTAGGTCGAGTAGTTCCATTTCTTTCTTCGTTTGTATTACTTTGGTTGTTTCTGCGGGCACTTCAGTATTTAATACTCCAGTGCTAACTGCTTCGGATATGGTAAGCTTTTCTCCTGTATTAGGATGAGTAAACGTACCTTCCTCAATGTTGATATATCCAAGGTTAAGTGCATCTTCGAAGCTGATGTTTGTGTCGCTTGTAATAAACTGTTCTTTACTGGTCTGCTCGTCTCTTACAATGCCTTTCTGGCGAGCTTCATCAATCGTCATAATATCGCCAGTTTTAGTGTTACGGACCTCATTAGCACTAACTAAAACGTAATCAGCTAAAAGCTCAATCATTTTAGTTGTAATAGTGTGTTGAGACGTAAACGTTTCAGTGATAGTAGTCACTACGCCACTGGCTTGCATAATTTCTGAGTTAGGCTTGACAGCCAAAAGACCTTTTTCCATAGCTTTGTCCAAAGGAATTACTTGTTTGGTTTTGGGGTCAGTGAACGTACCGTCTTTGAGATTCACTGCGCCTTTATCAAGCGCTTCCTCTAATGTTATAGTTTCAGACGATTGAGGGTAGGGAATGGCCATGATCAAATCTTGTTTGATAGCTTCTCCTACAGGAATGACTTCTCCAGTAAGGGGATGCCTAATTTCACCCGTGTTTGGATTAACAACTTTGCGCTTTATGGCCACAGCAAGTGTCATCGCAGCTGGTGGGATTTCTTCAGCAGATTTAATAACTTTAGATTCTGGGAAAACTTGGGCGTTGACAGCTGAAACCAGATCAATAGGGCCATCGCTAGTTTTTAATACATTTGCTTCGTTATCAATGATGTTTCGCTCTATAGCTTCAGCAAGAGTAATGTTCTTGCCTGGAGCAATAGTAATGGTTGACAGAGGGTCAATAATTTCACAAATTATAGCTTCGCGAATTGTCAACAGAGTGCCGGTTTCAGGATGAATTATTTTTCCTGTAGTTGGATCTAAGAGACCTTGCTCCAGAACCTCTGGAATAGATAGACTCTTAGCGAGAGGAACTAATACTTCATTCTGGCCTTCGCCGTCTAAAATACTTCTGTTCAAAGCTTCTTTTATACTTATTACATCTCCGTGTAAAGGATCAACAATTTTACCTTTGTTCTCATCAACCAAGCCTTTTTCGATTGCCTTTTCAAGTGTAATGGGAGCTCCATTCTCATCAGTATACTGTTTGACTACCTCTAAAATCTTTGCAGTTTCTTTGTCAATCAAGCCTTTTTCTACTGCTTCTAGAGGAAGAACGACGCGTTTTCTAAGTTTTTGTAGAACGATGGGCTTTGTTTCGATTACTTGCGATTCAAGCACACGCTCATGTGCAACATTGACGTTGTATTTTGGTTTTTCAGTGTGGCGTGTCTTGGTGATTTGAACAACGTCAGACGGACGTAACGATTTAGGTTTCTCTACGGGAATTTCGATAACTTTTCTATTATCAGCGGAAAGACTGTTTTGAATCGACTCGACTGTGATGAAACCTTCGGACACAGCAGCACCTACTGATACAGGTTTACTCGCTTGTGAAATTGTTACAGTGCTCGTACCAGGTTTCCTACCTATGTCTAATTGAGTAACTTCAGTTTCCGGAGACCTGTCTCTAATAGATTCTTCATATTTTTTGTAAGTAGCGGGGTCAACTAATCCCCGCTCGTAAGCTACTTCCATCGGTAATTTCTCACCAGTTTGTGGATCTACTACCATAGTACTCTTGACAACTTGAATGACTTTAGATGCAGCCATTAATGGAGCTCCCACTACAGCAATAAGACCTATTTTGGCAGCGTCTGCAAGGCTTACCCTCTTCCCAGAACTGTCTTTGTATTCTCCAGTTCCTTTGTCAACAATACCTTTGTCGTACGCCTGTTTAAGAGATATCTGTTTACCAGTTTGTGGTTCCAGGACTTTAACAGTATCGGAAGGAACCACACCGCGATCGACAGCTTCAAGAATATTTTCAGATAATCCAGAATTTGTAGATATCACTAAAGCTGTTGCTGGGTCGTAAATTACTCCTTGTGTTACTTGAACAGGCTCTAAAGCCGATTGCTCTTCGGGGGCAGACTCGTGGGGAGTTTGTACCTCAGAAATTTCCATTTTATCTGGCATACCGGCAACCGAGGTAATTGTTATTACCTTATGAGACGAAGTCGAAGTAGTCAATTGGACGAAAATTATGAATCTACGTTCGATCGCGTCTCTCATTGAAAGAACTCCGGTTGGTTGTTTATAATGGCCGGTGCTATCTAGAATACGCATCTCTAAAGCTTTGCCCAGAGTGATTTCTTTCCTAGTTTTAGGATCGATGACGTTTGCTGATTCTGAATTAATAATGTTGAGTTTCAAAGCTTCTTCGAAATCTAAAACCCTATCTGTACCGGGAATCGTAAACATGCCTGTGACTGGATTGAAGAGGTCTTGTTGTATCGCGTCTTTGAGAGACCAACCACCACGGGGCAGTTCAATAGTATTCTTCTTAATCGTCAAGGACGTTACTGATGGTTCTGTTATTACCGATTTTGATGTCACAGTTCTTATCTCTTTCATCAGACCTTCGCGTGGTGAAACTACCTCGCGAGTTACGTAATCGGGGCTTTTAACTGTTTCTGGCCTATTATCGTATTGTACTTTACTTTCTGGGCTTGGTGGCAAGTCCTTGATAAAGGATTTCTTTGTGATTTTTAGTTCTACTACCTGCCCAGGAACTAAATCTTTTCTGCTGACATTTTCTGGAAGGTAGACGACGCGAGGATCGTTCTTTTCTACGCCTAGCAAGCCTTCGTCTAAAGCTTGTTGTATCGGGAACACGGTTCCTGTAGTAGGGTCAGTGAATGTTTGAGTGGTCTCATCGATGAGACCACGCCTCACGGCTTCAGCAAAAGTAATTATAGTCTCCGATCTTTGGGTTGTATTTGTATTCGTCACTGTGACGTACCTTTTAACAGTTTTCGTAACTGTTTGTAAAGTTCGAGTTATATTTAAAAGGGAGTTCAGCAAAGCAGCGCCTTCTGGCGTAATCATATTGATTTGTACTGCTTTGTTAAATGGAATAGGTTTCTTAAGTGTCGAGTCAAGCAAATGACCTGTTTTGGGATCAAGAATATTTTTGAAAACAGCGTCTAATACAGTCAGTTCTTTACCATTTTCATAAATGCCTATTTTACGATTAAACATTTCTAAAACTTCAGGCCGTATTATTGATACTTTAGTGCAGTCTTCTATATAAACAAAGTCTCCGCTTTCCGATTTAAGGAAGACTTCACCGTTTGCGTATTTCAAATTGCCTCTACTAAGAGCTACATTAAACGACACAAATTCTCCTGTTTTGGGGTCTCTAAAACCATCGATATCAAAAATTGATCTTTGAGATACTGAAGTAATAAGGCCACGGTCCACAGCTTCGGGAATACTACAAATTTCACCAGTCAAGTTGTCCCTAAACTTATTATCATCGGGAAGTATAATCCTAGCACCTAATGCTTCAGATAGAGTAAGAAGCTGTCCTGTCGTCGTATCAGTGATACATTTCACGCTGTCACTATCAAGAACTCCGGCCGATATTGCCTCTAGAATGTTTAAGGGCGTTCTATTAGACGGTGACAGAATTTTACCATCGTTTGTCATGAGATTATTATCACATACGTCTTTGAGCGTCATGGGTTTGCAAATGAAACGTTTACTTGCCGCGTCTCTAAATGTCATTTTCTCTTTAGTTATATTGTGTACGTATTTAGAATGTTTTGTGTTTATTATGTTTCTCTCTATGGCTTGAGCAAGCGTGATTTTGGTGTCGTTCTTAGGGTCAACGACTTCTCTAACATCTGGATTGATTAGTTCATTTTTGATAGCAACGTCTAATTGGAACCTATCGCCAGAATTCCTGTCCAGAATCCAACCAGAATTGTTGACTAAATCTTGACTAATCGCGTCAGATAAAGACAGAGCACTCGATTTGATTTTGATGATCTCATTGTAGATCAGGTAACCCTTTTGGTACGCTTCAGCGATGCTTATGTAAGTTCCGTTGGGCAACCTATAGAGACCTCTTTGTAGATCGACTTGTCCTTGATTGAGGGCATCTGATATACTCATTCCTTGCCCGGGCTTTTCGTTTTCAACCGTTACCTTTATTCTCTTCTCAGCTGGATCAGCGAATCCTTGTTCAGCGTCATAGAGTTCTCTTTGTATAGCTTCGAGTAGGGTGACTTCGTTGCCGTCTTCTGTCACACCGCATGGTCCTGTTAATCTTGCAGCTAGTTTAGGATCGATCAGACCTTCTTTAGCTGCTTGTTCTAATGTCATAGTTTGTCGTGTCTCAGGGGAAGATAGTAATCTTCCAGTTCTAACGTCAAGTATTCGCATACTGATAGCTTGACCTACTGTTAAGATTTCTCTTGTTTCAGGGTGGACTATACCTCTGGATTCGATAATGTTTGGTCCTTCGTACATTTTGTGGACTCGTTTAAGGTTCCTTAGGTCAGGTCTATCTTCTTCAGTGAGTATTGTTTTCGTGTAGTTCGGGGAGGTTGATTTGCCATTAGACATTGATTTGACGGGTGCTTGGCCGTCGAGCTCTGTCGTATGTGATGACCTGACGTATCTGTTATGATGTGGAGGAAATAAGTATTAGATCACAAGGTACAACATGATCAATCACAAAATTGAAATTGTTATAGCAGCTGAGAACTGCAATAATGAAAAAATAAAATAACATGTACCAAAATCGCCCTGCATTTGGTAAAAATGTAAAATTCAAACAGACATATTAAATTGAGTTATCTCCTATTTCTATCTCAGTTATCAGTTTATCAAAGGGCCCAAATCAGGCACAGATACATAGTGATCAGTTACTGTTTACTGTTGTTAACATACATTGTACATACATACACTCGCAAACATATCCCCTTTCAGGTTGGATACAAACTTGTTTTTCAACTACAGTTTCAACAATTTCATTACAATTTCAATTGAAACAGTTACGCTAAAGTAGTGAAAAAAAATTCATAGTGGTATTTTTACGGAACTACTGGGCCTACACCCCACGACAGGGCAAAGGTCTCCTTTACAAACAAAGGCGTGCAAGGTAAGAGCCCCCGAGTGACGAAACCGGAGTTCATCTGAAGCACCCTGGGCAGTCAGACTGGCTCACAAAAGAAGAAGAATACAAACAAATAACTCACTTCTCAGAGGTATAGTGCGTTGTATACGTATGCTCAGTGGTAGTCGCCAGGTCCTGCATATTGAATTCCTGGCGGAACGATCGCGCCGACCTCGGGGCCATTGCCTCCACGAGGCGCTAGAAAAAAAAATACAATAGACATAAAAACTTTTTCGAAGGAAACCTTTATGTGCATCGTGATTCGTGAACTATTTGTTATGCCCCGTAAATATGCTGGTTTAAAAAGAGGCAAAACAGACTAAGGCTCAAAAGAGAGACTAAAGCAATAGAAACCTTGCTAAAATAGCAACAAAATACATAAGTTTGTACTTTTTTCACTTACGGCATTGAAAAGGTTCTAAATTGCGCATGTACCTTTATGCGACCTTTTCTAACACCTTCTCAATGCTGTAAGTGAAAAAAGTGCAAACTGATGTATTTTGTTGCTATTTTAGCAAGGTTTCTATTGCATGATATATGAGGACTAAGGACACTTTTGCACTGATTCAGAGATATCACGGTTTGTGAAGAAATGTATGGATTTTGACAGTTCAATGAGAGACAAAATTGTGGTTGTTACTGTCAAAATCCATTCTTATTGTGATGATCCTTGTATTCTTGGAACCTAATCAGACGCAGTGCAACAGCGTTCTTAGGGTTTAAGACTGTCCAGAGGTTTTGTGTCTAGGCGGGGTTCTATTTTTCAATAAACATTATTGTATACGATAATGGCATTCACTCATTGGTTTTTTGACAGGCGTAGAGAGGTTCATCTCTCGCATCTATTATATATTTCCATCGATAAAAGCGGATTTGTTACCGTTTTATTAGTTGTTGTAATAATTATAAAGCTTAGCTATATTGTGGGCACTTACAACAGATTTTTTGTGCCTAGATTCTATAATTTGGATTGTAGTACCAATTGATGTTGTAGTTTAATAAGCTGAATAAGTAGCTTGCACGTGCGTCATATCTAACAATGGATTGTTTGTTACTTTTAGCTCCATAAACGGACAAGAAGCTGTTAAAATTATCATTACAGCTCGCATCTGTGTTTCTGTTCGATTCTAATAGATAGTTTTCATTATACGTTTGCAGTTTCTCTAATATAGTATAATGAAAAGGGGTTGAGATTATGACAATAACGAATGCAAAATCTCTCGCTCACTCTATGCGTAACCGAGCGGACAAGCTAATAGTCTCGTTTGCGTTTTCTGTACCATTTCTACAGGATAGTAGGTACATGTACTCGTAGTCTTGTATTACTTTCTACGGTAGTGGGGAAAAGTTATGATGAAAATACGAACCCGGCATTCATACGCGAAATCATACTCGTACTCCTCCATATCGATAGTTTATAGCACAACACTTATAACACTATTTATCTCTTTCACTTGTCACTGACATGTTTCACACAATATTATTTAAAAACTTCTTATAAATGTAACCTAGAATTTAAAATGAAAAAAAAAAGTTAAAAATCACAAAAAGAAAAAAAAAACGATTTCTTTAACATTTAAAAAATAACACAGCTGACCGCCGACCGAACTGGCTGAAAACTGAATGGAAGCCAGAAAACCGTAAATCGAAAAAAATATGCCGCATTCTAAATTTAAATCATTTCGTAATGGATTTCCGACGCGTCTCGACGTTTCTTTTGATTACGGCGTTAAATAATTCCGTTTATTACGTGTATTTAACTTTTTTACGCCGATTAGGTCAGTGAACAGCTGTTTTAGAAATGTTGTAGGTTATGTGACTTGGCTGATTCGATAAAGGGGATTCGTGGCGGGTTGCGCGCGCATCCCGGCGCGCCGGTGCGGCCGCGTAATCTTGACACTATGACACGGTTTCAAAAACAATAAGGCGCAATGACCCGCTGATTCTTGGCAGCAATGCGTAAATTATGTAACTAGTTATTTCCAGGATTATTTACGTTTATTTGCTAGTTGCCTGTACTATAGTTTGAATCACGTAAAAAGGCGCTATGGTGAAATTGCGCAGCAACCTATTTTCCATTATTTATCTGTAAAGGATGATTACTTCCTTTTTTACTTATGTTATTAAAAGTTAAAATTAATGTATATTTTGTATACCCCTTTAATGAAGTGTCCCATTTAATTTTAAAACGAAATTCGAATTTGTCCACTGCTGGACTAAGGCCTCCCTTTACCCTAATAAGTTAAAAAAAAAAAATTGTTTTTATTATTTCTCAATATTCTTACATAATTTGAGTTGAGATCCACCCAGAGATCATAAGTTATTCTTTTTGTTTAAAATAGATCTGTCTTATGATGATAATTACTTTACACGGTACAATTACACTACAATTACACGGTAGGTAGGTAGGCTCTCTATGATGGATCTGCTGGAAGATATCTCTTCAGATATAAGCTCGCCCGTTGTACTTGCCTATTATGCTGTATTCATATGTATTTATGTGTGTACAATAAAGTGATAAAATAAAAAAAATAAAAAATAGGTTTAGGCTCAGAAGAGCCTTTATTGTTCTCGTTTAAATTTCCATAGTTACTAGAAATCTAAACATGACGAAAATCTATCGCCCCGCAAGCAAAAGAGATTAATGATACAACTCATGGTTTAGAAATACAGTTCCGATTTCAACAAAACATTAAAATACTTAGTAACAAAGGTTGTGTATTGTGATGTGGATTTCCTTAATTAAGCTAAGACTTATACTTAATTCATTAGGAACTTAATAAATTACTGCCTGTAATTCGGTAACAACAATTCATAGGTTTGAAAGTTATCAAGATCAATTTTTTTTTGTTAATTTTAAGCTATGACCAATTTTATTTTTTATTTTTAGTTATTAGTACCTATACTTAGTTAGAAACTACTACTACTACCGGGTACCGGGTACTTGATACCTACTTAATTTGTATTTTTGTTAAATAAATGCTAAGACATTTTTGTACTTTTCATAGGTATACAATTTTCTTAATTAGAACAATTGGACCAACATACCTACATGCCTTGCATGATTATTTTAAATTATTTGCAGCCTCTTGTCGACTGCACTTTCCAGGTAAATAAATATCCATACATACATACATAAACTCACGACCACAATCCCTATCGGGGTGTACAGAAGCTTTGTTACAACTGCCAACTAAATTTTGAATTGTGCAATTGTAGCATCGCTCACTTTTAGAATATTGAAGTAAAGATAAATATTAGCCATGTTTAAAAAAAGATGAGTCCTCTTTTAGCTATAAAGAGGGAGGAGAGGTTAAAAAATTACCCTCCTGAAGCAGTCGGGTAAAAAGATCTAAGGTCAGAGTATTCTTTGCCTTATTTCATTTGCAAATCCATTAACTTCAATATCGCCTACCGTTACTGCAACGAAGTAACAAATAAACACATCTTGCGCATAACACGTTGATATATTTTACGAGTAGGCAGTATCGATAAACGCTCGAGTGTTTTTAATTAGCTATCTTCAAAAGCTAGTTGAAAACGTAAATATTTGTCGTACGTTACCACATCATATCAATAAATACATTGTGATTAATAAACTATACCATCACAGTACGAATTGTAGTAATAATAATAATAATAATAAATATCTTGGACATTGTCACACAAATTATCTAGTCACATTTAAAGTACCTGGACTTGTATTATGATGACTAGACAACGATATAGAATACATATATAGATACAAACATCCATGACTCGGGTACAAATGTTCATATTCATCATATAAATATTTGTCCCTTACGGGATTCGAACCCGCGACCCTCGGCACAGCAGGCAGGTTCACTACAGACTGTGCTACCGGGCCGTAGTCTATTCTATGATTGGCATACTTTTTAAAAAAAACATCTAAAAACGTGTTTTGATCGCTTGTTAGTTAACGCTAAATGGCTTTCGACTTTAAATGTGGATGTTGCAAAGACAGTTCAAAATATATCTTATCCACGCATAGGTACAATGAAAGTTTCAAAAATATATTCACGACTAGCATTCCATTTCGAGGTGCATACAAAATTCAAATACCAAAAACATGCAATGTTCACTAAACTAGTCTTATTTTTTACGATCTCTCTTAGAACTTCCATTAAATTATGATGTCAAAATTTTCAAATTTTCATCACAGACTATTCTTTGGAAAAAGAAAACTATATTAAGAGGTGTGAAGACAGTCACGTCAAAACTTTTTATAGAAACCGCAGTTGCGTTTGACGAATGAAACCAACAAACATCCATCTTCCTTAACGACTATTTCTATTTTAGGTCTGACTAGAACAAAGCGGGATTATGTCGGTTTAACGATTTACGTCGATATTAGAACAAGTAAGGCTTGATCTCGGCTTTACATAAATCACTACGGGTTTCTTTGACGATATAATTGAATGTTACGTTTGAAAAGATTGGCTTAAATTGTCTATAGAGCATCAAAAGAATTAAAACTTAATTCAACAACGAACTTTTACACAAAGGAATGGGATTTATCTACATTCATAAGTATATGTCAATCCCATTAATCAAGATATATCTAGATTCTAGATGTGACTAGACAATTTGTGTGACAATGTCCAATATCCAAGATATTTGAAGATTTGACAATTAAATATATTGGAACAAAACTGACCCCTGTGGTACTACAATAGTTTTCCAGCTTCCTAACTCTAACTAAATAGCAGGAACTGTAAATATTTGCAAATAATTTATAAGCAAACATCTCCGTAACCTATCCATCATTGTTTATTTTAAATATTGTCGTATACTTGGCTAGAAGCTTAACACAACGCACTCAAATGCTTCTGTGAAAACATTTTGAACTTTAATGCAATGAAACAAGAGTACTCATTGAGTTTTTTGCATCTTCTTTTACACATGAATGCTAGTGACAAATCTGTTACAATAAATGCGTAATTTTTGTCACAAAACATACGTAAACAATGTTTAGTTCATTCATCAAAAATAATGTAATTTGTTACGGTTGTCGTTGTTGGACTTGCATGCTCAGGAAGTAAGTCGAAAAATGTGGAATGTTTTAGTTATTAATATTACGCTATTTTAGAAGTTGGAAAAGACATTTCCCACGTGACGAAGTGTATTCGTTTCGGGTCGTTTCGCAGCTGGCGAATGTGTATGTTCAAAGAACAAATACAAATCGTATGGTAGCTGAAATTATACACAGGATAGCAGGAATATCGTGCTTCCCAAGGGAATGGAAATTATCGTTTTCTACAGTGGCATCTATCTATACTATTATAAAACTGTAACAGGAAGTTTGTCTGTACATTGAAGATACTAACAAAAAAAAAGTTACGATATGGTTTTTAGGTCTCCCTAATTCCATTTCACCAATTTTTGGATTTTTTGTCTGTTTGTTTGTTTGTGTGTTTGTTTGTGTGTTTGTTTGTTTGAACGAGTATCACGCAAAAACTACTGAACCGATTTTGATGAATCTTTTTTTGTTTGATAGCTTATGATCTGACTTAAAATCTGGTATATAATTTGTGCGGACGAAGTCGCGGGTTAACGCTCGTATCTTATAAAATTCAAATTTACCACTTTTTTGTAGGCGAAACGGCAAATGGGGCAATGTCTTTTATGGATAATCTTGCTGTTGGTTCATACCTACATTAAACAATGTAAGGTTGTGAATTTTGCTAAATGATAAACGAAAGGATTTTTTAACGTTTGTGGGTTTCTCTCAGACTCTAACCACAATTTACAATAAAATGTTAAACATCAGGTATGTCCACTATGTCCCAATATTTGGCTTGGAATCAAATCACATTATTAGGTCAACAACCCATTTATTTCAACTAATTTAATTCCTACGATTCTAAAACATAAAAAACTGGACGATATAACATTTAAAGCAATCTGCATTTTACATACTAATCAGCTAAAATTGTGTTGTAAAATTATAGTGTAAAATAATGTAGCTCATCAAACAAGAACATAAAAATGTTATATTATACTTAACTGTTAAACAGTATCTGACATTTGCATAAAATATGGCTTTACACATTTAATGCATCGGAAACTTAGTCTGAATGTTTGTATTGTTATATTTTTCGAAAACACCTATTTTATCGTTTGGTGAAGTAATTTAGACAATTATTAAGGATAGTCTCAAGGCTTTAAAGTTGGGCGAAAGTAAGAATTGTCATCGTCGCTCAAGTTTCTTTTATTTATAAGTATTTCAAGGATTACTAACTCAATATTTTGACGCGTCCGACTGTGATGAGTTTAACTGGTTTTTTATTATTATTATTATTTGGGGGTATTCTGGGCCTTGACAGGCTTATCAAGCCTGTGCCACGTAGACCATCGCTGGTCCTTTGTGAACGCCCTTTTTAAAGTTCTCTACCAATCCCCACTGCGGCCAGAAAACGCAGTAGATTTTTGATAGGGATAGTTT
Organism: Agonopterix arenella; assembly: GCA_927399405.1. Taxonomy (NCBI): domain Eukaryota; kingdom Metazoa; phylum Arthropoda; class Insecta; order Lepidoptera; family Depressariidae; genus Agonopterix; species Agonopterix arenella. The sequence goes on along the minus strand of OV656712.1, from coordinate 11,280,793 downwards.
GTATCTCATCTGGTGTCAGAACCTGCCTACCTAGATGAGTACTACGTTTGTACATCAGGGGGCCACAGTCACATAGGAGGTGTATAGGAGTTTCCATCTCCTCCTTGCAGAATCTGCAGCCGGTGGTATCACTTAGATTCAGTGTGTGCATGTGTTTATTTAATTTGCAGTGGCCTGTGAGTGACCTTGCTATTGTACAAATTTGATCCTTTCTGAGGGCAAGGAGACCGTTCGCAAGTTTGCGATTGTAGCCTTTGATAAGTGCTTTGGAGTGGCCCATGCCTGGGGTGTTGCACCAAAGCTTTATTGCCTCTCCAAAGCTGACCCTATTCAAAGAATCTCGCGTTAGACTCCCAAAGGGTTCGGGGCCTATGAAGTGGTTTTCTGTGCCCCTTCTGGCCAACTCATCCGCCTTTTCGTTCCCTTCTGGTTTACCTAATAAAAGCGTATTCACTGGATGGCAGAAATAATAATCAAGATGAACCACACCATTCTAAAGAGAATATAGGTAAACCTATTATAATTCAAACAGGACTAGAAAACCAGTAACTCTTTAATACCAAACGTGATCAGCCTTGTGGCCAACCTTAAATAGATTTAAAACCCACATCAGGTCGTATTCACCTTGAATATAAAATTGCATGTTTTGGTCATATAGGTACATTAGATGCAATCAGGCTCATGTTTTGAACGATTACGCATAATCTGTTAGTCTGTACTCATAACTTTGACCTTAATATCATTGTAGATACAGATTTAACTACAGCAAATTTCAAAGTTAATTGTTATGTTTAAAAACATATACTTAAACTGATTATAAATTACGTGTTGAGTGAATGATTTAATAAATATTGTTTTGACATTGAGATTTCATAATATACAGCGTTATTCGTAATCTTTAGCTAATTAGTAAATAATAATTGCTTATTTGGATATAAGTAACCAAAATATGAGTAATCTATTAGAAGACGTACAAATCGAGTTCAAAACTGATTCTATAACCGATGACAGGAACTAAACAAATGTAACATCTACGACCGACAACGAATATATTTGCTACAAATCATTTTAAATATTATTTGATCGATGCAAAGAAAGAAAAAGAAAAAAGAAAAAACATGTGAAAGCAAAGCAAACAACAAACTTACAGTTCTGAACAAGTACCAATAAGGCTCCATAGAGTTCGAATGAAAATGAAAATTCAACTGATAGTAAAAACGAAAACAAACTGACCAACTATAATGGAAGACATTCCTAAAAACCAACATAAATTATTCACTTAATAAAACTAGTTAAAAGTAAAAACGATCTTAAAAGTCGAAGGGATAAGGATAAAAATAAAGCGGTCGTTGGTCTTGAAAGAGCAAATGCCGTGGTTGTTAAAATAGTATATTTGGCAATAGTACACGTACCCATTCTATTGGATGAAGCTTGCCAAATGTCATCGTGAGTGCACGTGAGGTGTTTAAGAGAGATGCTCCTTCGTTAGTACAGACAAAACACTTTAATAAACGTATGCATATCCATTGATTACCTTTTATGTCATCCATAATTTCTTTCATGCAGGTTCTGCTCAGTCATAAGCAGTTCTGATTCATAATTTGTCATCACTGGCATTTTCAATGTTACGAGGCAATAGAGCGTTGGATTATTGAAAGGGTACAAATAGGTAATAATCAAATCGGATCTAAATGAAAATGTACGTAGGGAAGCTGGCGAGTATGAAGTGACTAATGGATGTTAAAGCAAGAGGAGGACAGTCAGGTCAGGTTCGTAAGTAGTGGCGATATGCCTACAGGGTGAAATAGATATCATTAGCATCCTTTTAAACTAAGAGTCTACTGAACAACTTTTACTATGGGAACAAACAATCTTCTTAGGAACAAACCCATCGGAGCAAAAAAAAATCAGCTGTTCCATACTAAACTGCAATACCTCTCGACTCAAATGTATGCAACAGCCAATTTTTTTTTTGCTCCGATCGGTTTGTTCCCATAGTAAAAGTTGTTCAGTTTGATGGGTAGACTCTTAGTTTACCCTTATTTCTGTGCATATCCGAAAATGGGACAAAGGTGTAAAATATTTAGAATCCAAAATAGCCAAGCCAAGCCAAAATAGAGTTGGTTGAGACGATAAAATAGGAACGACTGTTATCTTTTCTACATAAGACCATGCAACGCCTACACGACCTAAACGTTTAAAATAGCATATTATAAAATTATGCAGTTTGTTAAGAAACTTAGAAACAAACGTAAGCATACCGAATGCGCCGGCGCGGCGCGGCGCAGGCGTCGCGTGCCAAACAATACGACACCGACACTGAATAGTGGGCCGCTGAATTAATCAAGGTTGTCTATACTATACCACTTGACGGATAGGGGACTTGTATTAGTGTACAGTCAGTCAAATATGCCACTAGTTATTGCAAACCAAGCGTACCTACCTAAAAAACTGAGTAAAATTTCAGTCCTACAAGAAATTTGAAAAAATAGAGCATAGCATAGCATAGCATTTGCTCACGACCATATTCCCTGAGGGGGCAGTCAGAAACATTTGAAACCTCAGAACATCCACGTTTCACTAGTATCGAAACTCTGTCCAGTGTGACGGGGAGTGAGCCCGTCGCCACGAAAATAATTGAGTGTAGGAAAATCTTTTAAGATAAAGCGAAAGTATTGTAAAACTTAATTGAAACGATTTTTTTGTTGGTCTTCGCTGCGCTTCCACAAAAAAATCTTTGCTCAATTGATTACGTTTTACAATACTGAAACGTATTGATTAATCTTTCAGCTTAATAAGGAGAAGTACAGGAAAATGTTCCAAAAGCAAAACATGGCTACATAATTATGTATTAATAACAGATCCCCCCATTTTGGGGGAGGCTTATGTCCAGCAGTGGACGTTTAATGGCTGATATGATGATGATGATGATGAACATAACTAGAGTTAACCCGCGACTTCGTCGCCTTTCGGTTCGGAATCGGGGACACCTAAAAAAACATATCGTAATTTTTTTTTTGGTGATTATCTTCAATGTACAGACACACTTCTGTTACAGTTTTATAATAGTTAAGATATAGATAATAATGTCATTAATATTTAAATTGAGATATCAATAATATAGGCAAATAATACTAATAATTTAGGTATGTAAAGAATTCCTTTTTTTTTCTATATCATAAATAATTCTGAACTTAGAATACTTACTTAAGTTTTATTTGATACTTCAAATAAATGGTAAAATACGTGTCTGCGGTTAACTTTAGGTGCAAAATAAAATAAGATTAGAATAAATGATGTCATGAGGAATGACAGCGATTCGTAATATAACCCAAGGTCGACCAGATTGTGACTTATTTGTGTTCACGACAATGAAGTTCACTGGAGGTCTCTGTAGAGAAAACTTAGTTTATCTTCTATGAGACGATTTTAAGACATCGATTATGTACTTTTTTAAAATAACATCTGGAGTGCCCGTCCAGGCCAACTCGTACCAATGAGTTTTTCGGAATATATGTACGATTTGTAACACCACTGGCTTTTCGGTGAAGGAAAACATCGTGAGGAAACCTGCACGCTTCAATTTCGATGCATGTATTGTGCCCACTGTCCATTACAAGTGGCGACGGACTCACTCCCCGTCATACTGGACAGAGTTTCGGTACTAGTGAAACGTGGATGTTCTGAGGTTACAGAATATCTCTGACTACCCCTTCGGGGAATGGAATCTGGAGTGCAATTTTTGAAACTCATTCTTTGGAACTTAGCAGTTGAAAATGTCAATATTACTATGGAGATATGCATCTTTCTACTGCTGATTTGACATTAAAAAATCATACTCCAGCAGTGCGATTTTTGAAAGTCAAATCAGCAGTAGAAAGATGCGTATCTCCATACATTTTCAACTGCTGAGTTGAAAGTTTGAGATTCAAAAATTGCAATCCTGGTCATACGTCAAAGCAATGACAAAAGTAATAGACCGCCTATCATTAAATAATATAATATATATACCACAATAATAATATAAAATATAAAAATAATATACCACAGAGGGCAGGACACAGGCCTACCCTCAGGTGCACAATGTGGATTGGTAGACTTTATACAGGGTGAAATTGATATCATTAGTATCCTTTTAAACTAAGAGTCTACCCATCGAACTGAACAACTTTTACTATGGCAGCAAACCGATCGGAGCAAATAAAAAATCAATCATATGCAACAGCTGATTTTTTTTGGCTACTCTTAGTTTAAAAGGATGCTAATGATATCAATTTCACCCTGTAGTAAACCTTGGTCCACCTGGGTGGAACACCACCAGGTGAACCAAATTTGGTGTACCACGGGAAATGCCTGCATTATAACAATATAAAGAAAACCATAATATAATAAATGCGTTCATCAAGTGCATTTATCAACAAATTATCCGCTACTCGATAGATTGTGCACCTGAATTCACAAGCGACAATCTTGAACTTTATTACCTAGTCATAAAGGTGGTAATTATGCTCATTGTGATTATGAGGATCATTATAGTGATGGACGGCCACAAATAGATTGTAAACATAGTTATTTACAGAGTGGAAGAGCCAGAGCATAATAATTTTTCATGTTAATACTGTGTAAGAATAATTTAAATCGTAGAAACTCTGTGGTGTCCCAAACCATTAAATTATTTCAGCAAAAACTTCCTTTCATATTTTCCTTATTATGTTGAGTAGATTGAAAGTGTACTTTATATAGAATAGTTTACTGACTAGTCATCATAAATACAAGTCTAGATATTTCTGGTACTTTAAATGGGACTAGATAATCTGTGTGATAATGATAATGTACAAGACTTATTTATACACTTGGTATACATATACGAGCATAAGGAAACTTGCATACGTTGAAGAAGGGAGTATCACGGGGGGGATACTGATGGGTATGTAAAGTCTACCAAATTACTAATTCGAATTGGGTAGGTACGCGTGGTGGATTAATGCCCATACACACTCGACGGTGGGCATGTGCCCAGGAGTGTGATTTTTGAAAATCTCCGTTCAAATCAGCAGTAGAAAATATGATCAGGAGTGGAATGCCCTGCTTGCGTCAGTATTTCCGAGCGCTTACAACCCGAAATCCTTTAAAGTACGAGTGAATAGGCTTCATCTGGGTAAGCTCGCTACATCTTCGACCCCATCTTTGTCCTAAGGACTGAATTGAGGTCAAGAGCAAACCCAACAGTGATAAAAAAAAGTAGAGACTGTCAAAATCACTATGGAGATTATGCATCATCCGATCATGATTTAGAATCTCACGATTCAAAAATAGCACTTTTGACCTAGGTCGATCAATCCACAAACTTTTACGGGTCGAATCGTTGTCGAATCATTTATATTCCACCCTCTAGTACCTGAGACATGGTAGGTATTAAAATTAATGCTAAAAGAAATTGTGTAAGAATTCAGACAAGAACCGGTATTAATAAAAACTAAACTGTTTAAAACTTAACATGTCAAATATTGGTTAAGGACAACTTCTGAACTTTGAGATTAATTGTTTTAGTAAAATTTGAGGCATGTTCGGTAACTAGACGTACTAGAACCATTAAGACAAATCTCATTTCAATTTGAATATAAAGAACCTAACTGCAGTACCAAACCTACAATCTGTACAAACAATAGGTAGCTGAAAAGCATAGAAACGCTTGGACCAGTCTCCAATATAGCCCAGTCATTTTACTGAGTTTTGTTAGGCGGGGTAGGGAGTAATTATTAATTTGACTTTTAAACTGTAACCTGCACCATTTAGTTTAAAAAGACTATCTTAAAACATATTTTAAAAAATTCGCTACGCAACATAGATATCAAAATTATGTGTCCCAGAAGGCTTTTAAATTAATAAAATTAATTCTAATGCACTCATTTGACTTCTATTTAACAATATAAATTATTTTTGAGCTATAAAATGAGGTATTTATTAGAAAATACGAATGTATTTACACCTTCTAAGCAGACAAAAATATTTACACCATGTGTATATCATGTTATGTCTAATGGTAAAGCCATAAATATGTGCAAAAAAAAATTACCATCAGGTTTTTTAGAACGAGATAATAGCTAAATTTTAAAATTGAAACTGTTGCTGACGTGATTTTTTTTTATTTTGGTACATTTCTGGGCTCAAATTGACTCTTCATTATCATACCGGAAAAAAAAATTATTAGTTAGTCCCGGCTCAAACCGTAAAACGACTGGGCTAATATGACTGCAAAACTATCCTATAAACATTTGCTTTCACACCAAATTTTATCGAAATAATATGTTACACCGATATCTTGATTTATTTGTTGTTAAAATTCAGTCTAAATGCACACTTAATGTCGGTTCGTATGATAGTAGGGTTCAAGAATTTCAGGTAATAATCCCAGCCGTATTGCTGTCAAATCATTCTATACTTTATCTTCAGCATTTATTTACCGATAAACCTAGCCCAGCATTGTAAAGATAAAAAAAACTGCACAAAAACATCAGATAAAAAATAATTATGTAGAGTTAAAAAGAAAAGAAAACTTCGTCCGAATAGAACCTTCATTCACTAAAAAAAAAACACTGGCCACTCAAAAACACTAATTTGCACTTCGAGTCGCGATTCCAAATTCAAATTTCGTTCGTCGCGGTGCGCAAGCGTCGTTCGCCGGTCGTCGTTCGCGCGCTACTAAAAAAACGTTGCATCTACGTCACCATATCAAATTATTATGCTATCTTCACGATAGTTATTGCAACGACAGAAATGACGTAATTTTGTTCAGTCTGTAGGTACTTTTCATTCAGTAAAAGTTTTTGCCTAAATTGCCGAGGCAAAAACTTTTACTGATTTCGTTTGGTTGTAGAGTTTCTGATTGCAACTTTTCTACAGCGAAACACTTTCCGACGCGGTGGTATCGCGGTGGTGGTATTATTTTGAAATATTCAAATTCTCCTTCTTTTCGTGTCAATATTCAAAATATTTTTTATTGTAGTACCCTCAAATTCGTCAAAATGGTCATAAATAAACCATAAAACTTAATTTCCTTAGAAAAAAAATCTATGCTAATTTCTATTAAATTATCTGTCTATGAATTCAATTACTCAATCATAATTCTTATCGTCCATTCACAATATAGGATGATAACTTTTAATTATGAAATCATTAGTTTTATTATTAGCCTCCGCAAGATAATAAATTATTATATATATTTACGACCTTGACATTTTAAAGAAAAGGTGTAATTTTGTCAATCTTAGTCTCAGCCGGTTTGAGTGTGATTTTTCCATCGTCTACAGCAACATTTCGACTTTTTCCTTGAGGTTTGATCTACTAAATATTTTCTTTTTATTGAAAAGTTTAGTTTCTATATAATGCTGCTATAAAACTTCTCTTTGATGAAGCCTAATTAAGGAATAGACAACGCCATCTAACGACACTATCCAAGACCAACAGAACTCCACTATGCCACAAGGTTCTTCTTTTCATTATAAGTTTTACATAAACTCCGTTGACCATAATCCTTTCCTGTAGCTACTTATTAATGTAATGTTATTTATTTATAAAAGAAGAGATATTTCTAAGGACCAACGAATAGATCATCGAGATAGAGGTCGCAAAATGGCAACACTTCATAATGCAAAGTGCTTGATAATGTATTTGTAACCTTGACACATTGACCATGTGGTATAATGTCGCTTAGCATTACGTCAGATTCGATAATATTATTTTAATTTTCTCAAGTAGCAAACTGCAATACAAATATACAATATATATTTTTTAAAGAACGCAGAATAACGCTGGTTTCCTCCCCTTGCGGTTTTTCAACTTGCCCAGTGTTTTTGTCCTCCTCGAAAGAAAATTGGGTGAGATATGAAGGACCAAAAGAAGACAAAATACCCATGATATGATTTTATGTTTGAATTGTAGAGAAAAAGATTTGATGTACTTTTTTTAAAAGTTGTGTTATAAAGGTTAAGTATATTTTAAAAACCCAGTAAATTGTTTGTTTCGTGACTGACAGACATCAAGGAGTTCACGGAACTACACATTATGTCATAGTTAATTACAAATTGGGTTTAAACTCCCACTTTACAATCGACTTTGATTGGATGAGACATGCACGTGATCAAAATGATTCATGCATTATTTTTCATCAGAAAAATTACGGCATAGTATCTTTCAGGGTGGCGAGAACCTTTACTACAACTGATATCTTTTTATTTTCGGAAATGAAGGCAGATATATACATCTACATTTCCTTAGATCTTTTCGCTTATTTTTTTTATAACTATTTCAGGAGCGAATGTCGATTTGTCTAAAAAAATATTTTGGTTAGTACTTTTCCAAAAAGTACACAAATGAAAATGTGCTGAAAAAATGCGCGGTAATCTATCATCACGGTAAGGGCGAGGGGAGAGTGTCGTATTACAAGACAAGTGTTAAATAAGGATGGCTCCATGAAGAGAGGAAGACCAAAGAAAAGATAGATGGATTGTGTGAAAAAGGAGTGAGCGCTGAAATGACGTCTTAAAGAGATGAATGAAGGAAGACGACATATTGCGCCGACCTCAAGTAATGAGATAAGGGAAAGAAGATGATGACAATTAATAGAACCCAAATATATGTGACTAAATTACACAAAACCAAATTTAAGGATTAACCTCGCAATTTCAGTCGATGACATCACGGCAAGCAATTAAAAATAGCTAATAATTTATGAATGAAGATCTAACTAAATAACATATGCTACGGTTTTTTGCTGGGTATTATACTACGTATAATTCCAAGGAACTAGCAGTTCTGTGGCACCAGGGTAAGAATTGATTTGATTACGAACGCCATAACGAAAAGCGTGGTCTGAATTTAAACTATTAACTATTCAACTATTTCCGCTCTTATATAATATGGCGTGTCATTAAATAATTATATGAAGTTCAAGCGAGGGCTATAAATGTATACTATACAGGGTGTAAGGAAAAGTACCCATCAAACTGAACATGGGAGTAAACCTGTCGGAAGAAATAAATCTGCTATCTCGGGTAGGCGCTGCAGTTTACTATGAAAGAGCTGATTTTTTATTGCGCTGACAGATTTGCTCCAATAGTAAAAGTTGTTCAGTTTGATGGGTAGAGTATGTGGTTTAAAGGTTAATGATAATTTTCGTTACACCCTGTATAGTTCCGTAACTGATTGACAGACAAAGCACAGCCTGAAGATAAAAACATGAAAAGAATATTTATCAAATAAAGCAATATTCGTGTAGGTACTTATATTTTTAAAGTTTTGAAAAGAAATTACTTAAGTAGATACCTAGGGATCGAGATTTTTAGCGAGATTTGTATGGAGACTAATTTCTTTTTGTTCAAATTTTCCGAAAATTTTAGAAACTCATGTGGAATCATTTATGAATTTATGCTTAGAAAAAGTATATGTCTAGAAAGAGCCTCATGCTTCTACCGTTTAAAACAAAAGGGGCCATCTTTCTTAGGTTGGTGTGCGTGAGGCGCCTTACAAATTATGTCTGTGTGCGTGTATATGGATAGGGTTTAGAGGCCAATACTGGTTACAATTTTTTTCTACGCTTTTGTAGCTTCGACTGTCAATCTTGACATATAATATAACTTATCCAAGAATTTATGATAGATAGGTATTCTCATTTTCATTTATAAATCTAGTTTTTTATATCTTATCAGGTACCAGGGTTCCACCGCGTTCGTCCTCTTAGTGAGAAATAGTAACTACAATCGAAAGATTTGTTCCACTTACATTTATTTCTTTCTGATTCATAATCTGACGTAACGTTCAGCTATAAACTTTTATTATTCTTTTTGCTGTAACCAAACCGATTTGTTATGAGTTTTGGAATGTTTTTTTGCTAATTAACTGTAAATTAAAAGCCAGTTTTATGGCTTTTTCGCATGTCATAGCTGGTCCCAATCCCTTTCCTGTTATGTAAAATGTTCAACCAAGAACCTAAAATCTATAGTTGAAACTGCCAACATAGTGACAACTGCAGTGGAGAAAAGTAGTATACATTATTGATCCACTCCCATACACAGACAACATTTCAGTTTAAGAAAGGTTCCAAAATTAGAAAACCATTTGGAGATTATGTGATTCAAAGCTTATATCTAATTATCAGATTTTTCTATCCATTATTTCTCAAGTTATTTGAAAAATACTGAAAAATTAAAAAGACGTTGAATGAGATTTTATTCCTTTGCCTGCTTGGCTTCTCTATTGTATTTGACAGTTTTATTTTTAATTTCTTTGCGGTCAAGGTATTATAGCCATTCATCCAACTGTTTTCAGAAAATTCAAAAGTAAATTAATGGTAGAAATATCGGTCAAAATGTTATGTAAATCTCTTATGTTTTAACCTATTTTTATATTTTTCAATAAAAACAGGTAGTTAAAAAAATGAAATGTTGTCAATTCTAAAACGCTTTAGTACCTTATCATAATGCCACAAGGCTCTAAAGTGTAAAAATATTATTAGACGTGACTGTACAATACAAAATATTATGCATTAGACTGTACTTATCAAGAATCGCGAGTAATACCTAAAAATAGAGCAGACTGTTTACCTTATAAGCTCATACATTATGTATAAGGACATGTATTATGTATCTAACTCGACCGTATTTTAAATAAAAAACTAAACTTTTGTAGTAAGAGATAATTCTTCTTTTATACCCCTTTAGGGGTATATTGTCGAAAAATCCTTTCTTACATCCTCTATAGAATATTGTATATTCGAAATTTCATGTTTTAGGTATATCTTTCAGTCACGGAACTCTTTTATTTATAAGTATATATAAGGTCTAACAAAATAAGGTGAAACTATTTTAAGGGGATGATCAGACCATCAAACTGAACAACTTTCTCTATGGGACCAATATTGAAATAGCGAAAAAAAAATCTGCTGTCCCACACATTTAGGTCGAGTTGGTTGGTATGGAACAGCAGATTTTTTTTTTCGCGATTTCAATATCGGCCCCTTAGAGAAAGTCGTTCAGTTTGATGGTCTGATCATCCCCTTAAAATAGTTTCACCTAATTTTGTTAGACCTTATATAATAGTATGTACACGTATGTACATATGTAGTAGTAAATACATAATTTTTTTAAGAGTTTTTTCATACTGCTCGTAGGTGGTCTCACAACTATGATATTACTTCCGACAACATGAACAACTTGGACAACATGAACAACTCGGTTGACTTAGAAAACTCGGAAAACATAAACAACTGGGTGACATGAGCAACTCTGACAACTTTGTCAACTTGGCCAACTGGTTTGACTTGGTCAAGTTGTCGATGTTGTCTAATTAAGTACTTTCGACAACAAAACAGCTCGGACGACATGAACAACTTGGTCAACTCGGACAACTCAGACTACATTGTACTTATAAGTTGACCAAATTGTCAGAGTTGCTTATTTTGTCCGAATTGACCAAGTTGTTCGTGTTGTCCGAGTTGTTCTAATGTCCAAGTTCTACGATATTTTGCGTTTCGATAAATATTTTAGCAATCCCGGAACTTCGGAACGATTCTGGGATTGTTTCATAAAATAAATGAACTTTTCCACATTATTCTTGTGAAAAATGAAGTTTAGGTACATATGCATCCAAATATCCGATCTCTAGATGTATTTTAGAGTCAATTCTTAGTCTTGTATTGCATCACTGCAATTCGATAGTTAACTACCTTCAGCGAATCTCTGTGCATAACATTTTTTGTCAATTTGTAACTAAATCCTAGGTCATCGACCGTTCTGGGTTTCTTTGCTAAATATGTTGCCGCTTTTTTGTGTTCAAGCAAAAACATTGTTCAGTCAAATGATGAAATTAGTGGTTTATTCGGGTTTAGACATTTTTATGGTTGTTGGGTATTCTAACCACTACACGCTATTATAGTTGATCTAAGTACCCAACCCAAAGAACAAGTAGGTACTACTTTTAAGTATGACGACAATATTTAAGTATGATTAAATATACAGGGTGTAACACAAAATAGGTACACACAGGGTATTCACAGGTACATACTTGGTATGCTGACGGTTTTTTAATTGGATGATCAGACCATCAAACTGAACAACTTTCTCTATGGGACCAACATTGAAATCGCGGAAAAATATATGCCGTCTCATTTGGGTCGAATAGGAATATTGATTTGACAAGAATAGAGAAAGGTATGCTTCGTTGGTTTGGTCATGTGGAGGATAGAGGATGAGTGACAGCAGATGTACGAAAGAGATATATGTTGCTAATGTGAGTGGAAGCGTCGGCAGAGGGCGCCCTCGTAGGACGTATGCTGATCAAATCAGTTGCGTCCTACAAAAAGGGGAGGTGCGGAGTACTCGAAACTGACTGGCATGTATGAAGAGATGTATGGATGTGCATGAGGCAAAAGAAGTATGTAAGGATCGTAGTAAGTGGCGCGCCCTGGTCTCTGCCTACCCCACTGGGAAAGAGGCATGACGTTATAGATAAATAGAGATAGAGGATTACAGTATGGAACAGCAGATTTTTTTCGTGACTTCGATTGAATTGATCTAATAGAGAAAGTTGTTCAGTTTGATGGCCTGATCATCCCCTCAATAAATCGTCCACATATTAAGAAGGACCCTATGTCACGTCTATGTCCCTTTTGGGATAGGCAGAAACAATCGCCAGCGTCCCTGGCACTCTTTATATCCTCAAAGTCACTCATAAGCGTACCCTACTTAAACTCTTCATTTCCAGTAGTCTAATTGGTTAAATCTACAAACACTTGGGATTGAAGTAACTGTACCTACTGATCTTCTGTAACATTATCCAGATGTTAGAATAATCTTGATCAATATAAGTGTAAGGCCCGCTTGCGCCTAGCAGGGTTATCGTTATTAAGTCGGAACTAGACGCTACTTTGGAATTAAATTATAATTATGTCTTGCACCATCCTGTTTTAGGGGCTAAACTTGTGTTATATTTAAACCGCTGATGTGGTAGGTTTAAGTCACTAAACTACGTGCTAAATGTCAAAATTTATGCAAACGCTGTTTTTACAGTTTTGTTATAGGCTCGCGCAACTCTCTAACAAAAAAAAAATTATATGTAACGTGCACCGCGCCATTTAATTCCTTTGAACGGTTGCACACGTTTCATACATTCTGGATAATCGGTCACGACCAGTTTTTAGTATGGAAGTCCCGACTCATAACGTAGTGTGTTACATGCTCTTTGATAACATGAATGAACGATGAAAACGAAATGTCATTGCCAAAATAAAACAAATGAGATAGACAAATACAAAGAGATGCAGTGTGAAAGAGACGTGCATATATTATGTTCATTTATCATTCACTTTTCATATTTTGTCGGATTACATAAACTCTATGGTCATTTAGGATGTTGCCAGTTGGTTGCCAGCGAAAAATAGAGAACTGTCAGGTTAGTTAACTATGAACTAGTTTTCATTGGCGCAAGACAATCTTCGATAACACTCGTTCAATCTTTAGGTCGGTGCTACTAAAAACGGGGTTACGCAATTTAACCCAACATTTGGCGCAAGTGGGCCTAAGAGTAATTATTTATAAGCGGTGAAAAATATCAAGTAGTAAGTATAAGTGAACAACTATTTATATACTACTACTACTTTTATTTACTTTTTTATTTTTTTATTTTAAATTAGTTGTTATAAATTAATTTTAGTTATATCTACCAGTATTACATTTATAACAACTTCTAGTAAAGTCTGCTAAAATAAATAGTAGTCACATTCATTAAAGCCGTGGTGGTCCAGTGGCGAGTAACCTTGCCTGCCGAGCAGGAGGCGATGGTTCGATCCCCGTCCAGGCAGACTCGAACCAATGAGTTTTTCGGAATTTATGTACGATTTGTAACACCACTGGCTTTTTCGGTGAAGGAAAACATCGTGAGGAAACCTGCGTGCTTCAGTTTCGAGGTATGTATTGTACACCTACTGTCCATTACAAGTGGCGCCGGGTTCACTCCCCGTCACACTGGACAGAGTTTTGGTACTACTAGTGAAACGTGGATGTTCTGAGGTTTCAGAATATCTCGGGGAATATAGTCGTGAGAATATGCTATGCTATGCTATGCTATGCACATTCACTAGTTAGAAATTTTTGTTCGAGTCTGAGTAGATTGTGTAAGTGGACATCTTTCACATGGCAGCAAAGCTGAAAGCGCAAAAAACCTAAACCTATTTTTTTGCGATTTCCGTGTTGCTCCCAAAGTAAATGTTGTTCAGTTTGATTGTGTGAACCTGTCTGATTGGAGTGTTTACAAAATCACCTTCTATTCGTGGACGTAGGTACGTTTCTTAGTAAATACAACTTAATTCAATGGTATATCCGATAAAGTAGTACTTAGTCCAGAAAATTCTATTCTACTAACAATAAAATGGAATGAAATGGTGCAGGAGGCGATGGTTCGATCCCCGTCCGGGCCGACTCGTACCAATGAGTTTTTCGGAATTTATGTACGATATGTAATTTGTAACACCACTGGCTTTTCGGTGAAGGAAAACATCGTGAGGAAACCTGCATGCTTCAATTTCGAGGCATGTATTGTACCTACTGTCCATTACAAGTGGCGACGGGCTCACTCCCCGTCACACTGGGCAGAGTTTCGGTACTATAGTGAAACGTGAATGTTCTGAGATTTCAGAAAACCTCGGGGAATATAGTCGTGAGAATATGCTATGCTATGCTATGCACATTCACTAGTTAGATATTTTTGTTCGAGTCTGAGTCTGAGTAGATTGTGTAAGTGACATCTTTTACATGGCAGCAAAGCTGAAAGCGCAAAAAACCTAAACCTATTTTTTTTGCGATTTCCGTGTTGCTCCCAAAGTAAATGTTGTTCAGTTTGATTGTGTGAACCTGTCTGATTAGAGTGTTTACAAAATCACCTTCTATTCGTGGACGTAGGTACGTTTCTTATTAAATACAACTTAATTCAATGGTATATTCGATAAAGTAATATTTAGTCCAGCCAATTCTATTCTACTAACAATAAAAGTCACCTTTATTTAGTAATTTACAACAGAAAGCTTTTATTACTGTTAGCGAAAAACCAAAACGTAAGAAGAGCTTTGATTATTTCTTAGAACGCAATCAAAGAAATCCTTGTTTTAAAGTAAGCTTCGAAACCGATGAACTCACGCGCATAAAGTGTAGACAAATAAACAATTTAATCATTCCCATGTACGGAGAGAGACACCCACTCTATGTCCTTATATAGGATAGAGAGTGGGACGACAATAAATGGTACTGGATATGTATAATTTAGAATTTATTTCATGCAATTTAAAGGTCATGCCTAGGTTTTTTATACCAAAAGGAAAAGGTAGTATAATATGTACTTTTGTTTATAGCATACTTACATAAGCTCAAGACCGTGTTCCCGTATGAAGGTGTCAGAAACTACCAACTTTCTTTTAAGTATGCGCTTTTTTTGTTTTTCTAATGTACTTATCGCTAGATGGCGCAACGTTCTTCGCTAATAAACGTCAAAATTTTAAAATGTTTTTGGTGCCCTTCTTCCACAAATATACCCTTATCCCTTAGTCGCCTTGTAAGAAACCCACAGAACAAATAAATAAATAACGCTCACAGGCACATACATTGTAATGATCCAGAAGAACTATAGGCTGTTTATTATGGAAACCATAAAACAACGGCACAATCATATAAACATCCATGACCGAACCGGGATTCGGACCCAGGACCCTGGTGGTAACCATTACACCAACCGGGTCGTCAAGAACAAAATCAATAACATGTTTTCACAAAAAAAGAATCAAACCAGAACGGGTCCAAAACCTTCACTTGAATGAACATAACTGTTGCTACAGTTTTCTCTATGCAGATCAGCGAGCTAGAGTTCGCTGATGAAGATAAGTAAATAACAATATAATCGAAGAAAACTGTTAAGTGTTAATTTTTCCCTGCCAATTAGAGCGTGGCAAAGAATAAATTTGCTTGTAGAAAGTTAAATTACTAGTTATCAGCCGACAGAAACACGAACACTGTATTTCTTCTATCGTTCAAGTTTAATTATTTGATTTAGCATAAGCAAATCATACCAATAAGCACTTTCTAGAAGGAGAATTATTTAAGACCGGAAAAAACACAAGCCATCCCCGTTACCGGCCACAAACATATTTCGTACTCTTTTTTAATATATTTTGTAATTGAATGTATGTTATATAAAATTTATTCCTTTTGTTACTATTTTGTTCTGATGCATTAACTCCACAGCCTAGACAGGGTGTAAACCTACCTACATACCTACATCCCTACTTCAGGGTGTGATTCACCATCACACTGGCCAACTTTATCTATGAGACCAACAACATTCAAATCGTGAAAAAACTGCTGTTCTATACATTTGATATTCTTTATGGAACAATAATTTTTTTTGCCATTTTAACGTAAATCCCATATTGAAAGTTAAAGATGTAACGCATTTCCACCCTGTATACATTCCACTGCGACCAAATTCTTCTTCTTACGAATTAAAGATGAGAGAAAACGAGTTGTACTCCATCCATATAAATTCAAACTAAAGATTGGGCAGTATGGTCTTGATTCCAAAACCTGTCCTTAAAAGCCAATTATAACAAAAAAGAAGAAAGTAATCTAAACATTTGAAAAACGAACTGTTATACTTTTTTAAATAAATCCTAACGGCCATGTAACGGCCTTCGCCAAGGTCCGGCCAAGTCGACTGCGGTGTGACATAACAACATGATGTCACTACTTGTGAATTAGGTAAACGACACGCACAAATACCATTAAAACACGCACGTGTTTTAGAATACGCGGTTATAGATATAAAAAAGTTAGGATAGATAAAAACTATACAGGGTGTAAGTGACAGCCTAGCAAATACTGAAACGGTGAACTCAGACCATCAAACTGAACAACTTTCACTATGGAGCCTCAGGAACGAGAAAAATATTCAGCTGCAACATTTTAGTCGGGTAGGAGCAGCAGTTTTGTATGGGACCGCTGATTTTTTTTTTGCCTTTCCTGAGGTAGGCTCCATAGTGAAAGTTGTTCACTTTTATGGTCCGAGTTTACCGTTTCAGTATTTGCTAGGCTGTCACTTACAAAGTTAAATGACCAATTAGGTGCATCATAAAATCAATTAACTACCCCTAGTCCATATCACAAATAAGCTACGGCTACTTACTAAGTAGCTGACGCTAAGGTAAGTCATAAAAAATACAGGTGTAAACTTAAAAGGTGCTTCAGGGCATCAAATTGAACAACTTTAACAAATTTTTGGTGGATTTTAGTTTAGTAAGTTTACGAAGCATTTTGCAGATCTCTAACTATTTTATTATGTTAAGGTGGTTTCAGTCAGAGCAGAAAAATAATCAGCAGTTCCATACTAAACTGCAATGCCTACTCGACTCAAATGTATGCAACAGATGATTATTTTTAGCTCCGATCTGTTTGCTCCCATAATGAAAGTTGTTCAGTATGATGGGTAGACTCTTAGTTTAAAAGGATGCTAATGATATCAATTTCACCCTGTAGAAAAGCAGTTAAGTACTCAGGATATTTCGAAGTGCATAAGTGTACGCGCTAAACACGGATGCACTCCCTCGTCCTTACCCTCCTATGTCTGATGGAACGGGAGACCGATACCACCAGAGGTGGGGTAAGATGCAGTGGCTATAACCGGCAGCCACACGGTTTGGGCGTCAAAGATGATGCAAAAATATACAGATTCAAATCAGAACTATTATTAAAAATATTGTGTGAAACCTGTTTTTTAAAACGTTAAGACAAACTCAATGCCTGCTGATGACTAAGTGGTATCATAAATCATTTGTATTCCATTGTAAATACGACATCAATTGGTATGCAAAAAATTACAATCGGTATAGATAGGTCAAATGCATAAATCTTAAATTAACTTCAGGCGTTATGAATCATTTGACCTTTGACTTTAGAAAACAAGTCGATCTTAAGAGTCCTTTTACCGTTTAGTGGCGCACTCATCACAATATTAAATATTATTTAATAATAATAAAAAAATACTACTCCAACATACAAAAGCCTTATAGCTATTTTTATAGATTCTACTCGTAAACATTCCACTTTTAAGAATATCTATTAACTGTTTATTCGAAAGATCCATAAAATAGTAAGAATATCGAAATAAATGTAGAAGAGGCCGTTTATTTTTTCTTTCTTCAATATGTTACCATACCAACAACACTGCTTAAATCATCTGTAACAAATGTCAAGGCTTATGATGATGATGATGAATTTATGATGATGTAATTACCTATGGTAATGGTGTGTGGTAATGTAGTGTATGGTAATGGTGTGTGGTAATGTAGTGTATGGTATGGTGTATGGTATAGGTGTTTGTTGTAATTTCGAATAACACATTTTTAATTTAGGTTTTCTTGATTGAGAAATCTTAAATATTGTGATGGGGGCGCCACTGAACGGTAAAATTACTCTTAAATTTAAAACACAGATATGAAACACTTACCAAAGTGACGATATCTCCGGGATTTGCAGCCGCAATCCTCCTCAATCTCTCGTACAGCATATCCAGTAGCCTCTGATGTTTGGCGTTCAGATCATCCAGGTCTCTCGCCACTGATTCTGAGCCGACGGGCATTCGTTCCAGGTCCACGGTGACGCCGCGTGTTCGGAGACGCTCAGCCATCTCGATGTCAGCCTGTCGCTTCAGTTGCTTCATGTCCAGCGATGGGTGTACTTCGTCGCACAACCATTCAGCATAGCGTTGACATCTCGACGAGTTTATCTATTTTGTTAGAGTCGAAGCGAGTTATTTCAGGTTAGTGGGAGAGCAGATTGTTATTTGTTATTGGTTTTGGAACGTTTTTGGATCAACGATATCTTCTTCGGTACTTATAATGACTGATTTACGCACAGCCGAAACCGATGAAGATAGAAACTTGAATATATATTCTACAGAGGACGTATGGACTGCCTCCGTGGTCTAATGGTTAAGAGCATTGGCTCTCGACACGGAGGTCGTGGGTTCGATTCCCACGGGGGACACCTAGTGATATGTTACTTTGTGCGTTTTTCCCCAGTTGTTTAGGACATTGCAGGCTGAATCACCTGATTGTCTGAAAAGCAAAATGATTCCGTACTTCGGATGGCACGTTAAGCCGTTGGTCCCGGCTACTATCTCTGGTGGTAGTAGTCGTTACATAAAACCACGTCAGAGGCCGTAACGCGGTCTGAGAAAACTCTGACACCAGGGCTCTGCCCAAACGATAAGAAAGAAGAGGACGTAGGGGTGCATTAAGAAAGGACTTATCGAAAATCAGCTTCAAAACGGATACAATGAAGTTTTTCGAAAGTCGCGGGTAAAAGCTATCAGTAATAGAAAAATCATTAAAAATTTAGAATTTTAATAAACTAGAATTAAAAATTGTTTTAAAAAATTAATAAAAAAAGTAGATGTATTTAATTTTATGGACAAGAGGCGTCGGTATTCGCTTTGTTGTTATACCTGAGGATTGATCTCCCCATTACGATATTTAGCGTGAATAATGTATACATAAGATAACATTTTGATTTAAATTTAAAAAAGCTCATGAAGATTTATTGGGATAGCATATATGTATAAGATATCGTTGATATAAACAATCTGCTCTTTGTTATGGTTTATTAATTTCTTTAAAAATCTTCCGACAATTCATACATACATTCCTAAGAAAACCTACTAAAAATCATTCCTCTTTCATACATTTCCATACTTCCACTTTAGTAGTTTTATTTTATTGTTGGCAACACAATTTTTGAAGGTCCAGCATCAAGGTGTCCCAGGATATAGAATCATGCTGGAAGAATGCCCAGCCTGTACATATTACAGGTTTGCTAAGCGTGCAACACTGCAGAAACATTGAATAACCCCACAGTTTTCGTGCAAAAAGTGCTCTGAAGAAAAACTTTTTTTGATTTTTATTACTTTAAATGGTAGGAATATTATACTTCAGTACTTATAGCAACACTGATACACCCAAAACAAGACATGCTAAGCTTTAAGATTCTAGTTTTAGAATGACCATGAAAACACGATTATCATAAATAAGAATTATTCTAAGAAATCGGTACTTTCAAACAAACTAATTTAGATTCAAAATAAATTGTACCAAAGTAAATTTTTACTCTTTTTTTTTTCTTTAGTCAAAATAAACAAAAACTCAAGCATTAATAAACAGCTTTTACGAAATGAAATATTCTGTATTTTTGTTTCACACACAAACATCCCACAGTCAAACAATTTAATATTGTTAAGAGTGAGTAAATCTACCATTATTCTACAACAGGCGTTAAGAAATTAATTCAAGCATCAAACATTTTTAATAAACGCAATAAGCGTTAAAAGTTAACTTTTAAAAAGTGCATTGGCGGTAAAGCAAGAATACGCATGCGTTTGAAAATAGAAGTAGAAAAAAGAAGAATTGCAGCAGTAATCCTCTGCTACAAAAACATGAAAGACAAAGAAAAAAGACCCAAAAACAAACGACAAAGCAACAAGGTAGAACAGGAAAGAACGCTGGACCGAACTTCATCTTTTCTAACCATTCATAATCTCTCAAAATTGCGAAAACATTCCTAACAAATCTGTGCATTCGGTGGAATAAAATCACTATCCTTTGTCCAAAAAAGAAAGTAGTCATTATCTGTGGTTAAAGCTGAATGGCTGTTAAGTATAACCACAGACAATAATCTAGAAGATTTAGGCGAGGAAAGATAGCTTTCCATAAAGCGAACGTTTCTAGGACGTGTCCCTTTCTAACAATTCTTTAAATATGTCAGAAAGGGACGCGTCCTCGATGCTTTGAACGTCCGAAACGTAGATCTACGCGACGCTACAATGATTTGTAACATTTGGATACCTGTTCTACCACTTTCTGATATGTTCATAATAGCTTATCTGACAGATCGTTTGACATATTTCATACTTATCATAAGTTATCTCAGAAGTGGTGGAACAGGTACCTAATGTTGCAAATTAGTTCCAATAGTATTCCGCAAAATGGCGTGTTGTTTTATTCCACAAAATGCCACAGATGATATACGTTGTCAAGTTAGTAAGATAGTTACCTTCGCCTCCCTAATGAATCTTCCACCGTCAACGTTAACCTTCTCGATCTTCGGTGTCCTCTCTACAACGCTCGTCAGTAGATTCTGTTGGCCACAATACATCCCAATAGTTAGGAGTTAGCATTTTGTGCTTATTACTTTATTTGCATGCCTTTACCCGACTACAGTGAAACCAAAATGAGGGTATTGTAAATTGTAATATTATTAACGCGAATGTAAAACACTTGATCTGATT
This sequence comes from Agonopterix arenella, assembly GCA_927399405.1. Lineage (NCBI taxonomy): Eukaryota > Metazoa > Arthropoda > Insecta > Lepidoptera > Depressariidae > Agonopterix > Agonopterix arenella. The sequence continues at coordinate 11,259,418 of OV656712.1, read as the reverse complement.
TGGACAAATTAGATGTCTATTCATAAAAACTTGATGTTATTAAAAATCCAAGATGGCGGACAATACTGTAGTCGGATTTTTAATGTTTTTTTTTTAATTACAATTGTTATTATTATGAAAAATAATAATAATTGCATGCATTATAAAATTTTAAATTAAATAATTTCAGTTAGCAAGTGGGATTTTTTTTTTTATTTACTATTTAATAATTACTATTGCATATGTATGCAAAAAAGAGGATTGTGTAAAAATTCACATAAATCTGTTAGGTTTAAGAATGTAAAGAAAATGTTAAAAATATGGAAAAAGAAAATTATCACATTAGCTACACTATCACTCTGAAATTATTCAATCTGTACCTAACTAAGTATTTTTAAATCTCTAAGACCTAAGTGATGTCGTGTAATTATTGTTTTTATGCAATTTTATCTTCAAATGTTTTCGTGCATGTTATTTTTTTACAACTCCTAAATCAAAACAATAACCATTTTACCAAATGCTTTTTCGTGCTCTTTTTTATCCAATCACTGTTAATGAAACATGCTGGGTTTCTTTTCAGTATAATTTGATCTGTTGTAAGTATTTATGACACTTCAGTGATTCCGCAATCACCCGTTTAATAATAAATTTATTATTATTTTATAAACTATAGGTTATTTAGGTACATGCTTTATTTCACGTAAAAGATTCATAATGACAAACAACCTAAAAAAATATGGACTCAAAAACCCTAAACGTGTCTTCGAAGCACCAAAGAATCGCCGCAGCTTACCATCCAGGTCAGAGGTCAAAATAAGGCCTTTTATAAAACAACAAGTCTACAAACTTGGCAGTCTCCTTAAAGTCTTACCCTTGTAGGTTCGAACTGTTCTTTAGGTCTGATCTCGATTGGCGGCTGTGCTTGGAGCTTGGAGAATGAATCGTCTATCCATTCGGCTTCCTTCTCTAGGCCGGCGTTGTAGTTGCGAAGGAGTTGGTATGCCGCTTCGCAGCTTCGTAGTCTGTGGAAACATTTTAGTTGAATTATTTAAATCAGAAACATTTATTCGTTAATTCTATTAGCGCCCCCTGCATTTCATAACGCTTTTGGACTCGGAAGTGGGATGACCCACCAAATACAACCCTGGATCTTGCCTTCTCGATATTAGCCACATAATTTTTTTTAATAATACGCAGAAAGTTGTAAGAGCCCCATCAATCCACAGCTGGGTATGTCCAGCATGGCCTTCCTTTTATAGATTTTTACTTTTAAAATTTTTAGAATGAGAGTTTTTCCTTTCTTTGTAATTATAGTTCCTAAAAAACCCGACAGATGGCATGTTTATCGCTTCATAGAGACATTCGCGAGATCCTGTCAAAATCAAGTCAAGACTGTGCCTGCCATTTTTTAAGGCCAAAGGAATCGAGCCAATACAACCATGTCAGACGTAAACAGTTTCTAATTTTCGATCAAAATGATTCGCAAATAATGAAATATTCCATCAAAAGATGCGTTGGCATCTTGTCCCTCTTTATTATTTTAAACAAACCCTTTTTGAAATGATTACGTTTATTCGCACAGATCGTAGCACTATCTATCGATCCCCTAGAAAACCAAAAGAAAAACGCTCATTGCGCTATTTATCCCAGTCCTGTGATAATCTGATCCAATGCGAACCCGTCACCCTCATAATGTCATCGGACCAACGTGCTCGTGGTCTGCCTACTGACCTCAGTCCCTCCCTTGGCCACCACTCTGATACTGCCTTGGTTCACCAGTCGATGACATCACATTTAGCTATTAAAGCAACTCACCTCTCGGCCAACTGGCTGCAGACATTATTCCACCTATTGTTCAGCTGGTTGACTTCCTTGTCCAGCCGCTCCAGATCTATGTGTTTGCCGGCCCTGGGCAGCGAAGAGTGCGGGAGGGAAGCTCGTGAGCTCTCCACCAGCCGCCTACAGTTCTCAGAGTCGTCGTTCATCTGGTCTATTTGGATCTGCTGTTTTGATACCGCTACTTGCATGCGGAGGAGGTCTTCGTGCATCTGCGTGGAAATTATTAAATTGTTTATTTTTGTTTTACACCTATTTCCAGTCTTAAGCCAGTATCTAAGATTTGAACGGCCCTGAAATGCTTCTTTCATATAATTCACTATTAAAATCAATTATTATAGCAAACACTAGAATTTAAATTCTTTTGAATTCGCTTATTTATTAAATAGCGAAGTGCTCAAAATTGTATCAGATCAGCCTTAAAAATGTGTGTATTTCTATTTATTATCATTTTAAATGGGCATTACAATTTAGTATTATATTCTGCAGTAATCTTAGCTTCTTGCTTAGTGATCTAAGCTGTCGTCAGCGACGAAAGAATGTAGAAAGAAGAAGAAGGTAAATTTATGATCAAGGTAAACCTACGCTATTATAATAAGATACCAGAGGATATTCTAAACTTGCTAGACAAAAAGTTTAAGTCCCATGTTAAACAAGTCCTCTGTAAAAAAGGCTACTATAAACTCGATGATTATTTGAATGACCAAAATGTGTAGTCTTGACCATGTTACACTATGAAATGCAATATTGTATTTTAATTGTAGTTTGTATATTTTGTTTTGTTTGAAAGATGTGTGTTGTAGAGTTTCTTGCCGCATCTTCTCTCAACGGAACACCTTCCGACGCGGTGGTAGAGTTAAAAAATGACGTCAAAAAGCTATCTACGTGATATTATTTTAAATAAAAAATTTTGATTTTGATTTGACACATTGACGAATATGCCGAGAATGCGCCGCACGCAACTCCAACTGCAAAAGCAAAAGATCGGTGCGCATCTTAAAACTAACTCACAAAAACTCTCAAATTGCGCGCGATCTGCTCGCGATTTGAGTTCATACGATTCAGGATTTAAATCGAAAGTATCCAATTTATATTGACCTATGAGTAATAGATTATTTATAAGTAACTTACGTCTTTAAGCAGCTCAACATCGTTGGGCAGGTCGTGGAATTGCGCGAGCTTGATCTCGAACTCTGATATCGTCTGGTGATTCTCCTCCATGCTGTTTACTACTATCTCCACGAACTTCAGTCTGTGGAACAACAACAAATTCATCAAGGTCCCAAAATTATCTAGTAACATTGAGCTATTTTATGTTCTACGAACTAGAAGCAACTTGACAAACAACCCAGGCTGGGTACGCTACAGAAAATTATCTATCGATAATTGCCTATCCGACTTTTCCATCCCTTGAATAGTAAGGTACATAAACTCAAGATGGCGTAATGTCTGTGTGCCCAAGACTTTGTCTGCTATGACTTAAAGTACCTCATTTGTTAATCCAGAATATATCCGGTCTATGTCATGTAAAATTATTTTTAAGAAATAAATGAATACGAAAATGTGCAAAATTTCATTCAAATCCGTTCAGCCATTTATGCATTATTAAGTCACATACGTCCAAGATCGTCACAAACTTTCACATTTATGTTATCTGTAGGATATTCTTTGTACCTTAAAAATGTTATCGTAGGTAATTAGGAACATAACTAAAACAAAAATAGCTTCTAAAGGAAAGTAATGTCAAAACACATGAAGATAACACGTACCTTTCTACAAAGATCTGACTCTTGGACTGCATATCGTTCCATTTGCCCATCACCTTGTCCAAGTTCTTCTTCATGGCCGGAGTCTTTAGAGCAATACCTGCGAAGGAGATACAATTTATTATTAACCATTTTCGACCGAAGATGTGCTAAGCGAGATGTCAAATGCTAGCATACAAATTTGAATATTTCCATCTCTCCAAATATATCTTCAATGATTTCCGCACACATCGTAAAAATATCAGGCCACCTTTTCCCCCGCGTCAATTTTCCGTAAGCCTTTATAATTCTAGCTGAATACCTGTGCTTCCCTGTGGCTATTTTATTGTAATTTCATATACGACTATATTCCCGGAGAGGTAAGACAGAGATATTCTAAAAACTCAGAACCACGTTTCACTATAGTTATGTGTTCTACATATATAAGGTCTATCAAAATTAGCTGAAACTATTTTAAGGGGATGATCAGACTATCAAACTGAACAACTTTCTCTATGGGATCAATATCGAAATCGCGAAAAGAAATCAGCTGTTCCATACAAAACTGCAAACATAACTCGACTCAAATGTATGAGACAGCTGATTTTTTTCGCGATTTCAATAATGGTCCCATAGAGAAAATTGTTCAGTTTGATGGTCTGAGCATACCCTTGAAATAGTTTCAGCTAATTGTTATACCTTATATACTATTACCTATTCTGTGCTATAGTATCGAAACTCTGTGCAGTGTGACGGGGAGTGAGCCCGTCGCCACTTATAATTAACAGTGGGTAACTAGAATACCCGCCTACAAATTGAAGCATGCAGGCTTCCTTATGATGTTTTCCTTCACCGAAAAGTCAGTGGTGTCACATCGTACACACATTCCAAAAAACTCATTGGTACGAGTCGGCCGGGACGGGGATCGAACCATAGCATCCTGCACGGCTAGCAGGCCAATAGACCACCACGACTTCTTCATTAAACGACATCAATTTCTTCATTAAATACTCAAATAACGCAACTAAGTCATTATTTTATAATTGCCACTAAATCAAATTATGGAGTCTCCCTCATACAGAATCTAACTATACATAATTTCAAATTTCAGCCCGCATCCACCCACTGCAAGAAAAGCAAGTTTTCCACACAATCTTTTCGATCCCGCACCAGTCTCATTTGCTTTTCTGTGGCTATTTGCTACTGATCAGACGACTCAACCAATTAAGGCCACCGAGTGCAAGGCGTAATCTTACCCAAAATGCAAGCTGAATAAGTGCACTTAAATTGTATGTATTTAAGCACCAATATACCACTTTTGCATTTTAAATTTGACTCACCATTGTGGGGACTACCTACTGCTTTGCCACCTTTATTGTGAAAAATAAAAATAATAGACAATATAATACATATCGATACATTTGAAATAATTATAATAAAAATGAAAAAAATATTCTTTTTGCTATATTGGCGACTGCATACTATAATCGGTCTGATAATAGTATAGAACATCCTCATTATTAAACGACATAAGCTTATATGTAAATATCACAGTAAATAAATATAAATAGGTAGGGAAAACTTAATAGTTCAACATAGGTTGACTTTAATTTTATTTTTTATAAAAAAGTAAATACATAAAAAAGGTTGCGACCTCCGAGCTCCGTTCTGGTTCATATCTGGTCCAACAAGTTGTGTGATGTTGTTGTGGCACTTTTTTCTTCCTTATGTTAGTTATTTTGTACACTGTTTAGTCTAGTTATATTTTAGTTTCAGGATATTATGTTCATTATTTGCAATAAGTATAACTGTTTCAATAAAGTGATAATAATATATTTTTTAAAATACAAAATAAAAAAGGTTATAAATATTATCAAAATCAAACCAACCTCTAAAAGTAGCCTGGACTTCCTCCACATCTCCCGACAGGGTCAGAAGGCTGGTCTCCCAGTCCTTATGCTGCAGCACCAGGTGCTCTAGGCTGTCGAGGTCCCTCGGGATGTGGCTCGCGATCCTCTCGTGCAGTTGCCTCTCCAAAACGTCCAGACGCTCCAGGAGGTTTGAGGACTGCTCCGTGAAGATTCGGGCTGCATTCTTTGATTCCTCTGTTGAAGATATACGTTTGATGAGTTTATGTTAAATTTTGAGGTGTCTTATTTTTAGGGTATCCCTTGTACTAACAGCGGCCGCAGCGTGATAAGGCTATGTGGCGCCTTTTATCACATTCATTCGCGCGCAAATAGAAATATAACTAGGGGTCAAAAATTGTAACAATTCAAATGTTGTTGCTATTTATGCATAAATATGCCACTCCACGAGGAAAGGTATTTTATAGCCGGTCGGCGCTTAGGTCGTAATCACACGAGCTACTTTTTATCTACAAATAGCAGTCGGAATGTAGTTTTGATGAAGTCGGCACGACTGCAATACATGTATTGTGATTGCCAATGTTAGTGCGAATGCAGTTACTATGGAGAATTGGACTGCAAACCGACTTCTTTTTAAGCCTAAATTCTAGTCTTTAGTAGCTATTATTTAGAATCTTTGTTTAAAACAAGCTAACAAAACACATTAAAACAAAACCTGACAATCTCCAATCAATCCACGTCCTCTCCACAGATCTATACCTATAAATAAGTTTACACTTTTGTAACATTTAAACTGAATTTAAACGGTCAGTATAAAAACTTTAACAAAAACCAACGAGACGTAAAGAACACGGCGTAACTGAAAAATTGAGACTAGATTGTCGATGACGTTTTTAACAAAGAATAGAACGAAATGAATCACAGAAAGTGAGCTTAGTAATGTTCTTAAACTGTACCTATACCTTTGATTAGCCTTGCGGTAGCATTTCCCCTCTGCCACGGTATAAGATCAATTAATCATGTGCATTTACATTCAATTTTATACCTTATCATTATCACTAAACGAGACAGCCTGTAATTGAGAAACAATAATTTCGAACTTAGAACGTTTGGGGTTTACGCGAGACTACTTTTCATGATTTTTAACGTTCAAAATTAGAATCTAAAGTAATGGGAATAAAATCCAAAGTTGCGGATTTCATGTTACGTCGCCCCCCGCAAAAAGTGGCAGAAATGTTTGTTAGTAGAATTACACGCGTAACTAGTCCCTATATAAGTAGTCAAAGACCTATACACATATATTCATCACAATACAAGTTTAGACTAGATTCGGAATCTTTAATTCATCTATATCATCAGCTTTTGTCCACCCACTGCAGGGTATAAGCACAGAATAGATATCCTAGTTGAAAAACAGCTTCATACAAGCTGGGGGCGACCAGTACGCCTTTACATGCACAACGATATTTCTACCAAACTGCCGGACATACGAGAATGACCGGAGTCTGCTGCAAAAACGTGAACGTTCACGTTTTGCCTCACACTGCGCATGTAGGGGTGTACCGGCCTCCGCAAGCTTGTAAGCTGTTTTTCAATCAATCAATCAATTATACTTTATTTGACACCAAAAAAACAGAGTATACAGAGAGCAATCAATCAGGAAATACAAAAAGTACGTAACGTGGTTTTTCTGGTGGGATATCTATATAAGGTCTATCAAAATTAGGTGAAACTACTTTATGGGGATGATCAGACCATCAAACTGAACAACTTTCTCTATGGGACCTATCGTATGGGAATATCGTAATCGCGAAAAAAATTAGCTGTCCCATACATTTGAGTCGAGTTATGTCTGCAGTTTTGTATGGGACAGCAGATTTTTTTTTCGCGATTTCGGTATTGGTCCCATAGAGAAAGTTGTTCAGTTTGATGGTCTGATCACCCCTTTAAAATAGTTTCACCTAATTTTGTTAGACCTTATATAGTGGTATAAGCCTCCTCCCTATTATGCCACTTTTTCCTGTCCTGTGCCAGTCGCATCCAAGTCTTTTCAGCCGTCTCCGCATTGTCTTCAGCCCACCTGGCTGCTGGCCCTTGCTCTTGCCTAATTTTGACCATGACTCTGACAAGCCTTTGCTCCATATGCCATCTGTTCTTCTAGCCTCGCGTATTCTTTAATTGGGACTAGATAATCAGTGCAGCAGTATCCAAGATATTTACAAAGGTATCAATAGCTTCTCCTTAGACTAGCTAAATTAAAGTGGGAATAGGCAAGTCACTTTTTAAACGAATGGAGACGAGTTAAAAACCGGGTACATGATCTATCCAAGGCCCGATGCGATGGCCAGAAGCCATATATGTGGTAATTTCACTTACGGGGGCGGGCGTATGGGTTCTCATTCTCAGAGTATACAAACACAGTTCATTTATCGAGTTGACCTTCTGCCAGTCTATTCTATGTCCCCACCCACCCTTTACAGAAGTTAAATGTAAAATTACAGCGCAGAGAAGTCATTTGATAAGGTAAACACTATAGTTGCATTATCAGAATCTATCCGAAAACGCAAGGTCATTCAAATAAAGGTTATTCTCAATTGGTCTGACATCAGGACATTAAATTTAATTTTAATTGTCATTGTCAGGTGACTAACCTAAATTAGGTTTAATTTACTTTCATTTCGTTTGATTGTTTTGTACAATGACAACACCTTAGTAATTCTTCGACTAAAAAAAGAAAGCAAGACTAGGTACAATGATACGTGTTATAAATACCTATATACGAGGGGACTAAGGCATCATAATATGAAATGGGACTATGTTAATTGCCATATTCGCGAAACTATTTAGTTTCGTTTAGTTCATTGTGTGTAGTGGTGTCATTTTTAGAATATGACCCCAGTGATGGCGAACCTTTCCATATGTACAGTGCAGGGCACAGCCCGCCCTTAGGGAGGATGGGTGGACCACACCACGCGTGACCATTGCGTATTGGTGGACTATACACATTAAAATTTCTTCTTCAGCGTATGCAGGTTTCCTCACGATATTTCCCTTCACCGTTTGAGAGCAGTCGGTATTACATTAGTTAGAAAAACTCATTGGTACATGACAAGTCGTTCGTGCAAATTCGAACCTGGACCTTTATAAGTGTCCATACCTCTCCGCAACGCAGCACCGACGCCCTACAAAATAGCAATTGATACCAAATTCCTCCGCAGCAAGGACGTTGCCGTATCACCTACAATTGATGTGACATCACCTATAATTGGTTATGTGGGTGGACATAACACCGCTATGCTGACGTCTACAATACCAAACGAATTGACTTGCAGCTCGTTCTTAAATGTCAGATTTATTATCCTCTAGGTTTTAACCGCGACATCGTCTGCGTTGACATTACAAAGTATCCTAATTATTCTATGTTTTATTAATAATACAGAACATATTCTATCTGTGTGCCAAATTTGATCCAAATTCGTTCAGCCGTTTATGCGTGTGTCGCAAACATCGTCAAAAACTTTCAGATTTATAATATTAGTAAGTAGGATAGGTTACAATAGATCTATCCAGGTTGCAGTAGCTATTTGGTCATTGACCAAGCCCTTATAACCAAAGTAGGATAGGTATTCATATTATAAATGCGAAAGTGTCTGTGTGTGTTTGTTACGATTTCACGTCTAAATCTTTGAGGGTGCACGCATGTATTGCAAATCCTATGCAAAACGAAGTCGCGGGTAATAAATACACTGACCTGCAAAACTAAGTACTACACTTTTAATATTTAATTTTTTTCTAAACTATAGAAATTAGAGATTAAGAATAAAAAACGTTTTATAGCAAATGTTATCAGCTTTCTTTGTAACTATTCTTTTTAAATTAAACTCTTTTTCGAGCCCTTTTTATTTCGAAAGAATATTTTATGTTCTTAAAAAGTTATTGCAATTTTAAAAGTGTAATACTTAGTTTTGTAGGCCAGTGTTGTTTGTCGCAATTTAGAGAAACTGCATCTCTAGCGCGCTCACTATAAACAAAAATGGTCCTATTTACAAATCAAACTCATTTAAATGTAATATTGCAGATTCGACTCGATTTACAAACTTATCAGGATTTACTTAGTCACCAAAACGTTTTTTAAACTAACTTTTCGATAAACGTTTAAAAATATTTACCTCCTTTCCCGAATGAGAAAATCCGTTTAATCTTTTTCATGTTGAACAAAAAACACTATTAATGCACAGAAGATAAAGATTATTGTTCACTTCCCAGTCCAGTCACTTTTTATACAGAACTTTATTTTTATATAAAGTCAAATCATTTCACTGTTTATTGATAAATAAAAGATGAAATATGGTCGTTTCGTTTGAACTAAAAATAAAGCTTATTTATTATTATAAACTCATTAAGATATTGTTTATATGAAACCATGTCTCTCTTTAACATTTTAATAAAATAAAAATAAATACAAATTTATTACTTAACACAGGGTCCTTCTTAATATGATGACACTTTTTTAAGGGGATGATCAGACCGTCAAACTGAACAACTTGCTCTATGGCACCAACATCGAAATCGCGAAAAAAAAATCAGTTCTTCCATACAAAACTGCAAACCTACTCGAGCCAAATGTGTTTTTTTTTCACGATTTCTATGCTGGTCCCATAGAGAAAGTTGTTCAGTTTGATGGTCTGATAATCCTCTTAAAAAAGTGTCAGCATATTAAGAAGGACCCTGTATAGAAAGTCATTGCTAGAGCCAAAAAAAAACCTAAGCATGTTTTAAAAACATCTCCATTCTCATAAAAAAATTATCTTTTCACTTATCAGCGTGAAAGCACTTTATTTTAATTAAGGTTCTGTCTGTCAAGCCTCTTTATGTCGCAAGCGCGACAGTTGTTTGTTTCATACACTATCCGATTTCAAATGGAATTTAGCTTATTATAGTTTTTATTAGACGAATTTAATTCAAGAATGTAGGAAGAAAACAACAATTTTTATTAATTACGAGCGTTAACCCGCGACTTCGTCCGCACAAATTATATACCAGATTTTAAGTCAGATCATAAGCTATCAAACCAAAAAAGTTTCATCAAAATCGGTTCAGTAGTTTTTGCGTGATACTCGTTCAAACAAACAAACACCCAAACAAACAGACAGACAAAAAATAAAAAAATTGGTGATATGGAATCAGGGATACCTAAAAACCATATCGTAACTTATTTTTTGTTAATATCTTCAATGTACAGACACACTTCTGTTACAGCTTTATAATAGTATAGATACTTAATGAACACTTTTAAAAGTTTCTCAAATTGTCGATTACAAGATTCGAATGCTAGTTGAAAAACGGACATACATGTATTCATACATAATCAATTGTTTTGATACACTTGGCACGTTACGTTCCTCTTATGGTTTTTAGGTGTCCCCGACTCCGAAGCAAATTTTGAATTTTTTGTCTGTCTGTTTGTTTATTCGCGTATCACGCGAAAACTACTGAGCCGATTTTGATGAAACTTTTTGTGCTTGAAAGCTTATAATTAGACTTTAAAAATGGTATATCATTTATCTCGCTACAATGACGGGAACCCGCGGGCGAAGTAAAAGTCTAGTAAAGTATAATTCGATACTTAGAGACTACGCTAGAAAACTATCACTATCAAATTATTAAAAAAACACTTTTTTTTTAATTTAAAAAAGAATTATAACCCGACGTCTCTTAAGTATAAGTAAGAGACGTATGGTATAGTACGGCCGACTAATTGGTACTGTAGTGCTCCCGTAGGACGTTGATACTTGGTCGTAGTACTCGCTAAGATCTGGAGATTTGTAGCCGGACTGTGAGAGTTGATACTTGACGACAGAAACGCCGATTGGACTGTGAAAGGCAAGCACCGGCAGAGCAGAACAGCTGGACTAGCACGTTGCACGTGATACGGCTATATCACGTCTTTTATCTCGTTCGTTCGCGCGCAAATAGAGAGAGATCGGAAGCGTGATAACGCTATATCACGCTGGCATACTAGCCATGCTGATGCCGAAGCATGATGCGCGTGTTAAGGATATATCACGATTTTTATTTCGTATGTTTGCGCGCAAATATAAAGAATGTGATGGCGCGATAGCGCTATGTGACGTTGCCATACTACGGCCGCTGGTAGTCTTGACACAGATATAATAATATACGGAGGATTAGCGTGGGCATAAGATATGATTCTGGAGATTTGGAATAATTGCTTGCAAGAATGAGCTTGTCTTTTTGTACTATTTTAAAACAGGCATCGGTACAATTAAATACAATGCAAGTATTTATATGGAATAATATGAACAGGACCTTGAAGAATGCAATTTAATACTTACAACAAATAAAATTGCTACAACAACGCTTGCATTTCGAATTAAATGTATCAATATAAAAACTAAAATAAGAACCATGGAGCGTGTCATTTATCTCTGTTAAGAACAAAGCTAAATAATGCCCAAAGTATCAAAACACTCAAGTCGCACTACACTAGCCCAAGGTGCAAGGGTACACCCACACGACAATTACGCTATCAGTCAGAGTGACAGTCCACAATGCCTCTGACTGTACCTACTGGAAGTAAACAACTCATTTTATCCTATTTAAGAAAGCTTATGTCACTGAATGATTTTAAAATGAACTCGTCCTTTGATTGTCAGATACACACGCGAGTGATTGTTAAGCTAATGACTTGTTATAATGGAATGATGATGATGATATCCCACCTCTATACAGGGTGTAAGAACTAAGGAAAAGCATCATTAACCTTTAAACCAGATACTCTACCCATCAAACTGAACAACTTTTACTATGGAAGCAAACCGATCAGAGCAAAAAAGATATCTGATGTTTCATACAGTTGAGTCGAGTCGACACCACATTGCAGTTTATAATGGAAAAGCTGATTTTTTTCTTGCTCCGATCGGTTTGCTCCCATAGTAAAAGTTGTTTAGTTTGGTGGGTAGACTCTTAGTTTAAAAGGATTCTAATTATATCAATTTCACCCTATATACAGGGTCCAGCAGTGGACGTCCATCGGCTGAGATGATGATGATGATGATGATACAGGGTGTAAAATTAAATCGGACACTTACTTAAAGAGGTGCTTCAGACCATCAAACTGAACAACTTTCTCTACGGGACCAATATCGAAATCGCGAAAAAAATCTGCTGTCCCATACATTTCAGTCGAGTTATGTTTGCACAGTTTTGTATGGGACAGCGGTTTTTTTTCGCAATTTCAGTGTTGGTCCCATAGTAAAAGTTGTTTAATTTGATGGCCTGAAGCACCCCTTTAAGTAAGTGGCCCATTTTATTTTACACCCTGTATATTATACACGTTTATAATCTAAGTACTTTCTTTAACGTCGTGGGAGAGATTGTTTTGCGATGCCAAAATTTGAAGAATTTCATTTCATACTTCGTCGGTAGGTATGCCATCAACATTATCGTACACACATTCATAAACCATAATCCCTTTCGGGGTGATTAGAACTTTTCCTACAACTACCAACTACGTTTTTAAGCGTGCAGTTATTGTAAGGCTCACTTTTTGCACATACAGAGATTACACTTAAGGTAGTGGTTCAGACCATCAAACTGAACAACTTTCACAATGGAGCCAAAACCGAGAAAAAAAAATCAGCTGTCCCATACATTTGAATCGAGCCGGTACTGCAGTTTTGTATGAAACAGCAGATTTTTATTTCGCGATTTCGAAGTTGGCTTCATAGTGAAATTTGTTCAGTTTGATGGTCTGAAGTTTGAAGCTGAACTAAATTTGATGAATTTTGGTAATATATAAGAGTTTGAACACTGTTAGTGAAATGTAGATATACTGTGAGCACAGTGAGAAATCGCCTTATGTACAGCTTATTTTGTTACCTCTTGTATCTTTTCTCTATATTTAACTACTTATGTTAAAACCATACTGGAAGGGAAGATAGAGGGGAAGAGAGGCAGAGGAAGACCAGAGTTATCTAGCCCAAGTGAAGGAAAATGTTGATGTCGTGTCGTATCAAGAACTCAAGAGACTAGCGGAAAAGAGATTAAATAAGATAATGATGATGTTTTGGTGTAAAATAAAGTATGTTTGATTGATTGATTTTGAAGATTTAACGTTCTCTGTTATTAAAGTAAATTAGATTTATAGCAAAAGTTTATAATCATAAGTAATTTAATTTTAAACCCATGTGACCCAAAAGCATGTCTTAAATTGAACGAAGGCGAACGCAACGATTTTCCAATTTACTCAATTGAATTGTGCATCGTTTCATTATGGGTTCCTTGAACGCTTTTTGTTAACGTTTTTCTTGAGATAATAAATTGTGTTTTTTATGAGAACTGGGGGCCGATTGCGCTAAATAAATTTCCCCTGAAACGTCACTGAACTGCTACCGGATTAAAACTTCTTAAAATTTCGGTATCGCGCTAATAATTTGAGTTTTAACTCGATTGCCACCGACAACATTTTTACAATGACCGCATCCAGGTACTTATCCAGACCGAATATACAGGGTGTAACAAACACGCTAGTAATACTTAAGGGGGTGCTTCAGACCATCAAACTGAACAACATTCACTATGGAGCCATAGCTCGCGAAATAAGAATCTGCTGTTTCATACAAAACTGCAGTACCGGCTCTACTCAAACGTATGGGACAGCTGATGTTTTTAATTTTTTCTCGGTGTTGATTCCATAGTAAAAGTTGTTCAGATTGATGGTCTATATAGCCTGTATTAACGGTATATTGTGATACTATTATCTTACTAGTACTACTACAGCGTAGTCTCCCTCGGCGAGTATAGGGACACGAAAAAAGTATCGATACTTTGTGGTATCGAGTACATTTCCGTTCGATACCGATACTTTTGTACTCGATACTTTTTATTTGATACTTTTACTCAATGAGTACTTTTCGACAGGTATCGTATTGAATAAATCTTAAAAATTACCGACTTAAAACTTGGCCTTACGGTTACGGCTCATGTTTATGGCAACGCCATGTAGTTCAATCGTGCTGAAACTTCAACAACATTACCTACCTATTCTACATGAAGTTCGAATCGAAATCGTTCGTTCCGAACGAGTGAGTGATTGGTCCACTATTGGTACGGACTAGTATTTATTCTGTGGTACGGAGGAGGACTGGGAACTTTAATGTGTGCCTAAAGTAATAAAATAAATAATCAAATAATTTAATATTTTTTAAAACTTTTTAATTTGTGAATTTATTTTTTTATTATTGTATTAAATGTATGTACCATTTGTTTTTTTAAGTTGCTAATCTGACGTTACTTACCTTCTGACTGGCATTGACGTCCTGCCTGCCGACCCTACCCTACCGTACCGTATGCGCATTAGGCCCTAAGCCCTAAGAAAAGTATTCGATACTTGAAGTATCGATACTTTTGTCTCGATATTTTTGTGAGTACGATTCTTTTTTTTCGATACTACTCATGAGTACAGTATCGATACTTTCAATTTGATACCGTGTCTATAGGCGAGTAACTTCTCCGTCTGCCTCAACCAGTAACTTCTCTACAACTTCGTTGAGTCTTATAATCAAGAACTAATGTTACAAGACACTTACCCTCAGCTCTTGCCCTTCGTTCGAATTCATCGAACAATCGGTTGACGTCATCGATCTCCCGTCTCAGTCGACGCAGCTGGGGATCAGCGGGGTCTCCCTCGGCGAGCAGTTTCTCCGCATCTTCGTTGAGAGCCCGTCTGATTGCTTGCCTTTGTTCCGCTCCCATCGCTACGAACTGTTGGTGGAAATTACCTTGTTAATAACTACGGAACGTAAGCACGGCACGCACGTCTACAATCATGCATGGGTACATGACATGTCCAAATATTCTACACGACATATCATTATGATACAAGTGAGCTCTAAGTTGGTTGTTGGTACACTCGAAGCTGGATTGTAGCTCGAGCCGCAGGCGAGGGCGTAATTGGAACCGAGAATGTAATGAATAACGAACCAATGCTCACGCGTTTCAAACGACGTTTTTCAACAAATGAAATATAAATAAATATTCACAGATAGGTTTAGACACATATTTGTGAAAAATGGCCTGAGTAATTCTTATGCCGCGCGCCGTGCGCCCGTGTTTGAGTTTGTTATAGGTATTACCGCACTAGTGTGGTAATGTAAAGTAAAACACACGTATGTTTTTGCAGTTGCATTATGAACCTAAAAGCGGTGCCGTAAGAGCGATTTTGCGAGCAAGTATGGTGTAATAGTACATTATGGTACAAGTGTGTAATGTTGGTGATTACCGCTGAGGCGCCATTGAGCCATTTTATTTAGTAAATAAAAAGTTTATTTAGAGAATTTAATTGTACTATTGAATATGATCTTTTTTGTATCGAAACTTTTTTAAGAACAAAGCAACTCAAGAACTCAACCAAGAAGTTTAGATACCTACTATAAAAAACCTATAACTCCCTTGTGAATAATAGTAATGAAAAAGTCACAGTTTGATTATAGGTGTCATTATGTGCCTAATTGCGGTGAAATAAAGGCCATTTTATGAGCAAGTGTGTTGAAAAATAATATTTTAGATTTGTACATTGGAATCTCAATAGTTTAACTTAATACCTAGCTAGTACTACACAATTTTTATCAACTTACTTGAGGGAAGTCCCATCCCTTAACTACTTTGATCGTAGCGAATATCATGTTCTGTCTCATTCTCAACTGCTTCCTCTGCCATAACTGTATCACCTTTAACAAACAATATAACATAAATAAAAATGCATAAAGTTCTCCGTATAATATACGACTTAACATCTTGAAGTTTAAGAAAGACTAAATAACTAATTAATCATGTTATTTGTGTAAGAATTAATATTTGTTTTCGGATAAGAATTTAATTTGGTTTGAATCAAGTGCATTTATTAATTCTTCGTTTAAGCCACTAATCGTGTTTCCAATTAGAAAAGGATTAAGAGTAGCTAAGACAATTTCTTATTTCATTATCAGTTTCCTTAAAACTATTTGGCAAACGAGAATGATCACAAAGTACAATGATAATTTGATTGGTACATAATTAATATAAACAATGATCGAAAATCAACATTGTAATTAATAATTGTTTTCGATTTCAAACAGAACGTTTCAAACGAACACACACTTGGTAAAACTCAGAGGAATCAGTAATACAACAGAGTGGTAAAAGATGGCGACTTAATACCTAAAGCCCATAATAAGCATGCTTGTTACTCGCACAAAAGCATGCCAGTTACTGGTAAGAACGAGCTACTGGCATGTGTATCGAGATTCTGCCCGTAGCTCGCGTGCCAGTACAGTCAGCAGCAATAAGTTGTATACACTTTTGTTCTACTTCGAAGTACTAAAGTGTATACAACTTGTTGCTGCTGACTGTAGAAGCATGCCAAGAGATCGCAGCTCGTTAAAGATTTTTTCTTCTCGCGGGGAAGTGGGGAGTGGGACTCGCTTGGCATAAGCAAGCTTGTTCTAGAAACTGGTGTGCCACCCACAGGCATGTGTATCGTGGCTTCACGGAAAACCTGTAAATGGAATGCTGTTTTACCAGCACCTGGCATGCCAAGCCATTAACAGGCATGTGTATGCCTGCCAGCCATGCCCATCAGCGTATGAAGCTAGCTTATTGCCCAGGGTGTGCTGAACGTATTGAGGATTCAGTACGTCACTCGGGGAGGCGATCAAAACATGTTTAAACAACGTACCCTATCGTAAGCGTTACGAAGCCTCGAAGCGGCGTCCAATGCCTCCTGGCAGGGAGGAGGTAAAGCCACCACAGCACCAGGGAGGGCTACCTCCGTGCCCGCGCCGCCGAGCCGCACGCGCCATCTGCTGCGTCCAGAGTTGTCTACCACAGTGATCGCTGATCCTTTTTCTACTGCCACCTGGGGAAGAAGGGTTTGTTGTCAGAGGTGAGATACCATACACTTTTCTTACAATGATTTGAAACACGAGACCAATCGGCGAGAGACAAGACGGCCCAAAGCATTATAGGGTCTGTGTCCGTGAGATCATAGTTTAGATGTCGCCCCCGCTGCATTTTAATCACATTGCGGCGGAAACCCGTTGTATGAGGGCAGCGCAGGACCTGTAGTTGTGGCGATCATTGCGGGAGGCCTGCAGTGGACGTCTATCGGATGAGATGATGATTTGTGGTGTGAATAGCACTTCCAGAGCAATGAAATGAAGACTAATTCCTTTCTTTAAGTAGCACGTCTTGCGAATTTAGGCGGCAGCATCTCTACAGTGGTACCGCCTCTAGGGTCAAAAACTACAGCGGCTATCTCCCTCAGGTTCAATCCCTGACTTCTACTATCAAGACCTTAAAAATTGTTGTGATTCCGCCTCTTCGCTTCGCAGCTAGCCATTGCCGGTTTCCGTTGCTTTGCCGGTGTATCACTGACTACTTCTGATTACTTTCGGAATCGATTAGATCGGTAAGCCTATTACCTTAAGTTAGAACACAGAAAAGTGATAGACAGTAAAGCATTTTCCGATCTACTTCGGTCCGATGTACTTCGGAGCGCAACAGTCCTGGGCCTCTACCCTCTACCCGGACATTCGAACTTGGTTCTGACCGAAATGGTCACGATGGTGTATCGAAAATTGAAAGCCCGGGTGTAGGGCCTGAAAGTTGCTTTACTGTACTGTTTTCTGTGGTTAGAGTGTTGCTACATGCTTTACGCTAGCTTAAACTACAGAACCACAAAACCCACTTACATTAGCATGTTTATAAGCACAAACAGTCTCAGCCCTCAGCGGCCTGGTGACCGGGGCCCTGCGTTGCTTCACGGGCCGGACCTCCTGGGCCTCCTCGACCAGCTTCGATACTCCGGTGCCGTGCGCGTTCAGCTCCTCGCGAAGGTCCTGCATTCCCTTGAGGAGACGCTCGCCTTGGTCCAGGGTGAATTCCGATTGGGAGAATGTTGTGTTTAATGCTTCTTCGCGTCTGGAAATGAAATAAGAAGTAAGTAATAGCCTGTACACCCTTGACATTTCATTGCTACTTCATACAAATGGACTCACACTGACAAGAACGACGTGCTATAATGTGCGAGTTAGAAAGGATTATACCATTGCCTACTGTCCTCTTCAAATTGTCTCTAATAATTGATGGGTTGCAGGTTGCCCGTACTGCATGTAGTGCCATACTCTTTCTTATAATGAATGAATGAATTAAATATACTTTATTTACACCAAACATAAAATACATTGTACAGGAAACAAAAACTGGTTATGGTACAAATAAGGCGGTATTATCGCTAAGAAGCGAGTTCTTCCAGACAACCTTAGGGTAGAGGAAATATAACAAAGTCACGTCACGTCCCCTTAAGACGCAACAGATTGAAAATTTCGTTCTCTGGGTAGTGGGCTCGGTGGCGAAATTGGATAACGCAGTTCCCCGGTTTGGAAAACTGCGGGTTCAAGTCCCGCCCGAGAAAAATTTTTCAATCTTTAATTTGAATATAACAAAAAACTATGGCTTATAGCATCTTACTGCAGTTCAAAAATATCCCATACTCCACTACGCAGGCCCAGTGCGGTTAGGTGAAGGAAAATTTACTGTCAATGAATTTATTTTCTAAGCCGAAAACCACAGAATTTCGGGGTAATCAGAAACCTATAACTATCAAACCACACCTTCTTTTAAGGTCGTAGTAACAAGATTCACTTTTAGCTTATGGTTTTGGGGTGGTATGACGTGTCAGATGTGATAGGCGGCTGCCTGTCTCTCTCTAAAACATTGCATCCCTTAGTCACCTCGTACGATACCACGGGAAAAAACGGAGTGGTCCATTCTCAGGCGAAGCCACACCGCTAATTAGAGTATTGTATAAAAATATTATTAAAATTTTCGTCACTGGAGAATGATTTGGTTATCTGTCTTACGATTAACGAAATGGATACTTACTTCTGAATCCATTTCTCGGCCTCCTTGACCTCCTCGAAGAAGTGGTGGTACTGCGTGGTGTGCTTTAGATGTGTTTCTAGACACAGGGTCAGTTGGAGCACCCACGCCCATTGCGACTGCATCACCTGTTGATACAAACATATTTGTTTAATAATAACCTTTTTCTTTTCTTGTTAGTGTTCTGTACCCAAATGCCAACGGGACCCTATTAATAACTCTACTCTGTCTGTCCGTCCGCCCTAACTCTAAACGGCTGTATCTTTTAAACCGCAATAAGTAGCGAGTTGAAATTTTCACAGAATATACGTTGTAAAAGTTAAAAAAATAAAATTAAATCAAAAAGAAAATATTTATGATCGACACAAGAAACGTGTTTTTTTTTCATTGTTTTTTGTTCTTGCTCTATCGTAAACGCGGTAAACAAACGTTAAACTTGGTGTGATTATAGAGCATATTTTAAAGTAAAAAATTTAATAATAAAAAAACCGGACAAGTGTGTCGGGCTCGCGCTAAGGAGACCGGAAAAAAAATTATTGTTAATTATTTAAATCAATGTTGGGACGGAACCCTCGGTGCGCAAGTCAAACCCTCACTTGGACAGTTTTTACTATTGTTTATTCTGCTATTGAAGCTAAAGAATTACCTACCGTTTTTTTCAATCGTTTTATGCACTACGAAGATAAAATTTTTATAAGTATAAAATATTGCCGTGTGGTGTCGACTGAGAATAGCACCATCCCATTTCCTCCCGTGGGTGTCGTAAAAGGCGACTAAGGGATCTACCGGAGGATGGGCAGCAGCATCCTCTGAGTACACACATTCAATCCAACTGCGATCGCCAACCCGCCTGCCAAGCGTGGCGACTATGGCAAATCCCCCCATTTTGGGGGAGGCTTATGTCCAGCAGTGGACGTCTGTCGGCTGATATGATGATGATGATGATAAAATATTATGTAGTCAAAACAGCTCTCGACGCATAATGCCCTAAAACCATTTATTTTCTTAAACTTTTAATGACATACTCTCAAATCGCAAACTGACCTAAACGTGCATTGACCCAAACGTAAAATGACTTAAGCGCAAAATGACCCATAATTTTATAGCCACAGAACGCAAAATGACCTGAATTAATGAGTCGGTTATCGAATGACCGCTGTCAGAATTAATTCCCTCTCGAAAGCTATTATGAGACTTCCTCTACATAGCTATAAGGTAGAATCTTCAAACAAACCTGCAGGTGAGATTCGATGGTCTTAGTAGCGGGGTGGTGCTGGGCGATGAGGGCCTCCCCCCGGTCGATAACGTTGCTGAATTGCAGCTCGCGCTTCTCCAGCGATGACATCAGTTGCTGTAAGGGTATTTTACGTTTAATACGAGTGCTATAAGGTCGCTTTTTTTATAGTAAAAAAAACGAATCTGGTTTTTATAGAATAGATTCGACACATAAATAAAGAATGACATTGGCTGAAAGCATGAATGAAATAGCTAGGAACCGTGCTAGAAAGTGAACTTTTCTTGATTTCAGCCCTTTAGCTTTTTTCTAACTACGCCATCTAGAAAATGTCAAAGAGTTTCTTTAAATCTTGAATGTATAACATTTTTGTATTATTTGTTTTTATCATGGATGACATTTTAATTTCTTTTGATAGAAAGTGATAATTGTGACATGATAAAGGTGCTAGACAACATTCAGTTTGTGTTCAATGAGCGTTTCTCTTTTCCTTATTTTACTTCTTGAATAAGTCAACAGATGGCATGTGCATTGCTCCATAGCAAACAAATTTTATGTTAAGCCTTTGTTTTATTTCTTTACTGAAAGGCAAAAGGATCGAGCCTATACAGCCGAGTCAGAAGATCAAATTTTCGTACTGTCGATGCAAATAATTCGCAAATAATTAAATATTACATTGAAAGATAAGTTTTCATCTTTTTATCATGTTTTGCCTCTTTTTATTCTATTCTATTTTTAAAAATGGCTGCCATCTTGGTAGTGATGATTTTGCCAATATCTAGTTTACAGAGCAATAGTGCTTGACATTGTACGGTAATGGATATGGCGATCTCAAAGCCCTGTTTTTATACAAAAACACACACCCGAAACCGTCATAAAATGGCGGAGCCGCGTGGCTATCTCAATCGCGAGCCGAACGAAAGACGTCTACTCGAGAGACCCCTAGCCACGCGACTCCGCCTCTTTATAAAGGAAAAACATTTTGAAGTTTGATATTTATTCTGACAAACTGTGGCGCCATCTAGCGATCCATTAGAAAAAATACAGAAAAAGACTCATTTTATTTAACACTGTTCTAAGATCAAGATAAAAGAAGCACATCCAAAAACAATTAGGCAACAAAATTGATTAAAAAGAACTTAATTTTTGTGTCAAAATAACTAACCTCCGCATCGTCTCCAAATGAATGCTTGCATATAAACAAACATAAGTTTAAATAAATGTTAAAACAACATCTTTATGATTAATGTACATAAGGTAGAAAATGCAATGATTTGGAGTGTGAACCAAGTGTAAACTAATGAAAATGATAGCATTGGTTAATTAGTACCTGAATAAGTGTTCATTTTGCCACATAGATGGCGCTTGCCCACATAAATTGCCCGCTACACACATACATCATACCTACATAGACTGTGCACAATGCACGAATATTCCATAATGTACGGGAAGGTATTTACAATGTTGTTATAATTATGTAAACTTGACGTGTCTGTATGTACAATTAAATTATTTGCAAATAAAATGTTGGATAAAGTATACAAGGTGTTACAAATATACAAATAAAGATCATCAAACTGAACAACTTTCACTATGGGACCAATATCGAAATCGCGAAAAAAAAACTGATGTTCCATCATCATCATATCAGCCGATAGACGTCCACTGCTGGACATAGGCCTCCCCCAAAATGGGGAGATTTGCCAATGATGCGATGCGTTTGCGATGTTCCATACTAAACTACAGATCTACTCGAGCTAAATGTATGGGATATAATTTTTTTTTTCGCTATTTCTATGTTGGTCCTATAGTGAAAGTTGTACAGTTTGATGGTCTCAATAACCCCCTTAAATTCTTTGCACTTTCTCACCCATTCTGTACATCCACATAAGTTACATCTCTATTCCTTAATAAATACAGCTTTTGAACTAACCTCGTAGTAATGCTGTACGGCTGGCAGGTTGATGTGAGGGTCGGCCCAGTCTCTCGACAGTTCGACTTGTTCTTTCTCGTTCAACCAGTTTAGCTCTGCCGTCGCTGATTGGAGGAAATCTTGTAACGCGTCTAAGTCGGAAATGCTGTGGAAAGGAAAAATTGTTTTGTTAATTTTTAAAATATTAAAGTTAATAATTGTATCTGGTTCTTACCTCTTTTTTATGGTAAAAACCCGGTGAAAACTAGTTAAAATTATCATATTTAGCTTAAATATTTTTATGTTCAAGCTTCGGAACCAATCGAATTTTGTTGTTATTCGCATAAAATTCGAAATTTTTTTACACCTGCTTGAAAAAAAAACTCTGTCGATATAGGTATGTTAAAAGATGTGATTGCAATTTGCAAGCCCTTGGACAGGCAAATAAAAACTTAACAACTAAGTAATGCTACCATATTATCAAGGAATTTATAACTATGTGCAGTGATTTGATTACAGATTTCAGTTCAAATATTTTATGTTGTATAAAGTATTTTTTAAAGGGAATATTGACCTCCAAATAATACAAGAAATTCTATCGCTCACGATTGTATCTCAAGATGGCAAGTCAGAGATATTCAGTATATGCAAATTTCACTTACAGAGCCCAAACTCCGGACACATACCTAATTATTTTACACAATTAAAAAGTTGCAGAATTGTCTCTCTTCATCATCAACAGCCACTGTACTACTAGGGCACAGGTCTGCCCTCACGATGGTCGCATCTACAAAGCAACTTACCGTTTAGTGCTGGTAGAGAGCAGCTCAGCGTAAAGTTTCTGCAGCTGGCTCAGATGCTGGTTGTACAGGTTCAGTTCCTCGCCGGTGAAGTTGGCACGGTTGTGTACGCATTGCTCCACCTGCACAGAGTTTTTATTGCATTAATTTAACTCAACAGTATAGGAGAAGTAGAAATACGTCTAGAACCTTTGTAAATATAGTCATCATCTCAGCCGATGGACGTCCACTGCTGGCCATAGGCCTCCCCCAAGGTTCGCCATAACGACCGGTCCTGCGCTGCCCTCATCCAACGGGTTCCCGCCGCCTTCACCAGGTCGTCGGTCCACCGTGTGGGCCTACCCACGCTGCGCTTTGCGGTACGCGGTCGACACTCGAAAACTTTTCGGCCCCATGGGCCATCGGTTCTGCGAGCAATGTGCCCCGTCCACTGCCACTTCAGTTTAGCAATTCTTTGAGCTATGTCAGTTACACTGGTTCTTTTGCGGATCTCTTCATTTCTGATTCGATCTCGCAGGGAAACTCCGAGCATAGCCCTCTCCATTGCCCTTCCATCAAATATAGTATAATCAATCAATCAATCAATCAAATATACTTTATCATAATGCTACTTTGATCTACGGCATTGTCTTTTTGCAATACCAAAAAGGAAGAACGAAATAAAATTAATTCATTGTTGTTAAAAATTTTAAGATTGACGAGAATTTTTTAGGTATCTCCATCTCGAAAATCTAAACGTTAATTACATTACTTATTTATTTCCTTAAGTATTTTTAGTCTCAAAATTACGTCTATAAATTGTCAGGAACAAATACAATTTTATGGCGGACGTAAACGAATTTTGATTATTGATTTAGCCTAAAATATTAGTCTTTTAAAACATTTGTCCGGAAATCGGTATTTACCTACATACACTTCCGCTGAAATATATTTCTATGATAACATCACATCAAAGACACCTATCACACAATATATTTTTAAGCGCAAGCGATGTCGCAACTGGACTTCAACGACAGCGCCGCGATTTTGTCGCGACATCATAAAAACGTACCTTGGAATGGAACTGGTCTATCTGTTTGTGTTCTCTCTGATGTTTGTCTAGTTCATGTTGCACTGATGGCAAGTCCGACCCGTACTCGGATTCATGCAGCTTTTTCTGTGTAAAAAAATTAAATTATAAACATAATTAGAACTTTAGGTAAGTTTGTCGATTTAATAGAGTATTAACTGGTATAAATAACTTTTCCTTTTTATATGGGGATAGTATAAAATATAAAGCGAGACATAAAAAACGCTACTTGTCTCCTTTTCACTCTTATGTTATGACAAACGTCCAGCGAGAAGTCAATAGTAAATTATGGTTTTCTGTAAGTATACAAATCTTGCCCGCCTCAAACGGACGCGCGCCACTTTTGTGCTGATCTCGTTTGTAGATTTGTTCTTAGTGTAAAAGTAGGTTCGCTTAAAAAGGGGAGACATTTGCTTAACTGGCTTCGTCAAAGAAAATACATCACTCAGATCCACAACTCGTTTCGTCAATAAATACTCCTGAATATCTGCAACAAGCATCGTCAACTTCTATATAAAAATGTAAAAAAAAAGGGGGGAACCTACAACCTCCACCAAAGCCTCTCCCTGAAGGACGGTTCCAAGAACGCTGGCAGCATTCCCCCTCTGTATCGCCAAGCTTATGCTTTGCTTAAATGTTTTTTTATTTTTTTTTATTTTTGGTAGGTAATCATTTCCATTTGACCCCAATCTCACCTGGTGTTAAGTGACGATGAGGCCGAAGATGTAGCATGCTTACCTAGAAAAATGCCTATTCACTCTCGCCTTGAAGAGGCCCAAGTTATATTGCTCAGGGAACAGGTCCGCAGGCAGTGCGTTCCACTCCTTAGCCGTGCGCATTATAAAAGAAGAAGCAAACTTCTTCGTGCGAATTGCTGGTAGGTCAACGACATAAGGGTGGAAACCCAGCCTGCGTCTCGTCCCTCGTAGATGAAAGGGAGACGGAGGTATTAGATCGTGTAATTACGTCTCCATATAGATATTGCCAGTCTAAGTGTGAAATTGATAACCGTACTCAATAGCCAAATTTATCAACCAATAGAAGGAGGTCATTTTTGAAGCGTAACCTTAGATGGTGTGCAGGTAGGATCCGTAAGGCTTATAAATGTGGTAATAAGCTAACAAGTCCCCACGTACCAATCTCTCCTTGCACCACCTCGTGGCTTCATTCAGCTGCTGGAACTTGGAGTCCGCGTCGTGAACCCTGGTCTCGAGGACCGTCCGGGTCTCCCTGTCCACCGTGGTCTGCTAGACCGCTAGTATACTAGTATACAATATATAGCACGTACCAATCTATCCTTGCACCACCTCGTAGCTTCATGCAGCTGCTGGAACTTGGAGTCCGCGTCGTAAACCCTGGTCTCGAGGACCGTCCGGGTCTCCCTGTCCACCGTGGTCCGCTAGACCGCTAGTATACTAGTATACAATATATAGCACGTACCAATCTCTCCTTGCACCACCTCGTAGCTTCATGCAGCTGCTGGAACTTGGGGTCCGCGTCGTGGACCCTGGTCTCTAGGACCGTGCACCGTGGTCTGCTGGACCGCTAGTATACTAGTATAAAATATATAGCACGTGCCAGTCTCTCTTTGCACCACCTCGTAGCTCCATGCAGCTGCTGGAACTTGGAGTCCGCGTCGTGGACCCTGGTCTCTAGGACCGTGCACCGTGGTCTGCTGGACCGCTAGTATACTAGTATAAAATATATAGCACGTACCAGTCTCTCGTTGCACCACCTCGTAGCTTCATGCAGCTGCTGGAACTTGGAGTCCGCGTCGTGAACCCTGGTCTCGAGGACCGTCCGGGTTTCCCTGTCCACCGTGGTCTGCTAGACCGCTAGTATACTAGTATACAATATATAGCACGTACCAATCTCTCCTTGCACCACTTCGTAGCTTCATGCAGCTGCTGGAACTTGGGGTCCGCGTCGTGGACCCTGGTCTCTAGGACCGTGCGGGTCTCCCTGCGCACGGTGGTCTGCTGGACCGGCATGCGCACTGAGGAGAGGCGCGGCAGCAGGCGGCCGGTGAACGCTTGTCGCGCGTTCAGCCACCGGTCGTGCACTTGTTGCACTCTGGAAAGTTGAGGATGTTGATTATTTTCTACAATACTCTTGATTGGAACTCATTTTAATGTTATTAATCCATGAAACAAAAAGTATAGATAGTCAGAGGATCGAGTGCCAAACAGTTAGGTAAGTCAGAAGTTATATTTATTTTTATATATTTTTCTTTATTTATTTTTGGAGAACTTACAGCCAAAACTGTAACAAAACACCCTAAATATTTAGAAGGGTGGTTTAGACCATCAAATCAAACCACTTTCACTAAGGACGCAGCATAAAAATATCTGCTGTTTCATACAAAACTGGGAGTACCGACCTACAAACCTACAGACTCGTTTTAAATTATGGGACCGCTAATATTTTTCTCCGTCTCCATAGTGAAAGTTCAGTTTGATGGTGCAAACCACTCCTTAAAATATTACTAGGCTGTTTTGTTACACCCTGTAGTTACCTATATAACCCTTCGTATCTTCAAATCCCAGACGCAATAAAGTTGTTAATGTCTTTGCGCGGAACCGTGAAAAAAGTTTAAAAATAAGTGAACTAAAAATCAAACTCACCGTCTATGCAGCTCGTTGGCCTGAGGATACCTGCCGTCCCGCAGCGCGTGAGAGTCTTGGAACATCTCCTGTATGGTCTGCTCCATACTTCTCAACTCTTGCTCAATCTGCTCGGCGGCCATCTTGGCTTCGGCCGGGTGTACGCCGCGCTCAACGCGACGGATCTCTGATTCTATGTGACGTTCTACGCTTTCAAGGCCGCTCTCCGTTTGTTTTATATCTCTGTGGATAAATTGGTTTCGGTAAAGAATGTGATCTGAGATCATGGAGTTAGACAAAATACAATCTAAGCTTTTTGTCTATGGAGCATGTTGTTTGCGGCTGTGATGCCCTGGCGGCAAAACGCATGTGCCTCCTCGGAGATGGATACCCAAAACCGGGAGATCTTAGGTTTCTTCCCCCAAATGGTATTGCCTCCTTCATTGACCATGTATTTGAAGGATGAAGAAAACAAAAAGTATTGGGGCTAACACAAAAGATCCCACTGGGTCGAAATGTTGCTGGCTTGCCAGCCCCCACAACAAGATAAGATAAAATAAAAAAAAAAGCTTTTTGTCTGAGATTTCTGGGAAGTTTAGTATCTATGTCTATGTGGAAATGAAACATAGTGAAGTATGAATGGAACGGAATGCAGATCGAGTGAGAGAAGGATAGGAGATAAAGTACAGATGTGTTATAACAGTGATAAGGATGAAAGATGAGAAGAGATCTCACCTGGCCTGTCATTCGACAAGGTGCAAGAGGGAAAATGGCGATGACGTAGGAGGAAGGTGGCAGGGAGGGGATTTTCAAGATAGACGGACGAAACCGGACTGCTTGACTGGAAAAAAACCCTTAGAGGCGTTAATTGATTGTTTGAGATATCTAAGCCGGCTACATCGTTTTCTTATTAGCTCTATTGACTTTTCAATACGCCTAGCCTTCATGAAATTTCTCCAAGCATCCACAGTAACAAGCAAAGGATGTTCTCTAAGCTTTACTGTCAAGTCCATGCTAATAATTATCATCATCATTTATCATCAGCCTCCATCGTCTCCGCTGCTGGCCTACCCTCAAGGCGAATCCCAACGGACTCGAGTCCACCAAGCATGTCCAATGCGGATTGGTGAACTTCACTTACGCATCCAAATCTCTTAATTACCTGTGTAACTTCTCAGCAAGCCGCTGCAGACGCTCCAGGCGTCTGATCTCATCGGTGAGGTCCCTCTCGCGCTCCTGGTGAGCCATGAGGAGACGGGACCATGACTGCTCTAGGGCTTCAGGTCGCAGGGTCGGTTCGATGTCACATTCACCCACCGATTCGAAGTATTTCTGAAACACCACGACGGTAGAATTATAGTTTGATTATTAATCTTGTGTTGCTTTTCTCGACCACTTCCTTGCTTCGAAAGGTACGTTATATGGTTAAACAGTTAGACCCAGATAGAGCCATTAGATGGCGATGTAGGCTTACTGAGCTGTCTTGACATACATATTGCATACATAATAACGAAATACTCTGACAGCAAGTTGAACACTCTTGCTTCCACCAATACCGCAGGGCCCGCGTGGTGGTGGTGGAGTATGGCACACTCTCTGCAATTAATTATCGTTACCGATAATATGTTCCCGTAGTTGGGTATGATTATGAATAAAATTTATGGAGAACGAGGTTCAAGGCTTCATCATAGAAAAGTTTCACTCTTCCGCCAGACTAGGTGAGAGCCATGGTCATACGATTGTCAGTTGGACCTCTATAATATCGAATCTCTGTGAAAACTTCGTTAGCGCGATTTAGGATTAAGACTTGCCAATATCGCAGCTTGTCGCATCGGAACCCTTCGAAACATTACCTCTAGTTCCCTGTACTGATGGAAGAGCTTCTGCTTCTCGCGCTGGCGAAGAGGCACTTCCTCGTTGCGGAACCTCGTGCTCTCACTCAACAGCTTCTTCATCTCGATCAAAGTTGACGGGAAAGCACGGTCCTGCAATTCACATTACATCTTATTCGTTAGTGTGTAAGGTTGGAATTGGGTTGGAGCTTAACCATGTTTTTATGAGAGTACAGATGACTTTTTTCCACCTTGATAGAACTATTTGAAAAAGTACAACATTTGATTCATAAATTCAAGAATTCCAAGTGAAAACTTTGATATTTCACAATTAATTTAAAACAAAAGCCGTTCAGGTTACAAACATTAGAAACTGAAATCAGAAAATCAGAAATAAGGTGTTCAACTAAAAATATTAACTGATACTTGGAATCTTATTCCTTAACTCATAAACTTGCTACTGAAATTCAGAATCATGGTCCATATCCGGAATCTTGGCTATTCGATCTTGATCCAAAACTCGGAATATTGATCCAGAAACCATGATCCAACACTTGGTAAACCGATAAGTTCCGTTCGAGACAAATGTTACAATCTTTAATTAGATTTGGTATATTGATCCAAAACTCGGAAACTTGATCCATAATCCCTGAAAAAAGTTTCTAACCCTAGTCTTAACACCCACCTGCATAAGCGCGCATTTCTCGTGCAGCCAGGCGCGGTGCTGCGCCGCCTGCTCGGTGTAGGCGGCCGCGCGGCGCTGAGACTCCGCGTCGAACAGCGGGTGCACCGGCGGGGGCTCCGGGAACGTCTCGTAGAGCGACGAGATGTAGGTGATGAGGGACTTCTCGTCCGGCTCGTGGGTGTCCACATCTATGGAGAGGAAAAGTTGATCAGATTTTGATGACAAAACTAATAAAAACACATACAGGGTGTAACCCTATACCCATTTTGATGGCAACACCCTTTTAATGTTTAAAGAGATGGTTTCGACCATCAAACTGAAAAACTTTCATTATGGAGCCAACATCGAACTGAGATGAAAAAATCTGCTGTTTTATACAAGACTTGTAACGGGCATAGATCTACCATTCCCACCACTAACTTCTGTAAATCAGGATCAACAACGTCGACCACTCACAATCACAACAACAAAATGACAATGAAGCCCAGCTTGCCCGGGGGTCATACAACAGTGTCATACTCATACCCCTTCTTGAATCTGTCTTGGAACACGCAATGAATTTAATCAAAGAAGATAAGAGAAACAACAATCCTTCTTCCCTCCGTAAAAAAAATCTACTCAAAATGTAGGTTTGAGCACTGTAGTTTTGTATGCAACAGAAGATTTTTTCGCGATTTCGATGTTGGCTCCATAGTGAAAGTTATTCAGTTTGACGAGACGTTTCCGCATGAACTATTTTATCATGTTAAGAGGCTGATGATGATGAAAATGAAAAGTTAACAAGAAGTAGCTTCAACGGGACAAAAATAACTATACACAAGCACAAAATTCTCCCAGACAATTAGGAAAACGCTTTATAATAACAGCTTTTATATGCAGTCGAATTAAAACGCTAAAGTTAGTCATCAGTCATCACGACTCACATTATAGCATTGCGTCGCTTATCGCTAAATCAGTTCAGTCGAGGTTGTGATTATTTACGCTAGGACGTAGAGGGTAACTAACGGTTGATATTGTGGCTGTTTGGTTAAATCTTGTCTTACGAACATGACCAAATTCCCTTTCTGGATCCCACAGATCAACTACCGAATACGCCGCGTAGTCCCAGCAACGCCCTATGCCAAGGTCTCTATCCCTCCTGGGTCCCTTACGCCGGCCTGACCTACTAGGGCGCTAGGTTGTCACTAGAGTGGTTTCCCCATAGCCGGCAGACCCGGCAGTATTGTGTATTTTAGTTTAGTTTTTCTGTAAAATTATGTCAGTGATATTAAGTCTTTTCTTTTTTCTTTCTTTTTCAGTAATAAGCAGTGGCTGCACCATGAGTAATGCTTTATTATTTTTTCATTTGGAAACACATTTAAAAATTAATCATTCGAGAAAGAGATAATTATAGCTATTATCGGTTCTTGGTTTTAGCCCATCCCATTCTTTATTTTCACGAGTTATAAAACAGGCAGTGTTTCAAAGAGGTTATAATGTTGCTTAAGCGCAGGTTCTATTCAGTGTGTTTACGATCCATTGTTTACGGTTCAGCACGCTTACTGGGTTGCGAATACTGATTTAGACAGGTGTGACGTCATACGCCGGCGCCGGGTTCAAATTAACGTTCGTTACTTTGTGTTACGTGATAATTAAGTCTTTACTTAAAACAACTAGCTTTTGTCTACAATTTCGTACGCGTGGAAACGCTTTATTTTGGATCCCTTCCAATCCCGCAACTATTCCAGGATGTTTAAAAGATGTGTGTTGTAGAGATTTTGGCCGCATCCTCTCCACAGTGGAACTCCTTCCGACGCAACGCGGTGGTAGAATCAAAAAGCTAAGCGAAGTAGGTATGTGATATTAATATTATATTTAGTAAAAATTTATCAATTTATCAATTTGATCCAGGGTCCTAATTAATAAAGAAAAAGTACAGACAACTATTTAAAAGTAATTTTTATCAGTTGCAATCTAGCTGACCACCTCGAAAGCATACAATCGTGAGGTCTTGTAAGTATGGTAGCCATCATAATTAATTTCACTCATGTTATTTGCATACAATCATGAAGCATTTCCATAAGATAGCAAGAAGCCGTCATGCTAAATAAAGCGCTTTAATAATCGAGTCGTTTGCATCGATTCGAATTGATCGATTGTCGATAGTCGATGCGTGACCGATTTATATTCTGTAGGGGAAATGCTCGTTTAATATCTCTATCGGGCTAGCATGCCAGCACGACACAGCAAAGTCGCGCTTTACCTCTCTTTCACTTGGCGAATAACAGAGCAATAGATAAGGAGTGGGATAACAAACGCGCAACCAGCGCGCAGCATGTCTGAATATCTCAGGAAGTTCTTTATTTCTTATCGTGTGGGCAGAGCCCTGGTGTCAGTTTTCTCAGACCGCCTTACGGCCTCTGCCGTGGTTTTCATGTAACGACTACTATAACCAGAGATAGTAGCCGGGACCAACGGCTTAACGTGCCATCCGAAGAACGGAATCATTTTTCTTTTCTCGGGAAGTGAAAGCAATTTTCTTTATTTGTCGTTTAACATAACAGCACATCATCATCATCCCGTATCCTCTCTGCAGGGCATAAGGTGGTATAAGCCACCTCCCCATATTTCCATCCTTCTCGGTCCTGCACCAATTGCATCCAGGTATCACGGACGCTTTTCCCGATGTCATCAACAAACCTGGCTGTTGAACGACACACTCCTCTTTTGCCAAATCTTGGCCACGATTCTGTTAAGACTTCACTCCAACTGCCATGACTTTGAGCATATGCTGATAAATTATAAATAAATAAATAAATAACATTGCATACTTACGACTGTATCCCGTTCCGGGATATTCAGACATTTTGCTCTATCAATAATTATGTTTGTTTATTTCTGCTTAGTCACGATCGTGATCATTATAATTATACTTTACTATTAATATGTCAAGAATAATAGACAAGTGTCCATAAAAGCGTCAATATGGGCCCCTTTTACCATCTGCCATTACCGATAATTTCTCACGACGATGCCCAAGCGAATCACCACTACTCGTGCATATTAGACCCCGTGAATCAAGCCACTTTAAACCTTATTAAATACGCATAAGAGTTATGTCAATTTCTGATATGGAAAGGTCAATCATTGATTTAATGCCCATCATAATGTCAGTAAAATATTCTTGTGAAACGTTAGAAAAAACTGCGTGAAAGTACTGTATTTTGACAATGTGTAGTTTTTTTTTAAGAAGGAATGTATGAGGATCAGCATTTCATGAGAGCATATCTGGGTCGAACTATTGGCCCAGACGTCGAGTTCACCTTCAAATCAGCTACAGGTGAGAAGTTGCGCAGGATCGGAAAAGTGGCGCTCCCTCTTTTCATAGGCCAAGACCCACTGCCGGTCGCTGAGCCAGGAGAGTTAGTTTTTTTTTCATTGACTTAACCCAAAAAAAAATTGGGGAAAGAAAGGTAGAGATCGAAACAGAATCAATTAGCGCTGGGAGTTAACTGTCGTTTGCTCCACCTACAAGGGCTTAGCTGCTAAATTAAGATGATAGATAGAAACATACCTTCGGGGTCAAGAAGCCTGGTGACTCCATACTCCTTCTCCACCACGTGGAAAGCCGTCTCCAAACGCTCACGAACTTGTCTTGACCTGCAAGTAACATAGTATATTTAATTATAATTGTGATATCAATATTAGAAAGAATTATTACTGGTACTGAAGACATCCGAAGACGTCCGAAGACTAGATGGATGAACACAGTTCGTAGCGATATGACCAAGTGCAATGTCTGCGAAGACGACGTCAGAAATAGGGCAAGGTGGAGAGAACAGACGCGGAAGGCTGACCCCACTACCATATGGGATTAATAGCCAGGAAGAGAGAGAGAGAGAGATTAGAGGTATCCCAAGATGGCATCATTTGGCCCATTGTTCTTCCCTCATTTACACAAGAAAAAACTGCATTTGAACGAAACTAATAGTGACTTAGTCATATAATTATTACTAAGTTAGTAAACAGACTGAAAAAATCCGTCATGGATAATCCATGAGTGGAAATTTGCAGTTTGACGTAGATAAACCTATAAATATTTTCACTGAAATTTTACACTGGCTATTTTACAGAAATGTATAACTATTTGTGGGGCATCCGTGATCCTACATTAGGGATAATAAAAGGGTCATGCAAAGCCTTAGGTATATAGCATTTAGTAGCTATTTATTACCTCTTAATCGAAACAAAAGGCCATAGAATTAGCATAGTACAAGAAGATCTCCATTCGCAAATTGTAGGGCTGCTCCATTAGGTCATTATAACAGTAAGTAACGAGTAATGCAATGCAGAATTCACTGACAAATCAGAAACGACTATCTTCTCAGAAATAGGTCGGTATACCAAATGCATGTACCTATGTATGCATATTGCATACACATATGTATACAGCATCACAGACGTCAGGTTGACTTGACGTCGCCGATAACCTTCCAGATAAAATAACCTTCTTTTCTGACTTTGTAACTAGAATTTTTTTATAAGCGGCATATTAGAGGCACGCGAGCTCCACCTATATGCGACTAAATCGAGCTGGAATGCGATTTTTGAATCTCATTAGCTGAGCTCAGCAGCTGAAAATATCAAAATTACTATGCAGATATGCATCTTTCTACTGCTGATTTGACTTTCAAAAATCGAATTCCATGAATGCGATTTTTGAAAGTCAAATCAGCAGTAGAAAGATACGTATTACAATACATTTTCAACAGCTGAGATCAACGTATGAGATTAAAACATCGCACTCCTGGTGTCTCTTCTGTGTTGACCTTTAACCACACAAGTCTAGATGCTCAACTAATTCCCATAGCTGTCACCTCATTGTTTTTCCTTGTACGAAGTCTAGTTTTGCACCAGACCACACCAGCAACCAAAGAAGACTAACTAATGCTCATGGCAGAACAGATGCTTACCTGATATTACGCCAGTCTATCAAGTCAGGACGGTTTCTATGGATGAGCGCGTTGAAGGCCAGCCCGTCTCGCCAGGACGAGGTGAAGTCAGCCACTCGCACGCCAGGGTACTTCGCGGTGGAGCGACGCGCCCAGCTGAGCAGGGCCTCGCGGGCGGTGACGTTCGGCTCTTGACCCACCACTATGTCTGATATCTGGGGAAGAACATTTGAAGTTAGGTTTTTTGTTTTTAGTTGTTAGTAAGTAGTAAGAACTTGATAAAGCTGGTAAAGCACTAACTTTACGTAAAAGAGTGATGTGACTTCAACTGGTTGATTACAATAAAATTTTAAAATGCCAACGTCAAAATAAATACAATAAAATCTTAATTTTGTTTATCATGTTTTATGATTGATTTTTTTAAATATTATGGTGCGTAAATCATAATTTAAAGACATCATATGTCATGAAAACACGAAAACATTTATAATGAAAATGACACAATAAAACTAAAATATCCTAAAACTAAAATATCCTGAAACTAAAATATAGCTAGACTAAACAAAATAACATCAGTCAAAGAACCCGCCTCGAGTCGAACCCGGTTGGAATGTGCCCATCACGCTCGTGGCGTTTTCACGCTGTATGGCTATGTATGAAAATGAAAACATATGTGATGTGACATTCACACGTAGAAAAATTAAAACATATATTTAATAGTTCAACAGTCTTCAAACAAAATACCATCTAAATCCACTAAAAAGCTATAGTACTTATCAACTTTTCTTGTAAATAATAATGTCCGAAACATACAATTTAATCATTTAATTTGATCATTCTATCCCATAATTAGATAGAGAGGAACATAATGCCTCCTAAATCCTAAAGTGACGCGATCGGCTCGTGGGAAATAAGATACCTACTAATTATATTTAACAATAGGTGCTAAATATAAAGATATGGTAACAAAAGGAAATCTTGTTTGGGAAAGAATAGAGCAGAATTTTATTTGATGTTAGTTTTGGATAACAATCGATGATATATCTTATGTAGAAAGAATAGTCATTCTATGATTCAGGTGACATGGTAAAGGTCTTCACGTTTTTGAAAATCTTTGAAAGCCTTTTTAGGGAGTTGATATCTGAACATGACATCCTAGCTTTTCAAAATTATTACCTATTGCTTGTTTTTTCTCATTCAATGATGCGGATGAATTTTTTTGACGTAGCATTTTCGAGGATTTTAGATCATGTTAAAAATCTCTGGCAGTAATTTTGGTTTTGGCGAAGCATGAGCGCTTTTTGACAAAATGCAAATTTTTCAGACTAGGTACTCTTCAGATAATAATGGTGAAATATAAACTTATCGATTCTTAGGTGTCGTCCTATAAGAATAAGAATAGCTTTATTGTTAGAACTGGTACATAAAGGTCTTAACATGGTAGTTACATGAACAAACAGCTCATACCCATTTCAGGCATACAATACAAATGTTTAAAACATATCATCTCTCATGCAAAATACCCAAATTTAGACGTAAAATTAAAACTTGAATGACATTTAAGTCATCTTTGGATATGCACCTACATTACATAAAAAAAAAGCAAAAAACGCTTCAATTATGTTAGATAATTGCCAATAAACACAACCTTACATCTAAGTCTAAGGCATTTATTTAAATTTACGGCCAATAAGAACGACGCCTTATTGTGTTTATTATTATTTGAATTTATCATAGATCATCTAGAGCAGTCAAGCCGAGTTTAAAATCTTAGATCTAAGTCTAAGGCATTTATTTTATTTACGGCCAATAAGAACGACGCCTTTCTGCGTTTATTATTATTTGAATTTATCATAGATTATCTAGAGCAGTCCAGCCGAGTTTAAAATCTTAGATCTAAGTCTAAGGCATTTATTTTATTTGCTAACATAATATTGAATAGGCCTTCTAAATCTGAAATGCCAACATCAAATACCGTAAGATTAGATTTCAAATTGTTATTCCTAACATTTCGAAGTTTTGATCAGAGCGGTCACGGAGCAACTACGAGGTAGATAGATGTAATTCGCTGGAACTCTATCAAACTAACGGGATTGCATTACTCTGGCTTTGCTCCAGGATCAATAATAGCTTGGCGCTATGAGGAAATGGACAGTCAGCTGTGTGAGTACAGTCGAGTACGCACTATAAAATGATGTAGTGTTCTTTTGAAGTAACCACAACAAAACCAAATTATTACACTTAATAAAATCTTTTACAGAACATACACGACAATCAGATTATATGCACTTAAAGTGGCTGGGTAAGTATAGCTAACTGTACATTTTACCCCACAACCATGGTAGGTTAGGACAAATATAAATAATTATAAGTAGATTAGTAGAGTAGATTGTAAGTAAATTTGACCATGTAAAATTAATTTTATGAAATAAATGAAGATAAGTCAGTTATTTAAACTAGTTATATTAACAATAGAAAGCCACATACGATTATTTTCCAAATAATTAATACACTGAATATTAAAAATAAATGAATATGATTATAATTTGTCTATAATTGTAACCCATACAAAAAATTCTAAAGATTGGCTTTCCCCTTTACCTTTATAAAAATCAAACTCAAATAAAAAAAATTTAAACACTCTTATTTAATACTACATGCTTTACGTTTTTTTTTTACTCCCGACGAAAAAAAGGGGTGTTATAAGTTTATCAGATCTATCTGTGTATTTTTCTGTCTGTGGCCACCTGCGAAACTCGTTGACCGATACCGAAATTTTTTTTTTAATTTACAATCAGATTACAAATCTGAGGTTACAATTACAATTAAAATAGACCGCAAGAAACGAAATAATACTGATAAGAAGAACACGATAATTCCTTTTTTGTTTTTGTCAAAAAGAGAAAGTAAGTTATTTAAAGATACAAATTACTAAGGTAAACGATAAATCATCGACTACAATCTAACTTGAACTCAGTGGCATCAACCATAGACATTGAAATTGAAATAGCTCCTCGAATTAGCTCTAATAACCGAGTCTAACTGACATACATACAGTATTACTAATACGGGATTGTGAGTTCATGAACCCTGGTCTAGTATTTAGTAGCCTCGCTTTCTGGGCAGGGATGGCAGTTCAATCCCAGCCTAGATCAGACTTTTACCAAGAATGTATAATTTGTAATAAGTACTTTTCGGTAAAGGAAAAAAATCGTGAAGAAATCTTTTTTATTTTTTATTTATTTATTAACAAAACCAACGGCTTCACAAAAATATACACAGGAATAATACTAACACATCCTTAGCCAATAATAGATTAACTACTTTCGCTATTTTTGTGTAATAAAGAAAATAAATAAAAAAATATGTTTAAAAAAAAGTAATTGAGTTATCTACTTTATCGTAAGCTAGTCCATCCATACAAACGTTTGACGCACAATACGCGTAGACGGAATTAATAAAAGTAATGTTTTATATAAGGAAAAATAGTTTAGAAAATCTAGTTGCCGCGTAACAAATAACATTTGCATTTTATAATATAATTACGAAGATATAAGGCTTTTAAAATTTTGTATGAAAAATTTCAATGCTTTATATCTTCGTAATTATTTTATAAATTGCAAATGTTATTTGTGACGCGGCATCTAGGTTTTCCAAACTTTTTTTCCATATATACAAAGTTACTTATATTAATATCGTCTACGCGTATTGTGCGTCAAATTTTTATATAAAATTGACCCCTCTGCAACCGCCTTAAATCGACCTTTAAAGAATTGTTTTTTTATTATAAAAAAATCTTCATGGTTATGTTTTAAAGCGTGTTGTCCACTGGGCTGCGTTCACGGCCTTTGGGTGCGGTTCTTTTTTCAACTCGCTCTATGGTACGGAACGACCACGCCAATTTTTCAACTCGCTATGAGGTACGGAACGATCACGGTTGTTTTATAACCTCAAATTTTTGTCCATGTTAATCCATGTTAGCGAATCAAAAAGTGAATAAAAATAATCTGAAAAACAAACTTTTATTCAAAACGAGCGAAAAGTCTAGTAGCTACAGATAATCAAAACGTTAGAGTGTTTTTTAACCATCGAATATGATGGTTAAAAGTTGGAACCCGTCAAAGGTTCGGAACGGTTGAGTTGTGACAACCGAGTTGCAATAGAACGTTTTTCACCGAGGCTCGGAACGGCGTTAGTGCGAAAAATTGCACTCGGAGTGCACCTGGGGCGTAAGTTGGGGTGTGCAAAGAAAGAGCCTCCCCGGGTGACGAAACCCAAGTTTGTCTGGCGCACACCGGGCAGTCAGCCTCGATCCTAATCTTTAAACTACAGCCATTGACTTACCAACTACTGGACGTAGGATCCGCGCTCAAAAGTGTCCGAACCAAAAGAGCACCAAAACGTAAAAAGAGAACCAATTACGCGACAGTCTTCGTTTGATCGGCATACTACGCGATGGAGGAGTGGGATGGATAATAATTTCAGCATTTTCAATGTTTTTAGTTGGTTTGTGTTGGTTTACGTACCAACTGTAGTAGGCTGTAGTAGGAGAGGGAGGCCGAAGAAAAGATGGATGGATTGTGTGAAGGATGATATGTGTGAAAAAGGAGTAAGTGTTGAAACGACGGCTAAGAGAGATGAATGGAAGAGGATGACATATTGCGCCGATCCCAAATAATGAGAAATGGGCAATGATGATGACGTGTTGGTTTACGTACTTAGGTTTGTGTAGTTTAGTCTCAGACACTTTTGTCGAGAATTTTGTACTAGACTCTGCTTCCATAGTATTTTACGTCAATGAATTTTGATTAATTTTTTGCGAAAAATAATCAGAATGCGCTGGACACTCGCTGTTTACTTCACAAAGTAGCCAAGCTAATGGCTGTCCCGCACAGCTGATCGAATCGATTTGGCATTGTCCCCGGGTCGTTGAACCCGACAGTTATGTCTTCACTCTACTGTCATATTGCACCGGCATCCGAAAACTGACCACTTGTTTCTTACGGTAATAGAATAATATACGTCATTTTGATACAGATTTATGGGCTTAGGACTGAACATAAAGCAACTTCATTTTTTTTTCATCCAGAAGTCTTGTCTTTTGTGATTGTGACTTTTCAGAAAATTAATTTAATTCACAGAGCGCAGCGTTGCGTCGTTCCCTCAATCTTGAGGGTCCGGGTTCGAATCCGCTTGACCGACATGCCATGTACCAATGACTTTTTCTAATGTACCAACAACCAACCAAATGTTTAACGTTCGGTTGCAGAAACGCTAATTAATGTTAATCCTCCATTAAATCTCTTTCTGTCACTTTTTGTCACGTTGACGTAGTAAAAGCTAGCAAGAGATTTAATGGAGGATTAAATCTAATGAGCGCTTTTGCAACTGAGTGTTATTGTACAAAATATACACTTCAGTCCTAATAATAATTAAGT
The DNA here is from genome assembly GCA_927399405.1 of Agonopterix arenella. NCBI lineage: Eukaryota > Metazoa > Arthropoda > Insecta > Lepidoptera > Depressariidae > Agonopterix > Agonopterix arenella. The sequence continues at coordinate 11,219,545 of OV656712.1, read as the reverse complement.
ATGACGAGTGGGACGTTTCCAAACATAATTAAAATGATCGAAGCATAGTAAATAAATCATGTTTTGCATTCACGGCTCACCAAGCACCAAGCACCAAGTGCGGAAGCACCAAGGCACAAAATGATAGTATGGAAAATATAGTGTATAATTTTAAGCGCCAAATGCATTTTAATTCTGTACAAGTAAAGTAGAAAACTTTTTCTAAAAACACTTATAACTGTGCGCCCTTTACAATATTATATTAAACGAGCGTTAACCCGCAACTTCGTCCGCACAAATTATATACCAGATTTTAAGTCAGATCATAAGCTATCAAACAAAAAAAGTTTCATCAAAATCGGTTCAGTAGTTTTTGCGTGATACTCGCTCAAACAAACAAACAAACAGACCGACAAAAAATCCAAAAATTGGTGAAATGGAATCAGGGACACCTAAAAACCATATCGTAACTTTTTTTTGTTAATATCTTCAATGTACAGACAAACTTCCTGTTACAGTTTTATAATAGTATAGATAAGAAAAGAGAACCCACTCGTGGCAACATTATGCATCCACCTTATGTCAAATTGAAGGCTAGCTAGCGCCATCTATGTTTCACTTACAATAATTAAACCTATACTATACATACCTACTTATATCTACTCATACCGATGGATATTATTGTTTTGAATGCTAGTTTTCGTTCAATCCCGCACCGATCGAGTGAAATTCCAGTATCCTTACTATTCCTGTAATCTAAACATTGGTAAGAGAACAACAGAAACTCCAGAACATCACTAAATCGTCACGAAATTGAACGAAAACTACAAACAACCCGCACATTACGCGAGATAGGTAGCCATTTTGTGAATGAGTCAATTTGACATTGACATAGACAATAAAATCTTTTTTTTTCATACTTCTGCTAAATATTTAATAGATGGCAGCACATTCTATGCAAACTGAATCGGAAAAAGCCACCAAAAGGCGACTGTCCTCCGCCTGCTTACACCCTAACCATCGTGTCAAAACAAAACCGTTCAATGCAGTATACAGGGTAGTAGGGTAATTGCATTACTTTCAAGGGATGATTTTACCCATGATACTGAACAACTTTGCCTAAGACACCTATACGAAAGTAGCAAAAAAAATGTGGACTTTCCATATTAAATGTAATCGGCTGATTGAACGTTTGTATGAAAACTTGCAATTTTTATTTTCGAATTTCCCTTTGTTCCTTTGCGAATGTTCTTCAGTATAATGCAACTGGCTACCCTTACACCCTGTAGTAGTAGCTACGTAATTTGTAACTCTGTAAATCAATAGGTTTAGGTTAAAGTTCTCTTACAGTTATACTTATGTCTATGGAGAGGCTAAGCTCAATACTCCATAGTAGGCTTCATAGACATAAGTAACAGTAACGTAAAATACACAAGATCAATGTCTTGTACAAACATGACACGTTTTTGTCCATGGTATAACAATAGCATTCTTTCGCGAGTGACAAAATAGTTTGATGAAGTGTACCGTTGGAATATATACGAAAAAATTCTTGCATATTTTAGTCAAAGGAAACATAATATATAAGGTCTAACAAAATTAGGTGAAACTATTTTAAGGGGATGATCAGACTATCACACTGAACAAGTTTCTCTATGGGACCAATATTGAAATCGCGAAAAAAAAAATCTACTGTCCCATACATTTAGGTCGAGTAGGTTTGTATGGAACACCTGATTTTTTTTCGCGATTTCAATATTGGTCCCATAGAGAAAGTTGTTCAGTTTGATAGTCTGATCATCGCCTTAAAATAGTTTCACCTAATGAGGGATTTTCCAAAACCAAATAAAGTAAAAAAGTTAGTTCCTAATTTCTCGATAGATGGCGTTGACCAGAGAGGGGTCCAATAGGTATGAGCAAAGATATTAATTAACATTAATAGTAAAAATACACAGTACAAACCCTTTCTTATTGTTGTTAGTTTATTATTTAGCTATTTCGGTGTTATTGTCCGTCAACAACGAATCGAGTATCACACGTGGTTGTGTGGGCTACGTATCCGTTTTGAATATACGAACAATAAACGAGGAACAGTAACAAACTACAAAAACCTAACAGAAACAGAGAATTTCAATAAAAATAAACCGGAAATATTTAAATCGTACGTCCGATTCCGTGAATGAAAAACAAAGCCATAGTCGAAAAATTGGACCCTGATTTGACAGTCTGGCAATCATTACACCAACCGGGTCGTCAATAACACCCAGATTGTTAGTAACTTGTACTGTGTATTTTTATTATTAATATTAATTCATATATTTGCTTATACCTATTGGACCCCTCTCTGGTTAACGCCATCTATTGAGAAATTAGGAACTAACTTTTTTTTTCTTCTGGAAAATCCCTCATTTTGTTAGACATCATGTCCGCTGGTCCGACAGGATTTTTGTCTCGGCTCTGTCATACAAGCTGAACGCACTAAGGCTTTTTCGAAAATCAACATCTGGGTGTGAAATGGGGTCGTTTGTATGAATAATCGAAACAAAAAAGCTATAGTAGGTACCATCATAATGAAATGATAATGGTTGCTTCAACACCATGCTTAATTTGTACGGAGTATATTAATAATTATATCTTACAAGGAGAAGTTTAATATCAAATTAAAGATTGAAAAATTTGTCTCGGGCGGGACAAAAATTTTCTCAAATTTTGCAATCTTTAATTTGATTCGAAATAGCACAACATGGCTGTAACATGTTTAAAAATCAATAATATTTGAAAAAGGAGAAGTTTGTCAGCCGAAAAATATCCTTGGTTTGTGGCACGTACTCGTACTCATCAAAATGATTCAGACCAACAAACTTAACAATTTTCACTATGGAACCAACACTGAAAACGCGAAAAAAATCTGCTGTTCCATAACATTCGGGTCGAGTTTTGCCGCACAGTGTTTTAAGAACCTTTCCTATGGAACAACTGTCTTTTTTACACCCTATACAGGGTGTTAGGGTAAACAGTTGCATTACATTAAGGGGTGATTATACCCATGATACTGAACAACTTTCCTTAAGAAACCTATAAGAAATACGTAAACAAAAATTCAACTTCTCATACTTCGATCAACTGATTGCACTAGTATGGGAAGTCCAAATTTTTTTTTTCGAATTTCCTATAAGTTTCTTAGGGAAAGTTCAGTATCACGTGTACAATCACCCCTTAAAGTAATGGAACTGTTTACCCTAACACCCTGTATATAATCAGAACCGCGCTTCCTTCCTCTGTCGAACCCTATACTAGTATTAATTTTTTATCGCAATTTGCTTCGAAGTTATACCGGGGCGGTCGCAGTCGTCTATTTTCGTCACCATCACTTTTTCACAACAGCCAAACAAAGCGCCCCGGGGTACCTAAGCCACGAAATTTGGTTCCACGTCAAAAAGAAAATTCTAAAAACCAATAAAAGTAAAGAGAGCGAATCGTTTCCAAATCACTAGATCCAACTGAAAGTACAATTATAAATGTCATGGGCAGCTAGCTAGTGAGTGAATCAGTCCATGAAGTCATGTATGTATGTGTATGGATGTTTGCTTTACTTTCGCTACTTATGTAAATGTTAGTAAAGACGTGTTAGGTGTGAAGCAGAAGATTCTAAGTAGCGGTAATTTTTCTGATTAGGTTCATGACACATTTTGTGTTGTGATTCTTAAGAGGGTTAGGCAAAAAAGCCAATCTTAAATTTGAATTTTACATTACTAGGTAAATCAAATTGGAAATGAACTTTAAAAAATTACATGAATATTACATCATAACATTTGCAAGGTCTCAACAAAATGTATCAAAGTTTCTTTGATTGATTAAAAAAGTCACAATGTTGCCTCTTTTTATTTTCGTTGATTTTCGATTTATTTTCAGTATGGTGCATAATATTAAACCAATAATCTGAACTATTATAAAACTGTAGCCGAAAGTTTGTCTGTACATTGAAGATATTAACAAAAAAAAAGTTACGATATGGTTTTTAGGTGTCCCTGATTCCATTTCACCAATTTTTGGATTTTTTGTCTGTCGTGTTTGTTTGTGTGTTTGTTTGTTTGGGTGTTTGTTTGTTTGTTTGAACGAGCATCACGCAGAAACTACTGAACCGATTTTGATGAAACTTTTTTTGTTTGATAGCTTATGATCTGACTTAAAATCTGGTATATAATTTGTGCGGACGAAGTTGCGGGTTAACGCTCGTTTAATATAATATTGTAAAGGGCGCACAGTTATAAGTGTTTTTAGAAAAAGTTTTCTACTTTACTTGTACAGAATTAAAATGCATTTGGCGCTTAAAATTATACACTATATTTTCCATACTATCATTTTGTGCCTTGGTGCTTTAAAGTCGTTTCCTACAGATATGGACAGAGTTTCAGTAGTACTAGTGAAACGTGAATATTCGGAGTTTTCAGAATATCTCTGACTACCTCCTCGGGAAATATATTCGTGAGCATGGTGAGAGGGGGGAGGGGGGAGTGGGGGTGGGGGGGGGGGGGGGGGTAAGTAGGGGGTGCGTATGGGGCGAGAACGGGGGTAGAGGGAGCAAATAGGGGCGAGTAGGGGTGTATTTTGGGTTTTGTGTGTAAAGCATTATTTATGTAGCAAATGACGTAATTTTCTAATTTCTTTGCCAAAAATTATCCTGCAAGTTCATCCTCACACCAACCGGGTCGTCAAAGAAACTCAAGAAAACGAATTCGTACAAAGAAATAAAAAACTCAAACCTAAGCTAAGTAAGTATTAAGTAAGACCCTGACACCGCATGCATGACATCACGGATTCTTTAGCGGCTACGCCACCCACGCCTACCCAACTTTAGCTTGCCTTCAAAAATATTGCTTAGCCGTTACGCTTCGGTTTTTTGTTTGTTGACTTCGGAGCCGTTCGTTCGATCATTTTCTCAATATCATTCAAAGAGATTTTGGAGTAATAGCTCAGCGGAATTCTGTGAAAACATAAGTCGAGAATCTACGAATTCGATAAAGAGGCTTACAATGTTATGATTAGTACTGTACTTAGGATGAGATTCAATGACTTTTTAGGTTTCCGTACCTAGAGGGTGCCAACGGGACCATATTACATAACATAGTTTACATAAGTTTGTTACTAACAAAATGAATCATGGTTATTCGAATAAATAAAATTTATTATTATATTACTAAGCAAGCCCACACTGTCCATCCGTCCGTCCTTCCTAGCTCTAAAAGGCTGTATGAATCGGTGTCTCTTGAACCCTAATTTGATTTTACTCTATCGTTTATAACCGTCAAACTTGTATAAGCCTTAGTCTGAACTCCCGTATGTCAAAATCCGTACATTTTCGACCCTACTTTGACTAGGCTGGTACGATTAAACGACTTCTTTGAAACTGGGCCTTAGAGATAGGGAGACGAGTCGACAAACATTTTTTTTTTAGTATTTCCTTTAAAAATGTGTACGTGTGGTGTATGAAAACAAACACACGAAACTAATAATAATCACCGAATACCTCAATGACTCACAAAAACACTAATCCAACCATCAAAACTTCATAAAAAAAAAGTCGTGCTTTAAGAAACTACAAACTTAACAAACACACTTCCCAAACTAAAATTCCTAAACCCCAAATACGAACAAACTTTTTTCGTAACAGCAAAACTTAAGTTTGTATTGCGGTTACTACAAACTTGGTAAAGAAAAGAGTAGAATGGTCAGACAGTGAAATATGGATCGTAGTTTAGAATAGAATATTCACAACTATAAATCAATGACCCTGATAGAGCATTGTGTGGTAGAATGAATTCAGGTTGTTGGGTTATACGTTTAGGTAATAATAAAGTTTCGAACTCGTTTATCATCATCATCATCAGTCCACGTCCCACTGCTGGGTATACGGATAAGCGTGAGAGAGAGGGCCGTACTCAACGATGCGGCGCCAGTTAGGTTTGGTCATAAAATTATACATTGTGTAAAATTAAATGTGTAACATATTAAACGGGGTACTTCAGACCATCAAACTGAACAATTTTCACTATAAAGCAAACATCAAAAACGCAAAAAAAAATCAGCTGTCTCTTAGAAAATAACAATAGCTACTCGACCAAAATGTAAATTTTTCCCCCGATCCCGTTGGTAAAAGTTGTTCATTTTGATGGTCTGAAGCACCCCCTTAAGCATGTAACGCAACACATTTAAGTTTATTATACAGTGGTTTGGCATTTTGCCAAAGGCAAAAAGGCAGATCCGATTGGCAGGGTCACCAAACCCAAGACTGACCGGACTGTGCGTTACTTATCTTTGGCGATCGTTTCCAATATCGAAGCTCCAATTCTTATAACTTTATTATTCTTCTCAGTGTCATTACGGTATCCATTATCCCATAAGTAAGTAGGTTATAAAAAATTGGGTAGGCTGTATCAACGACGAAGCCGCAGTGGAGTGCGTGAAACGTGTTGTACCGAGTAATAGCTTCTATTTTCTAAAATAATGCCAGTAGGTGTTATACTTCCAAAATAATGTCATAAAATATTTCGTCTTTCTTTCTTTCTTATCGTGTGGGCAGAGCCCTGGTGTCAGAGTTTTTTCAGACCGCCTTACGGCCTCTGACGTGGTTTTTATGTAACGACTACTACCACCAGAGATAGTAGCCGGGCCCAACGGATTAACGTGCCATCCGAAGCACGGAATCATTTTTCTTTTCAGACAATCAGGTGATTCACCCTGTAATGTCCTAACCAACTGGTGAAAAACGCACAGTGACATTTCACTAGGTGTTCCCCGGGGGAATCGAACCCACGAACTCCGTATCGAGAGCCAATGCTCTTAACCATTAGACCACGGAGGCAGTTTATTATAATATTTCGTTACATCATGGTTTTTGCAAGTGACCCCCTACTGACCGAAATTAAAGAAGTTTGACGTCAAAAACCCGGAAACACTTAATGCGCAAAACATACGTATTCTTCATCCTTACCATCGTGAATCTAATCAAATGGAAACAGCTATGATCAGAGATGGGGTCAGAAGCAGTAACTCTAACCATTAGCTACTTTGTGCACATCAAAAGTGTTGACGATACCTGATGGAATTCAATCGCCTTTTACGAAACCAGTCTGCTTATTACTCACGGCAATCATTATTACCAATTTTGAAGACACAGTCCATTGAATCTCTAAAATACAAATTCTAAAATAGACAATGATATCAATCCCAAGTACGCTTAATGGAAGTTCATTGACTGCAGACAAGATCAATGCTAAACTAAATATAATTTTGTATCAGATATCAATCATCTCTTGGTTTGCAACGAACGGTATGTATGATACAATCTTTTATTTTTAATTCTTTGGTTCTGTTTTTTACACAATTTTGTCACTTTTGTTGGTACTTATAGAACAAATGAATGAAGACTTATAAAACATAGCGATCCAAATCTGAGCAGGAGAGTTGGGAAAAGACACCCAAGGAAAGGTAGAGTCAAACTTTAACAGAGTGGTGGCCGATATTAGGAAAAAGAGGAGTGGGTGGACATCGGGAAAAGCGTCGGACAGGTAAGAACTGGATGCGATTGGCGTCAGACTGATCAATCACCCACGGCGAAGACGGGCTGATGCCTATCATGATCGTTAATTTGCGCATTTTGAAGATAAAAGTAACAAACTAAGATGAACATAAAGGGTACGAGGTGTCGGTTTTGTTCTAATTAATAGATTTTTCTGAAAAGGACTACTGCGTAGCAAATTCAGCCGAATTTTTTTTAAAAAAAGTTAGCCAACTATCTATGAACAAGCAAAAATTCGTACAAAGGACTCTTATATCTATTCTCTATTTCTGATGTAATGGAATAGATTTGCAAACCTTCCCGTTATTCTCATTTAAATAAACATTTCGTTACGATTTCAAAGCTAACGCTACATCTTCAACATCACGAAAACCTCGGGAGGTTTAAATATTAGAATCGTGGCGCTTTCTCGTGATGGGCTGATAACCGTCTGGACTGAACCACCAACTAATGAGCTTTGAGTCTACGAATAAACCACTTTGAGTACGTCCTTTTGTAAACATAACTGTACTTGTTTGTTTATGGTATGAAAGCTCAATATTAATTGGTTAGGTTCTTAATATGGTTGTCTTGAGATAATTTGGGTCGAGTGACGGCGATTTTATTTTTACTCTTATATTTGGGGTGCACGAAAAGCGGCTACCATATTTTTGCGCATACGTCCTTTTGCATGAAATCATATTGCATTTTGGTCTTTTTGCGTATGTCTCTGTGTGTTTTGGTCCCATTGGCGCATATCTTTCTGCGTATTGCTTCTTTTGCTTACAATTTGTTGTCTTTACATGTTAAACGAGTTGGGAGGTACAGTAGTACCAAATTTATAAGTTCCCCCGACGTACCTGCGCAGTAGGTAAATTTTAATAGCGCGCGCGAAATTACATTGACCAATAAGGCTGTGCTGTGCTATATTCAATGCCTTGCAAGGATTGGCTAATTGTTTTCGCGCCCTTTTCGCTGCTATCCGACTTTGCACCCTTTGATTACTAAACGACTTCGGGTTTTATCGGGGACTCTGCGCAAACGTAGATTGCGATTATTATTATTGTATTATTATTATTATATGTCTTTTTTCTTTCTCTATTTTATTATATGTGGAAACTTGTGGTCATCATCTGGCCATCAATTTGTCTTTGTATTAATCAAACTCTTATTTAGCTGTAAGTTCTCAAAAAAAAAAAAATAAAAAAAAAATATTGCCGAGGTTAATTATTTTCCTGGCCATAACAACATAAATCTGTAGTAAATTAATAAAAGAAAGTGTTAAAAACTATGTGTTTCATACACACTCGCTCGCTTGATAATTTACAGTTTTCAATTCTGGAGCTAGAGTAGTTTACCAAGTTATTTCTATTTATAGCATCATCATCATCTTCATGCCCGTATCCCATTACTTGGGCACAGTATATAAGAAAGAGTATCTATTACTACATAACTTGGGGTAGGCGCAATATGTTGTCTTCCTCCGTACATCTCTTTAGACGTCATTTCAGCGTTCACTCCTTTCCACAAATACACAATCCATCCATCTTTTCTTTGGTCGTCCTCTCTTTTTATGCAGCCACCATATTCATATTTAAAGTCGTCTTGTAATATAAATATGACACTCATCTCTCCCCATCACATCTTGTATTTGTAGTATGTCACAATAATTTCCTGTTATAATGATTGTATCAAACTATAACTAAAAATAAAACAATTAGCCAATTACAGTGATCGAGCGTGTTACTACGAGAGATATTGTCTGTCTGTATGATCGCTGATACTCTGGGAACATAGCAGGGAAGCACTATTGTGTCTGGTATCTTGAACCGATCGCTTTGGAAAAAATGTCTAGTGCTTTTTATTGTTAAAAGGTGAGAATGTTTAGTAAAGTGAGCTCTGTTGCTATTTGTCTGGTTTGTTAGAGTTTAATTGATGGTGACAGTATGAGTTAGTTCTATAAAGATTCTAACAAACTTTAAAAGAAATATGCTGACGAAAATGTAACCACACGGATGAAATCCCAGGCTAGTTTTAAAAAAAAAAATCTAAATACATCACTCGTACAATTTAAAACGCCATAATAAAATGGGTTGGCATAGATATTTTTATTCCTTTGGTGACCATTAACACTACAGAATATGTTGATAATACTTGCAAGTAACAACCACCCAAGCAGGGAAGCGACAATCATTTTTGTATCTTCATCTATACATCGGCCACATAGCTTTTTACAAAAGTGTCATTTGATTTAACTCATCTCTCGGAACTGAACTTGGCCTGACGCAGTCTTATTGCGGATATCATATTTAGTCTATGGTACACCTTCCCTCCAAAAGCATAACACGGTTCATGAAGTCCGTGGGCCTAGGAAATGACCTTTAGGTCTAGGGTGACATTTACAATAGATCTATCCAGGTCGCAGTAGCTTTTTGGTCATCGACCAAGCCCTTATAACCAAATAATAATAATAAAATGGTACACCTGCTGGAATGTCCCTTGTGACCGTGAGTCTTCACGAGAGAGGACATAACTTTACTAATGCTACTCTTTCAGGCTACCTGAATATCTGGTCAATCAAGTATAGAAACATACATACATGCCACGGTTACATGCCATAGATTCACGCCACTATCCCAGAGGGTTTGGCAGAGACTACGGCTCGCCACGCACTACGATTCTGACAAACTTCTCACCACATCCACATTCATACTTCATGTACTTCCGTCGGTTGAGGGTTCAGCGCACTTGTCCTTTTCGGAGAAGACCATTTCGTCGTGGTAAGGTCTCCTCGGACGCCTTCTCTTGACTGTTCAACTCACATTGGATCGATAAATCTCCCTGGTGAGTCTACTATCCTTAGAATAGAAACATTATTGTAGAATAATTGACACGACAAGAAAGAAAGATCTCTCGAAAGTTTAAAATATTAATAATGATGAATTACGTAAGCTATTTATTTTTCTCACAGTCTCTAAATCTTCTTATACATAACTATAAATCTATCCACCCACTGTCATTGTCCCGCGCACTATACTTTTCAACATGAACTATAGTTTTTTGCTGCAATATTATGATCCATGGCTGACCTTGTGCTCATGTCCATATATAGCATGATGTCAAGCGTGATCTCATTGATCAGTTATTGTTTGTACAATATATTTCAAATCTGTTGAATTATTTATATTGTGGCACATTAGTTCGGTGTCTTAATGTGTTGTTGAGATGTTTAAAGTTTAGCCTACTTTTAAATGGATTTTTGTGTTTGTTCGCTTGCTTTTTTGTTTGTCCAGGTTATACAAATGAATGTTAAAGAAGAAAAACGTTTATGCAGCATCGATAAGAGAACAAAGCTTGATTTGTAACTGTTTGAATTTACCAAAACCAAAACGCTTATTTTCCAATAAAAATTAGGCGTTTTAAAATCAATAGATGCCAAGGAAGAACGAACAAGGAATGAACCTCCCCAAGTGACCAAAACCGAGTTAACCTACGTCCTATTTCACACTATGTCATCTCTATTTTAGATCGCAAACGACTCGGTAGTTGAGAATGGAGATGTTGCAAACAGACAGACAAACCTACATTGTCAATCCTCCATTTCGCTATTCGCAGGCATAGCCACGCGCAAAAGTTATTGAAGATTCATGATCAAAACTACCAGGCTGACATAAATTAAAAGGAGTAAGTATCTTGATTTTCTCAGAATGAACGAAAGATATTTTAAATGTATCACCATATATGTGGTACAGGTTAAACGAGCTTCTTTAGATGGTACATAACGGTGCGATCGGTTGAGTGGGCGACTTTATTTTATGGTATCCTGGTAAATGAAACCTCTGCCGCGAGAATGATGGAAGAAATCTCCTAAGAGATAAAAAGTTGCCTTTGCACTTTTCCACTCTTTTTGTTAATAGTTCAAAATAAAATGTGTAAGTATTAGTTATTATTTTTAGTGGCAATGAATCATACAATCATTGAAATAAACGTCTGTATATAAACCAAATACAAACAGCAAAAGTACAATAAAAACACATAGGTATTGGTACAAATAAGGCGGTCTTACTCTTATCATACGTATACGAGTGCATAAATAAACATTTTAATTATGTTACTTTGTCAATTCAATTTTATGGACAACATAAAAAAGAAACGTTACAAATAACGAACATAATAAAAAAAATTACGTCTCGTATAATCTTATTATAACAAAATAAGTTAAACTGTCATTCGAATGTCTTTATTCACATAAATAAAAATATTACTGTTACCGTTCACATAAAAAACAAAATTACTTTCTTCAAGTTTTGCACGCACTGAGATAAATTTCCGATACGCGATTTTACAAGCTGTCAGCAAAAACACAAGAGGGACATGGTGTATTTATGTATTATATCAACTTGACACCTATCTTTCCAGCCCACAAATCTAAAAAGGTTTCTGATTTTAATCGTAATAGGTTGACTTTAGAAAAAGAAGCTGTTTTTAAGAAATCTCTCGCTCTCTCACTCTCACAGAAACTTCCCACTTCTCATCATCATCAACCCGTATCCACCCATTGTAAGGCAATAGGCGGTAGGGTATGAGCACTTAAGAATTATTTGATTGTAATGTTGCCGTGTGGTGTCGGCTATGAATAGCACCATCCCATTTCCTCCCGTGGGTGTCGTAAAAGGCGACGCGGCGAGGCGAAGGGATTACTGAAGGATGGGCAGCAGCATCATCTGATTACACACATTGATTCGATCCAACTGCGATCGCCAACCCACCTGCCAAGCGTGGCGATTATGGCAAATCCGCCCCATTTTGGGGGAGGCTTATGTCCAGCAGTGGACGTTTAATGGCTGATATGATGAATGTTTCAAATAAAACACACAAGGGTCAAAACGACCGTTTCATTCAGATTCACGTTTCTGCAAGCGGATTAACACAGCGTCTAAAAACCGCAGTGCGTTCACAAGCTTGTTGATCCTGCTTCAAAGTGCCACCATATATTCTGCAAATCCAGTTCACCACCCACGTTTACACCGGTCGATTTTCTTGAATTCAATTATAGTTAATTTATTGCAAGGATAGTGCCGCTAGGTGGCAGTATTCGCTTACAGGCTGACATCAGGTTGACCTCTTATTTGCCTCCATCAATGTGCATTGAACCTTAGTATTGTCTACTTCTATTGCTCACTTCCTAACACCTGTGAACATAAGATTTTGTAGTGGGATATATTTAGGCTGATTATGATCATGATTTTACCCCGCACGAGACATTTGTAGATGTCGAAGTTGACCGAAAGAAGTTGCATTTTTACTATAGGACTTATCATTTGTTTAGATGATTTATTTTATGTCGTATTTCTGTGAATTCAAGTAGGTATTTAAATATTAATACAATTGTTTTGTTTTGCGATAGAGTTTATTTGTTTAATTGATTTGAGGTTTTAGAACATTATTTGTTTTAATCTAAACTATTATAAAACTGTAACAGGATGTTTGTCTGTACATTGAAGATATTAACAAAAAAAAAAATGAACGAGCATCACGCAAAAACTACTGAACTGATTTTGATGAAACTTTTTTTGTTTGATAGCTTATTATCTGACTTAAAATCTGGTATATAATTTGTAACCGTAAAAGGAAGTTTGTCTGTACATTGAAGATATTAACAAAAAAAGTTACGATATGGTTTTTAGGTATCCCTGATTCCATATCACCAATTTTTGGATTTTTTGTCTGTCTGTTTGTTTGTTTGTTTGTTTGAACGAGCATCACGCAAAAACTACTGAACCGATTTTGATGAAACTTTTTTGTTTGATAGCTTATTATCTGATTTAAAATCTGGTATATAATTTGTGCGGACAATGTCGTGTACTATATAAAATTACTGATTATCAAAATGTTACAGTCGTGTTGTGTTATTTTTATCAGTAGATTAGTGTTAAAAATGTGGACTTCTGACGCAATAGCTCGGTAGCTTCATTGGACGAAAGCACAGCCCCGGTTTGGCAGGTTACGGGTTCAAGTCCCGTCCGATAAAATTTTTTCAAACATTAATTTTTTAATTTAATTAAATTCATATCGCATCACATCCATTATCTATTACTCTCCTTTTAGAATCCACTTCAGTCGGGTAAAAACAACTACTATAACAATTTCCACTGACATTAACATGATTCATCCCTATAATAACTTTACATTTGTAACATAAATCCATCGAAAGTGTCAGTTCCGTCCTAATAAGCTGCACTCGCGCCGAGAGAGAAAGCAAAGGGCTTCTCTAATTGGGAAAGTGAGATGGCGATACGGCGTTAAGCGTGAGATTTGGTAGTTAAATTAGGATTTTAATTATTTATGGATTATGGTAAAAATGCTGGGTCATTAGAATCAAGGGGTTATCAGGGGGTCTAATCTTGTTCAAAGATAAGGCACCGTTCCTATCGTTTACCATTATTTGTCAAAAATTTGGTAATAGCCTGTGCCCACTTTAGGGGAAAGGCCTCTGACAAATAAGGGTGACAAGGAGTGGGCCATATAGCCCAGTCATTTTAAGTAGTTTTGTTAGGTGGGGTAGGGAGTGATTATTAATTGTACTTTTAACACTTTCGCGGACACTGAACGAGACACAATAGAACTTTTATTGTTATCACTGCTATAGCATGTCACTGTCCGCGAACGTGTTAAACTGTAACCGGCACCATTTAGTGACAAAAAGACTATCTTAAAACATATTAAAAAAAAATTCGCTCCGCTACATAGAAATCGAAATTGTGTGTCCCAGAAGGCTTTTAAATTGATAATATTAACCTATGCACTCATTTGACTTAGATTTAACGATATAAATTATTTTTGAGCAATAAAATATGCATTGAAATTGGGGTATTTATTAGAAAATACGAATGTATTTTTCAAAGCCTTCTAAGTAGACAAAAATATTTACACCATGTTTGAAGTATGTATAATGGTAAAGCCTTAAATATGTGCAAAAAAAAATTTACCGTCAGGTTTTTTGGAACGAGATAATAGCTAAATTTTAAAATTGGAACTGTTGCAGACATGATTTTTTTTTAATTTTGGTACATTTCTAGGCTCAAATTAGTTCTTCAATATTATACCGAAAAAAATATCAATTATTAATTAGTCCCGGCTCAAACCGTAAAATGACTGGGCTTATACTCCACCACGTGGGCCCAGTGTGGATAGGTGGAGGGTGGTGTTGGCAAGATCGTGGCACACTTTGGACCCTTAGCTGTCATTTCATACAAATGTTTTTTTTCAAAGATGTAGGTAAGCATGTGCGACACTAAGTAAATGCGAGTAGAAAGGAATACCCTACATTTTCCGCAACGCTTCCTGACAGAGGGAGGCCAGGGAGCGTCCGTACTGTATGTACAGGGCCGTCTTTAACCTATTGGAGGCCCTGGGCACTTTAGGATAATGGGGCCCCCTATGACTGTGATAATATTTTATTAACAACTTGCAACAGGAGTAGGTAAGCAAAATTCTAGATTTAGACCTACAAGTTGTTGGTAGCCAGCCACATTTTATTGTTACCTCTGTTTGTTATAGGCCCCTTGTTGATTAGAATACCAAAAAAAGTATATTTTCGGAAAATAATGATATTTATCGGTAATGTTGGTTATCGGTTGGTGGTCAGGCAGGAACTAGGGGAGCCCCATCGATCGCGGGGCTCTGGGCACTTGCATGTGTCCAGTGGAAAAGATGGGCCTGTGTATGTAGTACTTGGGTTTCTTATACTGTGATAGTAGTCAACTTGTTGACGGCTAAAAGAGATGAATGGAGTTGGACGACATATTGCGCCGACCCCAAATAATGGGATAAGGGCAGGAAGAAGAAGTAGTCAACTTGTTGGGAGAATTATCAAGCCGCCAATAGGCTTGACGAATAGTTACACCGCTAAACGGTCACCCATCAAAAGACTGACAGGAGCTGACGTTGCTTAACTTTAGTGATCGTTTCTAATCCCGAAGTTCCATTACGCCAACGAGCGTCTCTAACGAAATTGAACTTTAATCTAATAGCGACATTGACTTACCAACTACTGGACGTAGGGTCCGGGCTCAAAAGAGCACCAAAACGTAAAAAGAGAACCAATTACGCGACAGTCTTCTTCGTTTGATCGGCGGACTACGAGCACGCGCGGGCGCGCGGCGTGCACCGGCGCCGTGCCTTGATGGGGAGTGGGATGGAAAAGAAAATCAACATTTTCAATGTTTTTAGTTCGTTTATATTACTACACGTACGTGTAGTTTAGTCCCGGACACTTTTTTCGAGAATTTTGTACTAGACCTCGCGTCCATATTATTTTACGTCAATGAATAGCGAAGAAAAAAACAGCTACTGAAACGATTGAAACAAAAATGGAAACACATTTATGAACGGAACTAAACCATAAAACATTTTATTTCTGCTTCTCTAAATATGACTCAAAACATAATTGCCTTTTAAAGGCCAATAAACGGAAGGTAATTTAAACGATTTCTTTCATTGCCTACAAAAAATGATGTCATATTTTTTAATTATGGTTTGCCTAAAAAAGGTCTATACTGCGTGGGAAGCCAGTGAACGCAAATGTCTTTTGCGTTCACTGGTGGGATGCCTATATAAATTGGCATAACCTGTAATGCTTTCAATAAATATTATAATTATATTATTGTCAATGTTTTTGTCCACTCGAAAATACGGTGATGATGATGATGATGATGGATTCTGATGACGGCGACTGCTGAACTTTGCAGAAAAGCAATGAGATACTCAGGATATTTTAAAGTGCATAAGTGTACGCGCTAAACACAGATGCACTTTCTCGTCTTCACCGAGCACAGCTAGCATGCCACCCACGACAAAGCGTTTAAACGAGAAAAACGTCATGTGAGCTCTATCTAGCATACGTAAAATAATAAGGATGGAGGCACATCTCGATTTTTGTCGTTTTCTCGGGGGTGGCATGCGAGGCCTACTGCTGATCGAACGTTTGTCTGAAAAGTGGAAGTATTTTTCTTTTCGAATTTCCCTTGTGTTCCTATTAAAGTTCAGCATCATGAATACAAACACCGTGAAGAAGACTGTATGAAAATGGGTGGTGAAAAGGATAGGCCGGGCGCTTATAATTCGATATAACAGCAAAGGCAGACGACACACGTAAGACAAAAAGGTACGAAACTCTTGAAAACTAACTTTCATAGAGAAACTATAAAATGAGTTTCCTCATCACAGCATATAAAGTAACTATACTATTATTTTAGATATGTAATTAATTTTATTAATCCACCTAGCACCTCACCAGACTCAACAAAAACAATAGCAGCAGGTAACACAAGATGGCTGACAGGAAGCGTACAGGTGCGCCCGCACATGACAGCGGCGGCGGCGTCGCGTGCGCAGCGGTCCGTTACCGCGCAGTGCACTATGGTTCTTGACTCTAGTTTTTAATGTTTTGGTAACTAGTTAGCGGCAGATGGTTTGGGAACTTTAGGGTGTTTATTGTGTCTAGTTTTCTTTGTATAGATCGGGGTATTTATTTGATTGTCACAAAAGAGCCTTGACAATTTAGAATTGACAGAAAGCAAGGTGAATTTCTGGTGACAAACAACCTTCAAAATTCTTCACCACTCAAAGTCATGCCATCGACTCGACAGAAGAAGTAGGGAACATGATTTTACGTTTCTTTATGTATTGTATCTATAATATATTATTATTATATTTATGTTCTTTAATCTATCGACCTATCGACCTCTAGAAACAGAGTAGAGTTTTTATTTTAACAATAAACCTGTCATATATCCACAAAGTTACATACAATATAGTATAGATAGTTATATTTCGGAATCTGCCCAAGTCGGTCAGGCTTTTAGTCGAATACAACATCATACAAAGGTGCAAAATATCCCAGACAATAAACCTTGAACTCACAATTTAAAAGATACAAATCTGTAGTCAAAGCAATCTCGGACACATCATTAACTAAGTACATGCTATTTCGACAACTGCAAGCATCGGACCGAATCTCCGCCGTCTAGAGAGAACTATTGTTCATATTGTTGCAAATGCAAAAAAATTGCACGGAGAACGTATAAGGGAAATATTGCTTCTCAAAGATTGCATATAAAAGGTTTGGTGAAGAAATAATGAAATGGAAAACTTTACGAAAATTTAAAAGGCTAAAATGTACTAAAGAATAGAATGAAAGTTACAGCAGATATTCGAGCATCAAACTAATTCGTAACAAAAAAGAAAAAGTTGAAAGGACTGTGAGAAGTCGGACATTAAATTCAAAATACCTTGTTTTAAAGTGAACCACATTTAACAAAGGCGGACCAAGATTATTGCCCTGCGGTACTCAAAAGCTAAACTACCAGGGTTCAACTGTCTCACATAATGCTTACAGAACAGGATTCAGGTTTAAATTCTTTATGTACCTGAATGCAATGCAAGTATGAAGAATTCTAATCTGTGTGACAATAAACCATGCCTCTTCTTTGTATCTCAACAATTTAATGGCAATGTTGCAATAATTTATTTAAACGACTGAACCCTCATTATTAGTTCGTCGTCGTGCATGGTAACGCAAACTTTTTACAACTTTGTACAATGCAACCGTCCGTGTGATTTTTAACACGCCAGTGACTTCGGAAGGCGTTTATTTGCATGGAATATTGGATCGGAACAAAGCGTTTGACTGTGTACTACATAAGTTTGAATCCCTAAATTAATAAATAGTAAATAACACTCAGAGGCACATCCATAGAGAAGAGAAACTACACTGTCTTGTTTTTCCGACATTACAAAAGGATTTTAAACCCATTGCTTAAAATTTCTGCGACTTGATGTACCAAGATGTCGTTTTTAACTTCATTATTATGCTTGCTAAATATAGTACCTAATTACGTTGCAGTTTATTTGTCAGCATAAATTTTACAAATAAAGAAATCTACTCAAGTCTAGTCTGCTGTATTGTTACGTTACTTTATCGTGAATAAACCACCTAACCAATTTCATATAAATCGATAAACCTCTAAATAAGTAGACCTGAAACGTACTGTCTTCATTTTCATACTACAGTAACTGCAGGTAAAGTCAAATAGGAACGTTATTTATGTGTTTCGATTTTATCTTCAAGATCATTAATTACTTTCAATTCAAACTTCCCCAACTACAATAAGTGGAACATCACTTTTTTCACCAGAAAATATTAACAAAGTGTCCATACATGCAAGCGCATATCTCACGGTCAATTTAACTGAATATTGTTTTCTTCAATAAGCTTTATTTTCTGTGTAATAGAGTTGTCATTCGTTTATTTTTATAGCCGAGCAAACCACTCCCATTCTTCCTTATGCACTAATTAATTGAGAAATCTGAACGATTTTATGTTTATTATAGGGTATTAGCAGATGAAACTAATGTGGATTGATTGTTTGCTTTCTAAGTTAATGATATAGAGACAGGCACGTGACAAAATGTTCTTTGTCTTTATATGTAAAATCAAAACACAACAAAATCTTGGGTATGGCAGAAGACGCATGAAACGCAGTAGAAATGCGCTCACTGAGAAGTATGTGTGGTGTGACTGTAATGGACAAATTGAAAAATAGTTTTATTAGAGAACGTTGTGGTTTGAAAGAGGATGCAGTGACAAAAATAGAGAAAGGTATGTTGAGATGGTTTGGTCATGTGGAAAGAATGGATGAGAGCAGATTGACGAGGGCAATCTATAAGGCAAGCGTAAGTGGAAATGTTGGAAGGGGACGGCCTAGACGTACATATACGAACCAAATTGGCGACGTGCTTAAAAAGGGCCAGGTCAGATCTACCCGTAACCGACGAGCATGTATGAAAGGACTTATGAATGTGGAGGAAGCTAGAGAGGTATGTCAGGATCGTAGCAGGTGGCGTTCCGTTGTCTCTGCCTACCCCAGTGGGAGACAGGCGTGAGAATATGTATGTATGTATGTATGTGTACAAAATCTTTAAAAAATATGTTTGGTGTTGTCATA